>CM069859.1:19591857-20191857 GCA_036172795.1 Pelodytes ibericus
GCATATTCGCAAAGCTCTTTAGCGTGGCGCAAATATAATCTCAATTTATTAGCGCAACCGGAAAAATGCACGCTAAATAAAAATAAACGGAAGAGGCGCAAATCAGGGAAAATAAGCTCAAAATGTTACACATTTTTGCAAATTGCTCCTTACTCATGTTTTACCTACTTTTTTCCCCACTGCACTTGTTTAGTACATGACCCCCTAAGTGAAATTTGGCACCTGAGTTTGACTAAGGAAAAAACCCAGGTTTGAATCTTCCCCACTGAAAGTAATGGGAAGATTGAAGCTATTTTTGAGACAAAATCATACTTTGACTTAGCCTCAAAATAAAAAAGTAGACCTCCAAAGTCGAATTTTAGCGAATAGATCCATCTGAGCCTGGCAGAGAGGTCAGATCTAGCGCTGAGATAGGGTTGCCACCTTTTCTACCCAAAAAATACCGGCTTTGCTATAGGTTCCATAGACTTAACATTGGCAGCAAGTCACTTTTATATAACCAGCCTGCCAGGTAAAATACTGGCTGGGGGCAATCCGACGCTGAGATGATGGGACCGTGGTCAAAAAGTGCTACTGATGAGAGCTAGGTCATTCCCCCTGAAGTGCAGGAAGGATGCTCACTGTTATAAGATGACTTGAAAGGAGTGTGCATATACCCCAACCTTTAACCCTCTTCAAATGAGATGTGGAGTATATTATCCGCCAGAGAACAGGAAAACAGTTCCCTGTCACTAGTAAATGCTTCTAAGGGGTTACGTCAATTTTGCCAAAAATGCAAAACAGCACAATGTTCTAAAAATCAATTCAGGCAGCTAAATGGAACATGAAATACTCGACGCGTTTCACACTGCTCTCAGTTGCTTAATCATAAGGCGTAAAAAAAAAAAACCTTTTCTCATGTTCAATGATCTAAATTGCAGAGAAGTAATAAGTGGAGAGTTACTGGCTGAGGGCAATGGGAGTTGATGTCCGGACAAACAGCTGGAGACTTGGCGTCATCCTGCTGCAACACAAACAGCATATGGTCAGATCTGACACTTTGCCTAGCTGGTCACAGAATTGGTTCCCGAATGAATATTTCATGCATACATAATAGGATGAAGCAGAAATGACTGGTCGGACAAGCATTCCCCTTCTCATGGCCTGTTCTCTGCTGTATTTACTTAGTTAAGTGACTCAGCCAACCGTACCGACTGTTTTTCATATTCCGGCCATTGACGGCATTATTCACTGCCATTGACAGCATTTGTCACGTAGTGAATTCTGACAGCCTGCCTGACTGGGGTTCTTGGAGGGGCCTGAGGGCCAAACACCTCCCTGTAGATTATGGGCCCTGGCTTATGTGCCATAACTCTATACTTTAATATTGTTAGTTAGTTATATTCTGTGAGTATATTGGTTAATGTGTAATGTTTAATTCTGTGATTAGACCACTCTGAAGGGTTATAATGTGTCAGTGACAATAATTGATAGTTTACTCCAACATCCATTGTTCTGTATTAACTGGATTAACTGGTAAACTGATTATATTGTGTACATTACTTACTGTGGGTTTTGTAATTAGGTCTACTCACTGTATTGTAATTCCTATTTGGTTTGCAGTCTGAAAGTCTAATGTCTTCCTAGCCCCAGTTAGTTGGAGAACTATGTTTAATTCCATCCCCCCCCCCCCCCCCCCATTGTATACTGATGTCTGTGATGTCATGCTTATGTCTTTTTATAAGTCTGTGTTGTTACACAAATAAAGTTGTTGTTCATTCTCGCTGTACCGAACTGCTAGCTGTCTCCTGTCTGCTATTTGGTTACAAAGAGCAAGGGTCCAGGAAAGACTTGCTGGGTGGATGCTGAGCTGTAATCGGGGGGCTAAGGAGGTGATTTCCTACAACAGGCAGAGCGTCTACTACGTCCGGTAGACAGTCCGTTACAGCATTATTCACTGAAATGTTTCCGAAGCCAGTATCACCCCTTCAGAGACTGTGAAACCGACCACTTTCAGTGAGGCAAGGTTCACAAAAAAACTTTCTGCGCACAGAAAAAAATCACTCTACTTATTGCATACCGTAGAGCACCACGAAAGGTTATACATCCAGAGATATATATTTTGTTGCTTTTTTAGTGTCTGTTGGTGTTTTTGTATGTTTCATACACATTTCCTTGTTAACAGAGGTATCAGGTGTTTTGGTGTAGATATGTATCACATGACTACATTGTCAATATTTGTAAGTTTCACTATGATCACTATACTATCCCTCACTTCAGAGTGTTTATATATTTATGGTTCTGTTTCTTTTCACCTGTGTTTTACACGTTTTTTTTTTCTTCACTTTTACATCCCGTTATTTATATATTTTTAAATGTTTTTCAGGGGGGGCTTTTAGGTTCTGTGTGTCTCCTGGTAAAAAAAAAAAGAAATTGGATTGAGGACCAAGAGGAAGTATGGAGGCGATAACATGGGCAATATATATGTATATTTTTAAGCCTTTTTAGCTATTATTATGTATCCCGTAAGAAAACTAAGGAAAGCCACGCTAGAAGCAGCTTCGGTGAGGTGTGATTTTTATGGGCTCCCAGATGTTTCCTATATTTTTCTCCTTAATTACAATTATATTGAAACAAAGTAACCCATCTGAACCCTCAAAATATTAACGCCTAAAATGGCAGTTCCAGTGATTTCTTCCAAACAAATACCATCCATGAATTTGCCTCCGTAGAGTTAACATTGTCCTCAAGCCAAATCTTTGGTGGCCTGTTGGGAGCTTACCAAAACGGTTATAGATAGAATCAAGTCACCTGGATTCAAGCAGGGAGCTGAAGTAAAACTATACTTATAAACATTCAGTTCGATGGAGCGTGGATTAGCTCCTTGGTCTATCTATTTTTTGTGAGATATAGTCTACTCAGAAATAGTGTTGAGCGAACCCGAACCGCACTGTTCGGGTTCGTACCGAACTTTACAGTTTTTGGACCCCGAACACGGACATTTCACTGTATGTTCGTGTTGGAGTTCGGGGTATATAGGGGGTAATAGGTCAATTGACCTATTCGTATGAATGGGGACTCGATTTTGGTTTATAGAATAGCAATAGCATTACATGGATTACATCTGAGAGTCAAATAGAACCGTCAAATACTGTGCTTACAGCGCACTTTGAACAATTCTAATAGTTTTGGGTGGTAAATAGTACATTTGCGTCTTGCGGTGCACTTCTTATCTGAGAGTCAAATAGAACAGCCCAATACAGCACACTTTCAAAAATTCTGGCTACCTCCTCCCCCTCCTCCTCCAGCGCCGCTTCCACCTACACCACCACGGTCACCGCCTCCTCAACCTATGGGTCACTTAGTATAAACTAAAAGAGAATACCCTGCTCTCCAACCCTCTCTCAAATGGATAATTCTGTTGATCCTCCTGGCAGCCATGCTTTAGATTTAGATTTATGTTCTTCCAAAACTAAAATCAAAGATTCCATCTAGAGCTATTTTATGGCTCAGCTGTGTTTGTAATTTGTATGTATTTTATGTTATTTGAAGTTATTTCCCTATCCATATTTGTTTGCAGGGCACTTGTCCTACTCTTACCCCCATTTTACTTCCTTTTGCAGCCCTCTAGCCCTTTCCAGGACTTTTTTTAGAGGCATTTTAGTGGCCAAAAGTTCGGGTCCCCATTGACTTCAATTGGGTTCGGGGTCAAGTTCGAGCCCGAACCCGGACTTTTTTACGAAGTTCGGCCGAACCCGTCGAACACGAACATCCAGGTGTCCGCTCAACTCTACTCAGAAAGGCTATGTGCAATTCCAGATGGTATAAAGATTTTGTTCATTAAAGAGGACCATTCTGGCATAAACATTATTTTGTTTTTGTTTACATTTTATGTGTTGCAGTAAGGTTGCCCTAAATGTGTTGTAGTAAGGTTGCCCTAAATGTGTAGTAGTAAGGTTGCCCTAAATGTGTTGTAGTAAGGTTGCCCTAAATGTGTTGTAGTAAGGTTGCACAAGGTTGCCCTAAATGTGTTGTAGTAAGGTTGCACAAGGTTGCCATAATCTTGTATGGTCACATATGCATATTTCATATTCTGAGCACTTACGTTGTAGGCTCAGAATTGCACATGTCCTGCACTTCCTCCACTGCAAATAATGAGGGTGGCATTGGATATTCACTCAAGTGGGAACATAAGGGTGGCAGTCGCTTCCGTTAATAGGCAACGTGTCAGTACAAGGACACCAGTGTCCACGATCAGGTCTGTGAAGGTTCCATAAATCATCCAGAGTGTGCTCCCATGGCTTTGACTTCCCATGTGTGAGCTTCTATAAGACTTTGTCACAGGCAATTAAATGATGTTCTATGGACCTTCAAAGAGCTTGCACAGACACTGGTGTACTTTTATGGACAGTCCCTTACCATCAGAAATGTAAGAGGCACCATCCCTGGAGAAACCCTGCAAAGGATATGTTTTAAAGATAAATTAGCAAAATCCTAGTTTGCACAAGTGAGCCTTATGAAAAATGATTCAACAAATTATTTTAAAAATTGTGGATATATGGAATATAAAATGGGAAATCAATGTTGAATTTAAGCTCAGAAAGTTTTTAATATGTACATATGATTTCACGTAAATGACCTGACTTGTACAGTTTGAAAAGTATAATAATTTGATAATAGGAGAGCAGCCATTTTCCTTTACTATGGTCTTTTTGTTAGGTTGGGCAGTATAAATCTATCCAGCCACTGGGATACGGAATATTTGCCCAGCTTGTCTCCTATTGGCTGCACACAACATTCTACTTTAGAACACTGCATGCAGATTCAGGGCCATTTCCTCTTAAGAATTATTTACTTATAAAGTATTTTACCAGGAAGAATACTTTGAGATGTCGCTCATTTTCAAGTAGGTCTTGAAACAGTCTACATACTGACAATATATATAGCTTTAAATATATGATGTCAGTTTCTGTAAATTTAAAATTCTATTGTTTGGGCCATACCCTCAGAATGAAAAAGACAAAAATATATTTTCTTTTATGCTAGTAACATTTCTGTCCTTCTGTAATCCTTGGCCCATAGTCAAGGAAGTTGCAATAAATCCAGGCATTATAGGTACATTCCAAGTTACAATGAGACCATTGAGTTAAGTGTCTGGGATTGCTTCCTTTAATCCCACTTCTGCCACTCATATGGACGTTAGTAACACACCTACAGATCACACAGCAGTGACATAAATCCTAGCAGCCTCTAGAAGCAGCATTAGCAAAGCATCAAAAGAGCAATGAAACCAACATTCTCTCTCTGTCACTCTCCAGAGTATTACTGTTTACACCCAGGCCTAAGGCGTTCAGAATTCAGACAGAGAAAGTGACAGACAGAGATTGCTTTCACAGAATAAAAAGCAACAGGTATTGCACAATGGCTTACAAGGAAGAATAACTAGGATATCATGTTTAGCAGTTGAACGATAAGAGTGTTGAAAAGTGGGTGCTGGATGCTTAAAAGAAAAGAGCTATCTTCTCTTCCCTGTTTAGGACCCTGCTCCTCCTTACCCTTCTCTGGCCCATTTAAGGCCCTACCTCTGCATGCCCTTCTCTTCCCTGTTTTGGACCCTACCTCTGCATGCTCTTCTCGTCCCTGTTTAGGACCCTACCTCTACATGCCCTTCTATAGCCTATCTAGTACCTTATCTCTGCATGCTCTTCTCTTCCCTGTTTAGAACCCTACCCCTGCATGCTCTTCTCTTCCCTGTTTAGAACCTCTGCCTGCTCATCTTTAGTCTTTTTAGTACCCTACTTGCAGGAATCAAGCCAGGATGAGTGCTCTAGTCAAATAGCTTTTATGCTCCTAACGACATATACACGGTGTGTATTCATTAGTCCATTCATAATCCTCCCACCACAAAACGTTCATTGCACATTATTTCTTTTACCAAAACGGCTCTCCAGAAAGTATTTTATTTCATGTTTTCCTATAGGTTGTGTGGTTAGGATGCTTTCATTTCTGGAGGTCTCTGAACTACTCATGGGAAATCTATCCCAATAAGATGACAGATTAATCCTCTTGTATCAGTTAGTACCTGCAGCTGTCAGTGAAAACTAGTGAGTCACCAGTGTGGACCAGCTTTACTCAATGAGTCTTACATTCTTTGTACAGAAAAGGTCACACAGGCATGGGAAACACCCAAACTCGTACCCATAGGCATGCCTATTAAAAACATATAATCAGCTGAATACATTAACCCTCTGGGCGTAGAAGTGGGTCAAATGATGGTGAGGCACTTGCAGAAGAAGCTGCAGCATGTAAAATGAGAAGATCTACAATTCACCCCACACTCTCCCTACTAGCACTTTAACATTTAAGAATTCTTACAGCTATAACCACATCTGATTCTTACAAAAAAAAAAAAAATAGCGCAACTAAAAACAGAGCTTTCTTAGTCTTACAAAACAATTTAAAACAAAAGCAAAAAAACAGAAGTATTCACTTCTTATGGTTCAGGTGAATAATGGCCTGCGTTTACGGAGATGGACTTGGAAGAATTCTAGGGCAATAAAAGCAAAATCTGGAGAAATAAGCATAGAAATCAATGGAATGTTTCTGATGATTGCCTCACATTTAGAGGCTTCTTCATACAACGGAAGAAATGAAAAGGAAGCTATAGTCAGTTGCCTTTGCCACAGCCGGGGCGGGGGAGTTCCTTATATTAAACGTCCATTGGTTCGTTGACTTGGTGGCTTGACGAGGACACTGATGACCTTGTGCGGACACTTCGTGACCCCCCCCCTAAATTGGGTTACCACCTTTCCTTGAAAGCATGCCTCAATAGACCTAACATTGGCATCAAGACAATTTTTTATTGGCCTGCCAGTAACATACCGGCTGGTTGGTAAGCCTAGACCTAAATGTCCTCCAATTTTTATATTCATTACCTTTAAAGTTCCAGTATAACCAGTATATTTTTTTCGAGTGTTTTATATTTTTACTTAGCATTATTAATGCTGTATACTATAAACTAATAGCAAACCTTTGGCAAAGTATGTCCATACATAAGCCTTCCTATTTTATGGTAGCTTTATATTGCTTCCAGACTCTATGTCATCCAGTCAATGACTCATTAAAAATTACACTCAATTACTGACCGCTGCCTGCTTCATTTTGGGTTTTATTTCCCCCCCTTACAGAACAAGCTTCCAAACTAATAATACTTTGGTCTTCAGACACATGGCATTTTATTCTGCTTTTATTTTTTGTTTAATTACTCCAAGATGCTTTTTACTTTCCTTCAAATGGAAGTTAATCCCATCACCTGTAGGAAATCAAAGACACTTGTATTTGCCAAACAAAACACTCTTAGTAAGGCTTTGATCAAAGCGATCATTTCATGGAAAAGGAGAGAAGCTGCTTATGTCATGTTATACACATACAGCACACATGCAACACCACTTTCAAGGGACTCTCGCACCAACACATTGTGTTAGCTGAATTGCAAGCAAATGCCTAAATTAGGAAACATCTATGGGGGATAGGTATAAAAACACACCATCTAGCCGACCATATGCTTTTAAAAGTAGCACTAGGACATCTCTCTTCTCATCCTCTCTGTGGTATAAGCCTGCAGAGAACCACATTTTAGGGGTATTTTCCTTCTTCTTACAGTCTCTCACCCCCCCCCCCCCCCTTTTACTCTACTCAAAGTATTTTTGAACCTCTTTCTGGTGGCTCTTGGAGCAGGCCGCACGGATGAGCAAAGTGTCCATAGCATGGTCTATGATGGTCCACAGAACATCATTAGATTGTCCATCACAGTAAATGTCCACCATGGACAATGTTGACAACTACTCCTGCCGGGCAGTCTATGCCCCTTGATGCTGAGCATTTGTTAAATGCCCCCATGGCTTCTGGATACGGCAATCCAGCGTTCATGTGTAGAAAGTCCTTTCATTTGACCCCGAGGCCCAGCATTTTCCTGTTCTCCAAGCCGGAGGAAGGAGAGTGATTCAAAGGAACAGAGTATATTTAAAAGAAGAAAAACTACCACATCTAGAGGACATAGTCTTAAATTAGAGGGGCAATGATTTAAAAGTAACATCAGGAAGTATTACTTTACTGAGAGGGTAGTGGATGCATGGAAAAGCCTTCCAGCGGACGTGGTAGAGGTTAATACAGTGAAGGAGTTTAAGCATGCGTGGGATAGGCACAAGGCTATCCTAGATATAAGATAAGGCAAGGGACTAATAAAAATAATTAGAACATTAGGCAGACTAGATGGACCGAATGGTTCTTATCTGCAGACATATTCTATGTTTCTATATAACCCCCCGTCAGATCCACCTCTTACTATGGATTTGCTAGCTATATTAACGTATGTCCTCCCTAGTTTCATTTCTGAATCCCACTAATTTTACTAAAAGCTCTGTCACCTGCCTTCATACCTAATGGAGCTCTCCGGGCCATTAATTCTCCAATGCCCCCAAGAACAGCCATAAAACCACTACAAGCAGCGCTCCTTCAAATATAAACATCATATGATTACAAGCTCATAAAAGTCTAAATAGGATAATCGCCCTGGGAGTTAACCTAACACTGACTTAATCAGGGATACAATGTATTCAGTACCAAGCCACAGACATAAGTTAAAAAATTGACTTTCACTTATAATAATCACAATTCATTATACATTAGAGCATTATTTAATTTCACTCATATTATCATATTATATTGTAAAAGGGGGGGGGGGGGGGTTTAAAAAATAAATCCCAACAATTTAAATGTCCAGAGAGGGCCATTTTTATTTTTGTGGGTGTGGCTAAAGGTGGGCCTGTGGGTGGGTCTTTACTGGAACTTTTTCCGATACTTTATGATCAATTGGTAACTATTTTTTGTGATTTGATAAGTCATTTAGAACAAGAGTTAAGTATTGTATTTACACAAAATAATATAAGTTTTAATGCATTTAATAATTTTTTTTTTAAAATAGATTTTTAATCTTGCTTTATTGTGAGTTGTATTGCTCTGGAGCTCTGTGATACACTCATACAAACAAACAAAAAATGTTGAAAAGAGGGATAATAGAGGAAGAAAGATGAACAGGAGAGACAGTCATTTGTATTTTAATATTCTGGAAGCCATTTTTCTTAGAAATTGTCCCAGCTAGTTAAGCAAAAAACTAGATATATTGGAATATATTACAATTATTGTTAATACCAAGACTTTTGGATTGAATTAAATGCTATGTGCAGTTAAGGAGTCACAAGTAGGGGGTAGGGTATCAAAAAATTTGTAGGGGTCATTTAGTAACAATGCTGCAGATCTAATGAGTAAATAATGAATTCAACAACAAAACATCTACTAGTATTTAAAATTCATACTACAGAGATTTCATGGTTACAGTGACCAGGGCTCTATCACTTGAGGACATCTTATTTGTTTTCCATCTTCAAGTAAAAAGAGTTTTAAAACATTGATTGCCTCACTAAGCAAGCTCTACAGAGATATCCTGAAATATATGCAGACGCCAATTATTATGACGATGTATACTATGAATGATAGATCGCTTTTCGTTTTGGAAAAGTATGTGTGCTAACAACTGTTGAATTGATGATGATAAAGGCCGGTGGAAAGGGTACACATGTGGCCACCACAGAATGTAATATTTCAGCACTGTCACTCTCCAGTCTGAAACTATTCTTTCACCATGGCTCGTTATTCGAGTTCCCTCTCCTGTGAATTTGCTGTACATTTCTACACACCGCTGAAAGTACAGCTGTCGACAAATAATTGAGTTATGCTCAATTGAAAGATTGCATTGAGTGGAGACATGGGGCAGACATGTTGTTTAGAATCTTGGGTCAGATGGGTCAAATATTCCTGTGACCCCAAGATGTCTGCCCTCTAATAGAGTTATACGGACCAAAGAGGGCTATTTGTATTTTTTCCTTAAAGGGACACTAAACTTTTTTTCATCACTTGTGCTTCAAATATAAAAGCACAAGTGAAATTTTAGTTGTTCCTGTTGTGAGGATGAACTTGAATGTACTTTTGATAGTTCATGTCAGTTTATCCTCAGCCATGTTTCTGGTCGGCGACCGTCTCTCTCTGCTAATGCAGAGAGAGACACTCGTTTTTCTCTCCGCTAGCATCGATAGACCCTCACATTCGGCTGTCAGAGCCGCGACAACCAGGAACTGCTGTGTCTCGCATGTGAGACACAGCAGATAGTAATCCCGCGTGTATCTTTCTTTCATAGTGTGGGACATGTTTTGTTTAACCCTTGCTCCCTTGAAGGAAGCAAGGGTTAAACAAGCTGGGATTTCCCGTGAAAAAAAAATTACTTAAAAATGTTTGGCTGACATTTGCCCTTGGACGCGGTCAGGGATATGCAGATAAAAGAAAATGTGTTAGATACTGGTTTGAATTTAATAAGTGCTATGCCCCTGTTCAAACAGAAGTGAGCTAGTTAATGAAATGAATAACTCAATTTCTGGTAATCGAGTTAATAGTTCAGAAAAACACACTGGTCCAGTTACTGGCAGGTAATTCTATATGGTGGGCCCTACTGAAATGATTCATCAGGGTCTGGTAGGCAGAGATTGCCAGATAATACCTTGCTGCACTAATTAACTATTTATAATCACACAATGTGAGGTTGATGGACTACAGTAATGATCCACCATAGATCATCTACATATCTGAGGTCAAACGTTGGTTGGACCTACCAGTAAATCTGGCTTTATAAGAAAGGGAGCATGTATAACTGCACATCATAGGTTGTATTGCAATTATTAAATACATAAAGGGATCCAATAGGATTATGAGTATTTCCAGGTAGACTGAGGACTTTGCAGAATCTCTTGAGGGATGCATACCATCCTAGAACCGATCTAGTTGGATGGCTAAGCTACGGACCGTCAGAGTCCATCATAGTCCACAGTAGATAGGCTGACCTATGTTACAACTTTGTGAGTACTATTTTCTCTGTTTTCACAAGCCAAGGGCTGAGCTGTATTACTAAGAGGTGACACACAGAAATGAATTGTTTTCGTCTGACGGTCTTGGGAGAAACACATCTCCCAAAAAGCAGACAATAGGGATGCCTGGGTCATCCGTGATTTCTACCTAAATGAGAGGAAATGGAAGATAATAGAACAATTACCCATTGGTGGACTGCCAGGCACAACTTGGATGGTTTTAGAATAAACACTAATTTAATCAGTTAAAGCTCCGAAATTCCTACAGGACTGGGGGGGTTTGGGGGATAGCATGATAATAGTTTACCAGAAAGAATCTTAAGAGGGTCATCCGTTTACTGCTTGGGGCCATATAACACACTGCAAAAAAAAAAAAATAGAGAGAGAGAGAGAGAGTTGAAAGTATTTAATGGTTTAAGTGCCATAGGATCTGTTCACACCATAATTATTGTTACACTAGGTGTGCGGCTAGTCAGTCAGTCACAAGATAGGACTAAACATACCTTCATCTACATACATACCTATGTGTTTGAATTGGTCCAACATTGTTTAATAGTAAAAGACAATTGTAAGTTAAAAATGAACCTATATTTAATTGAAAGATTTCATCAAGTGTAGAAAGAACAAAGATAAAGTACTTTATTGAGCCCTCTTTGCTCTATAGCACTGTTTCCGGGGCGGACATGTTGTTTAGAATGTTGGGACTGATGAAGGAAGATTCTAAACATGTCTGCCCCCTGACAGAGCTACGAGGAGCAAAGAGTAGAGTTGAGTGGACACCTGGATGTTCGGGTTCGGCGGGTTCAGCCGAACTCCGAAAAAAAAGTCCTGGTTCGGGGTCGCATTTGACCCCGAACCTAATAATGTTGGGGGACCTAATGTCCCCCCGGTCCCCACCCATTGCCGGTGGGTGGGGACCCTATAATAATAATGAGGGGGGACCTAATGTCCCCCCCCCGGTCCCCACCCATTGCCGGCGGGTGGGGACCCTATAATAATAATGTCCCCCAGTCCCCACCCATTGGCAATAATTATTATAGGGTCCCCACCCACCGGCAATGGGTGGGGACTGGGGGGACCTACATTATTAGGGTCCCCAACCGCGGGCAATGGGTGGGGACCGGGGGGGGGGGGGGGTTATTTTACTAGTGACTTGGTAGCAATAGCATATACATACAGTGGAATGTCCGTGTTCAGGTCCGGGGTCCAAAAATCGTAATGTTAGGTACGAACCCGAACTTTGCGGTTCGGGTTCGCTCAACTCTAGCAAAGAGGGTTCAATGAGGAAATTTATTTGCAGTAAACTACTATATTCTTTAAGGTCACGCGTACCTGCTTTGAAGAGGAAGTACATCTTATAATTTATTTGTTCCGGTGGCGTTTTTCGCGGGATGAACAATTGCACAAATATTATACCTAGCTCAGAATAAGGCAGAGGACTGCACATGCAGCTGGTGTTTGAAGATACTCCCTACGCATTTTACATGGTGGCACAGATCAATATTGACCGGTTCCAGCGAATAACCAGTAGCAGGAGCATGTTGCCCAGACACTCCAAATAAAACTCTTCCGCCAATTAAAACATCATTATTATTCATTAACCATATCAATTTGTTTTAATGCGAGGCCATTTCTGTCTTAGTAAAACTGCCATTTAAATTGTGCACCACTTAAAAGTTATTTAGCCCTAGCCTCTGTAGTAGTGAGAGCCTGGTACGGCGTCTTTTTTCTCCCCTCTCATTGGTGGGTGTGTCCTTCAATCACACAGCACACAGCCAATAGGAGGAGGAGAACTTTCTCTGTGGCATGTCATGCCTGGAAGCCCTCGTGAGAATTCATTGCTTCTGTCTGATTAAAGGTTGCTCTTAAAGGTCCAGTCCAGGGGCGTCCCCGTATTATATGAAGTGGGGCGCATAATCCGATTTTTTTTTTTTAATTTAAAGTAATAGTGACGAGTAGCTTGTTACCCACAGTTTGGTTATTCAACAGTAATGCAAAAACTAGTTAAAAAAAAAAAAAAAAAGTTTAAGTTAACTTTATTCAAACAAATGTATACACAAGTGTTGTCAGGTGGGCCGGATCTGACAGTCAAACGCACAATGGACACCCGTGGCTGTTCCTTTAATGCTGTGTCAGATCATTTCAGTGCCAAGGAACGTTGCAATCTACGGTAAGAAGGATGCATTGCTCACCAGACCGGCAGCGAAAAAAATTAAAAAGATAGAGAGTGACGACCTCTTGACTGTAATGC
This sequence comes from Pelodytes ibericus, assembly GCA_036172795.1. NCBI lineage: Eukaryota > Metazoa > Chordata > Amphibia > Anura > Pelodytidae > Pelodytes > Pelodytes ibericus. The sequence goes on from CM069859.1 coordinate 19,605,061, forward strand.
TCTAGAGAGTCTCTCGGGAGGCTGACGTACGGCTGACTGGTTAACACTGCTATAGTTTTTTTCAGAAGAGATCAAATTAGACAGAGAATCTGGGCCTGGCCACTCCCAGTGCAAACAAACATGAATTCGTCCGTCGCGAACACAAATATTTAAATCCCACTCATCGGCACATGACCAGGATATGTTTACTTCCTTTCTTCATATGAGTCATGAATACAACACTGTGCATTACATGCAGGAAAATGGCTGATAAACAGCATGGTCTGTATATATACGCCTGGATCTAGATTCCTTCAGCACATTTCCACACAATGCCAGGGGCGTCCAATGCGCAGTCCATCTGAAAGCAAGCTGCTGCCCAGCTGACTTAGTCACCTATATTCTCGTTTGGCCCATAAATATGTCATTTTGTTTGAATGAAGTGAATCGAAACTATTTAGCAGGATTGTTGCTAAATAAAAAAAAAAAATGTATATCAAGCTATTCTTAAAAAAAAAAAAAAAAAGTTTAATGCAGCCCCAAAAAATGCATTTTAGCATTGATAGCCCATTTTCCCAAAAACATGAATGCCTCCAATCTATGCTTTTTGACACATAGGGGGGTTGTATGTATATGTGTCACTGGTAAAAAAAAAAATAAACAAAATTGGGGAAGGTAGATAAAAAGGTGCAATCACTGAGATCTGACAATTTAGCTTCGGTTTTTCGTAGATAGTGGTAAGAACTCCAGAGCAACCTGCAAGTTATATATCTGTCGCACATGTCGTCTGTGTTGAGTTTGCTTTATACAGTGGTGGGGACTAGGGTTGCCACTTCTTCTCGGCCATGCCATTGACTCAGTAGACTTAACACTGGCCTTAAGCCAGTTTTTTTTTTTTACAAGCCTGCTGGGTGGCAAGCCTAGTGGAGATTGAGCCACCATTACAGCTATATCTGTACTGCGAAAATCCCTCGTGGTTAGGGTGGCCACCGCATCCATTATTTACAGGCCACATATGACTTTTGCAGGCTGCCTTTCATTATATAGAAGTCCTATGTGATCAGAAGGAAATCAGTTAACTAATTAACGTGGTTCAGTGGGATCCACTACTTGATTAGAAGTCACATATGACTTCTACATACTGCAAAAATGATACGTGGCTGGCAAAGAATGGCCAAGGTAGCACCCCTACGTGTGGAGTGTGGGTGTTTTTTTTATATAAGCGATTGCCTTTGTGGGTAATCTGACCACAGAACGCTCACTTTTATAGTTCCATGTAGGTATCGCCATGAAGCGTTAACATAAAGTAGACTCCCCTTTGCTCCTTGCTAATTCACAGCAAGTGTAATGTGGGAAGCAGATACAGGGGGGGGGGGGGGGGGGGGGGTTTGAGAAGGGCCTACAAGTATGTAAACCTGGCAGAAAATGGTTTATATGAGCATCAGCTGTACTAGGCTGGGAGCCAGATGTCGACTGAGGCCAGCTGACAGAGCAAGGAGCTTGTCAGGATTTGACTCATGCATCCCAAAGCTGAGTCTATGACAGTATTGGTTAACTTTGGGCTCTCTCCGGCTGTGTTGGACTACATTTCCCATGATGCTGCCTAACCAGTCCGATCAGGTCTGCTAAGATCAAGGTATTAGCACATCATTACTCTGTTACTACTTTACACATTCCAGTGATCATTATACATGCCATCGGAGGCTCGGTAGACTAATGCTAGAGTTCAAGCACTGATTGCAAGCTCTGTAGACCAGACCTGTGTAGTCAAATAAAGAGGCGAGAAAACAAAAAACTTTCAATCACTCCTAGGCCAACAAATGTTGTTGTATGTTGTATTGCAGGAAATATATGTCATCTAGTACCTAAACTCACTTTGGTGCAAGATGAAGATTACTGCTTGTATAGTGCACAGGCTTTTTTTCCAGTGTGATTTGATGCAGGCATTTACTTAAGCCATCTGCATGCTTACTGCAGGTGTGGTAGCACTGATTATATAGACACTGAGAATATAAAGCTTTGTTTCATATAGTCACTTCCGGTGCTCCTCGAATTAAATACATTGTGTGGACTCTAAGTGAACTTGCTCTTGTACACAGTAGGATCGCTTAACAGTGCAACCCCTTGTCTGATGCCATGAGAGATGGGAAATTATATGAATTTAAGTATATGAAAGGGACTGTATCTCCTAGCTATCTTTACTGTGAATGTAGAGAATAAAAAATGATTGAAAATGATCTATACATTGTATTTGGAAAACTGCAAACTAATGCTTAATTAAAAAAGTTAAGTATGTCTGTGGAGTCTCTTGTTTATGACATCACCTGCAGCTTGGTAAACTAATTACACATTTCCCATTGAAAACGACTTCATTTGCATACCAAGCCACAGGTGATGTCATAAGCAGGAGACTTCCCAGACACATCTAAAACCCATTTTTCTCCTAATTTAGGAATTTGCTTGTAATTCTGTTAACAAAATGTACAGAACATTTTCAATATTTTTTTATTCCTTACATTTGCAAAGGTACATTATGTCATCACCCTTTGGCTTGGGTAATTACACATTTCCCAATGTAAGTGAGACAATATCAAGCTACAAGTGATGTTATAAGCCGGAGACACCACAGATATATTTAGAACATATATTTCTCTTATTTTATGGGTCTGCATAGCGTTCTGCTAACACAACATATTGATATTTTTTCATCATTTTTTATTTACATTCACAGTATAAGCAGTATAACATTTACGTTGAATGACAGAGCCCTTGAATGACAGAGCCCCTTGAATGACAGAGCTCTTGAATGACAGAGTCCCTTGAATGACAGGGCCCTTGAATGACAGGATCCCTTGAATGACAGAGCCCCTTGAATGACAGAGCCCTTGAATGACAGAGCTCTTGAATGACAGAGCTCTTGAATGACAGAGCCCTTGAATGACAGAGCTCTGACAGAGCCCCTTGAATGACAGAGCTCTTTAATGACAGAGCCCCTTGAATGACAGAGCCCCTTGAATGACAGAGTCCCTTGAATGACAGAGCCCCTTGAATGACAGAGCCCTGACAAAGCCCTTGAATGACAGAGCTTTTTCAAACTCTATTAACGAATAATATTTTTGCATCTTGTGGCCTACCAGTATGCCCAACGTCACATCTATCTTCAGCATCACATGACCAGTAACGCAGCCAGGGTAACATTTTACGCACTGGAGTTATCGTCTAACCATAGAAGGCAAAAGAGAAAGGAATCTGATCTGGATATGTTTATACTGGGAGTAGGGCAGTCAGATATACTTTCTATTCATGGGGCAATGTTCTAAAAGTGATGTAATCAGCAGGAACATCCCATTGGTTTCCATGGAGACCTGGACCACGTTTAGAACTTTGTCCCAGGGCTGACTTTTATAGATAACCCACAATGAGTGTGAGAGAAATACCAAAGAGCCACAGGTACACAGGAGGAAATATATTACATTGGCACATGTGGAAAGATACTTATTAAAACATCTTGCAAATCAGAAAAATCTTACACAGTGTATAGGGCTTTCATATGCTCTTGTGTGGGTTGGTATTTCCTTCTAATAATAATATTAATAATGATAATAATACAGTACTTTATTATTTTTTTAAAAGTCATTTTTTTGAAAGGTTGATTTTGGCTTAGGATGATTGGAGTTGCAGCGTCACCTCTGTTCCGGCTTTAGCATTGTCAGACCTGCAGAATCCTGTGTTTCACATTCTTTTGCTTGTGCCAAGTATCACATGAGAATAAATACTGGTTATGTCTTTTGGCAAAAGTGCTGCCTTCATTTTCGGGATTCCTGCAGAACAATAATACCAAAAATGAGCTGTACGATATGGTGGGAGGGCATGTTTTTCATGCAAAAAGAAAATACAATACACATTTATCATGTTTTAATAGAAACACAGAATGTGTCGGCAGATAAGACCCATTCGCTCCATCTAGTCTGCTCAATTTTCCAAATACTTTTCTTAGTCCCCAGTTCCCGGTCTTATAGCTAGGATAGCCTTGTGTATATCCCACGCATGCTTAAACTCCTTCACTGTGCTTACCTCTACCACTTCTGCTGGAAGGCTATTCCATACATCCACTACCCTCTCAGTAAAGTAATACTTCCTGATATTACTTTTAAATCGTTGCCCCTCTAATTTAAGACTATGTCCTCTAGTTGTGGTAGGCCCCTGCCATCACTGCACCAGATAATGGTGAGTTGAAGTGAGATGGACATCACTTAATTAGCTATACATTACCCTAGTTTTTGCATGGAATCAGCAGGGGGGGGGGGGGGGCTTGACTAAGTCCCCTCCTGCTGATCCCAGGCAAAAAATAGGGTCTCTCTCTGCGCTAGCAGTGAGAAACCCTCACAATCGTCTGTCAGAGCGGGGCGAGTTGCCAGCAAGCGACAACCAAAAACTGCTGCGTCTCGCATGTGAGACACAGCAGATAGTAAACCCGCGTGTATCTATTAAGATACATGTCGGGTTTACTTAAATGTCCCGGGACATGTTTTGTTTAATCCTTCAAGGAGACAAGGGTTAAACAATGTTTAATGTTCCTTTAAGTCAGGTGGGCCACATGTTTGTTTTTTTTGTTGCTGATTCAAGTATCCTTTAATTATGTTTTCGGAGAAAAGCCTTTACTCTTATGTGTTGACAGTGTGTAGCTTCTAGCAAAAATATTTGTCTCCCCCCCCCCCCCTTTTTTTAAAATTATTTGTTCATTATATCATTATTTAGACACATACATAGATGTACTTAGAAAGTATAATGTGCAATGGTCAAATTGCTTCCATTATGGTAGGTAAGCCCTCGAAGAATATACTTCCAGAAAAACGTACAAACATGAACTACACACAAACAAAATACGGATAGGGGACAACCAAAGGTCCCAGATAGGTCATAGGAATTCCCCAGAGGGATGAAAATGTAGGATATTATAAAAGTAACCCCACCATAGGCGAGGGAACGTCTTAAGTTACTGATCTAGTCTGCTCAATCAAGCCACCCCTCCAGGGGGACCACCAGTCCCTGAAAAAAATTTCCCTGAAAAAGCGCATAACCCCCCCTCCATGTCATATTGGAACCTCAGCTGACTCAGGACCTTGGACCAGCCCAGGACTTGCGTGAGCCAAAGTCTGGAGATTACCACCTTCGTTGTCATCAATAAATGGATCAAGCGGTATCGGTACTGGAAGGGCAGGCCCACCCTATTGAAGCGGGAAAAGGGAGATTGACATTTATTGTCGTTTTATTGTCTCTGAGGTTACCTCCAACCGGACTATTTAATTTGACACCCTGTTCCATAGTGAACAGATTTTTGCTCAGTCCCACCACATATGCCTTGTGGTGCCAGCTTCTATCTTACACCTCCAGCACTGATCTGAATTTGCAGGATTTGTTTTGTTCATAATATGTGGGACCAAATGCCACTGGTGGAGGACTTTATAGTGGATTTCAATGATGTTCAAACAATGTATTGATTCTATACCCATAACCTTTTCCCACTTTTGCCAGGCGTTTGGTTTTAAGTCTTGATGTTCCAGCCTCAGAACTTCAAGGTAACACTGTAATTTAGGTTGAAAAAAGACACAAGTCCATCAAGTCCAACCCTTCTACCTATCATTCCAGCTTTTGATCCAAATGAAGACAAAAACCCCTAAGGAAGATATTTCAAATGTTGCCTCCTAAGGGGTTTTTGCCTTCTTTTGGATCAAAAGCTGGAACAGCTTCATAGCAGATAGCAGATAGATATAGCTTTATATTTAGGATAGTTATTAAAAAATGCGTTGACTTATTATCATACAGTAGGATTAATGAGAGATCATTTTTTAAGTATGAAAAAATATCCTTTGCCCGTAAATCCAACTTTATCTGTAACTGCGAGAACGAGCTCATTACTTTCCCATCCAACAAATCATTCATGTGCACTCTATCATTTTCAGTCCATTCTTTTTTAAACTCAAGTCCACTAGATTATATTTAAGTATTTCAATACTACACTATGGTGATAACTTATCCAGTAGTTTATTTCTTCTCCTGAAGTCCATCCAACTTGCATATAAATCCTTTATAAATCGGACCTCTAATGAATCAAGAAAATTCGTAGCGGTTTTGTCCTCTAACCATAGTATTGCCGACAGGTCTCTTCTACCCAGGAGAGACTGCTCAATATTGAACCATGGCTCCAGTTTAGATAGTGGGTCATGCCATCTCTGCAGGTGGGTACATCCTGCTGGCCTTATAGTGCGTAACTGTATCCGCCAGAACAATGTTGTCAGACCTTCTCATTATGTGAGAAGATGCCAGTCAAGGTCTTTTCTGGCCCCTCATATAATTCATAAAAAGCCTATGAACTTGTCTCAGTTTGGCCACAGGTAGAGTCAAGGGGGCCATTCTAAACAAGTCCAACCCTTTAGGTAGCAAGTATGATTTGATATCGTCGATTTGACCCAACCATGAGATACTGTACGATTTCCAATCTGTAAGGAGCTTTTTGGAGGTCTCTTGAAGCAGTTGTTTTTTATCATCAACTGATCTAATCTTGGGGGTGATGTCAATTCCCAAATAGGTAAAACCATCCATCGACCACTTGAACGAATATGTGCTAATTAAGAATTCAGTTATGTTCACATACACGTTCACTGGCTTAATCTGTTATTTCTCAATGTTTATTTTATTATTAGAGACTTGTACCTGTCTATCCCTTCGATCAGAGCTCAGTGACAAAACGGGGTCCGTAAGGGTAAGAACAATATCGTCTGCGTAATTAATTGATTTCCCTTTAAATTACACAGGGCAGCATGTAAAAGTGTTCCTCCAACAAAATGGCCGAGCGTACATTCGTGTGCATGGAATAAAAGGTTGATTGATCCAGACTAGCTGCAAGAAAATGGAGTGTAATGGCTGCTTAGGTCAAAACTAATATAATAGTGGGCTGGGCCTTTAAGTAGCCAAGAAATCAAGGAAGTCCAAAAAAAGACACAGAAAAAAAAAGACATAAATATATATATAAAAAAATACCATAACAAGTCTTGTTAAAGGAAATGAGTAATGTTAATAATTATCAGAGGCCAGGAAGTAAGCTTGACATTTTTTTAGTTTTTTTCTTTTTTACTATAACAAATGCTACTGTTATTTTTTTTTCCCTGATTTTTCTTGGCTTGGTCAAACTCGATGACAAATCCACCATATCCGTGACATATCACTGTGTTACGGCTCTCTCCCTATACCGTGTGCAAACCAGCTGACCTTGTCTCGTACCCCACACCCCCAATTAACAGAACCCCCTCCATAGTAACCCTTTCAGGACCAAAGGGATAGACCGTGTTTTTTTTTTTTTTTTTTCCTTTTGCATTTAGAGGTTCTCAGTTTGCAAGGAACATTTTTGGTCTTTTTGCCAAAAAGACCTTCTCCTCCAACCCACCACCCTATTTGTCACATGATAAGCAGGGAAGAATTTTTCTTCCCATGCAGTTTAATGTGAATCTGTGCTAGGAGCATCTGGGGATACTGCAAGATTTTTCTTTTCCCCGTGTGAAGGAGAAACAATATGAACAGGCACGTCTAGCGACAGCTCTGAAAAGGAGCCCAAGTTTTCCGTAGCGAGCAGATTGCAGCACAGGAAAACGTACTTCCCTCTGGATTTTAAAGGACAAAAAATACTTTATTGAGACCTCTTTGTTCTGCTTGGCTCCTCAGGTGGCGGACATGTGTGTTTAGAATCTTTCTCCATCCGACCCAACGACTTGTTCTAAACAACATGTCCGCCCTCTGATACACCTGTAAGAGCAAAGAGGGCACAATAAGGTGCTTTATTTGTATTCTTTGATTAAAGAATTTTCAATTTAAAATACAAATCTTGCAATAGACATCATTTTATGCCAGAAAAGAAACTGTTGTTTGTTCCCCACCTTGACCTGTGTTTTCATTCATTAATTGCTTGTGGCAATCACAGGTGTTATTAAATCAGTATTTAGGAAAATCCCCTTGGATACATGTTGACTTCACCAGAGTTTTTCCCTGTTGATGTTAAAAGTCTCCTATTTTGTTACATTTTTAACTGAAGACATCAAACCTTAGCGTATGCTCACCTCATTGGGAGGATTTTTGTCTTGAAAATTACTAAATAAAAATGGATGGATTTATTTAAATGTGAATATCTATATCCTGGGTATGTTTAGTTTACTTACACATGTCAAGTTCTACTGATCCCCCCATTCAGCTGACAGCATTGGCCTCTGTGTGTTAAAAAAAAAAAAAGAGCAACATTTCAAAAAGCTTTTTTGAAACAAAGTATCTCAAAAGATAGCTAAACTTGCAATATGTGTATACATCAATATAGTCAGTCAGCAGCCTCAGGAGACCTTCACCCATATAGTCAGTCATCAGCCATGGGAGACCTTCACCCATATAGTCAGTCACCAGCCGCGGGAGACCTTCACCCATATAGTCAGTCAGCAGCCGCGGGAGACCTTCACCCATATAGTCAGTCAGCAGCCGCGGGAGACCTTCACCCATATAGTCAGTCACCAGCCGCGGGAGACCTTTACCCATACAATCAATCACCAGCCGTGGGAGACCTTCACCCATATAGTCAGTCAGCAGCCGTGGGAGACCTTCACCCATATAGTCAGTCACCAGCCGCGGGAGACCTTCACCCATATAGTCAGTCACCAGCCGCGGGAGACCTTTACCCATTTAGTTAGTCACCAGCCGTGGGAGACCTTCACCCATATAGTCAGTCACCAGGCGCGGGAGACCTTCACCCATATAGTCAGTCACCAGCCGCGGGAGACCTTCACCCATATAGTCAGTCACCAGCCGTGGGAGACCTTCACCCATATAGTCAGTCACCAGGCGCGTGAGACCTTCACCCATATAGTCAGTCACCAGGCGCGGGAGACCTTCAGCCATATAGTCAGTCACCAGGCGCGTGAGACCTTCACCCATATAGTCAGTCACCAGGCGCGGGAGACCTTCAGCCATATAGTCAGTCACCAGCCGCGGGAGACCTTCACCCATATAGTCAGTCACCAGCCGTGGGAGACCTTCACCCATATAGTCAGTCACCAGGCGCAGAAGACCTTCACCCATATAGTCAGTCAGCAGCCGCGGGAGACCTTCACCCATATTGTCAGTCAGCAGCCGCGGGAGACCTTCACCCATATAGTCAGTCAGCAGCCGCGGGAGACCTTCACCCATATAGTCTGTCAGCAGCCGCTGGAGACCTTCAACCATATAGTCAGTCAGCAGCCGCGGGAGACCTTCACCCATATAGTCTGTCAGCAGCCGCCGGAGACCTTCACCCATATAGTTAGTCAGCAGCCGCAGGTACATAAAGCCTTTCACTGGGAGGATCCCATGGAAACAAATGGCCGAAAATACATATGTATACATGGGTTCAGAAAAAGAAGGAGTTAAGATCAGATAGAGTCTGCTTTGTAGCAGGAAAATAGTAGAGGTTTGACTTGGATCACTTGGGTTCTACTACAACTATTCAGCAATTCACACAACAATTGGCCATTTTGGCACCCAAGGAGAGGTGGACTATTTTTGGATGGACCCTTTCCGTGGGGAGAAGATAAGAATCAAGGACATGGTGGAAGGCGTGGGATATATATATTTTTTTGCAGGGCACAGTATGGGTGCCAGGGGGGTGGCCAGTGATTTCCACTGCCAATCCCCCTGGCACCCAAATTATGTTTTTTGTTCAGGAGAGTTGATAGAATCGTCCCCTCCTACTTAGGCAAGGTAAAGGTGGGGGAAGGTAGGGCTAAATTTTATTTTAATTAATATTTTTATTACCACCAGATCCTTGGGCTGATATCTATTTATCTAGGAGGTTTGGCCTCATTTGCATATGCCTACCCAGAATACCTTGCAGTGGTGGTAGCACTGTGAATGTGAGATTTCTATGTTAAAATTAGTTTTTTGGCTTGTTTGCTGAGTGTAGATTTGTTTAATATTGCCCCTGATAGCCACCGCAGTTAAGTTTTAGTGACTCTAACTTTTAATTTAAACATGAATAAAAGTTAGGATTTAAGTCTTTTGTATTTATTATGTGACTTCATTCTTCTTCTGCTTTGTATATTCATGTATCAGGGATATTCCCTTTTTGGTGACCATTTATCTATATATCTAAGTGCTAGTGTGGTTTAACACTTCATTGACAGCACAGCATGTTTTCTAAAGTTAAATGTAACGAGAGACGTGCAATGTAGCACATCACACGCACAAAAACAAAGGAAGAAATAAACCAAAAAAAGGTTTTGGGTCATACAAATGTTCTATGCGTCCTGTTTCCCATTACATATCATTTTAACCATGCAGTGTATATTTTTTCTACAAGGAAGCCCCACTGGACAATTAGGGGGATCATGTACTAAACAAGTGCAGTGGGGAAAAAAGTAGGTAAAACATGAGTAACGAGCAAAGTAATATGAGATCTCCACCCTGATTAATTAATTGGATTGTGTCTGTGCGTATATCCATCTTACATACTGCCGGGCTGCACTTTGCATGCTCTTTCTGCAGCATGTGGAACAGATATGTGTCCCTTGGAACATGGCCGATGGCTGTGGCCCCTACGAGATGTCTAAACAGAGTATTAAGATGTAGAAAATAAACTGTGAGTACTTCCTAATCCAGCCCCATCAGATGCAAAGAGCAACACACACATACCAGTTCCACAAGTCATATCTTAAATCGTATCGAGAAGGAAGTGGTATTGAGGGAGAGGATGTAGGAGCAGCCATGTCATGCACGCGTTATGGTCACATGTTCAACACTAAAGGAAGCGGGCTAACCACTGTGCATAAATAAAACAGGGATGTGATCCGCAGCAGCCCATTCTCATTGTCCACATTCTCTAGGCAATAAGCTGCATGTTGTATTACACATGAATGTTGCACATTAAGATGGCTCTACCTTCTTGTGTCTCTTTTTGCCAGTGCAGTATAATTTATTTGACATTCATATAAGGTTAGTAGGATCCATAACAGTGATGGCTAACCTTGGCTCTGCAGATGTTAAAGGGACAGTCTAGTCCCAAAACTCACTTTTCCAAGATGAAGATCACTGCTTGTATAGTGCACAGGCTTTTTTTCCCAGTCTAATCTGATGCAGGCATTCTGCATAAATCACATTTTTAGTATTTAACTTAAGCCCTACCCTAGTAATTACTCTGCATGTTTACTACAGGTGCAGCAGCACTGATTATATAGACACTGAGCATATAAAGTTTTGTTTCGTTTAGTCAATTCCTGTGCTAGAATAGAATACATTGTGTGGACTCTAATAGACTTTTGTACACAGTAGGATCAAATTTTCTGATGACATCACTAGAGAGACAAGAAACTCCATTCATTTGAATGAAATTATTCTCATTGGTTACTCAGATAGTGTGGGCAGTACCGGCTACTTCCAAACTGCTGTAATTTCACAATTTCATCTAGCTGTAAGTATTTTAATTTTTAAGCAATGCAAAATGTAAGTCAAGCCTTTTAAAGTACTTGAAATGCAGGAAATCACACAAATCCTGCCAAGGTGACCATCTCTACTGATAAGCATTATTTAAAGGGACATATACTCTTTAAGGGAATTCATTGTAATTGATTAATCAATTAATCAGTACATCTCATTTCAAGGGATTTCCCACTTGATTACATATTAATATCTTTTTATTTAATTTGGTATATCAGCTACATACACCATTTCTCCATTATTTATATTAACCCAGGCCTGAAAAGGACAGCTGTTGGCAAAATAATAATATATATATTGTCTTGAATGCATTTTTATTTAATTCAATAAACATGCATTAATCTTTCGATGTAACGTAACGTTTCTTTCTTTTGCCACAGATGCCTTTTAACAGATATTTGGAGGCTTTAGGAGCCAAACAGACCAGCCTAGTTAGTGTTAGGAGCCAGCCTTGTTAGTTTTAGGAGCCAGGGGAATGGTACCATATATTGCTATAAAACTCCTGGAATTTCTCAAGCCCTGTAATAATCATTAAGCTTGAGTAAAATGTGGGCCCTTCAATTATTAATCCCGACCACACTGCTATACAGTATTTCTATATTCTGCCACATTGCACTGGCACTTTATACTGAGTCATCATACAAGTGCCATGCTATGATTGGCCAACCTACAATGGCTGGTGTGCTCCAGCTCCGACGGCAAGAGAAAAAGCCATCTAGCAGCACCTGGGGGCCAGAAATGTGTTTGTAAATTGTGTTATTTTTGTAAAAGAATTTTAATAACACATTTGTCCTTTCTGTTCACCTTTCTGGTCTCTTGCGTGGAATGAAAAGTGATATTTCCCAGCATTGGCTACTCCTTTTCTATGTATAGGGTGAGGTATTAGCAGTAGAAAGAGGGAAGTGCTCATACCATTGTACAGAGCACTGGTGAGACCTCACTTGGAGTATTGTACGCAGTACTGGTAAGATCTCACTTGAAGTATTGTACACAGTACTGGTGAGTTCTCACTTGGAGTATTGTACAGAGCACTGGTGAGTTCTCACTTGGAGTATTGTACAGAGCACTGGTGGATTCTCACTTGGAGTACTGTACAGAGCACTGGTGAGTTCTCACTTGGAGTATTGTACAGAGCACTGGTGAGTTTTCACTTGGAGTGTTGTACAGAGCACTGGTGAGTTCTCACTTGGAGTGTTATACAGAGCACTGGTGAGTTCTCACTTGGAGTGTTATACAGAGCACTGGTGAGTTCTCACTTGGAGTGTTGTACAGAGCACTGCTGAGTTCTCACTTGGAGTGTTGTACGCAGTACATATAGTTACATAGTAGTTTAGGTTAAAAAAAAAGACTTGCGTCCATCATGTTCAACCATTCTTTCCTTGTTTACTGCGGTTGATCCAAAAGAAAGCTAAAAAAAGCAAAAAAACTTATTTCAGAGGTTTCAAATTCTGCTTTCAGGAGGGGGGGCGGGGGGTAATGGATTACTTCTTGAACGCAAATCCCCAAATCAGATTTCTCCTTGGATCAACAGGCACTAAATAAATATTTCTGTTTCATTAAAACCAGTTCCATGCCCCTTTTAAAGGCATCTTTTGTGTTTGCTAGAACCACTTCTTAAGGCAGTGAATTCCATACCTTTAATGTCCTTACTGTAAAAAAAATCCCTTCTGCTGCTGTAGATTAAATTTCCTTTCTTCATGTCTTATCAGGTGACCTCTTGTCTTTTTTTTTTTTACTTTCTGTAAATGAACAGGTCATTAGAAAGCCCTTTGTATTGGCCCTGTATATATTTATATAACATTATCATATCCTCTCAAAGATGCCGTTTCTCTGCGTGTATAAATTTAACTTTTCTAGTCTTTCTTCATAACTAAAACGTATTAGTTTTGTAGCCCTCCTCTGCACCCTCTCTAGTTCCATAATGTCTTTATTTAGACAAGGTACCCAGAATTGGGGCCTTACCATGGACCTGTAAAGAGGCAGAATAAATATTCCTCCCATGAGCCAATACCCCTTTTAATACATGCCAATATCCCATTGGCCTTTGATGCTGCTACTCACAAATGTATTTCATTGGTAGATTTCTCCAAGGCTAGGATTTTGATCCTTTTATTAAATATGGGCACCACATCAGCTTTACAACAATCTGTGGGCACCATGTCTGACAGTCTGGCATAAAAATTACATTTCTAAATATAGGTGAAAATGGCACTTTGAGATTCTTAACTTGGCTTCTAGCATAAAAATGGGCACCTGGGCTCAAATAACTTTTCCATCACTGGTGTATACCATCCAGTATACTGGAGACTGTACCTCCAGAAGGATATTGATACTTTGGATAGAGAAGAGCTAATAAAATTGTTCATGAGTTGAAGGATAAAACTTACCAGGAAATGTTAAAGCATCTTAAAGGGACAGTCTAGTCCCCAAACTCACTTTGGTATTAGACGAAGATCACTGCTTGTATAGTGCACAGGTTTTTATCCCAGTGTGATTTGATGCATGCATTCTGTATTAATCACATTTTTTATATTTGACTCAAGCCCTGACCAGTGATTACTCACGGCAGCGGCAGCACTGATTCTATAGACACTGAGGATATAAAGTTTTGTTTCATTTAGTCACTTCCTGTCCTCCTCAAATTGAGTTTATTGAGTGGCCTATGAGTGACCTTGCTCTTGTACACAGTAGGATCTCTTAACAGTGCAACACATTGTCTGATGACATCACTAGAGAGACGGGATATTCCATTCATTTGAATGGCATTTTTCTCATTGGTTCCTGCAGCAAATAGAAAAAAGAGAAAAAGAAATGACTTTTACTCATCTAGTGTGGGCAGTCCTTGTTTCTTGCAAACTGCTGTAATGTCACAATTTCTTCTAGCTGTAAGTATTTTATATTTTAAGCAATGCAAAATGTAAGACATGCATTTTAAAGTACTCTGAAACCTCATTAATATGCATTAATATTTGGAGATGCATTTGGGCACCAGATAATTAATAGAAGAAAAAGGATCACAACAAGAGCGAAGGTTTAAAAAAGTAATCAGGAAGTATTACTTTACTGAGAGGGTAGTGGGTGCATTGAATGGCTCTTCAGCAGATGTGGTAGAGGTAAACACAGTGAAGGAGTATAAGCATGCATGAGATAGGCACAGAGCTATCCTACATATAAGATAAAGCTATGGAAAGCATTTAGTAAATTGGGCAGACTAGATGGGCCTAATGGTTCTTTTCTGCTGGTGACACAGTCTATGTTTCAAAAAACTGGTGTAGAAAATAAGAAGCAATACCCCTGAACACCCAACAGCCCCCTACAAGTTACATAATGTTTTGTAGTTTATTTTTACAGTAGGCAGGCTAAAATTATTTAGGACACAGATTTTGAAACCTGCTTAGCTGCTCTGAAAAGCCTTGACGGGGTTTTTAGCTATGTTCGTCCATGCAGTGGTTTTTGTTTCGTTTTTTTTTTCCCAGTTTGCTTTATCAGAAGACTGGTCCATTTGAACCCTCCTGCCAGAATCCTCGCTGCGCAGTTTAACGGCTTTTAAAGGCAACTGAAGTCATTAATAGGAAACACTATCTCTGCATAACCTGAAAGTTACATGCTTCCAGAAAGGAGCGGGGAAGATATAGTGTTACCATCCATTTGGTGCTCGACGGAATGCTGACCACCATCTTCCCATAACCTCTGCTCTGGGGTTATATTTGGCCATCTATCCCCTTACCTCACTGGGGTTTCATAGGTCACCGCAGTTCTGCCCATGGGGCAGCCACATCCAGAGTCCTGAGTTTCACTATGCAGCGCCCCCCCCCCCCCCCCCCGTGCATAGCTACCGGGTCTAAATTAAAACTTGGAATGGGTCCGTAACTTAAGACCTAGCTATTTACAGATACCACCTTAGCCGTGCGAGTGATTGATGGCCCCCTCCGTGTCAATAGAACCCACATGTGCGCCGTGCCTGGCACTTGGAATTTCTGTCACCCAAGTCATCTGTTCTACGAATTAGAACAACTTACGCTATTAGACCAGGTGTCTTAATTAACAGGGCCACTAGGTTATTGATTCTGAAAGCCAAGGTTTGCCACGTGTCTCCTTGATGTTATAATAAAGGGAAAAACGTGCCATGTTTCAACTGCTATTGATTGTTCTTCTGTGTGGAGCATAGACTGTATAAAATACTCTAGAACAGTGTTTCTCAACCTCTTATAAAATTAAAGTTCGTAAGGAAAACATATTTGTTTTTTTGACAGCATAAACTTGTAGACTGTATTTTGTCATATTTAAATTATGACTGAAATAATGCATTTCTTGTTATTATCTCCTATTATTTGCCACTCTGCCCACCAGATTTGCCATTGTGTCCTCAGACTTGCCGATCTGCCCCCAGACTTCCCAATGCGCCTCCAGACTTGCCAATGCATTAGAATGTCACATGACCCTGGTGTTTCGTCACAGAAGACCCGGTAGATGTGCCTGGCTACCTGAAAGGAGGATCCAGGTCCCATTCGGCCCTGCTGGGGACCTGGATCTTAGGCAGGGTCCAGGGAACCCCTACCACACTCTCGCGGAACCCTGGTTGAGAAATGCTTCTCGAGATGTGCAGTTGAATGTATATCTTGAGATAGTTTGTCACTCTTGGTCACAGACAGGAAGTGAGATCGCTAGATGGAGGCTTAAAGGGTCAGCCTAAACTTTATACTGTAAACATAGATTAAACAAATGATCTGGGAATGAAGCCCATATCACAGGGTGAGAGCAAAATTGCAAGCAAAATGTATAACATAAGAGAAAAAAAAAGGTTATGACATCACCTTGTGGCTTGATATGCAAATTACACATTTCTGATTGGAAATGTGTTCATTTGCATATCATGCCACAGGTGATGTCATAAGCAGGAGACTGGATAGACACATTTAGACCATATTTTTATTTTATGCATTCACATGCAATGGCATGCTTGCCAACTTTTCTGTGTCCCAGGAAATTACGGAGGCGGAGTCACACAATGAGGCGTGAAGTCACATAGCGTTGCGTAATCCCACAGTGTTGAGCTCCGTGGATCCTGGATGTCCAATGCTCATCTACTTGCTTTTAGACGATGTCTGTCTCTTAGACATGCATTGTACTAAGCACTGTGCATTGGCAGAGGTCATGCTGGGATGGACCCAAATTTGCCGGGACAAGCCCCCCTTGGAACAGGACTATCCCATCAAATCCAGGACAGATGCAACTATGCAATGTATAGATGAGTTTTCATTATTTTTTTTTATTCTCTATATTTACAGTATAAGCAATGTTTAGGATGACCCTCTATAGAAGGAGCATATCCCTGGCTCCTAAAAATAACCAGACTGGCTCCCGAATTGGGTTGTCTGGCTCCTAAAGACAGAAATGTGTCAATCCCTGGCTTAACACAGTATCTAATAAGGCAGTACCTCCAAACTCTAAATACAACAGTAATAAAAAAAAAATAGGTGAGCAACAGCGTGTGTCTGAATAAAGTGTATTTAATTTTTTTGATGTATAAGAGGGCTTTTTTAATGGATGCTGTCTTAAGTTTCAAATTCTACAGAGTTCCTCCTTAATCCATTAATGGGACATGGTCATCCTGGCACGTCATCAATTTAACACGGGGCATGATCATGGTTTTTTTTTTTTTTTCATTTTATATTAAATTACAAAGAAAGACATCCGTTTCCTTAAAAAAAATCCTGTATTTAGTTTGTAGGCATACTCTGAACGAGAACCAGAGAAATGACAGTTGAACACACAAATAACAAAAACTCGAAAAAGGGTTAATCCTCTTGACGCCAGCTGTAAATTATGGGAGTACCAAAAGACGTCATGGTGGCCTTCGTGGGCCCGAGTTGGCTCTTTGAGTTTCGAAGATTTATTATATTCTTTTAAGACCATCGGAAAATTAAACATGTGTTTATTTAATTTTTTATTTTTTAAAACACGGCTTGATTAAAAAAAACACCAAAAAACACATTAAAGTGCCATTTTTTTCGACGTCAACCTGGGATGAGCTACTAATATATTACAGGATTTTGTACTTTCTTTTCATACTGTACATATTGGACCAGGCAGCTGGATTTCTATCTTATTATTATTAATCATCTGTGCCAGTAATTACCCAAAGGTAACTCTTTTTTTGACCTCTTTGGGCCAGTGACCGTCATAAAGATGCACGATTACTATGCAAAACCGTTTATAATGACCAATAATGATGCTGACTATGTACAAATAACCGTTAACACTGCAATCCTTATACAAGTTTAAAGGTTACACAATATAATGTTGTTTTATCTTTTTAATAATAATCTGCTAATTAAGAGAAGCCCAGTCCAACCTTATCACTGGCCTTGAGATTTCCTAATTATCTGGTGTCTATTAAACCAATGAAGTCATATAATACTGATAATATAATAATTATTATAATATAATATAGTAATATAATAAAGCATGTTTTTTTTTTAGATATGAGGGGGACCACTTTGAGGATTGTAACTGGTCCGCTTACCTCCTGTTGGTCAGCCTTTTTGGGCCTATTCACTAAAATTTTAATTTGGAGGTCGACTTTTTTGAGACAAATTGGGGGAGATTCAAACCTGGGTAAGTCAAACTCAGGTGCCCAGTTTGGCTTAGTCTCAAAATAAAGGCCGACCTCCAAATTCGAATTTTAATGAATATAGGCCCATCAGTCTACGTTCTCAACCAGGGACTAAGAATATTATACCCTGCAAATGTAGAGGAGGAAACATTATCAAAAATTATCTATCCAGCAAAACCTTACATAAAGTAAGAGAAAAATATGTTTCTATGGTGTCTGTGTCACCTTGTGGCTTAATATGCAAATTCCAAATTACCCATTGGAAGTGGTCTCAAGCCACAAGGTGATGTCGTCCACGGAAGACACATTAAAAACACTTTTTTCTTTTCATTTATGTAGTTTCTTGCAATTCTTCTAACTCGATGTATGTATAATTTGTAATTTTCTATTCTACTTTCGCAGTGTAAATAATGTTTAGATGTCAGAATCCCTTTAATAAACGACACATATATTGAATACTTATTTATTAAAGCATATAAGTCCGGATTCAAAGGCGTTTTTTAATTAAAATGTTTCTGTTGCATTACATGAGGTCATTGAATAGAGCCCATTATATGTATATGATGTGATATTGCTAAAAAAAAAAAACATATACATGGTTATTTGCGTTAGCACTTCTAGGGTTAAATCCTACTCCCCATTTTGACGTTTACCCGGTCATAATTTTGATTTCTCACAAGACAATGAGCTTAACAGTGCAAGTCTGCCGAGGCAATGTCCAGCATCATTGAAATGCTAAATTCTTCTGTCTATACAAAGTGCTGTCTGTCTGTCTAAGTGTCTTGACCACAGAGAGGCAACCTCTCTCTCTCTGTGTAATGGATATCAGTCCCCAGCTTAGCCGGCAAGAGAAAGAGTCTTCATTCAGCTGCACACAACTGGTTGATAAAAGACTAGACTGGCTGTTCTAACTTGCAGACAGCAGAAACTGGATCACCAATGGCAGATGGCTGGCAGTTATAATGAGGCCTTTAACATACTCTCTTACATATAAATAACCTCTCAGGCCCACGACTGGGCTAAGGGTCCTCTCCTAGAACGTTCAAGGCCAGACCGCACCTTCATAGGCCGAATTTCACGGTACGCACTTTCATGTGAGCAATTCCTAAGAGCTTTCTAATTAGGCAACGCAGAACCTGAGAAATATTCCGGGGGAAGGGGGGGGGGGTGTCCAAAAGGGGCTACATCATACCTTGAATTCCCGTCATGCCAAAATGGATTTTCTATGCATCAGGAGATTTTGATTTGTCGTGTACGCCGGGCCTTACCCACCACTGATCTCATACGCGCAAAGCATTTGCAAACAAGTCACAGAAACAATACCACTGATTAGGCAATTTACTAGTCATCTATTAGGTGGTTGATGCCAATCCACCAAGGATCACAGTAGGTGAATGAAAGGCGCGGGCCGAAAGTAAAATATTGGGGAAGGGACCTCAGAAGTCCATACAATTTTGCTCAGTGTGGTCCTTGTTTTAGTTTTTTTTTTCCCCAAAGACCATTCACCTCTTTTTTTTTTTTTTTTTCAGGTGTCGATGCCGATCTGCCGATGGAGAGCTTCCTGAATCCTGCACTCTTTGGCTTTGAAGGAATATGGGACCAAACCAGGATGGGAATCGATCTTCCCTGTATCCTTAGTACACCCCCTTTGGCATTTCTGGAACATGTTTAGGATGGGTCAAAAGGAGCTGAAATACTTTGGTCTACAAAGTGTCACGTTCTTCCACCATTACCTCAAATAACCAGGAACATCTTGAGGAGTGACGGCAGAAGAGGGTAGACAAAGGCAGGAAAGAACCATTAAATTAACACTTATAACAGCAGGTAGTGGGGGCTTTGTTTGGAAATACAAGTAGCAGGGTTACCGCAGGACAGTTGGAAAAGGAAGGAAATCTGTGAGACTTTCTCAGTGGACCTCTAAGAGTGCAGATCTGGCCATTTGCAGCGTTCGTTATTCCATAGGGAAGCCAAGGGTGGAAAATTAAGCATAGACTCAACAGGTCCAGCATCCTATCAATTATTGCAGAAGGATTGGACTGTAGCATAGTGCCAGCTGGCTTAGATAGCTCAGTTGGTAGAG
The DNA here is from genome assembly GCA_036172795.1 of Pelodytes ibericus. Taxonomy (NCBI): domain Eukaryota; kingdom Metazoa; phylum Chordata; class Amphibia; order Anura; family Pelodytidae; genus Pelodytes; species Pelodytes ibericus. Next base: position 19,625,238 of record CM069859.1, read on the forward strand.
CCGAGGACTGTAGAGCTTTCAGAGCCATCCTTAGGTCGCTGGTTCCACTTCAGCTCGAAGGACTTCTCTTCCACTGTATTTTCAGTAAAGAAGAGAGTATATTTAAAAGAAGGAAAACTACCACAACTAGAGAGCATAGTCTTAAATTAGAGGGGCAAAAAAAGGTGTGGGATAACTCTCAGCAAGAATGGGGAAAAGCTGAAATATATAGTCAGTCCCATAGGATGTAACCTACTTGGGAGAGGAATCACCATTTTTTTTTTTGCTCGCTTGCACCATTACAGAGGGAACCTCTCCATTAGCATATCAGACTAGTCCCACCCATATGGGTAGTCCAGATCCAAAATGTCTGGCAGGTCTCCTCTGCATGAAAAACAAATTAGAGGGGCGAAGCTTTAAAAGTAATCTCAGGAAGTATTACTTTACTGAGAGGGTAGTGGATGTATGGAATAGCCTTCCAGTGGAAGTGGTAGAGGTAAGCACAGTGAAGGAGTTTAAGCATGCGTGGGATAGACACAAGGCTATCCTAGATATAAGATAGGGAACTGGGGACTAATACAAGTATTTAGAATATTGGGCAGACTAGATTGGCTGAATGGTTCTTATCTGCCAGTGACACATTCTATGTAATAGGGTGGATACTTTATAAATAATAATACTGCTAATGATCACTGCTTTGAAGGCTCCAGGGCTACACAAACCGAAAATTACCTTGGTCTGGGAAACAAATTTGTACCCACAATATCGTTAACCTTTTCAACAAGCTCTGATAGCAAAGAACAATAATCAGAAATATATATAAAAAAAAGCCACAATTATATCAACAGGCCAAAAAAATCATTCATGGGTCTTCCAGCTGCTGATGTCCCCTACATCTCATAATACAGCTAAAATGCTGGCAGAGGAGTAAGAGAGATGAAGTCCTCCAACAGCAGGGGTGACACACAGAGTGACACCCCTGGCATAGCTGCAAAAGTCATAGGTAGAGTTGAAACAAGGCCCTCATTATAACGTGGCTCTCTTAATATTTTGGTAAAATGGAGTCATGTCAGGACACAAATGGACCACAGGCACCAATTTCTTATTCACGCACATTCCCCAACAAAGCCCCAAGAACCACATGCCTAGACCACAGCTGGGGAAAGTGACCACGGGCATCGTGAGACCCCACATGGTGGCTACCTCTGTATGCCAGTGAAAGTTTGTATTATAACTTGGCATGAACAGAGTTAAAGCAGGATTTGGCATAACAAAGGCCCTTTGATTATGTTTAAGGTAGGCAGGGCACAGTGATGTAATATATTTATTTACACCAGGAGTCAGGACTTGTTGCCTAAAACTATAGTAACAATCTTGATTCACCTTTGTTCCAAAAAAAAAAAAAAAAGAAAGGCCTGTTACATAAACCGAAGGTTTACAACACACGTACAGGGCCAAAGTGGGAAAACAGGAAGGAATTGACAAATTTCGTATGCCAACATTTTTTTTCTTTTTTTCTTCCAGGGACCGTGATCTTGCCAAGCCACACAGCACAGTGAGTCATTATGCACACGGGTCCCGTGGTGGTAGCAAATCATTTCCCATGACTTGCATGCTTGCCGTGTGACGTGTTGTCAGGTAAGGCAATATTTACATATTCCATTCAAGCCGCGTGAGCCGGAGTCCGAGCTCGGGAAGAAAGGGAACAGAAAGAAAAAAAGAAAAGCAGTTATGTGACTGTTCTAGAATAATAGAGGATTGATTACCGACCACTCACCATGCGTAACACTAGAAATATGTGCTCTCAGTTGGCTTTTCGACTGGCGGGAAAAGAACGGGCACATTGTGTTAACCCTCCTTGCATTAGCAGATGTTGCAAACACCGCTACAGGGGTTAAAACCTTTTAAATCTAAATGCTCGGGTCGGGGGGGTCTCAAGTGACATTTTTGTACTGTTTCATGTTCACACACACTCTGTTGTCCTTTGTTTTTACTCTTCTTTGGTTCTGGTGTATAGAGGGGGCGCAAGTCTCGATGACATCATACACCCGCGTGAGCTGCTGAAAGGAGAGGAGTTGGGATGAATAGGGGAAAATCAAACATTTTTTTTCCTCTAGAAACCCAAGTGAGGACTATTCACTAACAAGTGCATTAAAGTGAAGGGAACATTTCCTCTCACTGACTCAACAATACATTGGTCAGGGCCAAAACCTGGCAAGCTCCTCCTGCCACAAGAGAAGAGAGTAGGTACTGCATAAGGTACACATAGTGCACCTATCACCTTTTTTTCCCCCCTTGATATGAACTGCAAAAACCAGGCCAAAATAGACAAGATGGAAACATTCCACTGCTTTGGCCTTAACTTTTGCATTTTGTTTGACCCAGGAGAGGTCTGAGGGCCAAATACAATTTAGTGGCTCGGTGACCCCACCTGTTATTAGAGATTGACCCAAATAGACAGGCAAGATTGATGTTATGGCAGACGAGGTACAGGTTTAGCTGTGGTTGGACGCGAATGCTCTTTTACAAGGGTTGACACTTTTTCTTCCAAAAAATACCAGCCATGCCATTGCCTTCAAAGACTTGGCATTGGTCTCAAGACATTTTTTTTTACCAGCCTGCCATTAATATACCACCTGGGCAGCAACACTAATGTTTAGCTTTTATCACCTTCTCAAAGCTAAGTATAGTGCTACGTACGCCGCATACAGGGAGACTACATACTATGCTAGATGAACAAGAACCGACTGATACATGAGGTAGGGAGCCCTGCTTGCAGAGCTTACAATCTAGAACCCTTTCATACAAGGTCTGCATGGAGCACACCTGACCTCTGTGCTTTCTACCCTAACCTATTAATCCCAGCTAGAACCTCAGCCGAGGAAGATGACTTGACCACTACTCATTGATTATTGAACTGATCCTTTGGGGGGGGGGGGGGGCGGGGGGTTGAGAATGAGGGAATTGACAAGGGAATTTCAAACTCCAGGTTTATCCTGGATATTGGCATTCCTTTATTCACAAATAAATGGACTACATTCCATGGTCTAAGTCGTCTTTATTCACACCAAGCACATGAAACATTCCACAAACGAGAATCTAGCTAGGCACGTTTAATCTCCTCTAAGTTCCACTGCTTGGTGATCCTCCTATTTTTCGCAGAAATCAAGCTTATGTTGCCTCAGCGGTGAATTTCATCTTTATGTGCCTTTTTTTTTTAACATTTTTTTTATAACAAGGGGCTCTCTTGTGATCTTAATCCCTTCTGTCTGGGAATTTGGGATTTAAGATGTTGACATATAAAAGCTATTATATAATCTCTTCACTCAACAGATAAAAGGCATAATAATAATAATAATAATGTATTTGTGATCAGTGCAGTAAATATAAAAGTGTTGGGGGGGGGGGGATTTGTTTTATGTAGCACGTATAAAAGATAGTTTTAATTCTCAGGCTATATTGCAGAAGTAATAAAAGATTGTATGGTCCTCTAGTCGTGGTAGGAATGCAAATACATTGAGAAGAGTATTGACATCTATTTTCAAGAGCATTTGTAACTAGACGGTAACATCATCTTCGTATCACATGATAAAGATGAGAGGCCTTCTCATGTACCCGTAGGCACAGGATGTTTGCTTATAGATTTCAATTAGCATCCGCTGCCAACAACTGGTAATCTGCCTTTGCCGTTCACATGGTTTTTGGGCCAGGCTTGGAACAGATCTGTACATTGTTCTGGCAGAATTTCTAACAAGTGCGCGGTCATGTGAGAGTCCATGATGTTAATTGGCAGGAATGAATGAGGTTCTAGTGCAGAAGATTAATTACATATAAGGGTAAAGAGACAAACTTTGTTTATGCTTTGAAAGTAGAGAAACGAAAGGTATGATCTATACCTTGTGTTAGTAGTATCGCCAGGAAATGTATGGAGTTAGAGAAAGATCCATTTGAAATATGCATAGGTTATCTCATGATAATGATCTCCGCTTGTGAACTTGTATGCAAAGCATTCATTTCGCTTGGAAAGCTGTTGATTTGCATACCAAGTCACAGGTGATGTTATGGGTCATAAAGTGAGAACCAACTTGAGACCTTCTTTTGACCTCTGTGTTACGCTTGGGTGGCAAGCCTAGACTAGGGCGGTTATTAAGCTCTATGGGAGCTATGTATCAACGTGAAATCTAGGGTGGAGTTCTAAAAGTGGTCAAGTCACCATAGAAACCAGTAGATCATCACTTTTAGAACCTGGCCCCTGAAATTACCTTTCTAGATAACTCCCTACGTATTAATAAGGTTGACTTTGAGAAGTGGTGTGTATTAGGCATCAGGGGGTAACAGGGAATACACCTATCACAGACCTGGGGACCCGCAAAGGGCCCCTTATAAAAATTTAAAAAAAACTGGCAAAAGAGGTGCTGACTGGGAAGATCAGCCTCTCTGTCGGCGAGCATGCGGCTTGATGTCTGTGCGCTGCCCAGGAGTACAGAAATCCTCCCATGCTGCCATGTTCTGAGGTCAGAGCGTTGAGGGTTACGTGACATGCTGACGCACAGACGTCAGACCACGCGGGGAGCGCAAGCAGCATGGTAGGATGTCTGTGCACCTGGGCAGCACACAGACATCCAGCTTCCTACCCCTAGACACCAGGAGAAGTTTGGGTGCTGGCTGGGGTAAATCCTTGGTGTGCAATGTGTGTACCGGGACATGTCCTTGGGTGCTGGGGTAAGTCCTGGGTGTACGATGTGTTGTAATGGGGCATGTCCTGGGTGTGTAATGTGTGTACTGGGGCATGTCCTTGGGTGCTGGGGTAAGTCCTGGGTGTGCAATGTGTTGTAATGGGGCATGTCCTGGGTGTGCAAGGTGTGTACTGGGGCATGCCCTTGAGTGCTGGGCTAAGTCCTGGGTGTGCAATGTGTTGTAATGTGGCATGTCCTGGGTGTGCAATGTTGGTACTGAGGCCTGTCCTTGGGTGCTGGGGTAAGTTCTGGGTGTGCAATGTGGCATGTCCTGAATGTTAGCCATCGCTATCACAGACAGACAGACCAGCACAGACAGATAGCATTACTAAAAAAAAGAACTTACAAGCTTCATGCAATGGCCTACTTTGGGATTCTATTAGCAGATTCCCCCATAGTGCAACACTGCAGAAAATGATTGCACTTTATAAATAAATAAGAATAATAACATTTCCTTATATATATATATATATATATATATATATATTCTAAAAAGTCTGCCTGGCAGAATAAGCCGGACCCCACCACAATGGTTGCTTCTCTAGCAGCGAAGCGTTACATTTACAGTGTTAAATGAATGGAAACGATATATACTTAACAGAGTATAAAAATAGCCAGCACATTACACAAAAAGGAAAAGAAGTTTATATTAATCCTTTTAAAGGGATTATCCTGACGTGGTTTGTAAACATTGTAACCTGAAGTTTAAGGTCACGGTAACTGGCCTTATCTGCACCTCATCTCTTATTATGTATCCTTCGGAGGCCCGGGGGATGGGGGGGAGACAGCACAGGAGGGGGGATTATTGTTTCCAGAATCTTTACATGTAAGGGATGTTAGTGTTAAATTTGCAATCAGGAGAAACAGACCAGCTCCTTCAACAACCTCACAACAGACTGTCAACTTGTGTCAAGTGTATGTTGGCGGAGATTTCAAACAATAGTCCTCCCCGCCTGAAAGGTTTTAGAACTACTAGAGAGTCACTTTCACTTATTTGGCCTCCAGCTGCTGGCAATTCCTAAACAGTGGGAGCACACTATCTATATATACAGCTCTCTCTGTTTGTTTAATATTCTGCCCCCTTCTTGAACACTCCTGAGTGTGACCCAGGAAACCACTTCAGTTTGTTACTGGAAATAACACACACCGAAAATTCATCTTGGATTCAATTCAAGCATCTACCTGGGCTTTTAAAGGAACAATGTCACCTAAATGTTAAAGGAACATTAATCTTAATATTTCACTTAAGCTTCTAATATAGAAGAACAAGTGAAATGCAAGTTGTTCCTAGTATGAGGTACTTTTGATAGTACTTTAGATAGTACACGCCAGTTTATCCTCTGACCGACAGCTGCCATGTTTCCACAGGAAGCTGGCAGCCGTCTGGTCGGCGACCGTCTCTCTCTGCTAGTGCAAAGAGAGCCCCTCGTTTTTGCATGGGATCAGCTCTTAATTCTGATTGGCCGCCCGCGAGCGACAACTAGGAAGTGCTGTGTCTCGCATGTGAGACACAGCAGATAGTAAACCTGTGTGTATCTATTAAGATACACGTCGGGTTTACGCCAAACTAGAGGGACAATTTTTAAAACATTTTTTAACCCTTGCTTCCTTCAAGGAAGCAAGGGTTAACAAAAAGTGCAGTGTTCCTTTAAGGCGGATTTTTAAAAAAAATAAAAAAATGTATATTCCGTTAGCAAAATTTCAAACATATGTACGGAAAAGAAAAGGGGTTTAAAAATGTGTTCATGCTGTCTCCTACTTATGACATCATCTTGCGGCACCCTATGCAGAGAAGTTATTCTAAAGCTCACTATAGCTTTTTTGCATTGTATGCCGCAAGGTGATGTCATAAACAGGACACATTTAAAAGTAGATTTATCATATTATATATATCAATTTGCTTGAAATTCTGCTAACGTGAATTCTGCACGCTCTACAGTATTTAGTAATGGAGTTAAAGGGAAGAACTATGGTGATACCCCAGGCAAGCTCTACGTTAGAAGGAATAGCAAGTCAGAATAATTCCCTGCAATTGTCTCTTTTATGAATGAATCTGTAATTACCAAACCCAACTGTATTCAATATTGCACAACTGTCTGACAACGTCACTCCATCCCAGGAGAGACCTTATTATGATGGGGATTATATTATATAAAAGGCTGCCATTTATAATGAGGATATCTCCCGAGTAAGTTGGTGCTAGTGACCCGGCGAAATGCGTTGAGATTTGGTTTCAGGGATGCTATAAGACTGTTCACCAGAGACTAAACCCTTAGGATTTATTTAATTACAGTGATTGACAGTAAATGGTTTTAATCCACATTAAAGACCATCTAAAATAGCATTTAAACTATGGAGTTTGTCTCTGCCTTGTATAGAAGATTTATTCAATGAGCTGTCAATGTATCCACAAACTAACTTGTGTTTAATGGAAGAATACAAATAATGTACCTTATTGAGCCATCTATGCTTCATATACCTCTAACAGGGGGCGGACATGTTGTTTAGAATCTTGGGTCAGATCTTCATTCGCCTGCAGGAAGGTTAATTCAGATTTTGACCCAAGATTCTATACAACATGTCTGCCCCCTGTTAGAGCTACATGATGCATTAAATGCGCTTTAAGGTGCTTTATTTGTATTCTTTCATTAAAGTATCTCCATACAAACCATCTACACTTGATTAAACACAAGCTATTATTTGCCTACAGTTGTCCTTTAATGGGCATTTTTACCAACAGTGTCCCCCCATAGCTGCCAATCTTCCCAAAACCCCATGTCTCATGTTACATCACTGAACGCTGTGTTGGCTGACACCACGCCTCACTACATTTCAAAGATTCAGAACAGCTCAGTTCAAAAGAGAGAGTCTGATGACACCGCAATATCTATTGACTGTGGTTTATCATCTTGCTGATGTCACTGAATTTAAAAGCCCCGGCTAACTTATTTTATAACTACATCATAACATATATTATTACGCTGAACGGAATCAGAGATGTGTCTCTGGTGTCTACCCTGGTGATGCAGCACAGAATACACAGGGAAGAGACACTTGTTCGGATTACGGGAGTAGAAAGACTAGGAAGGAAAGATGGTACCAGAAGCAGGCTGGATGATAGAGAGAAAAACAGGTGGAGAGATACCCAGGAGGTGCAACACATCCGCAGGGCATCTTCTTGTGAAGGGCACAAATGCTCCTTGCACCCCTTTCATTATGCTCAGCAGTAGGGTCTACTAAAAGTACATTGAGCGGTATGTATGAAGGTCAGCAAGAACATTGCAAGACTGCTCCACTTTTAGAACTTTACCCCCTAATGGACATATATATACCCCCTCTCCCCCAATGAGTCACAGATAGGAACCATTTGGCCCATCTTTCTCTTAATTTGCTTGCTATTTTGCCATCACAATGTATGTCTTTTTTTTTTTTTTTATTCTCTAAATTCACCTCTACCACTTCTCCTGGAAGGCTATACCATGCATCCACCACCCTTTTAGTAAAGGAATACTTTCTATTGTGAAAATGACTAGTCTCATTAAATTATCTTTAATAGAAACTTCCCATATATATATATATATATATATATATATATATATATATATATTTTCTCTTTCTAACTTCTCAACATGCTTTAATCCTCTAAATACTTATACTTCTAGCTGGGCCGTAAGACAGAAAATGTGTCACGGGAAGGTTAATTGGAACATCCTCTGTAATTTAGCTTGTACAAAAAAAATCTAATAAAGTGTCCACTGCCTGGAAGGCTGGGGGTAAAAAAAAAAAAAAAAAAAAAAAGTCTGCTTCTTTTATTGCTGCTTGAAAAATGCAAATGGTCCTCTGTTCCTTGGGGCTGTGTTATACATTCCTACAAACAATGCCATTTATTGGAAGCTTTTCAATTAGGAAATAGATTAGAACTGGTGTCTGCTAATACCGGCTTGTACTAACCAGCTGTTACACTATAGCACTGAGCATAACAGGCATTTATCAATTAGACCTTTACATCTCCTCGTACAATGAATGTGTCACATAAAACAAGTGAAAGTGGGGAAATCAGATCTCGCTTAGGAAAAAGAAAGAAAAAAACACCCCTGTTTAATTCCTCTTCTGTCCCACTTGTTCATCTTCTTTTCAAAGGATCTTCCTCCTTCTCTGTTACTCACCCTGATTGTTCGTTGCATTGTCTTTGCATCTGCCCCGCGCACACAAAAAAAGTCAATTCAATGCCGTCGGATCATTTGATATAGTAGGAGAGCCTGCTGTTAGATTATACGAGGGATGATGACTACTAGCAAAACAAATGGTTTAGAGAATCCAGTAATGGTCTTTAACTACTGTGTAACGAAAACTGCTAGCAAAGGTGGAGCCCCCGATTACTGCATCTGGGGAGGTATGTTGCATTAAAGGGTCTGTCTGGTGCCCCAAATGCATCTTCCAAATATTAATGCATATTAATGTGCTTTCAAAGGACTTTAAAATGCATGTTTTACATTTTGCGTTGCTTAAAGTATAACATACTTTTAGCTAGATGAAATTGTGAAATTAAAGCAGTTTGCAAGAAACAAGGACTGCCCACACTAGCTGAGTAAAAGTAGTATCCTTTTTCTTTTTTGCTACATCAGAAAATGGGTTGCACTGTTAAGAGATCCAACTGTTTTCAAGAGCAAGGTCACTTAGATTCCACACAATGTAATTCCAGGAGCACAAGAAGTGACTAAATGAAACAAAACTTTATATCCTTAGTGTCTATATAATCAGTGCTGCTGCACCTTTAGAATACATGCAGAGTAATCACTGGGGGAGGGCTTGAGTCAAATATTAAAAATGTGATTTATCCTGAATGCCTGCATCAAATCACACAGGGATAAAAGCCTGTGCACTATACAGCCAATAATCTTCATCTTGCACCAAAGTAGGGTTGCCACCTGGCCGGTATTAAAAATGTGGCTTGAGGCCAATGTTAAGTCTATGGAGGCAGTAGCTTTGGGGACTAGACTGTCCCTTTAAAACGGGATTGAAGAATAAAATCTGTTTATATTTTTGTAATGGGAGATGCAGGAGATCTCATGGGTGGTTATTAATTATAGATGATCGGTCCACATGAACACAACACTTCCCCATTCTCCTGTTACTTTACACTACTGTTCTATCACTTTTTCTTGTGGCTTTATCAGGAAAGAACAATAATTATCAGCACCTTCATCAGGCTTGCAAGAATCCTCAAACTCTCACATGTTGACATGAGAGTTTTTAATTGTGTATATTAATGAGTTGATAGTATTATATATATATATATATATTATAACACTGTTGCTTATTGTTATCTTTCCACTCTAAATCCTATGGAGCAGGAGCTCAAGGTGACAGTGTCCCTTTAAGACACATTTTTCTTTAAAAAAAAATGTCCATTCTCCAAATTCACAGCATAAAAAATATAAGGTGAGAGGGACCCTTGAAGTATCATAGAAGAAAGTGGCACTACAGCAAAGTACGCTGTCCAGATCCACTTTCTGGTTTTAGTCCAGCTTATGCCCTTGAAAAAAAAAAAAACAACAGTATTTGTGAGAATGTCCTGCCAAGTCTCTAGGCAGAGAGACCAAAACAGTGAGAGAGAGTTATTTAAAAATTACACATTTAATGCCATTAATTCCATCACCTTGCACAACAGCAGCATAGTACAGGCTCATTTGACCTTTTCCAATGACCTTGCAGCAAAGCCTGTGTAAGCACTCCCTTGGTACCCGGCAGATTGATCAGGCTGGCCAACACAAGGAAGACTCAGTCATGTAAAAAATGCTTTTAAGAGAATTGAAATGACACAGAGCTAGTTGGAAGGTATAATCAGACCAAGAGAAAATCTTTCTGGGAACAAATACTTTCAGTGCGGTCATGATTCATAAGCAGTAAAGCGTGGAACGTAGCGGTATACTTATTAATGAGTTCAATGTGGCTGAGAACGGGCTCTTGTCTGCTTCCATGTATGTCTGTAACATACGCTGTAGCGCATCCCTGATTCATTTCACGAGTCTTTCAGTTTCTAAATTACTACTTGGCACTAACTGTGCTATACAATTTGGAAACCAAACACCCCCCCAAAAGGATTTTCTCTCTCGCTCTCTCTCTCTAGATGTATATTTTGTCTCACAGATAATAAACATCATTTTAAAGGGGCCAGTGTAGCAAATAATGACAAATTAATGTAGATTGGTCAGATCTACCCCTGGGATCCAAGGAAATGACTTTTACTCAGCAAGTGTGGGCAGTCCTGGTTCGTTGTAATTTCACAATATTATCTAGCTACAAGTATTTTATATTTTAAGCAATGCAAAGGCTAAAATATGCATTTTAAAGTACTTTGAAAACACATTAATGCATTAATATTTGGAAGGTGCATTTTGGGGACCAGACAGTCCCTTTAATATCTCCTTCACTCCACTAGATCATTTCTTCAGCAGTCCATTGGACCTCCCACATGCCACCATCCTTTGAGAATCTACACTTTGTCACTAAACCAGCCCTCTTTGGCTTTCTTCCTGCTCCCAGTCCAGTTGACCTATCCATAATCTCTCCTTATTAGACCTCGACATGCAACAACCTACTCTCATGGTACTTCATTCATCTTCATCCCTTCACTGGACCTCTTCCTTACGGGCATCCATAGCGCTCTATACCCTTTGAAGTTACTCCTTTCATGTACTATCTAACCCTTCAAGTCCACTCTGGAAATACTCAACCCGTGTCCCAACAGACTTCAAGGTTCATCTAGAACCTCTCTATCACCATTGTAACTATACTTCATCATTGTAGACCTTCACTTCACTGGCCCTTTCTACCAACCTCCCCACCTTCACCCTCCTAGGACTTTCCCTCTTATCACCTTTCCACCACACACCTGTCTCTTTCTCGTAAAAACCCTCCTCATCCCTCTTCTTTTCTTTGCCCCGGGTATGTGTTTTGATCTCCAGATGTAAAAAGGACTTATCACCTGGCGAATGAAACGTGACCTTGGATAAGTCACCTAAACTGCTAAGGTCTTTGACACAGATGATCTAACAAAGAAACTTAACCGCTAGCAGTACGGTCAATCGATATACTGTATGTATATATATATATATATATATAAAGAAAAGAAAAAACACACATACACAAAGCTAAGCACTGCTTTGATATTTGAGATTAAAGAGTACAGTAAAGTGTGTATGAGGGTGGAAATAATGACAAACCTTTTCATCAGTAAAACCTAAATTACACACAAGCCTATCATCTCCTGTGCGGTACACAGCTAGCCACTTATTATAAAGATGCCCTTACCGTACTCTGACTTTTAGAGAAATGAGAGAAGCCAGCGTTTCTTTCCAAATGCTTTTTTCCCCCAGTTCTCTAGGGAGATATCAGCTGTCGGAAGCACATGCCTTACTATAGAAAGAAGAAAAAAAAAAACAACAAAACTAAGTGAGCACAATGGCCATCTGCTCGGGAAGGCTGAGTAATAATATCTAATGAGAACTCCAGCCTGACCCGCAAGACTGACGAATTTTTTTTTAAACTTGGCCGCTGTCGGGAAGCGATGGCCGCCAGCAACCAAATTACAGTCGAGTTGTACTTTGGAGGCCGCGGCCAATAAAACAAACGGAGATTCGAAAACCACAGCTGATTTCTTTTTAAATCCCAGCCTCCTACCTCCCCTCTCAAGGGCACATTCCTTCTCTGTAGTCAGCTGCACATGTGGATAAGGAAGCAGAGGAGGTAAGCGCACATTAGGGTTTTTTTTTTTTTTTCTTTTCATTTACATAACCAGGCGTGAGTTCCTTCCCTTGATTCGACTAGACATTATAAAAATTCGGGGGTTCCACGAGAGTGTCTGATGTCTGACCTTAGCGGAATTATCTGAGAAGAAAAATAAATAAAAGTAAAATAATATTTGCTCCGCATATGGATTTAAAAAAAAAAAAAAAATGTAATCAAAACCGCATATGTAATGGAAGGAGTCAGACTGCTGTGATTATTTTATTTTTTTGCTTCAATAATTCTTCTTTTGTAAGCAGAGAATTGCAAAAGACATGCCACATAGATCTCAGGACTGGACAGAAATATCAGCCTAACATCTATCGAAGAATCTGCAGGCGGCAGTATTCCAGGGAGTGTCCGAACACATTCTAGAGAGAACTGGTAATCCCACTTCTTGTTAAAGGGACAGTTACTCCTACAGTGTACTGTATCATGTAAAGTAAAACAAAGAAAGAAAGAAAAAAAAAAAAAACGACCTGTCCGATCTGTATTTTTCTCAACTCTTCGAATTTCCTAAAAATTGCAATCAAAGTTTAATAGCGTTGTTTCTATGGTAACAGTCCTGCCTATGTATCCAAGCCCTCCTTATTGGATGGCACTGAAAAGTAAAAATAAGTGCATGTCATATACATTAGACACATGTGCAAAATACTGGGTGCAGAGTGACTATTTATGCACCATTCAAAAGATATTCACCTTTGCATAAGTAACGACTAGGGGGCTTCCATCTCACAAAATGCCGCTTCCAGTCATTGGGGTACGCGCGCCCATTGATACGTACACAGCCAATAGCAGGTGGGATGATGGAAGAAAGTTTTTTCCTCTGATTATCTGGAGAGTTTAGTCCCTTTTTGGGAAGTTAAATGGTTATTTGTAACTTCTAAGAAATTTTTGTAAAAAAAAAAAAATCTTTTGGCAGAACGCTAGACCTTCAACGATTGGAGTCGGCCAACCCTGCCCTCTACACACGTCCTTCAACAAACTGTACTTCGAAAACGTCCTTCAAAAGCATGAGGTTGCGCTACATCAATATAGAGGCCACACAACGTCTCTGTTTGCAATGCTTGAAGGTTCCACTGGAAGATAATTTGTGGCTTGTTAGCGTGGAGCAAAGCTTCACTACCAGGTTCAATGTTCTTTCTTCCGTGGAAAATACCAGGTGTATAACTCTTTGCCCCGACAGTAAAGATCCCCAATGCGTCATATATACCTAAACTCCGTGACATGCCACATGAGCTGCTTTAAATTAATTTGTGGCCTTCCTTCATCTTGCACTCTCTTTTCAGGTTGTCATATTTTTTGGGGGATACAAGAGTGATTAACATATATGCAATTTAAAGAGTGAGAGATTCACCATTGCAAAGCACATGTGGTTAATCCGTGGCTGTCCACCTGTCTGAGATGTCGGAACGCCAATATGTCCTTTTTTAAGACCTTTCCCAAAGTGGCTGCAATTACGCACTCCCATTGTCCCCTGCATCCACCATGACACGCTCTAGAAAACGTGGTCTAAAGCTGTTGCCTCATGGGTAGTCTCAGAAAACATCATCACTGATGTAGTAAACTCTTAATACTGTGACATAATGTTTCTTACACAGGTCTGAGCATTCTGTAACCACAGTATAATTTTCTACTCAGCATACACCAAAAAAAAAAAAGGAATCATAGTTGCCAACTGTCCCAATTTTAACAGGACTGTCCCATTTTATTATTTTTTTTTTTGGGGGGGTCCTATCCCCTCAATTTTGAATCTGTCACATAAAGCCTTGCACAGTGTTTAAACTATCTATATAAATCAGTATAAAATGAGCAAGTACGGGGTTCCAGACACCTGGCAGGAGGAAGCTCAAACTTACAGAGTCACCCTCCGACCCCTACCCCATCATGACTGTGCACCTCACACTAATACAGTTGGCACTAAATCTATCAACATAATAAGAATAAGCTGTACTGGTTATAGGCCGAAGCATGATTAAACCCACTGTCATCACAATCAGTGTAGAATAAAGGCAGTGAGACGTACATACAGATGTTTCCACAGAGAGGATGTTAAATAACTGATGCACTGTACTTGGCAAAGGGAAAAAAAGAAAAAAAAAATTATGAAAAACACATTTGGAAGCCACATAAATTCCTTAGAGAAGCGGTCACAGATTTCGACTTTACCACACCAGGATCCACATTCCACGGAGCTGAGTCCGATTAACTTGCTGATCAAAAATTCCACAGAGTATCAACAATAATATAGTAACTTGAATGGAATTTCTCTTATTAGTCACCCGAACTAGCGGACACAGCATGATAATGCAGGATTGGGATACAGAACGATGACTTAGCACCCCCCAACTCCCCCCAAACATCCCCCACTACCTCCGCCCCAAAAAATAAAAACCCAATAGTACGCTAACTTTTTGAATACCGCAGGACGTTCCATGGTTTACGCAGTTTGAGCGCTTGCGGATATATATACGGCATGGAAGGTTCGGGGTTAAAATCTTCTGTGCGCTACCCCCAGTGAGATCCAGAGGCTGCCTTGATACCATGGCGGTCGTAGAAACCAGGAGTCGGTACCAAACAGGGTCTGTGACGGATAATTTAATGACGTTCGTCAGACCTCCTTCTACGGACACTTTGCCTATGCCGCGATTATGGTTTTAAGCTTTTCAAAGTTTATGTTGTGATCATGTAACTTTGAGAATAATCACATTTATCGGTGGTAAAAACATGTATACATCCCAGGTACATCTGTGCCTGTATAATTCAGTCCTCGTGTGACATACACAGAGACAGTGGTGTATCTTGGTTTTTGTGCTGACCTAGGCTAAGGTTGCCAACTTTTCTTCAAAAAAATACCTGTCTTGGTACTGTCTCCATAGACTTAACATTGGCCTGATGCCAATTTTTTACCGGCCTGCCGGTAAAATACCGGCCAGGTGACACACCTACGACATGCCCCATCACCCACTTTGCACACCCACGACATGCCCCATCACCCACATTGAATACACATTAAATGCCCAATCACCCCTATTACATGCCACCATCACCCTCATTACATACCCCCACAACGTCCATTACACCCCCCCATCACCCTGATTAATTGGAAGGAGCTAAAGCTTGCTGAACGTTGGGGGAGGGAGTGTGCTGGAACACCCTATGGCAAAGTGCCGCCCTAGGCGAGTGCTTTGTGGAAGATACGCTACTGCACAGTGATCTTCTGGGGCAAAGTTCGAAAAAAAGCAGCAGAACCAATCCATTGGTTTCCATGGCGATTGCCCCACTTTTTTGGAAGGGCGCTTCAATGTTAACCCCTTAAAGCACTACTCATACAAATCCGCAATAAGTGTGAGAAGCTGGACATATAAGAAAACGTTTGTTTAAAGCAAATACCTAAATTAAGACCCTTAAGAGAGTCTGACTTGTCGTCTGTTTATGACATCACCTTGTGGCTTGAGATGCAAATGAGCTTGACATGCAAATGAGTCGCCTGTGCATGCCCACCCCGCGCACAGTAGGCTTTGAATGCCGACCCACCGCACAGTCACTTTGGCATGCCCAGCCCTGACCAGTCGCCTGTGCATGCCCACCCCCCCCCAGTCACCTGTGCATACCCACCCCCCGCACAGTCGCCTTTGCATGCCCACCCCCCGCACAGTCGCCTGTGCATGCCCACCCCACCGCACAGTCACCTGTGCATGCCCACCCCCTCAATCACCTGTGCATGCCCACCCCCTGCACAGTCGCCTTTGCATGCCCACCCCCCGCAGTCACCAGTGCATGCCCACCCCCCGCAGTCACCTGTGCATGCCCACCCCCGCAGTCGCCTGTGCATGCCCACCCCCCACAGTCGCCTGTGCATGCCCACCACCCGCACAGTTGCCTGTGCATGCCCACCACCCACACAGTCACCTGTGCATGCCCAGCTCCGCACAGTCACCTGTGCATGCCCAGCTCCGCACATTCACCTGTGCATGCCCACCACCCCGCACAGTCACCTGTGCATGCCCACCCCCCACAGTCGACTGTGCATGCCCACCTCCCGCACAGTCGCCTGTGCATGCCCACCCCCCGCACAGTCACCTGTGCATGCCCACCCCCCGCACAGTCACCTGTGCATGCCCACCCCCCGCAGTCGTCTTTGCATGCCCACCCCCCGCACAGTCGCCTGTACATGCCCACCCCCCACACAGTCGCCTGTGCATGCCCACCCCCCACACAGTCGCCTGTGCATGCCCACCCCCCGCACAGTCACCTGTGCATGCCCACTCCCCCACAGTCGCCTTTGCATGCCCACCTCCGCACAGTCGCCTGTATATGCCCACCCCCCGCAGACGCCTGTGCATGCCCACCCCCGCAGTCGCCTGTGCATGCCCACCCCCGCAGTCGCCTGTGCATGCCCACCCCCCACAGTCGCCTGTGCATGCCCACCACCCGCACAGTTGCCTGTGCATGCCCACCACCCACACAGTCACCTGTGCATGCCCAGCTCCGCACAGTCACCTGTGCATGCCCAGCTCCGCACATTCACCTGTGCATGCCCACCACCCCGCACAGTCACCTGTGCATGCCCACCCCCCACAGTCGACTGTGTATGCCCACCTCCCGCACAGTCGCCTGTGCATGCCCACCCCCCGCACAGTCACCTGTGCATGCCCACCCCCCGCACAGTCACCTGTGCATGCCCACCCCCCGCAGTCGTCTTTGCATGCCCACCCCCCGCACAGTCGCCTGTGCATGCCCACCCCCCACACAGTCGCCTGTGCATGCCCCCCCCACACAGTCGCCTGTGCATGCCCACCCCCCACACAGTCGCCTGTGAATGCCCCCCCCCACACAGTCAACTGTGCATGCCCACCCCCCACACAGTCGCCAGTGCATGCCCCCCCCCTCCCCCACACATTTGATTCTGCGAAGCCCCCCAGTTTGTAAGATGATTCTGGATGCTAAATCCGAGGTACTCTGAGTCCTCGACATCTTGGGAATTTAACATCATAAACATTTCCATCTGGCTGGCTTTATTTGGATGCAGACCTATCCTTAAATATCTCACATTGTAAAGTATATTAAATATGAGAAATATGCATTATATGACTGCAAGCATAACATACACACTCCCAACTCTAAAAACAATATCCTTTCCCTTCCTTCCAGAACTCTGCTCAGCTGAATTAAAGTGGCAGTACAGCACGAAAGGACAAATAACATTTAAAAAAAAAAGATTTGCTTCCTTACTAGAAGCTAAAGTTAAAAAAAAAATGAATGTGCCACCTGAGTAAATCTGAGTTTATCACTAGGTCGGCAGATGTGTGGCTCCATCTGATTAGCCAATCAGAGCAAGGCTGACCGAGATCTAATGGAATCTGTCTGCTATGGTACAGAGAGATCCTCATTTCTAAGAGTAATCAGGAGAGGAGGGAAAGTTAATGTCCCCTCTATTAATTACATATAAAATGTAGGGTCTCTCACTCACTGTGCTTTTCAAGAGAAAAAACGAATAAGCCGGCTCCACTCACAAAAACTACCTCAGGAGGGTGGGCGCTCCACAGCGTTGATCAGACGTGATAATTAGACATCAAGAAAAAGTTCTCTCTGTGCTAGCAAAGAGATAAACAGTAGTGTTGAGCGAACCCGAACCACACTGTTCGGGTTCGTACCGAACATTACACTTTTTGGACCCCGTACCTGAACACGGACATTTCACTGTATGTTCGGGTTGGAGTTGGGGGTTCGGCGATTTAATGGCGCGTTTTGAAAGGCTGCAGGGCAGCCAATCAGAAAGCCCATAGCATTACATACATATACATTGTATGTAATGCTATGGGCTTTCTATAAACAGAAATAGAGTCCCCATTCATACGAATAGGTCAATTGACCTATTCGCATGAATGGGGACTCTATTTCGGTTTATAGAATAGCAGTAGCATTACATGTATTACATAAACCGAAAGTCTATAAACCGAAAGAGATTCGGTTTATAGAAAAGCCAATAGCATTACATGTATTCCATAAACCGAAAGTCTATAAACCGAATGTCTTTCGGTTTATAGACTTTCGGTTTATAGAATACATGTAATGCTATTGGCTTTCTATAAACCGAAATAGAGTCCCCATTCATACGAATAGGTCAATTGACCTATTCGCATTAATGGGGACACTCTTACCCACATTTTACTTCATTTTGCAGCCGTCTAGCCCTTTCCAGGACATTTTTAGAGGCATTTTAGTGGCCAAAAGTTTGTGTCCCCATTGACTTCAATGGGGTTCGGGGTCAAGTTCGAGCACGGACCCGGACATTTTTTCGAAGTTCGGCTGAACCTGCCGAACCCGAACATCCAGGTGTCCGCTCAACTCTAATAAACAGTTGTCGACCGAATCCACCAAATGGTTGGAGGATAAAGTAGGATGCATCTTAAAAGAAGATATTTCGAGCAAACGTATAGGGTAAGGGTTTAACTAGAATGGGTTTTTAAAAAAAAAAATACATTTATACTCCAGTCAATGACTGGGTATATTAGAAAAACAGTTAATTCTAGAGGATACAGATCAAGATCATAGTGGAGCCGAGAGGTCAGCAACGGACAAATGGAAGTAAAAACCAAATAATCACTTATTTTGACTTTACAACAATATTATAGGTCTCCTGTAGTTTAACACTAAAAATAATTTCACAGTGGGCTCTAACATCGGCGCGAGAACGTGCACGGGAGACAGGTTACCTCTGCAGAAGTTTCCATTATCCCACCTCCCAGCGTACTATTGTTGTGGAATCAGCCTCTCTCTCTGTTCCAAAAGTGTGCAGTGCAGGTGGCTGTGCTTTAAGATACATGTTATGTAACACAAGAAGGAAAGGAATGGCATGGGGAAATGGAGTAACAATAACTGTTACAGATTGGAAATGGGCGGAACAAAGCTAACCAGACGGGTTTACATAATGCAGTACTTATCTAAAAAAAAAAAAAAATCGGCCACTGTTGGCAGAACAGCTCCTTTAAAAAAAATAAAAATGTTAATTCTCTTTTAACTTTCAATCTAAAAGGCACATCAAGTGCAAAAACGTACAGGATGCACAAATCAAAACAATCTTGATGCGGGGTAAAGTGAATATTTACACAGCTTACATTACAATACACAGGGGCTTATTTACTAAACAGTGAACTGTGGTGAACTGACAAAGGAATTCCACGAATCAGGTATTAGTAGCTGAGCTGGGAAAGAAAGGAAGGTTGGTGAATGTTTTCCAAAGCCGCTATTTCGGCTTGATTTTTGCAGTTATCTTGCAGTTCAATGTTTAGTGGACAGATCTTGGCGCATGAGTTAATAACATCCGTACAGCATCATTCGACTAGTCAGTTGTGCCGCTACCATATAAGCAAATTAAATGGCGGCTTAGGGCAGGGTACTTGACAAAAAATTCTGTAGCCTTTAGGAGCCAGACACACCAATTCAGGAGCCAGGGTACTGCCATTGAGTTCACTGGGAAACCATGAAAAAGTCAAGAGCCAGGGATTTGTCAAGCCCTGGCTTAGGGCCCTACAGGGTCTACCAGAGGGAAGAGAGTAATAGAGAGTAGGTAAAAATCTGGCACACTAGGCCCCGATACATTTTTTGCTAAGGGCACTTCCCGAAAAACTGCAACTACTGTTAGGACGCTGCCCATTAGGCTGGAGGTGATTAATCCACTCTTACAGGGCCTAAACGCCCCAGGCACGGCATATGGCCTCTGTCAGCTGAGACACCAACATGGATGGTCAATTGGCACTTTGGTAGATGAACGGTGCTGGAACCGGTCTCCACAGGTCCCCAACTTATACAAACAAACAAAATTGGCCCGGCACTCGGTGATAGCGAGGTCACATTTATTTCATAACCGTCAGCGGCGACGTTTGCTGGACACGCCTCCATCATGCCATGAAGGTCTCGCCATGTTTTCGACAGGGACGCCCATGGTTTTTAAATGTCTCTGTGTCACTGGGGCCAGAAAAAAAACAAACAAAAAAAAACATCTTTTAAAGGCAAAAAAAAAGTCATTGGGTAAAACAGGGTTAAAGGCATTCTGAAAGGGTCACACCTACTCATTACTGATGGGATACACATCACTTGCGCTGGGGAAAGTCAGATGAAAGATTTTGCCTGAGGGAAGGAGGCCAGTGAATCCAGGTTATGCCATAAAACAGAAATGTTTACACAGAGACGAGCAGCAGGATAGACGGCTTGAGAATACAACAGATAGTATGAGAAAGTGAACTGACTCCAAGCAGACACATGCGCACACACACGCGGAAGGGGCCCAGCATACAGTCAGTAGCGCTATTACTAATAACCTGCAATGTATAGGACAGTTTGATCACTTTTACTACATCTCCTGTATCACTGGACACTGCATATTATATACATATTCACTGCTTTTATATCTTAGAGGATCCAGGCAACAAAAGACAAAATGCGTATTAATTTGCTGTGGGGGAACTTGGGTCCAGATTTCGGCCAAGATCTCTGTATATGGGACCGTGAGCTAATTTTAGGGTCTAAGTAGTACTTGCGTGAGGCCCACGCCATGGGTTCAGTGAGTGAGCCCACTTAGTCAGGAGGAACCGGTGACGTAGAAACGACGGGGGAGATGAACACATCCATTGTGAAACTACACATGGTAGAAATGAATCCAAAAGATAACTCTGGATAGTTTTGACTTGAAAGAAACAATAAAATACTGCTCCCGATAGGATGATTAGATGTCTCATTTTGGGTTTTGACATGCGATACATCCGGCAGGTTTTTATTAAAATTAAAACCATACAAATCACAGGGATCAGCAAGTCCCACAAACCGGTAACAAACTCTCAAAGCTATAGTATTCATTAATGGCACTTAAAAACACCTTCCTAAGATAATAGAATTGGAGATATAAGCACATTATATGGCCATATTACCTTTAGACCACTACTACACCAAATTAGTGCAAGACCCTCTTATTTAAAACATACCCTTTTATTTCATGAAAAAAAGGGCTTTATTCCTGCAGGGAATTGAAAAGGAAATCTCACACGTAAGGCCAAAGAAGCAGAGTTTGAAGTATAGTTAAATAGGAGCATTTTTTTTCCCAAATTGGCTACTTTGGTCTTAAAGGGACAGTCTAGTCCCCAAACTCACGTTGGTGCAAGATGAAGATCCCTGCTTGTATAATGCACAGGCGTTTTTTCCAGTGTGATTTGATGCAGGCATTCTGCATAAATCCCATTTTTAATATTTGACTCAAGCCTTCCCCCAGTGATTACTCTGCATGTTTACTGCAGGTGCGGCAGCACTGATTATATAGACACTGAAGATATAAAGTTTTGTTTCTTATAGTCACTTCCTGTGCTGCTAGAACAGAATACATTGTTTGGACTGTAATAGGCTCGCTCTTGTACACAGTAGCATCTCTTAACAGTGCAACACATTGCCTGATGACATCACTAGAGAGACAGGATATTCCATTCATTTGAATGAAATTACTCTCATTGGTTCCTGCAGCAAAAAAAAAAAGGAAATTACTTTTACTATTGTGGCCAGTCCAGGCATCTTGCAAACTGCTGTAATTTCACAATTTAATTTACCTGTAAGTATATTATATCTCAAGCAATCTAAAAAACGTAAAACTAAAATTACTTTGACACACATCACATTAATATGCATTAATATTTGGAAGATGCATCTTGGGCACCAGACAGTCCCTTTAAGTTTGCAATTCCCTTCTCAACTCCCTGAAGTTCTCTCTTCTATGTATAAAGCCCCAAGTGTTCTGAGCCATACTGCAATCCATAAATATATGTGACCTTTATATGTGTCGAACAAATATCACTAAGGGGGCAGCTTCATAAACTTGGGGCTTCTTAGGATAATAAAATATCTCCTTTCAAGTAATTGTTTTCATACCATCTAAAATATCTAAATATATGTGTCCAACTCCATGATACCCTAAGGACTCATCACCATCTATAAAATAGAATTCTCTCTTTATCCAGTAGAACCATTCATCTTACTTTAGTCTCAGCTCATCACACATCGCAGGCCTTGCAGGATGGAGTAAGCCTAGCGGGCAAATAGCACAGATATGCTCCTCATCGGTCCACTGTGAAAGATTCGCCTCACACCCGGAGGTGGCGACAATGTTCAAACTGTGTCTGACTTGCCGAAATATCTGACATAACTGAGATACGGGGCGCGGACAGGAAATGCCTGAACGACAAAGAATTATAGTAACCCTGACGCCTCCAGCTGCTGAGGCATAGCTAGCCGGTTACCACCGACCAACATGCTATGCCAAGCTTGCACCCTTACCACAGGAGGCACAGTGCAGCTTGCCCTAGTGCCATTTTTAGCCAAATTATATATCAGTGCAAAAATCCCTTAGGCATTGAAAGTACGAGGAATGCGTTGGGTGCAGAGGTCTAGAATCTGTGGGCGACATCTGGCCGCACCTTGCAGTGTCAATCTGCAACTTGAACCACCTCTCTTCATGACCTCTCTCCTTGTTAAAAGCAGTCCATATATCAGTTTGAGAGAACGGAGCTAAAACTTCATAAGAAATAAACTCTGTATTAAAGGGACACTCAACGTTTCAGTGTCTCTAGTGAGAGGACAAAGTGGCATGTTGTTGTAAAGATACATGCCATTTTATCTTCTGATCTGCAGCCTCTATGCTGACATGACACATGCAGACTGATCTGGTCGCCGACTGCACATCACCGTTTTATTGCTCTGGAGCTTTGTGGTACACTCACATACATTGCACATGACTTTTATTGCTGTGGAGCTCTGTGATACTCTCCTACACACTGCATATTTACTGTGAGTTTTATTGCTGTGGAGCTCTGTGATACTCTCCTACACACTGCATATTTACTGTGAGTTTTATTGCTGTGGAGCTCTGTGATACTCTCACACCCACTGCACATTTAGTGAGTTTTATTGCTGTGGAGCTCTGTGGTACTCTCATACCCACTGCACATTTACTGTGAGATTTATTGCTGTGGAGCTCTGTGGTACTCTCATATCCACTGCACATTTACTGTGAGTTTTATTGCTGTGGAGCTCTGTGATACTCTCACACCCACTGCACATTTACTGTGAGTTTTATTGCTGTGGAGCTCTGTGATACTCTCATACCCACTGCACATTTACTGTGAGTTTTATTGCTGTGGAGCTCTGTGATGCTCTCATACCCACTGCACATTTACTGTGAGTTGTATTGCTGCGGAGCTCTGTGATACTGTCATACCCACTGCACATTTACTGTGAGTTTTATTGCTGTGGAGCTCTGTGATACTCTCATACCCACTGCACATTTACTATGAGTCTTATTGCTGTGGAGCTGTACGATACACAAAAGCTAGTACAAAAGGAAGAACGGAGTAGAACTAAGAGCAGACACTTTATCCATACTACAGCCTGCAACAAAGCAATCACAGACGCCATTTTAAATCTCTGTGCAAGCCTGTTCTTCCAGTGTGTGTCCGCACAGGGCACTAAAGGATTAATGTTTCTGTGAGTGCAGGCCATGAGTCATTGCTGTAATGTGTCTGCAATGTGCCAACACAGTTTTTTTTCCAGGTTCATGCAATCATGTGTAATTCTGCACTGGCACACAGTCTCCCGTATTGTTGCTGTAATCCTAAAATCAACTGTGCGCCTCTATAGCTCGCCCCAGAAAAAAAAGGGAGCGGTGGGGAAGCTTTATAATAATAACAAAACAAAACACTGCTCCTAGTTTCCCTCAGGTGAACCCTGACCTTCTTTTGTCCCATACCGTCCATGTTAAAACAATCCATTTGGGTCCGCACAGTGACTGCAGAACACTAGACACACACACACACAAAATCATTAACATCTTGAGTGCTGTTGACACTAGTATAACAAACACAGAAAGAGAGGAGGGCAATTAGTCCAATGTCTAGGAATACTCAATTCTGGCCACCTTTGTCTGAAGAAAAAGAAAAAAAAGACATTATGGAACTAGAGAAAGTGCAGAGGAGGGCTACAAAACTAATCAGAGGAATGGAAAGTTTTAGTTATGATAAAAGTTTGTACATGCTAGAGAAACAGCAGCTTAGACAGTATATGATAATGTTATATAAATATGTACAGGGCCCATACAAAGGGTTTTCTAAAGACCTGTCCATTAACAGAACGGTACAAAGGACAAGAGGTCACCCACTAAGACTTGAAGGAAGGAGATATAGTATACGACAGCCGATGGGATTTTTTACAGTACGGACAATAAAGGTACGGAATTCACTGCCAGATAAGGTGATGCTAGCAAATACGATGCTTATGATTAAGCGCTATATGCGCGAAACGCGTCAAGCCTGTGGTCTGATTGCCAATCTTTTTTCTATGTTTGCCGCTATGATGATTTTTTGACACTACCACGTTATTAAACAATTTTTTCACCGTTGCCGTCAGAGTGCCAGTTTGCTTTGGACTCCTTTTAGCAAATATGATGCCTTTAAAAGGGGTCTGGATACTTTTTTTTAATGAGTGAGAACCTAGAGGGCTATGCATAGTATAGGCAGTAATATTTATTTACTATTGTTGCTCCAAGGAGAAATCCGATTGCCATTTGGAGTCAAGAAGGAATTTTTTTTTCCCCCGTCGAAAGCAGAATTAAAAATTGCTGAAATAAGGGGTTTTTATCTGCCTTCTTTTGCATCAATGCTTGTAAATGAAGAGTATACAAAATAATCTATACGTTGTGTTAGCAGATTTTCAAGCAAATGCATAGATTAAGAGGAAGTGTTTTAAATGTGTTTATGACATCACTACTAATTTAGTTCAACTACTTAACTTGTGTTTAAAGATCGCATCCAGCGTAGGCATTTTACATAGAATAGGTTTTAATGAAATAATACAAATAATGTACTTGATTGAGCCCTCGCTGTTGCCTATAGCACTAAGGGGGCGGACATGTTGTTTAGAATCTTGGGTCGGATCCTCATTCGCCTGCAGGAAGGTTAATGCAGATCTGACCCAAGATTCTACCCAACATGTCTGCCCCCTGTTAGAGCTGCATGAAGCATTAAATGCTCTATAAGGTGCTTTATTTGTATTCTTTCATTAAAGCATCTCCATACAAACCATCTAGACTTGATGTAATGCTTAAATTAAACTGTCTTTTAAAAGTCCTTTATGGCTCAGGGGTAAGTTTTCTTTTTTATATTGTCACAAATCTAGTTTTTTATAAAGAATCCCAGATATTTAATTCTGCCAGAGATTATATGCATTATTATGCTTTTTAAACGTATTTATTTGCTTGAGATATGTATCTTTTTGCCGCATTTCTTCCCATTTTTATTTCATCTCTAGCTAGACTGTCTATACTCACATGTGATATTACTTGAACCACCCACAGTTACAGCAAAGTCTGATATAAGAACCTTTCTTCTATATAGCGCTCTCTCATCAAAGACTCTCAGACTGAACTAAATTGGCAAATAAGTGTTATTACCACGGACACAGGAGGTGCTCAGTAGAACATCATTAAATTATCTATCACAAAGCTCCAGTACAGCAGGATCAATGATGGTGCCAGTCCCTGATAATTAGACAGCTTAATGCAGGGCTTGACAAATTGATCGGAGTTTTAGGAGCCAGCTAAAAAATCTAGGAGCCAGACAATGGCACATAAACACAAACACACGCAGTCACACACAGACACATAGTCTGTCACATATATATACAGAATAAAGGATCCTTTATTCTGATTTGAAGGACTAGGGTGAAAGTCCTCTCCGTGCACCCTCCACTTCTGAGTGCGAAACCTGTTACACCTTGTTTTTCTGCATATACACACACACACACATATATATATATATATATACATCCAGTCAGTCATATATATACACACACACACATCCAGTCAGTCACATACATATACACACACATCCAGTCAGTCACATACTTACACACAAAACACATCCAGTCAGACACATATATACACACACAAACACATCCAGTCACACACACAAACACATCCAGTCACACACATATATACACACAAACACATCCAGTCAGACACATATATAAACACACAAACACATCCAGGCACACACATATATACACACAAACACATCCAGTCAGACACATATATACACACACAAACACATCCAGTCAGACACATATATACACACACAAACACATCCAGTCAGACACATATATACACACAAACACATCCAGTCACACACATATACACACACACACACAGTCAGTCAGTCACATATATAAACACAAACACATCCAGTCAGACACATATATACACACAAACACATCCAGTCAGACACATATATACACACAAACACATCCAGTCAGACACATATATACACACACAAACACATCCAGTCAGACACATATATACACACACAAACACATCCAGGCACACACATATATACACACAAACACATCCAGTCAGACACATATATACACACAAACACATCCAGTCAGACACATATATACACACAAACACATCCAGTCAGACACATATACACACACAAACACATCCAGTCAGACACATATATACACACAAACACATCCAGTCACACACATATATAAACACAAACACATCTAGGCAGACACATATATACACACAAACACATCCAGTCACACACATATATACACACAAACACATCCAGTCACACACATATATAAACACAAACACATCCAGTCACACACACATGTACACACAAACACATCCAGGCAGACACATACACAAGACAGCAGGATTTGGGTTATTTTTAGAGAAAAAAAAAAAAAAGTTCACCTATCAATGAACGGGGGGCAGTTTCCGTTGCAGCCCGGTGGCACAGAGCAGCTTCCCTGCTATCCTTCCAGGTGATCAGCTATAACGCGGTGCGCAAGGGGGCGGAGCAGGAAGTCTGTGCAGCCGGTGCACTCGCTCTGCTCCCTCGTGCACCGCTGCTGGAATCAAGACAAGAAAAAACGATCCCATTGCCGAGGACACCACGCAGGGCTGGCGATACCCGGGCGCCATGTCTGATTTCCTGGTCGCCATGGCGCCCGAGGTTTGTCAAGCCCTGGCTTAATGGTACTCATTATAATGAGCTCAGAAGGATGAAAGCCTGAGTTGACCATACCTGGAAATAAACCTGCAATCTAGAGGTTACGGTAAAAGAAAGCCGAAGACTGACCTAAATGGCCTCATCCTTTCCAAATGACCACTCTAATTTTACTGACTTTGCAGTTGCTTGACTGAGAATAATGGGATTTGGAGTAGACCAGCTGGAGTACCATTAGCGGGCACTATATTTTAAGATTTCTAAAACTTTGATCTCCAGGTTCCCACATGGAGTAGGACAGACACTGAGAGATGAAACACACAGCTAAACATCTCGCAGCTTCTGGAATAGAGTCCATGTGTAGCAATGTGTTTTATAATGGTTTGGTTGTCTCCTTACGTAAGGTAAGATAGCAGCACAGGAAATAGACACACACGAGGGGGGGGGGGAAGCTATTTTTAGTATGTAAAGAGACAATCTGAGCATTCCTCGAGATCCAGCAGCTCAGCTGGGTGTGTGGGTCACATCTGGGGAAGAGCTGCAAGGGAGGTTTTATAGCCAGACGGGAGATTTTGCTGACTAGGTGTTAGGTTGGCCCTATGTGCACCGATAGCGTTGTATCCTGCCAGGTAAAAAGGTTGGCTTGGAGCCAATGTTAAGGCAAGAGGCAAAGCTGGTATTTAATTATTATTATTATTTTTTTTAATAAAGAAAACATGTCCACTGTATGCAAGGATATCCATTGCTGGATTGAGAAGATGTTTGCCTGCCTTCATTAAAAGAGCATGCGCTGCTTTATTCAATCTGCAGATATATTTTAATTTCCTCCATAATTCGATTTAAAAGGGTCTCTGTTACCTGAACCCTTGCCCACCCTGTCAATGTGGAGAATTAAAAAAAAAAAACTCTTCTATACGCTGGGTTAGCAGAATTGTAAGAGAGAAAAAAAAAAATCTGTTTATAAATTGTCGGCTTATTGTGACATCACCTTGTGGCTTTATGTGCAAATTACACTTTTCCCATTGAAAGTGGGCATTTGCATATCAAGTCCCAGGTGATGTCATCAACCGGAGACTCCACAGACACATTTCTAACAGATGTTTCTCTTGTCCTATGCAGTTCCTTGCAATGCTTACAATCTAGAACAGTTATGGCAAAGGTTTTTGTGCCCAGGTACCCATTATATGCAATAAACCAAGTTAATCTCACAGTGCCATTCCTATATTATCACCCGTCTCCCATTTTTATTCCACGCTCCTTTCCTATAGTTTCTCCATAAGCTTCCCATCCTTCTGTACGTGCTCGTTGGATGTTACGGGCTACCCCAGAGGGCCCCTGAGTGCGGGAAGTGGCCCCCTGGGTCATAGGTTCACCATCACTCCTAGAGAAGGACAGGTTAGAATGGGACGTTTTGGTCTTGATGGGCTGGGCTCTGTAGGACATCACAAGGGCCCCCCCCGAATCACGGAGACTGCAAAAGTACCGGACAGAGCATTCATTGTAAGTGTAAAATACGACAGGGATTATTTCTAAAGACTCGGGAAGCAAAGTTCTCAACACGGGCCAAGCAGCAAGGGCATTATTCCATTGGTTTGCATGGTGACTTCCTTTTTTACAAACAACCCCCTATGTTTTATTAGAATAAACGTATTATATGATTTTACTAAAATGCAGACCGCGAACGCAGCTGCACGGAGGAGATCGCGCTTTGTACCACAGCAGGAGCGCTAATTCAGGATCTCATACTTTTAAAACCAGGGCGCGCTCCTCCAAAATGGTCGAACTGCGAATCCTATTTGGGCCTCTCAGGGACAGCCAAGTCCGTGAGAGGCCCAAATAGGATACTGAACAGGTGAAAGAGATGAGGGAGGTATTAAGGCTGTGTGTGCAATACCCACTGGGCATTCCCATAGTTGCCAACAGTTCCAGGTTTGCCGAGACAGTCCTGATTTTTTTAGGTCTCACATTGGTATTGGTTCTGACACGCCTGCTGCATGTGCACAGGTAGCATTACATTTAAAATGCATTTCTCTTTACAGTCTAAACTCCAGCCACCCAGGCCCTGTCCAAGGGAGGGTGGAACTCAATCTCGCGGGGGTGAAGCAACGTTCAAATGTAACTCCGCATTCCCACGTCCCGGAGGCCAGGTGCTGAAGTAAGCATTCCCTGATCTCTAACGGGAACCCTCTTATAGGTCCTTCGGATGGCCCTTAGTCTATATGATGTCATCATAGGAGGATTAATCCTGGGAAATAAAACTTGCTAAAAAAAAAAAAAAGAGAGGTTTTCCCAAAACTAGAGTAAGTGATAGAGCAGGGAATCTAAAATGAAAAAAAACTACACCGTGTAGAGATCCTGGTATCACATATACCTTTACATCAACCTAAACATTTCTCATACTGTGAAGGTAGAGAATACAAAATGATCTGTACATTGTGTTACTCTCTGCATTTGCATGCAATTCTGCCAAGGGAAATAGAGATATTAAACATGTCTCTAGCTTATGACATCACCTGTGGCTTCATATGCAAATGAACTACTTTAGAATGGGAAATGTGTAATTTGCATATCAGGCTGGAGCCATGACTGACACATTTAATTTAAACAGATATTTTAGGCATTTTCTTGCAATTCTGCTCACACAGCATTTTTATTCTCTGCATTCACAGTATTACCAATGTTAAGGCCGAGGGACCCCCGTTAATTATAAACGAGGGAGCGCCAATATTCACAGGAAGAGAAGGAACGCCTTTTCTATAGAAGTATTCCAAAAAAAAAAAGCATCTATAGTTTTTTTTTTCCTTTCCAGTTTTTGCAATATCCGCTTTAACATCTGTACTTTCAGCTATATCTTTCCTGGCTCTGTACGCTGCTATGGGGAGTAAAAGTGCCCCACACCTCTCCATATTGTCCCTCCGGCCTTCGTTATTTGGCACCGAATAAAACAAATGATGCAACTGTAATTTATGAGGATGACTCAGGGCACCGTGTGAAAGTGGTAGATGTTAATGATTTAATGGCAGACGCACCTGAATGTTTTGTAATGAGATTATGGTTTGTCGCTGGGAAACTCGCCTTGTACTTTGGCTGGTAACCTGTCAAAGCTCCCTTAAGAAAGCTTATTACCAAAATAAACTAGTGGCTACATGCAGTGTAGAAGCTCTCCCATTTGCAATCTGCATTATTTTTCCCCATCCTGGAGAGAAAGTAATAAATACGTATTAAACCTAGAAAAAAAATATTTTTTTAATTCATTTTTTGGAGAATTGGCTTTGACACACCTTTAGCAGGGTATCTCCCGGGTAATCCTCTCATTCTGAAAATGAGCAATATTCCTTGGGCCAATCACAGTGCTCGCATTGAGATGCATGGGAATGTGGAGTTGCTTACACCTTTATCATCAAGGGGGGCGGGCGCGCACAGGCAGTTCTGAGCATACAACTGTACACTGGGAATCTGCAAGATAGAGGGCGGAGCATGTAAAAGCTATGCATATTTGACAATACTCCACCATGTCCATACAAAATTTTAAAAAATGGCATGGCCCTTTAAAAATGAAAGTTACATAACTTTAAACCCCTGATGCTCCTTTGGAAGGTATAATAAACGGTCATCTCATTGAAGTGCAGCTTGGTCATAAAAACACATCCATATTTACTTATTTTTTTGCAAGCCACCACTGCAGTTTCACAGATACTAATCTTATCCCTAGAATGGATAATCTCTCTCACAGTGACATCCCTTTAAAAGGGGTACAACCACCTCTAAACTAACTCACATTACAGGAACCAGTACTCAATCTCTAGTGCAGCAATGTTCTAAATAATTTTATTAGTCCCCAGTTCCCTATCTTATAGCTAGGATAGCCTTATGTCTATCCCACGCGTGCTTAAACTCCTTCACTGTGTTTATCTCTACCATTTCCGCTGGAAGGCTTTTCCATACATCCACTACCCTTTGAACTTAGTACACTAAAGGGGGAGGGGTGTAAAAGTCTAAATTGAACAAGCACAGCTTGAGGCACGGGATAGAGAGAGCCCTGCCTGCTGGCTTGCAATCTAGAATGAGTGGCTATGAACTTTTAACATTCTTCATTAAGACCCCCCATGCCCCTCTTCCTAATTTAGATTGTACTTAAAGGAACACAAAGTTTTATTTTCACTTGTGCTTCTAACATACACGCACAAGTGAATAGATAGTTGTCTCTAGAATGAGGGTAAACTGCTGGGCACTTTTGATAGTACACGTCAGTTCATTGTCTGAGCGGCAGCTGCCATGCTTATGCTTCCATAGGAGCAGACAGCCCGGTCTGGTCGGCGACTGTCTCTCTCTTTGCTAGTGCAGCCTCAAAAATCGCTTAGAGACACAGCCGCGTGAATCTAAGGAAGCAAGGATTAAAAAAAAAAAAAAAAATAAGTATAGTTGTCCGATAAACATATAGTTTGAAGGCCTCAAGCAACTCTTTGTCATAACAATATTCCTGATCTCCGCACAGCTGGCACAATTTCAAGTAGCCAAAGGCTAGAACTTCTATTTTACAGGGTGCGGTGTGATCTATTGGTAGTTATGTAACTGGGCAAGTCATCCGAAAAATGCACAAAAATTCATTTACTTACACAAAGCTCCACATACATTATTGTCTATTCAGTGCACGCGATTGTAAATTATGGTAATATTACAAAAGACCTGTCTCTTTAAAGAGGGACTAAAACCTAAATAAAATGTTTAAAAAAATTTGTTAATAGTAATAGCTTGTTGGTCCATACAGATATTAGTTTGATCTCAATAAGAGTTAAGACTTGTCTGCTAGTATCATCTTTGAGACTGATTTACGTAACGAAATGTTCAGATACAAAAGATAAAGGCTTACAAAACCTAACAAAAAGACATTAATCATGCTCATCACTGCCTGAGTTAGATGGGAGTTGTATTCCATAGCAGCAGATATAGCACAGACTGACAAACCTGATTGAGGGGGGTGGGGGCCACATGCTAGGAATCCACCCATCTGAAGAACTTGCAATTTAATTAGTTACAGAGAAATAAGGATGTTTTTACAATTATTAACTCCGCCCCCAAGAACAGAACGCACACTGCCGTACAATACAGATATATATTTTTTAATCTTATTGTTTTAATGTGGCTTTATTGGCCTTGATGTACGCCATATAAATTTCAAAGAAAAATATTAACACCAACATCACAAAAGCCAGACGTAATTAAACCTTAAAAAATTTTTTTTTAAAATTATTGGAGGTTTTGAACTAAATGTTAGAAATACGGATCTCTTTGTACGAGAATCACAACGTAGATACAGACAAATACTTATTTTAATTGGATTTAATTCGCTTGGCTTCATAATGATGATATGAAAACAATTTGTGGTTATTTTACTGTATTATTGCCAAAGTTATTAACAAAGTGGCTTCACTGTGATCGTACTGTACGGATCTGGGCCTGTCATTGTGTAACCTTCCCATGTGTTAAAAAAATGTAGTTACTACAAGAAAAGAATCAGGGAAAAAAAAAAAAAAAAACTATTTTCATTTTAAAAAAAAATTTTTACAAATATTTTTCATTAACCCGTGTCATGGAAACATAGAATGTGTCGACAGATAAGAACCATTTAGTCCATCTAGTCTGCCCAATTTTTTTTTGAGTACTTTTATTAGTCCCCCGTTGCCGGTCTTATAGCTAGGATAGCCTTGTGTCTATCCAACGCATGCTTAAAATCCTTGACACTTAAAATGTTGATTTAAATACAAAATAAAAATAAAAAATTTTTGCAAAATGTACCATTCATCACTCATGTATAGTGTATGTAATTATTACAAAAAAATTTTTTTTTTATTTTTTTTAGGCAAAAGTAATTTTCAGAAGATAATGTATATTTTTCTTTCTTAATTTCTAGCGTTTTTAATTTAACTTTTCGGGGATGTCATCATAACGCAATATAAGGACATGCGATTTTCGGATAACGGAAGGAGGGTATTTAAACGGGATCATTGAAAGACAAAGGGACACTTGAAAAAGCCTTGTGTAAGAGGCGAAACGCATTGTGCGGAGGTAGGGTGTTTTGAAGCACAGAGCTTTGTGTAAGAGGCGAAATTTATTATTTCATCAAGTGTGGGTTTTTTTCCTTTTAATATTCCACAACGATATCACTGTATTACTGCAGATTGATAAGTGCATGTTTATTCTATTTTCTTTATATGTTTATTAAACCTTTTAAAAATTAGTAAACATTAATTTAATTAAAAAAAATAAAATAACATCTAAAAAAATGACATATAATAAAATAACTTTCAGCTATTAACTTCGTATGAGAGACCCATCTCAGCCCGTATCTTTAGAGCTTATCTATGGAAGTTAAGAGATTATTCTGACAAAATGGGACCATTGGTAAGACAGACAGTAGCCTGGAAAAAAAGGGTGAGACTCTTTAGGGAAAAAGGCAAAATGGGTTAAGGCAGGCCCTGATGATCAATGGTCACCGCATATGGGCAGCAAAGTTATCATCACTCATTCTGCGCATCTGGGGAAGTACACGTCTGGAAGTCAACTGATGAACCTGTTTTTCTAGAATAGGGGTGTTTGCCGCATGTTACCAAATCTGTATTGGGCCGTATTTAAATTTTTAACATTTATTGTAATGGTGAAGAAAAGCTTGTTAACCTGGGTAGTTAAATCAGATGTCTTATGGTCACAGGTTCCTTGGAATAATGGAAGGGAGGCTGTTAAATTACGACTTAACGCAAAGCAGCGCTTCCTAGAAAAGGAAGATTCCCCAACATATCCCATTTTCTGTCCAACTACAATCCGCATGGCATATTGGCACGCGGACTCAACGTCTGTCTTTGGTGTTTCGTTTGGAGAGAGCCAACCGTAGATTTGCAGCCTGGAATCTGTCCAAGTGGGGTCAACGCGGATGGCCACGCCCAACTTATTGGTTCTTCACACTCGCAGCCTGACCCGCTAATAAGGGAGCGCCCGCATAATATTTGTCCACAAGCAGACACTGGAGATAGTAAATGTCCTATGGTTTGGTTTTTCCATTACTATTTATACAGTGATATAGTATAAACAAAACAGGTAGGGGAAAAAAAGTGACTGTGTTAGCAAAACAGGGCCAATTAATTAAAACTTTGCAATTACACCTCTTAATTGAAAGAAAAGAAAAAAAAGAAAAAAGGCTTTCTACTGACTTGGCAGCTCTGCCATCTCAAATTCGGTAATGATTTGTATATTGATCTACATACCTGGTCCATTAATAGCATTTGCTAGCTCTACATTAATGCCTGCATTCACAAATTTATAGCCAATGAAAGTAAAGCAGACATCTACCTAAATGATAAATAAAAACAGAGGCACTGACTATTCCACCGCAAGCTTAACTCCTTCGTGGCATGTTCTACCAAGCTGCACAACACGGCTGTTTTAACATTTCCGCTGTGTTTGTGTTTAGCTGTAATTTTCCTCTCTCTCATTTACTGTACCCATACAAGATATGTATTTTTTATTTTAAGGATAAGAAAAGCTTTCTTTTGTCACCATTATTTTGATATCATAATCATAAAAAAAAATATATGGTGGAAAAATGGAAATATTGGAACAAAAAAAAAAAAAACCTACACCTTCTACGTGAAATAAAAAACTTTTACAAATCTCTAAAAGCTCATGAAAAACCTGCAAAATAGATTCCAAATATTTGTCCTGAATTTGGGAGTATCCTATGTGTCTATGTTTTTTTAAAAATATTTTTTTGGGGGGAATTATAATTCAGTTAGTTCTTTTTAATACTTAAATTGCACATTGCTTTTTCCCCGAACCATTTCTTTCAACATTTTAGATAGTGACACGGTAACACTGAATGCCAAAACCACCCTATGTACAGATTTTGGTCATTGCAGCTTCCAAAAGGTGGAATTCTGCCATATTACTGAGAATAATATGCAGAGTACTTATCCCATCATGCTCAGCCAGCCAAATGCCAAACAGGTCACTGGTCCTCTGCCGGCTAATCATATTTTATTTTCGTTTACTTTTCTCGAAATATAACCGTAAAAGGGGTTACTAAAACCTTATTTTACTCTTGTGCTTATAATATAGAGCCAGGCACCGGCTTTGAGAGCTAGACACATGCAGCTGCTGTGACTGGCTGTCACAGTGATACCCGTGTGTAAGAGAGAGCCTTAACAGACATGGCTGAGGTACCTCAGCATCCCAGATCATGACATGTCAACGAGAAGGAAAAAAAAAAAAAAAAACATATATATATATATATTCTATGTTTTTTTTTTTTTAATGGACCTAGGTGATTACCACACCTGCACTAGTTGTTCTACTTTTTATTTCATGTATTATCTATTTATCTTCAAAGCTTTTAATAATTTTGCTCTCCGGACCTTTCTAAAGCCTCTCATGTGATCGTAAAGTCGCAAACCATCAAGTGAAGCTTTACTGCATTCCAAATAAATTTCCCCAAAAGACCACGCAGTGGTATAGAACATAGTTAAGCATTTAATGAAACCTGTAAGTTAGCGTATTCAATATTTTAAAAAACAAACAAACATAACTGGCATGTATTAAATAAATTTAGATAATGCAATGTCTTACACTCCCCCCCCCCCCCCCCCCAGCAGCAGTTAAAAATACCATAACATTTGTTTCTTAACAGAATAGTACAGTACCTTTTGAGAGCAGGTCTGTATACATTTTTCACCCAATCGTAAATTAACACGTTCATATTTTTTAAAAAAATAATTACAAAAAAAAAAAGTATCAAAACAAGGTTCAAGAACATCTTGGATTACTCAAAATAGCCATTCTTGGTCTTCGTAACAGCCTCAACACATCCAAAGGAGGCCTTAGACTTGACAAGGAAAATCGCCAAATGTTTTCCCAGCTCTTCTGCCGCAATCCCCCAGAGATATCCGTACAAGGACACTTGTGGGTAGCTTTGACTTTCTTGTCGAGGTCACTCCACGCATAATAGTACAGCATCGATCCAAAGAGACTGGGCATGCCAGTTTGGCTACGTGTTCCTTCATGACTTTGAGCCATTGGCCCGACGCCCAATGAAAAAGCAAACCTCGGAAATGCGAGCAGATTGTGGTTGAGTTTGCCATGGGCTTGCTAAAAATCACCGACTCTGTCAATTAGCAAATCAGCCCCAGGAAAAAAATCACATGGTTGAATCCACGACTGACAGTGGGTATATAATATATCCAGAACGAAAACGTTAACCCTCTGACGGTCTCACAAATAGTCAGCAGTTGCATTCTCACTGGTTGACTCAGAAGACTGACTTCCACTACTGAGACGTCCACTTGCCATGTTCTTTGACCGAACAAGTCTCTTCCTTTTATTCTGCAGCCTAAGCAATGGCTTCTTCGAGGCACTTTTTCCAGTTGTAAGAGCCTCCCGTAACCTCCTCTGAACAGTTGACGTAGAAACGCTCGTACTCCTGCTGGCATTTAGCCGTGCTTGAATTTCAGGGGCGGTCAACCTCCTGTTTTGTAGACACGAGATTCGAATGAACTTGTTCTCCGATTCGGAGGTCACCCTCGGTCTGCCCGACCTCGTACGGTCCTCATGAGTGCCAGTTTCTTCTACTCGCTTGATGGTCTTGGCCACAGCCGTTACAGACACTTGTAAAGCTTTTGCAATATGCCTTAAAGATTTACCTTCATTTCTTAAAGTAATTATGGATTGTCTTTTTTCTTTGCTTAATTGAGCGTGTTTTGCCATGTCCTGCTCTCGTACGGTCAGGAGTAACTTTCCACTATAATTCTCCTAGGTTTTGATGTATCTGTAAGATCGCAGTCCAGCTCTTCCACACCACTTTAAGCCACGGCACGCTACTGCAGAATGGAGCGATACTTCTCGTTGGTCAAATTGATCTTGTGCAAGTCACCAACTCCAGAATAGACAATCCATCGACACACCTTAATAATTCCTGCACCATATTTAATGGTAGGTATTAGCCTCTCATGCGGCTGTCTCCTTTACATAAACTCTGCAATTGCAAACAAAAATTATCAATAAATTCCCGAAATCCCACAATGGCCTTTTTGTGGTTGAGTCGGGCTCGAACTGTGGATGCAGATGTGGTTCTACGCCATAACTATGTCAGCTTGTTAGAACTGCTCTTCTGATATTGTGGCCACCTTGGGTCTGCCTGTTCTTACTTGGATGCAAATGACTTTGAGAAAATCTCTTATGTGTGCATTGCACTACCCTCTCAGAAATACTCGACTTTGCTGCAATTTCGACTGGAAAGGTTTCATCTCCAGGAAATACTGTAAGTATCAACCGATTACAATATTTTAATCCTTTTTAATAAATCATCAAATCGCTGTATATTGACAGTAATAATGGCAGTAACCATACTAGTTCACTCAGAAAAACATTTCACAATATGCAATTTGTACAATTTCTTTTTTTTTTTACGGACTTGGACCTCAGACTGAAATCCCCTTAGTTTTTTGACCACAACTCACCGCTTCTAAATCTTAAATATGGAACCGTATCCCAGTGAGAAACTGTCTGCTCTTAACAAGTCTAATAAGCACGGATAATCATGAAAAACCTGATTTCAAGCAGGTAGTGCATTTTCAAACAACTACTGGTACTGGGTTTTCCAAGGAGGTTCCAAGGCGTTCTGTCAATTGTTAGCACATTTCAATCCCTTTTTTAATCCAATAGGGGAGGTAGAATCCCATGTAAAAAAAAAATAAAGTAGATCCATGCATAAAGAATTCCAAAAGCCAGTTTGCGCTGTTCCAAAAAAAAAAAAAAAATATATATATATATATATATATATATATATATATATCACCATCCGCAGATATTTATTGTAAATCCATGGTATATCCAACAGGGGCAACAAGAGGTTTTCCCCAAAAAGTCCTAAAAAAGACAAAGAAAGGCAAGGTTAGCATTTTGGCAATGTACATGGTCATTTTAGCGAATAGTAACAGCATGCTTTCTGGGGGGGCGGGTGTTCGGGGGTTGGGGCTGGACAAAAACTATTTTGTTTCCTTTCCCCAGTCCACTGGATATCATCAGAGATAAACACAGACATGCAAGACAGATTTGTTGACAGATAAGGTACAGAGATTAAGAGGCAGACAAGATATTTGGATAGAAAGATCACATTGATAGAGAATAGCAGAGCAGACCAGGCCTGGCAAGCCCCCCCAGGTGAAAAAGTTGCATAATGTGTTGTTAAAAAAAAAAAAAAAAAAGGCATATATTTTTTATCGGCTGAGATTGCACTCTAAGTGCAATGTCACCAGATTCCCCCCCCCCCCCCCCCCCAATAAATGGTGCGTGCTGGAGAAACCCAGCCCCCCAACTATAGTAAAGAGTTAGCATTACACTTTGGTGCATGCCAAGATAACATGCATTAGATCCGCATCCAATGATACATTTACATCCTCCCGTTATGTATCAACCCAACGATTGCAGATATTTTGATAGTTTCATTAGATCATGTATCGATGGTCAACATAATCAGCAATTATAAAATAACTTTGAATGTTTCATTGTAAAAAAAAAAAAAAAAAGAGTTGCACTTAAGAGCCGACAGTCAAAAATCTGTTGAGCTGCCTTCCCGGTACGCAGGGGATTGGGCCAATCGAAAACAGCAGCCACACGAGCATTAGTAAGAGGCTCTCTGGAACCGACCACCGATGGGGCTAAGGTCTCTACGAGACCAGGTATTGTGGCGAACAGTGGTATGGTCCGAAAAGATTGTTCAAATAAACATGAATCCTACAAAGTGTGCACCAGAGGGGTCTAACAGCAGTGATAGTCTGGAGAAAACAAGTGTAAGCCTTTCAATAATTAGTTTTATCTATTATATAGATATTCTGTGATCCTTGCCCCATTTGGAATTGTTCACAACATTGTGGATCCCTATCTTAATCCCTTTTGCATATAGTAGAAAAAAAAAACAGGTATAAGAATGACGATACATGAAATGATGGGGGTACGGTCTTAAAATCAACATATATGCGGTAAATATTTGAGCACACTGGCACAATGATTTTTTTTTTTTAAAGTTTTTAGCTGAATAAGGTAGTCTATAAAGACATGTTTATAAATTCATTATATGCATCCTTCTATGAGCTCATCAATTTGCACTCAAATATTGAATTTTTAAAAGGAGAATATAAATGGCGCATGCACAGCAGTGACGGTGAGAGAGACGGTCGCGAGATACTCCCGTGAGATAGAAGCCCTCTAGTCTTTGCTGACTAGAGGTCAATATATTTTTTAAGTGGTGCACACAGTCTCACTGAACTGATCTAAAAAAAAAAATTAAAAAAAAATTAGGGATAAGTCTCTCTTTAAAAGGCCTAATGGGTATGGGAAAACTGTTAGCCATGCCTCTGGTGTGAGGCTGTAGATAAAGGGCCAGGCACTGCAATTTTTCAAAGTTCTTCAAGATGGATTCTTCGATCTGTGCGTTTGATACACTTTAACATTTATTTTAGCTTCTATCAATTTCAAGTTGCACAGTGTAAAAAAAATACATTTTGAATGACTTACACCAGGCGTCCAGCAGGTGTGCTTAAAATTATTCGTACAATAGCGCCAACATAAAACATTCGTTTGTGAGTGGCTAGTGTTTAACCTGTAGACTTGTAAATTCTTTTTTTTTTTTTTTTTTATCCGCTGGAATCTTTGATGTATGTCAAAACGCAGCCGAGAAATTAGATTGCTTAATCCTGGCCCCGAAAAAAAAAAAAAAAGAGTTGGAAAGGGTTTGGCACATACTTAAATACTTGCGGAGCATCCTATAAGATTACCAGGAACAATGATGTCTGGGTCCCTTTTTGATCTATGAAGGCTAAAAGGGATCTGGGAAATTTCTCTCCGTGTTAATTATAGATCAAAATGTTTGCTTAAACAAATTTAGTTTTTAAGATTTAATACTAACACAGAGCATCCACGAAGGGAACATCCTCTGCCTCTGGGTTTAGAGTGCTTTTGGCCCCGTCACATGTTCTTTAGGGCATATATCCAATGTAAAGCTCCCATAGAGCACGGAGTCCTAAGAAATAACTATATAAGGCAAGGAAAGGAGAGATGGCAGGAGCGACTGTTCACTGAAGTTAGAAAGTGTGTTAGGCCTTTGTGGCACTGTAAATAAACAAGCATGTGTGTTTTTTTTAGAATATATAGTTCAGCTGATGGAGGGGGGGTGAAGTGTTCCATTCTTTTATTTTCCCAGCTCCCATCTCTGCATATTAGAAACATGCAGCGGACACTTCAAAATCGAATGTTCGGGGGAATAAAAAAAGAAAAAGAAAAAAAAAGATCTTTGTCGGGTATGGGAAAAAAATAACATAAGGCTCTGTAGCATTAAATACATAAACGGGACTGGTAGTGTATGAAGAAATCGTGTAAATAAGCCTGAATCCGAAAAATGTGTGCATCAGAGGGGCCTACGGCAGCGATGGCTAACCTTGGCACTGCGGAGGTTTGAGCTGACTGAGCATCATGGGAATATGCAGGTCCCTGCAGTGCCAAGGTTAGACATCACTGGCCTTGAGGAAAAACTATGTAAGTCTTTATATACTTTTTTTGGTTCTGTTTATATTCCGTAATCCTTGTCCCATTTGGATCTGTTCACAAAATTGTGGCTACTGGTCTTGATTACTTTTGCATAGAGCAGAAAGTATTAAAAAAATAAATAAAAATGGCATGATATAGGGGTTTTCGGCCTATAGTTATCATGCTCCGATTTGAGGAGATGCAGTGATTAGTTAATAGTGTGGAATCAGCCTCCGTTTCAAGTGCTCCAAATGCAGAAGGGTAGTAGTGAGAAAACACAAGCAGGGCCCCGGGACAACAGCGACAGTAGTAACCAATAAAAGTTTAAACGCAAAAATTTAAAGAGCTGGCAAGAGTTGAATGCGCACTGTTCCAAAAAGACACTGTCCGTCTGTCTGTGGACAAATAAATAATAGTGGCTGCCACCTTAGAAGGAGCAGGATTCAGGGAGCTGATCATGTGACGGGATCTCCGTCACTGGCGTTGTGGGCGTGTCCCTCGCACGGCACACAAAACAGATAGCTGGGGTGGATCTGAGCATCTCTTCCCCCCGCATGGTAAATGTGTCGGGCGTCTCAGGTGCCACACACCAATCAGCAAAACCTGTAGAACCTCTTTAATAAACCTGATCCCACCTCTGCTTTGATGCACCTTGCAGCGTTCCAGACCCTTCCTATCTATCAAGCGGACCACGGCGTCGCACAGTGCTCGGGTATTCTGTGGGTTAAACCCGTGCCCCCCTTTGGGTCCCCTGGCTATTGTTTGGCTTGCACGACTGCAGCTTAAGCAAAGAGTAAAGACTCATTACAGGAAGCATAATGTAAGCACAAAATCCCTGTCTAACGAGGCTGGAACTGGTGAGTCAGCGAGGGACACATTTACACACCTCAACTCACACACACACACAAACCGTACCCTCTCGCAGGTTAGCAGAGTTTTTCTAACGCACCAGTCGGACGCAGCGGCTTTTTCTATCTGCATTAAGATCAACGTGAGCCGCCTTTGCTTGTAATGTTTATTTTTATATTGGTTCTTTCTAATCCCCCCTGACCTACAGTACAAAATGTCAACATTGCTTCCTGAACATATGCTGGCACACGACGCCATCCGGATCTCCAAGAATGGCCCGGCCTCACATCCACTTTCACTGGTTTCGCACTCGGTCCTTCGATAAAAAAAAGAAAAAAAAAAAAAGGTTTAACCCTTTTCTGCATTAGGCTGGACGGCGGCGCGCTGGCGCTGAAAGGGTGGACGCTCCTTGAGCATTTCCTGCTTTGTAAAAAAAAGAGTGACATAGCCAGGCACACCGAGGGACAAAAAGAAGCTCCGTAACCCCCCCCCCCCCCCCGAAATTCAGCTCCACAACAATGTTTCCAGGAAAAGGATGCAAGCTCCTTACGCCAAGCGTAGGAAACTACAACAAATCTTGAAAACAACAAGTATGCTACAGGGCTTGTAATCTGCAGAATAACCCGGGCTCAACAAGTGCCAGGAGCCAGGGCCATTAAAGGGACTGTATCAAGTACATTTTTTTTTTTATTGTGAACGATAAGAGTTAAAAATGACTGAAAATGATCTATACACTGCATTAGCAAAGTTGCAATAAAAAAAAAAGCATTAATTAGGAGAAAATGGTGTTTTAATATGAGTCCGTGGAGTCTCCTGCTTATGACATCACCTGTGCCTTGATATGCAAATTAAAGTTTCCCATTGAAAAGCACTTCATTTGCATATCAATCCACGGGTGATGTCATAATCTGGAGACTCCACAGACATTAAGCATGCATGGGATAGGTATAAGGCTATCCTAGATATAAGATAAGGTCAGGGACTAATGAAAGTATTACTTTACTGAGAGGGTAGTGGATGTAT
Source organism: Pelodytes ibericus (assembly GCA_036172795.1). Taxonomy (NCBI): domain Eukaryota; kingdom Metazoa; phylum Chordata; class Amphibia; order Anura; family Pelodytidae; genus Pelodytes; species Pelodytes ibericus. Next base: position 19,668,229 of record CM069859.1, read on the forward strand.
GGAATAGTCTTCCAGTAGAAGTGGTAGAGGTTAATACAGTGAAGGAGTGTAAGCATGCATGGGATAGGTATAAGGCTATCCTAGATATAAGATAAGGCCAGGGACTAATGAAAGCATTACTTTACTGAGAGGGTAGTGGGTGTATGGAATAGTCTTCCAGTAGAAGTGGTAGAGGTTAATACAGTGAAGGAGTTTAAGCATGCATGGGATAGGTATAAGGCTATCCTAGATATAAGATAAGGCCAGAGACTAATGAAAGTATTACTTTACTGAGAGGGTAGTGGATGTATGGAATAGCATTCCAGTGGAAGTGGTAGAGGTTTATACAGTGAAGGAGTTTAAGCATGCGTGGGATAGGTATAAGGTTATCCTAGATATAAGATAGGGAACTGGGGACTAATAAAAGTATTCAGCAAATGGACGATCAGGGCATCTGAAGTCCACAGCCGCTGGATTACCAAAGGTAATCCAATAAATGACCAAGGGAACAGGACAAGGACACCGTTACCCACTATAAATCAGAAACCCCTTGCAACTGGGAATCGAGCAAAAAAACAGGACTCATCATCTGCTCCTGATTTAATCCCACTCTAGCGTACAGCATTGGGGAGTCCACAATTTTTGCTGAAGTGGGCGGCATGTTCAGAAACGCATCTTTTGGGTCACACAAATATATATTTTTTTACATACAGCAAGATTGAAGAATAGCCGGTGAGTGGTAGAAAAAGAAAAATGCGTTGGTTAGTTACAACAGCAGTTGTAAAAATAGATTAAATCAACTGTATTCGAACAAAACGACATGATTCTAGGGCTAATGATAATACGGGTAGTTAAGTCATCTGGGCTGCACCTTGACATCAGATAGGCTACGTTTAGAGCATGGGCCATACATTGGACGGACGCCTGTATGAACTGAAAAAAAGCCTGTACATCGAGCTTGCCAAATTGCTAGCAAATATATACTCTTATCCCTTTCCAAAGACGCTCAGCACTCGGGTAGTGGCAACGTTTCGACCAACACAGGGTCTTTCTCAGCGGACTAGGAAGCTTATGATGTTAGCGCAGTGTAATTAAGTCACACAGGTAAAAGCTAGGTTTTACAAAACACAGGATGAAACCAGCAATACATCCAAACTCCTAAAGAGAAAAACAGAGGCATGCTCCAGTGCTTTAACAGTTTGCCAGGAAAGTATGTCTCCACTGTCTGTAACTACAAGTCAGTACTTACCAGGTGCTCAAAACAAACACAATGTTTTCCAGCTCAGTTTGTAATATATTTAGGGAGGGGGGGGGGGGGGTTGATAGGTCTACTTAAGTGGTCCTGGGTTATCTGAAGCAACTACAAATAAGATTTATAAGTATTTATTTGTAAGCAAAGCACATCTAGCAATTTTTAAAGAAAATTCCCTTGATTTCTCTATAAACACAAAAGCTCCCCAACTTGTCTAATTGTACTGATAGTACAGAATTCTGACAGGGCCTCGGTGCTGTACCCCACAGATACTCTACAGGGACAATGAGCGGGTTCTGCTCCCTCCTCCTTCACAGAGCTGACGCATTGGAGCTAGTAAAGGAGGAAGATGTGAGGCGGAGTAGACGTATCACATCGCCGTATTATTCAAGGCCGTGTACAATAAATGTCCACTTCAGGGGGTTAATTAGCAGAATGAGGAATGCCCATTTATTTCACTGCTGTCTGAAGGGTTTATGGTCATCAATAGAAAATATGTAGGGGTTGCTTTATACATAAAGGGAATTAAATACATAAAGGGAATCAACACAGTAAAGGAAGAGAGCATATCTAAAAGAAGAAAAACTACCACAACTAGAGGACATAGTCTAAAATTGGAGGGGCAACAATTTAAAAGTAATATCAGGAAGTATTACTTTACGGAGAGGGTAGTGGGTACATGGAATAGCCTTCCAGCAGAAGTGGTAGACGTTAACACAGTAAAGGAATTTAATCATGCGTGGGATTGGCACAAGGCTATCCTAGATATAAGATAGGGAACTGGGGACTAATAAAAGTATTTAGAAAATTGGGCAGACTAGATGGGCCGAATGGTTCTTATCTGCCGACACATTCTATGTTTCTATATATACTGATTGCTACACAATAAGCAAAAATACATAAAAGGTTCCAATGTTTGACAATGGATTAAAAATAAGAATGGTCTTATAATGGCTAACTGGGAATAAAGAAATAGTCACACAGGATCACAACTGTCTAATCAAAACACATCGAACAGGCGGCAACCCTCTATTTTACAGTCATTTATTCAATGGAGAAGTAATAGGTTATTTCATTCAAAGCTCTCACCTGGCGCATTACAGCAGTCATCTCACCTGGCGCATTACAGCAGTCATCTCACCTGGCGCATTACAGCAGTCATCTCACCTGGGGCATTACAGCACTCCTCTCACCTGGCGCATTACAGCACTCCTCTCACCTGGCGCATTACAGCACTCCTCTCACCTGGCGCATTACAGCAGTCATCTCACCTGGCGCATTACAGCAGTCATCTCACCTGGCGCATTACAGCAGTCATCTCACCTGGTGCATTACAGCACCCATCTTACCTGATGCATTACAGCACCCATCTCACCTGATGCATTACAGCCCTCATCTCACCTGATGCATTACAGCACTCAATCATCTCACCTGGCGCATTACAGCAATCATCTCACCTGGCGCATTACAGCAATCATCTCACCTGGCGCATTACAGCAATCAATCATCTCACCTGATGCATTACAGCACTCATCTCACCTGATGCATTACAGCACTCAATCTTCTCACCTGGCGCATTACAGCAATCAATCATCTCACCTGGCGCATTACAGCAATCAATCATCTCACCTGGCGCATTACAGCACTCAATCATCTCACCTGATGCATGTCTTTAAATTAATATTTATATTGCATTTACAGAAAGCTTTGCAAATCATAGCTGTGCTGCACTTTCTTTGTTTATATTTACTAATAAAGCTCTGAGTGGGCTGCAGAACCTGTTGATCGTCATGCAAATACCCTCCAGCCTGCTATATTAGCCACCCAGTCTGCTATACTGCCCCCCCCCCCGCTATACTGCTCCCAGCATGTTTATCGCCACTGCAGCGGTTTGTTTTCCTCACCCGCCCGGACTGAGAAACGTCAGCAAATTGGAAAGTCCAGGCAGCTACTCGGGGATGAGACGGGGCCCCTCATACCCAAAACACGACAGGGACGTCGAGGAAGGAGAATCAATCGACGCGCGCATGCGCAGCGGCTCCAACACGCAGCTTGCCAACCAGCCGCGCAGCATGTTGCTTCGCGCATGCGCGGTGGAGGGGGTGCTAAACGGCGTGCGCAATCGGGAGCCCAGCTCACGGTTCGCAATGTAATTCGGGATGGCAGATTTTGCACTGTTTTGGGGACGTATTGCAATGATATTCCCCCTTAATATTTGTCAGTACCTTCCATGGCCTCTGCATTGTAACCATTGGTCTTGATCCTATAAGGAGCAGTTCTGGGAAGTGGTTCTAAAGATGGAACAATCAGCAGGAACATTCCATTGGTTTCCATGGTGACTGCTCCACTTTAGAACTTTGCCCCAGAAATGACTTTTAGAAATAATCCCAGACATTCTCATTGCTGCCAACACCAGCCATGTTTGAGGGACACATGTGTTCCACATGCTGCAGAAAGAGCATGCAAAGTGCAGCCAGGCAGTATGGAGGATGGATATCCGCACAGACACAATCCAATTAATTAATCATGGCAGGTCCTATGAGATCTCCATCCTGATTAATTAATTGGATTGTGTCTGTGCGTATATCCATCCTACATACTGCCGGGATGCACTTTGCATGCTCTTTCTGCAGCATGTGGAACACATATGTGTCCCTGGAAACATGGCTGATGTTGGCAACTATGCATTGTAAAAGGTGGGATGATCATCAGGTACAGTGTATGATTACTCCACTCAGCCCATGAAATGCTCTTTATATGAACCATCCCACTTGGATGTAGCACTTGGTGTTAAACGTGTTCATTCATATATTAGATACATCTCCACCTATTCAGTATGACTGTGTCTTTATAAAAGCAGCACATCAGGCTGTCATTTGCACAGAATATACTGAGATATAATTTGGTTAAGTCCAGAAGCCTCCTGAGATCTAGTTAAATGGTCCACGGGTTGGGGTCCGTAGAGAGGTACCTAGAACCTGCAAACAGGAACGGAATCACTTGGGCTGAAAATAACTGGATTTAAAAAAATAACAGCTTGCTAAATCCCAGGAGCCAGTCCCAGCTGCTGGCTCCTATTTTAAACTGATTTACATAGACTTCTATGGAAGTACCATTTACCTGGCTCCTAAAAATAATTTGGCTGGCTCCTATGCCGCTCTGTACTAAAAAGTCTCCAAATACTTGTTAAGCCTTGTTGATAGAACACACACAACACATGTGTTAAACATTCTGCCCATTCAAACACTGGCTAGATGAGCATCATGGGAACTGCAGTTCACAAGACATCATATGAATCAAAAAGTATCAGCAGAATGGCAAGTAAATGCATAGACTAATCGATCATTTGTACTAGATTTGCACCAGAGTAACCACTGTCGCCTGTGCATAAATCACTGTGGAATGTTAAAACTTGGCATGGAAGCTTGCAATTGACTGTCGGGAATCAGATCATAGCACATCACACTTGGAGAGTGCAGTATGTAGTACAGTGGCCTGGCTGGGGCTGGCGTTAGGAAACATACAACATGTTTGGCTCTTGCAGTCTGCACACAGCTTTTACTATGAAATGGATTGGAAATGTTGTCAGACATCACAAAGCCACTTATATCTTCTCAGCCTCCGCCGCATAGAGTCACAAGAAGTTCAGTCAGAGACACAGAATATGCTCATCTGGGAAAAATCCTGGGCTACTACATTCAGATGCTGGGCCTTTCACAGCCTATGAAGAATCTGAGGAATGCTCAGTTAGTCAGTGGAAACATTATATCTTGTTTGGCTCAGTTGGTCACACTGTGCCATCCTGGGGATGATCGGAACAGACTTCAGGGGACTGTACCACCTTAACCTTGGTTATACCGGCTGTGGAGAAAAAAAAACAATATTGAAAACATTGTATAAGCAGAATTGCAAGCAAATGCCTAAATTAGGAGAAAATGTGTCTGCAGAGTCTCCTATATATGACATCACATGGCTTAATATGCAAATTACACATTTAAAACACATTTCCTCCTAATTTAGGCATTTACTGACAGTTTTGCTAATACAATGTATAGATCATTTTCAATCTTTTTTTATTCTCTACACAATAAACTAATGTTTAGGTGATACAGTGCCTTTAAAAAAAAAAAAAACACACAAGTCACCATTTTACGGAGGAATGGCTGGCTGAGCATGATGGATAAAGCAGTCCATAACGATATTAAGTACAGTTAGCAGGCGTGATCATTAGACAAAGGCTTATAGAGTGTCAGGTGCAATGCATGAAGGGCTTCCTGGTAGTGTGGGGCCTGCCGCCTAGATGGAAAAACATTGTAAGGCAGTTAGTTGGACCCCAAACCTATATCTGTGTGCTATCGCTCCCTCACCGTCCCTTACTTCAGGCATAGCACCTCTCCAACCCCCACAGCATGGGAGGAATTATTGACAATCCGGACTATATTTCCCATGATGCTCAGCCAGCTCATAGCCAACACATGCAGTAATGGCCAAATCATGGCATTCCTGGTATGGAGATTCTGCAGTGCAGCCTCCATTACCATTATAGTTCGGCCGGATGAGAATTATAGGCAGTGTAGTCCAAACAACTAAGGTGCCAAAATGCTGGAGGTGACACACATATATATATATATATATATATATATATATATATTTTATTTCTGCCCCTGCCAGTTCAACACAGCAGTTTCAGCGCCTCTGAAACCTACCTAATAAAATAACCCCGCCTTACCCTAAAAGTACATTCTAACCCAAAACCTAACTCTAAAACTAACCCTAATACAAACCCTGATCCCAAAAACTAACATGCCCCCCCCAATGCTAATCTTCCTCGACCGACTGACAGTGATGAACTGTCAGGCGCTCAAACGCCCCCGATGAAGTGGCCATGAAGCGCTAGCCCGTCCTAAATGATCATAGGGGTTGGCGCTGTTACCCATTGGCTTCCCTTGCCTGTAGAGATACTAACAGAGTCTGTATGATCGCAGAATCCCAACAAGTCTTTTGTTTGGCTGCACTCCCACCCAAAAAATGAAAAGGTTTTACTTTTTTTAATTTGTATCGTTGATTTCAGATATGTATTTTGTTTTTGTTATGTGACTGTATATAATAAAATAGGAACAAACAGAGGTAGTGCCAGCTGAAATCATCCGGAAGGTAGACAGCATCAATCCATATTTGGTTTGTAAAAAGTAACTATTAAATAAATAAAAGAATACTAAAACCATCGAGCATGGAGACAGGTACAAAACAGATACGACACACACTTGACGCGTTTCGCACCCACTGGCGCTTTGTCAAAAGCAGTCTGAAGTATCATGGTACAACAGACAATATATATACATAAATACACAATTAAAAAGTAATTAGTATAGTACCTGCAGCTGGTGTTTAATAAAATATATAACTAAACTAAAGTGTGACTGGGTGCCGCCATTTTGGGAAATATAGTGTTTTTGGGTGCCACCCCCTAGTGACTTTACAGCACTAGTATCTCACTTTGAGGCTGGGTACACAGAATGCAGTCTATAAGTCAGAATTCTTTCATTGAATGGGAGGGTAATGTAACAATTACATCACAAGGGTATGGAGTGATGATCCTGTTTGATCAGGTTAGTCTCTTCTCTTTTGTGTTGGAAGGCAGGTAAAAAAAAAAAAAAAAAGTTGTACACAGCCACCTAGTCCTGCCCACAATGATATACAGGAGCAAGTAAGAGAGCATGGGATTATCGTCTGACATCATCATGCAGGCTTTGGCAGCAATTGTAAGGCGAGACTGGCTGGAAGATTTTGGACGATGCTGCATCATGGGAAATATTCTCACAATGGATGCTGGAGATAAACACCTAATTTTATTTTTCCTTTAATATACAATTAATCATAAAAAAACAGTGGCATATGATTTATAAATGTGTGTTTTAAATGACCAAGTTATTTAGTTACATCTTATGTAAGTGGTAGTGTCCCTTTAAACCTAAACAGCGATGTTACTAATGATACCTTGAGGCCACTCCAGCCTGATCCCAACACCTTCTGATCCGTGAGCCTAGCTGCCATCCTGAAGCTAAACCCAAATAAAAATAATTCCCTGACCACACACACCGTCTGTTCCTGTGGGATCCTCTCTGTGATTAATTAACTGGTTCTTTCTACAGTCGCAAAAGTTATAGGTGTCCTGCAAAAATGGTCAGAACGGACTACCCTAGCTGTATACATGGTGGAAAAAGCCGTGTGTGCTCGGTACAGGCTCCTGTGCAGTGTATATTCACACGTTGCAAGGATCCAGCCAAATGCTGGAGAGCTCAGTAGCTTGACCACTAGGCATTTTTTTGGAAAATGGAAAAATAAACGTTTGACACTGCCACAAGTGGATCTCAAGGGTCTACTCAATTGAGAGGGAATTGAGAAGGGACTTTCAAACCTGAGGCCAAAGTAGCAGAGTTGGAATAATTCTCCCATTCAGCTGCATTGGAGAATTTTTCCAACTTGTCTACTTTTTGCCTAAAGTTTCAAATTCCCTGCATTTCTCTGGAGCAGACCCTTCGGTATTCTGGAAAAACATTTCCGAGTCATTCAGACGTAGGAACGCGGTGTGAAATAACTTCCCCACGGCAAACATTTCGGGCCTCAAGCAGAATTTAGCAACTCGACGCTGGAAAAAAACACATAATTCCTTTATTGAAAGTGGTCTCACTTATTGAGGCTTCTCCAAAAAGAGGAAAAAAAAAAAATACTGTTTGCATGATTGATATGCCTTTTCTGGCTCCTAAAAATTGTTTAAATTGATGAAATTAGGTTCAAAGTAAAACTACGGGACAAACATAATCTTTTTAAAAGTACAAATAAGTGCACGGCACACGTATTAGAGATATAGAATATAAAACCGCTCTTAAAAGCTTAAATAGATCATTGGCCATCGACCAACAAACTATAGCGAACGCACATGAAAGTTATAAAAAAATGTAAAAAAAAAAACGAAAACCAAACACTATTAGGCTATGGCTCTCTTGTCCAGTAGCTAACACATTATCATGTAGGTGTAAGTGAGTGAGAGCATTACTTGAGTAGCAGGAAGGGGAAGGAAATTCTTGGAAGAATAAAGGCAGAATAAGGGTCTTGCTTTTCATCTGAAGGATGTTAGAGGTCCCAGGCTAAAACTCGGTCTGTAAGCCTCTTTGAAATGGTTTTGTTACTTGTCACATTGTTGCCACATCGCATCCAGATGGTTTTGATCCATTTCCTTTGTTAGTTCTCTCTCTAGTTGTACATCACTAGTTAAAATATTGACTAATGCATGCTTTGTGTTGGGCCAGCAAGTGATTTAACTACAGATTAACGAACCGGAGAGGGGGGCGGTGATGGGGGAGAGGGGGGGTGAAAAATGGGAGCTTTATGGGAGGGATGCTACAATCTTTATATATATATATATATATATATATATATATATATATATATATATATATATATAATCCTCAAAATGCATACAATAGACAATGGGGATCTCTGGTCTATGATGTTTACACTAAGGTGATACCAAGTAAAGAAAATAAAAAATAGATGATGTTGTTCCTAGTAAATTTGTATAGCAAACTGTAGGTTAAAGGCCTAAAAAAAAAATATATATATATATATATATATATATATATATATAAAATATATATATATATATATATATATATATTTAGTGAATGAGAAACATTTGGAGAGCTCTTTTCTACCGTCTGTTACTGTTATGTTTAATTGAATCAAGTGTAAATGATTTATAAAGAAAATCTTTAATGAAAGAATACACATTAAGTTCCTTATTGAGCCTTCTTTACTCCATATAGTTCTCTCAGGGGGCAGACATGTTGGTTAGAATCTTTACTCCATATAGTTCTCTCAGGGGGCAGACATGTTGGTTAGAATCTTTGCTCCATATAGTTCTCTCAGGGGGCAGACATGTTGGTTAGAATCTTTGCTCCATATAGTTCTCTCAGGGGGCCGACATGTTGGTTAGAATCTTTACTCCATATAGTTCTCTCAGGGGGCAGACATGTTGGTTAGAATCTTTACTCCATATAGTTCTCTCAGGGGGCCGACATGTTGGTTAGAATCTTTACTCCATATAGTTCTCTCAGGGGGCAGACATGTTGGTTAGAATCTTTACTACATATAGTTCTCTCAGGGGGCAGACATGTTGGTTAGAATCTTTACTCCATATCGTTCTCTCAGGGGGCAGACATGTTGGTTAGAATCTTTACTCCATATAGTTCTCTCAGGGGGCAGACATGTTGGTTAGAATCTTTACTCCATATAGTTCTCTCAGGGGGCAGACATGTTGGTTAGAATCTTTACTCCATATAGTTCTCTCAGGGGGCAGACATGTTGGTTAGAATCTTTGCTCCATATAGTTCTCTCAGGGGGCAGACATGTTGGTTAGAATCTTTACTCCATATAGTTCTCTCAGGGGGCAGACATGTTGGTTAGAATCTTTACTCCATATGGTTCTCTCAGGGGGCAGACATGTTGGTTAGAATCTTGGGTCAGATCTTCACTCACCTTGGTTCAGATTAACAAAGATCTGACCCAAGATTCTAAACAATATGTCTGCCTCCTGGTAGAGCTATATGGAGTAAAGATGGCTCTATAATGTACTTTATTTGTATTCTTTTTGCTACGGTTGTCCTTTAAAAGCGGAGGTTCGCAGAAATGGTTACTGAAAAATAAAGATTTCAGCTTCATGTGGGATTTTTGTGCATTGTTTATTGTTTCTTAAGGATAAATATTTACTGATTGACAGTTTACTCCTATGGTGCTTATATTTTCAAATAATATTTTGTAAATGTATGGACTTTTTTTTATGGATTGTTGTATTTTAAATGTTTATGAGTGAAGTTTCCTGTGGTGCCAATTCTGTGTCTTGATACATTTATAAAATAAACTTTTTTTTTTTGTTACAAACAACTTTAATATGATTGAACGTTTATTTTATTGAGCCCATTAAGCATGAGTTTGTGCAGGTAGTCAATGTACAGAAGGATGTCAGCACTATGAGGAAGGACCGTCGCTATTCCAATAACATACATAGCAATGAATACAGAATATATACCGTATTTGCTCGAATATAAGACTAGGTTTTTTTCAGAGCAAATGCTCTAAAAAATACCCCTTGTCTTACATTCGAGGTCGTTTTATAATCTGACCTCAAATTGAGGTCAGACTATAAGACAGGGATCCAGGTCTCCCGCAGAGCTGCAGATTCCCCCTGCTGCCGCCCGGCACGACCGCCGGGACTTCTATGATGAAGCCGGGTCCTTCCGGCTTCATCATAGAAGTCCCGGCGGTCGTGCCGGGCGGCTGCAGGGGAGGTCTGCGCTCATTGCGCAGACATCCTCCGCTGCCCCGCTAGCCACCAGGAGAATCGGACCGGCTGTCCGTCATAATAGATGGAGGTGTCGGGCAGCATGGAGGATGTCTGCATGTATCGTGCAGACATCCCCCAGCTGCCCCCACTAGCCACCAGGGAAAGAATCAAGGTGAGGGGGAGGGAGGGGGGGATATAGACAAGGGGGGCAGGGGGGAGATATAGACAAGGGGAGGGGGGACAGAGAGAAAGAGGGAGGGGGGATAGAGAGGGGGGGGGGAAGAGAGAGACAAGGGGAGGGGGGAAGAGAGAGAGATTAGTTTGGGGGGAGGGAGAGAGAGAGAGAGAGAGAGAGAGAGAGAGACACAACGCTGGGGGGGGGGGGGGGGGGCTAAGAGGCCCCATTGGCACATAAAAGGAAATAAAAACAAGAAATGCATTTGTATAATATAAATTTTTTATTAAAAATTAAAAAGCAATTTACATATATACAAGTTAACCTTTTTTTCCTATAGGGTAGTCTTATATTCAGGCTTTTAGTTTTTTTCCTAAAGGAATATAAAAAAAGTTTGGGGGGTCGTCTTATAATCAGGGTCGTCTTATAATCGAGTAAATACGGTACTACATGATCATCCCTTTTCTCCAAGGCATTAGCAGAGTATATTACAATGTAGCACAGGTTCCTTGAACATGAAGTCTCCAGCCTCCGTTTACCCAAAATGATTTACTTTCATGCTTGTACTGCAATTACATGCTTCATTACAAGGTATTTTCAGATGACAGAACCCAATAATTTCTCAAAATAATTCCATTTACGCTACTCGTTCAGTTATGCAGCCCTGGTGCTGTGCAGTCATTTCTGAATTATTTGCTATTTTGTATCTCCATACCCCCCCTTACTGTCTGTGCACTTGTAATACAAAGGGCAATAGAAAATAGTTCTAACTGCACAGAAAATGTAGCAATCACCCTGGAACTGCACCCATAGAGCGCTCAAAGCTTAAACCCATATATAGTCCAGGATCTGAAAGTGGACCAAACCACAAGAATATTCCTTTGGTTTCCATAATAATTCCTCAAATTTTAGAACATTGCCCCAAATTTGCGGTTTATAGAAAAAAGCACCCGTAGAGCTTTCTTTGCAAGAGTTAAAAGGTTTTCATGTCTTATTGTTACTAAGATATAGGAGGATTTCAAATTAGATCATGCTGTGTAAGTATAATATTATGGTATCATTTATTAATACATTTGAAGCCAGAATATATATATATATATATATATATATATATATATATATATATATATATATATATATATATGCTAATTAGTTATTATAAAATAACTACATACTATGTTAGACGAACAGGGACACATGGCGACATTGGATAGAGAGCCTTGCTCGCAAGCCTACAAACTATAATCTGTAAAAACAGTTGCACCCCTTAAACTTATTTCCAGATTTTTAAACGTTTGGATAACCTTCTTAAATAGAGGTTTAAGATTTCTGATGTCCCAGATTCAAGAAGTTACCAACAGCAGGCCATTTACGGTGTTATTGTAGGTGGTGACATTTGTTCCGGTAAAACAACCAGATTGGGCTCTTCAGACAGCTGCCAGGTATTTTAAGTGTTTTTGGTTCATCTCTACTCCTTTACCGGATTTTCGATTGACGCAGGCGTCCGAAAGGATTTAGGTCAAATCTCGCTCAACGCTTAACCTGTTTTAGCAATTGTTTTGAATAAAAGGGTACGGTGGCTGGTGGGAAGGCTATTTTGGGTCTGTGAGTGGGGGGTAGGGTTTAAAAAATAAAATAAAAAAAAAACCTCAATCTGTTTTTTCAAGCATTCTCGCTCAGTAAAAATAGCTAATGGACATTTAACTGCAGATCAGCACTTTGAGGCATTTTCCTCTGAAGCTATCCTATTTTGTGGACCCCTCCATCAAAATCAACCAAGTGAAGAGTCTAATCCTAGGGCTCAATGCATAGAAAAGTCTTTACATCAGCATGTAAGATTTAAAAAAAACGGGAAAAACAATTGGTGGACGGACACTGTTCCAAGTGACTTGTATAATCGTATGCTTTGTGAAGAGATTAGATCCTGTGGTTTGAACAATACATTGGTAGCAGGCATCCTAAATCCTCTCCAAAATACCTTTTGCATTCAGATGGAGAGGAGTTTTTTTCCCCCCCTGGTACAATGGCAGCACTGTCATTTGTGTGTGTGTGTGTGTGTGTGTGTCACATGACTTCAGGTTAGAATTTATCTGACCAAAAAAAAAAAATAATTTGACACAACTGAGATAACACCCCACTGATCTAAACATAGAAAACTTCTTTTGAACACATGGATTGCAACAAGTTGTATTTACTAGATTGCACCCAGTTTCAAAGCACAGCTCTATCAAATGCACACAATCTTGGAAGGGACTGAGAAACCTAAACATGGCTTATAATTAGTGTTGAGCGAACGCGAACCGCACTGTTCGGGTTCGTACCGAACTTTACGGTTTTTGGACCCCGGACATTTCACTGTATGTCCGTGTTGGAGTTCGGCGAATACATTGTATGTAATGCTATTGGCTTTCTATAAATCGAAATAGAGCCCCCATTCATAAGAAATTCTTATGAATGGGGACTCTAGTTCGGTTTATAGAAAGCCCATAGCATTACATGTATTCTATAAGCCGAAAGTCTATATTTTTTAAATGACCTATGCATTGTGTTAGCAGAATTGGAGGCAAATAAATATATTACGAGAAAAAAATAAATTTTAAACAGGTCTGTCTCATGTGTATGATATCACCTGTGCCTTGCTATTCAAATAAATGGCTTTCAATGGGAAATGTGTCATTTGCATGTCCAGGCCGAAGGTGATGTCATAAACAGGAGACTCCACAGACACATTGACTGCAATTCAGCTAATAGAAGTCTAAATTATATCTAGGTGACAAAGTCCATTGTAGCTCAAAGGAAGTTACAATTACATAGAAAAGGGAAGGATGCTGGAATGGGCTTAACATGCAGAGTATAAATACAGGCAGATAGCACCAAGAGAAGAGGAAATAGATACAAAAGTTCCAAAAAACAGCAGAAGTGAGAATAAGTAAAAGGAATACAGGGAGACAGCTAGTAATAAGCAGCAGGGGTGGTATATACAGCTATAGGAGTGTTATAACTCTATGCATTATAACTTGGATTTTTAGATATCTGCTGTGCAAAGGTTTAACAATGTAGAAAATCTAAAAAAATAAGATTGTGATCCCACTTGTATCAGGATAGGATCCATAAAGCATTGTAACATTTTCCAGACTCTTTATGAGGCATCTAGCTGTGACCCCCCCCCCCCCCCCCCCCTACTGATCCCATAATCCACCAATATAATAGAATGATGGTAGCAGTGGCCACAGGTGGTCACCTAGTCCATAGATTATATCCCCAGATAAGGATTAGCAGAGGTTGTAGACCAATAAAGTGATAAACAACAGGCACAATTTTGCAAAATTATTTTAATATATAGCATGCAACCAATTTTTTTTTTCTTTTTGGTGCAACAGTAAAGGAGGAGAGTATATTTAAAATAAGAAAAACTACCACAACTAGAGGACATAGTCTTAAATTAGAGGGGCAACGATTTAAAAGTAATATCAGGAAGTATTACTTTACTGAGAGGGTAGTGGATGTATGGAATAGCCTGCCAGCAGAAGTGGTAGAGGTAAACACAGTCAAGGATTTTAAGCATGCGTGGGATAGACACAAGGCTATCCTAGATATAAGATAGGGAACGGGGGACTAATAAAAGTATTTAGAAAAATTGGGCAGACTAGATGGACCGAATGGTTCTTATCTGCCGACACATTCTATGTTTCTATGTGGCTGTTTCCAGACAACAATGATTTTATAGAGAGGGGTAGCCATTACTTATAGCGCAATTGCACTATATTTCTGACAAAAACTGACAAAAACCCCTTCAACATATAGATAATTTTTTTAGTGTTTTTTTTTTTGTATATGCACTGTTTAGGGAAACCTTTACGTCTGGAGACTCCGGTAACCTCAGATCATTCATGTATATTAAAAAATCATTCATGTATATTAAAAAGCAAGGCAGTTGGCTCAAGAGCTGGCACTTGTGACAGTAACTTGGTGATATGGTTCAGCGGCAGGTCACACGGGTTGGAAATGTAGCACACACCCATTTCACAATGTTCCCATTACGTATACGAGCGCCGATCTCCAGCGCCGTATAGAATGACTATTCTGCAGATGTTTGTGCTTAGGGGAATCAGACCGCTAACTATTCTAGCTATGTCTGCAATCGCTTCCAGTGAAACGATCAGAGACATAAATATGGAAGCAAAAGTACAGCATCCCTAGCTTTTTAACAGGCAAAAAAAAAAAAAGCTAAGATTTATGCAAGGAAAGAAAACATAAATTTTACATCCATATTTTTCACCTCACTTGCACCGCCAGTGAAGGATTTTGCAGTTCCGTAGGTAGGGCAAGGAGTGCTTCGTGTGCAGCACGGAAACAGTTCATGGAATAGTCTCTCTCTTTTTCGTTCCCACGTTTTTATAATGCTAGGCCGTTATTTGATTTTGAAAGTGTCGATTTGTAGTGCGGTGGTGGTTTTTTATAATCAGTTTTTCTTTCTTTCTGTGGGCTCAGATTACGACAGAACATTTCTAAAAAATACTCCTGGGATTCCAACTACACTATCGGTCGTTCTCCAGTCTAATTTTGGATCACAGTTGCCATTTGGCTATATTTCACTGTACAATTAATTACATGCTGATGTTCTGACATAAAAACTCTGCCCAGGCGCAGTAGAATTCACTCATCGCGCACCACAGCGCATGCGCACAAAGTTACAGCTGTCATTCAGACGTAACTTTGCCAGAAGTGCGCCTGCGCGTGGGACACGCACCACGTCACGCCCCCTCCGGATCAGCTGCGGTGACACGTAAAGTAGAAGCGTATTACTTATTATTGTCACTTATTAGCGTAGCAATCACTGTACAGTTGCTAAAACTTCTATCAGTGACATGTAGTAAGTGGAAGTCACACACGGGGAACAGAGGGGGACACACGGGAGCCTAAGGTGGTGATCACAACTCCCATCAAGATGAGGCAGCCATCCCCCCCCCCCCCATTCACCCCCCCTTGTGTCCCCCTAGTAGGCTAGCAAGAGGTTTAGGGGTAGGACAAATGCCCCTGGGGCAGCTCTAGATTAAAGAATGTGGGCTTTGTTGTATCTGCACATTTTGTCCAGTAGGACACGATGCTAGTGCACACTCCATTCCAGGAGAAGATAGATGTAATACATGTGTACAAAAAGCAAATTGCAGAATTAAAAAAAATATATATATATATATATTATAAAAAATTAAATAAATACATCAGCATGCTACTGGAAATCCACTTCCTATTAGATAATGTAGGAATGCACAATGGCAGTTATGTATAAACTCAAACACTGCAAAGTGACGCAAGCTTTATAAAAAAAAAAATTAAAAGTCGCAAACGCTGTTTAGTTTGTATAACGGGGATTGCATTTTTTTATATTTTTTTTCTATAAGTCCCGGCACTTTCCAATGCGGGAAAGAGACCTGCGCCAAACAGCTTTCCCCTGACACAAAGCAGGAGCTGAAATTGTTATACATGAGCTGCCCCCGGGACATCGAGCGCTGACACAGCTTAAAGCCACTCATTCGGCGTAGCTAGCGCATACTCCAGTATTGGGAGGAGTCTGCTTTATTCATTGGCACATACGACAGTTACACCAGTATTTGGCGCAGTCTGCGTGTGCTCCAAATGTCATGGGGAGTGCCTTCTATATTCAATAATAAACAGCAATAGCTAGGCTTGGCAAGGCCGATGTTTGGGAACTATATATCCCACGATTCAGTCAGCCTTAAAAGTTCCCAAAACATGGCAGAAGCTCTGTAGGCTCCTTTTTTATGAAAGAGGGAAGTGCAGGGAACTGCAAAACTAAGTTCAAAATGGCAGAGTTTGAAGAATAAGCTTGTGAGCAGGGATATCTAACTCATGTATCAGTCTGTATCATCTAACTTGGTATGTAGTCCCCCTCTTCCTATATAAACAAATGCTGTTCTAACGTAACTGGAGTATTGGAGTAATTTTGATACTTAAGATGTTATTGCCCTATAATCCTCTCGATCATGAATGTCTCCTTGCAAGACAAAATTTGAAGAATTTTTTAATTCCCCCCCCCCCTAATTTAGGCATTTGCTTGCAATTCTGCAAACACAATGTATACATCATTTTCAAGCATTTTTTAATTTGTCTACATTTTAAAAAAAAATAAACACTTTTTAGGTGATAAAGTCCCTTTTACTCTAATGCCGCTGCTTCTCACCCCGCTCGGTTTCCCTCCTGTCTGAACTGAAATAGCAAATCACAATGACCACCACCTGCGGAGCGAACTCTGAAAGGAGACATTGATAAACAGCCCCCAGTCTTACTGTTTATTTAGTATACCTGCAGAAATGCATGGGAGATCAGGCCAAGGATAAACAGGAAGTTACGGACTAGAATGTAGATCGTTAATTAACATTCTACTCATTTACAATCATTAAATGCACTGCATCAATGGTTTGAGTCTGTATTAATTAACCAGCTCCTCAAAGAAATGGAGGAAATTCACTAATCGGACACCCCACCTAATAAAAAAATGCTACTCTGGGCGAGGAAATAGCTTTTTTTTTCGATTCAGCGACTCAGCCGCCAAATTGTTCCCCATCGTTACCGTTCTTGCGTGAATTCTCTCTAAAATAGGGCACGTTAACAGGTGTCCGTCAAATGAATGGAGGAAGTTAGCGACAGACGAAGCGTAAATCAGTGGAAAATCCATTGTAGAAACATAGAATGTGTCGGCAGATAAGAACCATTCGCTCCATCTAGTCTGCCCAATGTTCTAAATACTTGTATTAGTCCCCAGTTCCCTATCTTATAGCTAGGATAGCCTTGTACCTATCCCATGCATGCTTAAACTCCTTCACTGTGTTTACCTCTACCACTTCCACTGGAAGGCTATTCCATATATCCACTACCCTACTAATATACTTCCTGATATTACTTTTAAACCGTTGCCTCTCTAATTTAAGACTATGTCCTCTAGTTGTGGTAGTTTTTCTTCTTTTAAATATACTCTTCCTTTACTGTGTCGATTCCCTTTATGTATTTAAATGTTTCTAACAATCCTATTCTTTAACAAGGTTTCCATTATTTTCCCCACTACTGAAGTATTTTCCCCACTACTGAAGTTTGTAGGAACAAACCGTAAATTATTCAAATATATTTACGGGTAATACAAATAAAACTATGTATTTAAAGCTCAGATCCTGTTAGGAATTTCTTTGGCAAGTTAGGCACTGGTCCTGCAGCCTTCGGTAAGATAGGCAACCAAGCCTATCTGCTACTCTTAAAAAAAAAGTTTTAAAAACGCTAATCTTAAAAAAAAAAAAAAAAAAATTGTTTTTTATATATTTATTGTAAAAGAAAGGAAGTTGGAAACGGCTATTCACATGGGTGAAAGGACATGCACTTTAGAAGGTAAGTATTATTTCCACCATTTTGAATCTTGGATCAGATCTTCCTTTATCTGACCCAAGATGTCAGCCCCCGGATAGAGCTAAACAATCAACGAGGGCTAAAAAAGGTACCTCATTTGTATTCTTTCAGTAAAGCATTTCTATTTAAAATGTTCATAATTTGATGCAACAGTTCAATTAAACATAATGGCTTTTATGCCGACAGTTGTACTTTAATTACAATATGTGACTACAACAGCTAGCTCTAGAGGTGAAATGGATAAAAAAAAAAATGGACAGCCCTCAAAATAAATAAATAATCACAAAAATAGTATAAAAAAAATACAAATAAATACAAATAAGAATAAATGCACAACTTTTCTGATATAGGCATATGTGCAAATTAACTATTGCTTTATTGTAAATTAAAATTATTTGTATTATTTTTTAATACTATTTGTGTTTATTTTGAGCGCTGTATTTTTTTTTATTATATTCATATTGCTTGCTTTATTGCTTTGGTGCTCAGACTGCTTTTAAGTATTTTTAACTTTGCCTGTTTGTGCCCACTTAAGGAGATACACTACATTTTTTTTTTTTTTGAGCACTAACCTCTCAGGATAAGACGTCAATTTTGTTGTCCCCCCCTTTACTGTTTTCATACCGTGTGCATTTGCTTTAAAGCGTTTGTATAATTATTCCTTCGTTTATTTCGTTCACTTTATATTATCAATATCAGCGCTGTATCTTTTTTTTTTTTGTAGCTCTAGAGTTGAATTAAGGACCTTGCCCTTGGCATTAAAAAGGGTAAAACTGTGCAGTACAAACAGGTTAAAGCAACCTGGTAGATAAGAAGAAAAAAAAAACCACACAAAATAAAGAAGAAAGGGAATTAATAGAACATTTCAAGGTTCTGACACTGTTATCACAATAATTCCCAAAAATAAAAGGTAAGACTTTGATGTCTCTCCGGATGATCAGATTTGACACATGCTAGGTCACCGCACATTCCCAGTGTCATTGGCCCAAAGGCCTTCCCTGGTATGACCAGCGGTATCAGTTTTTTTTTTTGGTAACCTGACCTGCAGATTCCAGGGAGTTGACGCCAAGCATTCAATGACATCCTGGTCTTTCAAGGAACTGGACAGTGTCGCCTCAATTTAATGACATCAATAGCGATCGCTTTCTTCATTAAGTAACAACTCCATGGTGCTGTACACGACACGGATCCTGCAGTATACACTGTTACTTACTAAACATGTGCATTCGTTTTCGGACGAATGCATTTTCGTCCGAAAAAAGCATTTTCGGCCATTCGTCCGAAAAACAAAGAACGAAAATGCTAAGCTAACGAAAGCCGAATGAACGAATGGTTAATAAACGAAAATCATTCGTTCATTCGTCCATTCGTAGTACTATTGCATTCTATAAGCCGAAATAGAGTCGGTTTATAGAATACAATAGCATTTAACTATACGGAGACAGAGTCTCCATTCATAAAATTATGAATGGAGACTTTGTCTCCGTATAGTTAAAAGCCGACAGCCTATAAACCGAACGTTCGGTTTATAGGCTGTCGGCATTTTACTACACGGAGACAAAGTCTCCATTCATAATTTTATGAATGGAGACTGTCTCCGTGTAGTTAAATGCCCACAGCCTATAAACCGAATGTTCGGTTTATAGGCTGTCGGGTTATGGAATACATGTATTCCTATTGCTATTCTATAAACCGAACGTTCGGTTTATAGAATAGCAATAGGAATACATGTATTCCATAAGCCGACAGCCTATAAACCGAACTTTCGGTTTATAGACTTTCGGCTTATAGAAAACATGTAGTACTATTGCCTTTCTATGAACCGAACGAGAGCCCCATTCATAAGAATTTCTTATGAATGGGGCTCTCGTTCGGTTTATAGAAAGCCAATAGTATTACATTGTATTCTATAAATCGAACGAATAAAAATGAACGAAACGAATTTCGTCTGAAACGAATGCAGTAATGAACGAAATTCGTTTTAGATGAAATAAATAACATTTTTGTCCGAATGGACGCAAACGAAACGAACATTTTTGTTTTGCACATGTCTACTGTGCACCCAATGCACACTCTCTGTAGTTCCCAAACGTTTTGAGATCGCGTGCAATTTTAATCAAAGTTTCGCATCCCTCCCCTCGTAAACGCCAAACCTTTAAATTTGGGAGGCAGCCTGGTTTATTGTTAGGAGCCTGGGAAGCAGCACTTCTGTGCAAAACAATTCCCATAAGGAGTTTAGGAGACATGGTACCCAGGATTTGTTAAAAGGACCCCGGATACCCACTAATAATGTGTTACTGATTATATATAGGTGCTTTGCTGGATTACACCCCTCCACTGATAGAAACATATCCTTTTTGTGGTTAGGTGGTATATGTTCAGACAATTGCAAACTTTAGCAGCCAAATAGACAAGTTCAGAAGCTATGCTAGTTAGTTTTAGTACCGAGGGGGAGGCTATTTCCACAGCATTCAGCAGTAGTGATTATAGGAACCCTGGCTCCTGGGGATTGCCCAAGTCCTGTCCACATATAATCTGGACTGCAGAAAAAAAATAAGTGTATTAACAGACACCATGTGAAAGTGCTGATGGTGTGCCTTGACCATTTTAATGTCTGGCTCACTGTGCCGTGCGATGAGAAAGGTTGAAAATCACTGCTCTGGGGACTGACTGGTTTAGATTATAAATCAATACAAGACTAATGAATTTAGCTCAACTTCCAACTCGTCTCTTTTAACAGTGGTTAATCTAAAACAGTGGTTACCAAACCAGTTCTCAAGTACCAACATCACACCAGTCTTTATATATAAATATATATATCTATATATCTTTATTTAAAAGGCAACTGTAGCAAAAAAAAAAAAAACTTATGTGTAATTGAAAGATTGTATCAGGTGGAGATGATTTATAAAGAAATAATTTAATGAAAGAATACAAATAAAGTTACTTTATACTTCATATAGCGCTCTCAGGGGGCAGACATATTGTTTAGAATCTTGGGTCAGATCTTCACTCACCTTGGTTCAGATGAACAAAGATTCTAAACAAAATGGCTGCCTCCTGGTAGAGCTATATGGATTAAAGATTGCACAATAAGGAACTTTATTTGTATTCTTTCATTAAAGCATTTCTATATAAAATTCTTATCTTTCAAAATAAAAATGACCTTTTTTTGCTACAGTTGTCCTTTAAACACAACTGGGTTGCCCCTTTATCACTGGACTGTTGGGGGGATAGGGTGTGAGGACAGTTCTGAGAACCATTGCTCTACAAGTCTTTAGAACTGTACAATGAAAGCAAGATGGGGGTGGGGCGTTAGGTTTAGAAACTATTTTGGTGGAAATTTTGCAACTATCTTCACAATCTACCCCAATGTACTATTCTTGGAAATATACCGAGCGGTAATAAGAGAAAATGTATTATGGTTGTTCCGTTTGCCTACGACTGACCTCAATATATTACAAGAAAATGTATATTTAGTCGTTGGATGGAGATAAAGAAGGTTAATCTTGCTGTGCGACCATTTCCTTTTCGACACAAAACTTTTAAAATAGGAATGTAAAGTGGTTTATACATTTGTAAAAGGGGCTACCCCTCTCTGACGCTTCGCAAATTATATCGATATAGTGAGACAAACTCTTATAGTACATTTTTAGGGTACAAAAAAAAAAAACCACACACAACAAAAAAGGCGTCTGCGAGAGAGGGGTGTGAAACAATAAAATTCCAGAAATATGGGAAACGAGAAAAAAGCAGGAAAAACGGCACTCCAGGAGCCAATTTAAAAAGGTACAAAAAATGTGTCTTTATTCCTTCATAAAGAAAATACATAAATCCACAACGGCAGTGCAGGTGTCAGATATGAAATACAGCTTGACGCGTTTCACGCTCTAGGCGCTTAATCGTAAGCTTCCAGATATATGGCCACAACTGTTCAGTAAATGTTCATTAAAAAAAAAACTCAGTAGGCCTTTCTTTGTTTTGCACTACTCGAGAAGGACCATTTCAGGGGAATTTTCTGGTTGACCCCTTGGAACAAAGCAGACATGTGTACATCAGACCAAAGACTATCCTTTCTGACCGCGAGGCAACAAAATCAAAGTACTAGAGTGGCCCAATACAAAGCCCTAACCTGAATCCAATAGAAAATGTGAAAAAAAACCCTATACATTGTGTTAGCAGGATTGCAACTGAACGCACAAAATAAAAATTTGTTTTAATTTATCTGCGGCATCTCCTGTGACTCGATACGAACTACATTACAATGTGAAACGTGCAATTTGCATATCAAGTCACAAGGTGATGTCATAATCCGGAGACTCCACAGACACATTTAAAACCCCATATATTGTTCTTATTATATGCCTCCGCATGCTGTTTTGCTAATACAATGTATAGATATTTTTTATGGTCTACATTGATAGCACAAGCAATGTTTAGGTTGACCGAGTCCCTTTAAGCAATTTAAAGGCCATTTGTGAACCAAAGTGTATGTCAAGTTTTGACACACTGAAATTCTGATACAGAAAGATCTGAAAGAACTCGGTCTGTAATCTATTGTTTTAAAAATGACATCAGAGTAGGGGTCTAGGACACTTCTTTGCCGCATCTTCATCAACTGTCAGCTCTTACAAATGTACAAGTAAAAAGAAAAAAAAAACCCTAATAAATGATTCCCAAACCCCAATACTAACACTAAAACACTAAACCCCAATACGAACACTAAAATTAACCCCAATACAAAAATTACCCTAATACCCTAATACTAACCCCCAACCCCTAATACTAACCCCCGAGCCCTAATACTAAAATTAACCCCCTAAACCGTACTAACCCTAATACTAACCCCCGACCCCTAATACTAACCCCCGAACCCTAATACTAACCCCCGAACCCTAATACTAAAATTAACCCCCTAAACCCTAATACTAACCCCCGAGCCCTAATACTAAAATGAACCCCCTAAACCCTAAACCCTAATTCTAACCCCCTGAACCCTAATTCTAACCAAAATAAAATAGCTAAAATATTTACCTTTAGCGATGAAATGTCCCGCGATGAATACAAAGTAATATCCAAGCCCTTGTCACGTTTTTCTGAATTAAGAGCGGTTTGCTGTGCTCGCTTATTTCATGCGATATACGGTATCCAGAGTGAAATGCTGCTCTCCAGGCTGCGTCGTGGCGAGCTTGGTTAGTAGGACTCTCGAATGAGCACATCCCTGGGAGTTGCTATATTCCTTTAAGCCAGGAGATCTGTGTTTCTATTAAACAAAACCATCTACCTCGGCAGTCTGAGAACAAGGTCTCCGTCTCTCCCTCGTTTGGCGACAGACGTCTGCAGCTAAATGCATTACTGCGAGATGATGGGAAACCATCGATCGATACCCCCCCCCATCTCCTGCATTACTGAACCCTCCAGGGTTAATGCAATCATGTTAATGGAGAAACTGACGAGAGCAGTAACGGGGTGAATAGAACATGAATATTATGGGAACTAGGCCGGCATCCTTATAATGCCATGGCTTGTTAACTGTATAAATGCTGGAGCGCTGTGGATGAGACATACTGACAAATAATAATGTTGGAAATGCCTTTTCTAAAAGGGAGGATAATCCTGTTACCGCCTAATCCACAGATACACATGTAGTCGTACCTGAAGCTGGTTTCCTAGAAAGGTTTGCTGTGGTTTGATTGCACACACACGCACCTTGCCACAACTATCTGCGCCCAATCCCCGGGCACCGAGTACTGTAGGTACATATACTGCAATGCACAGCCGTAGATGCTGGGATTTATTCACTTAACGGTGAGATGAAGAGAACTGTGCGTTAAGCAGGGGCAGAAAAACTCTGCTAGAAGAGAGGTGGTCCTGCATAATGCATTGCTAAAAGAAAAAAAAATGTGAGAGTTTGTAACAAAGCGTTCTCCATGGTCCGCCTAGCTCTAACGGGAGAAACCAGGTTAGTCCCTGATGAATGTATAGAGCCAGTGACAGGACATGTTCAACCTCACTTTTTAGTGAATAGGCATCTGCTAGAGCAGACTGTCAGTTTGCTCCTTATATACGGTATGTTTAGACATCATATATGACCACATATAAAACCCATCTTCCAGATATCATTTAAAATGGACAATGAAACATTTTTCCTTCTTCTAAGGAAGCAAGGGTAATAATAATAATAATAATCCTGCGTTCTTCCCCAAGTAAAACGCGTTGTGTATTTTAATAAATTAAATGTGGGTTTATAAACGTGCACCAGCCTCCAGAACGACTGTGTCTCGGCTGAGAGACACAGCCTTGTCTGGAGGCTGGTGCAAGTTTACAGTGTCAGTACGTCCACAGCCAAATCAGAGTGGGGGCCTGCTCCGCTTGTCTGACCGCGGGGTCTGCATTTCCTGGGATCTCTGTATAAATTATTTTAGATCCCTTCTGCTGAATCCATGCAAAACAGAGAATCCCTCTTTGCTCTAACAGAGCATGTCAGCTGCCGGTCAGAGGATGAACTGGTATGTACTATCAAAAGGCATAACTATTTGTCACTTGTGCTTCGATGCAAGAAGCACTAGTAAAAAAAAAAAAAAGTTTAGTTGTCCTTTAATCCATGACATTGCTTTATATCCACAATGCCGGTCTTGATTCTGAAATCTCATCCCTGAGATTAGACAGGGGCATTTTAGGGTTAGACTGAGGGTACGGATAAGGGTTATCTCTTAGGGGGTTAATGTTATAGTAAGGGTTAGGGTACCCCAACCCTCATCTCCTGGTGTAATGAATATACCTGGGTATAAAAAAACACAATTAGAGTTAACCCTTAACCTTACCCTCAGTCTAACCCTAACCCCCCTATCTAATTGAAATCCTGGGTGAGATTCCGCCCATTCAGAAATCAGACACCTCCGCTTCCCACCCATTTTTTTTACGATCTCTCCCATTTTTTTTGTTAAAAATAATGGTGTACCATCTCCAGAGCTGCCACGACTCATTAAGTGCAGGTGTGTGCGTACTAAACTATTTAATAGTCTTCCGTGGTACGTACAAGAATTCAATTTGTACGCCGCAGGTTCCCCAATCATCTCACCAGGCTTCCCATTAATTAGAGCCATATAAATCATTTCCTGCCCGATGAGTCAACTGGCAGAACAAACAGTAGCAGCGGAATAACATTAGAGAAAATGTAATTAGGCTAGCGTTTCCCGGGCATGGAGGTCTACACAAAGCAGCATGATTTCCCTGGGGTGGATTAATCCTCGGCTGAACTTGGGTGACCAGGCCTGGATTTGAGGGGGACAGATCCTATGATGGAGACCTCCATCATCCCTGATTAGCCTTTCTTACTGGAAATGGGAACATCCCATCTCAAACAGGCCGATATTTTTTTTTTGTATACACTGCACTTGCAGCACATTTTTATTTGCCCTGCTTGCACATAGTTGAGGTTATTGGCTCCTCTTTGTTTGGGGTCAGCTTGCTGTTCAAGGGTTAAATTGGATCTCTTCCAATACATTACAAAATGGTTTTGGCAGAAATACAGGGAGCTAATCATTAGTCATTATTTAACAATGCATTATGCAGGGCCAATGTCAGTTTGTCCATGCACAAGGCAGGATATGGTTAGTTTGTCCTTCACTGATAACCTGCAGTTTTAGTAAATGGCTGGCCTAGACTTTGCTTTGTGTCCCCCTGTAGATCATAGGCGAGGCTAGGTTCTCACCCTACTGAGAGTGTGCTTTGATGTGGCAGGTAAACATAACGGGACTGGATCACCTAAACATTGCTTATACTGTGAAGGGAAATAATAAAAAAAAGTTATTGAAAATGATCTGTACATTGTCTTAGCAGAAAAACAAGCAAATGCTTGTTTTCCACTGAAAATACAAAACAAACGTCGACTGCGCATTTTTACGAATCTTCCGACATTTCGCAGTGCGGGTGTTTTTATCCATAACCCTTAATGTATTTAAAAGGCATCTGTGGGGTCTCCATTTTATGACATCACCTGTGGCCCGATATGCAAATGAACCGCTTTAGGTATTGTGCATACCGTGCCACAGGTGATGTCATAAACAAGAGACTCCACAGACACATTTAAAAACGCACATTTCTCCTTAATTTAGACATTTGCTTGTAACTCTGCTAACACAATGAATAAAATGTAATGATTTTCAATCATTTGTTTTTAATTCTCTACATGCGCAGTAAAAACAATGTTTAGGCGATGCCTTGCCCAATTCACATAATCCAGAATTTCCTTTCATGTTTTTATATGTATGTCTTTTCTGAATTAAATACCAACATTACAGCTTATCCATTTTGACCCAGCTTCTACGGCGCTCTAGATTGTTACCTCGCGAGCAGGTCTGTCTACCTCATGTCTCAGTCTGTCCTTGTTCGTCTAACTTAGCATGTAGTCCCCATGCATCCATTGCACCCAGCGCTACATAAATTGTAAATATAAATAAATATTCATGTAATGTGTCGACAGAGATAATGTAAAGCTCAGGGAACGGTTAATGGACTACTCAGTCCAGTACATTTAAAAAAAAACAAACAAAAAACAAAAAACAGAACAAAATAATTATTATATAAAGCATGCTTCTAGCAGGAAGCTTCCATAGCAATGAATGCATAGAAACATAGAATGTGTCGGCAGATATAAACCATTCGGTCCATCTAGTCTGCCCAATTTTTTTTTTTTTTATTAGTCCCCTTTTCCCAGTGTTATAGCTAGGATAGCCTTATGTCTATCCCACGCATGCTTAAAATCCTTCACTGTGTTTACCTCTACCACTTCTGCTGGAAGGCTATTCCATACATCCACTACCCTCTCAGTAAAGTAAAACTTCCTGATATTACTTTTAAATCGTTGCCCCTCTCATTTAAGACTATGTCCTCTAGTTGTGGTAGTTTTTCTTCTTTTAAATATACTCTCTTCCTTTATTGCGTTGATTCCCTTTATGTATTTAAATGTTTCTATCATATCCCCCCTGTTACGTCTTTCCTCCAAGCTATACATGTTAAGATGCTTTAACCTTTCCAGGTAAGTTTTATCCTTCAACCCATGAACCAGTTTAGTAGCCCTTCTCTGAACTCTCACCAAAGTATCAATATCCTTCTGGAGATACGGTCTCCAGTACTGCGTACAATACTCCAAGTGAGGTCTCACCAGTGCTCTGTACAATGGCATGAGCACTTCCCTCCTCCTACTGCTAATACCTCTCCCTATGCAACCAAGCATTCTGCTAGCATTTCCTGCTGCTCTATTGCATTGCCTACCTACCTTCAAGTCCTCTGAAATTATTACTCCTAAATCCCTTTCCTCAGATGTTGAGGTTAGGACTGTACCAAATAGTCTATATTCTGCTTTTGGGTTTTTACGCCCAAGGTGCATAATCTTGCACTTGTCCACATTAAATGTCAGTTGCCACTGCTCTGACCATTTTTCTAGTTTAGCTAAATCATTTGCCATTTGGCTTATCCCTCCATGAATATCAACCCTGCTGCAAATCTTTGTATCATCAATGCAGTGTATGGTTCCATAAACACATTATCTGGTCCTACTTTCCACTCCATCCCTCTGCTTGCAGCATGGGAACTTTTGGAGACTGTATTCCAAGCCATCAGCAGGGGTGTAAAGAATGTGTATGGGTAGGTATACATGTGTCATGGAAACTATATGAATTTATTTTTTTTAACAAAAAGGAATGAAAAGCTATGAATTATAACCTATTAAAAATATTTTCAGTTTATACGTTTTTTCCCATTTCATTTTTTTAGCAGATGTTATTTTTTTTCTGGTGTAGGTAATAACGGCCATTCCTTTAACAGATTCGGAGAATTGTTATTTTTTCCCCGAGCTCGATAGAAGGAAAAAAATAAAAAGTGTAGAGTTTTAGCATCCAACATATTTTTTTTTTTTTTTATTGTTTTGCAATGATCACTTGGCTCCTGGTATTCGTCAATCTCTGGCTTGGAGGAAGGTTTAAATGGACTTCATGTATAATAAAGTGTAAAGCTTAGCGTCTTAAATACAACTTGCGTACCTTCTTATGTAAGCAGGGATGTCGCGAGATGGGTCACAAGAGGATGGCCAGTCTGTGCACTCGCCATCAATGCCTGCCTTGCACACGCGCTCACTGTACCCCGAAAGTGGTAAATAAATGTAATTTTACATGACGTCCATTCATTTATTAACCTCAAAAAAAAAAAAAGGGAAATTCCCTCTCGTCTCGATTTTTTCTGTTTTAACTTATGATTATTAAAAAAACATCCAAACACTTTTCAAAAGGCATCTCCTGTATCTGTTGTTAATTCAGGTGACTTAAAGGGACTGTCTAGTGCCCAAAATACATCTTCCAAATATTAATGCATATTAATGTGCTTTCAAAGTACCGTATTTGCTCGAATATAAGACGACCCTGATTATTAGACGACCCCCCCCCCACACACACAACTATGGATATTCAAAAAATATTTAAAAAAACTAAAAGCCTGAATATAAGACTACCCAATAGGAAAAAAGTTTAACTTGTATATATTCACATGTAAATTGCTTTTTTATATTTAATAAAAATTTATGATATAAAAAAATGCATTTATTGATTTTATTTACCTTTTATGTGCCAATGCTGCCCCCCCCCCAGACTTACCCAATGCTCCCCCCAACAGTGCCTGTCTCTCTCCCCAACCCTCCCCCAAATGTTGTCTGTCTCTCCACCCCTACCTCCGCCCAGAATTGTCTTTCTCTCTCCCCCACCCTCCCCCCAGCATTGTCTGTCTCTCTCCCCCACTCTCCCCCCAGCTAGGGTTGCCACCTTTTCTTCATAAAAATACCGGCCTTGGTACGGTCTCCATAGACTTAACATTAAACTGAAGCCAATTTTTTACCGGCTTGTCTGTCTCCCCCTTCCCTCCCCTAACGTAGTCTGTCTCCCCCTTCCCTCCCCCCAACGTAGCCACCCTGGTGGCTAGTAGGGGCAGCCGGGGGATGTCTGCACGATATGTGCAGACATCCCCCCCATCTGCCCATATGTCCCTGGTGGCTAGTGGAGGCAGCCGGAGAAAAAACCTTGTCTTATATTCGAGCAAATACGGTACTTTAAAAAGCATGTCTTACATTTTTCATTGCTTAAAATATAAAATAGTTACAGCTAGAAGAAACTGTGAAATGATAGCAGTTTGCAAGAAACAAGGACTGCCCACACTAGATGAGAAAAAGTAATTTCCTTTTTTTTTGCTGCAGGAACCAATGAGAATAATGTCCTTAAAATGAATGGAATATCTTGTCTCTCTAGTGATGTCATCAGACAATGTGTTGCACTGTTAAGAGATCCTACCGTGTACAAGAGCAAGGTCACTCATAGGCCACTCAATAGACTCAATTTGAGGAGGACAGGAAGTGACTATAAGAAACAAAACTTTATATCCTCAGTGTCTATATAATCAGTGCTGCCGCACCTGCAGTAAACATGCAGAGTAATCACTGGGGGAGGGCTTGATTCAAATATTAAAAATGTGATTTATACAGAATGCCTGCATCAAATCACACAGGGATAAAAGCCTGTGTACTATACAAGCAGTGATATTCATCTTGCACCAAAGTGAGTTTGGGGACTAGACTGTCCCTTTAAATGAGCAGGAGGAAGAGGACTGCTCAGCTTGTTACAGTACATTAGACTTATGCCAATATCTAGCAGGAATAAGGATGGGCGAGGACATACATTTTAGCCATCAGCCTTTATTTCCATTGTTTTGACTTGGCTCTTCTTTTCCCTCGTTACAGTTCCACAGTCGGGTTCTATTCTGAGCATCTCCTGGAGCAAACAAGATTGGGTACCTCCCAGCCATAAAAACCTGATCCTCTGCAGTAAAAACCAACCTTTCACAGACATTACTAATAAAGGAATAACGTGGAACTTATCTGTGACCACTAGCCATCGGAATAGAACGTTATTCTGGATTCCTTCCCTGATTTCTCTTCAGATAATAGCATTGTATGGCAAAGTTTATTAGAAAACTAGAAGAGATTTTTTGTGGGGATTTTTATTGTCCCTCTCTGGCACACGCCAAATCAATTCTTCTCTTGCATTGTCCTCGGAGGCCGTTAACCATTTGATATGGGCCGCAAAGGCGGTCCTAGATTTTTGGGGGAGCCAAGTGTATAAACGATGGGTGGCCCCTTATGCAACCCATTTGTCAACGGGCAATCCATTCTCACCAAGGCCAACTATTATCACTCTTCCTTTGGGTATATAGTTATACGTGTCTGTGGACGCCCCCCACCCTACTTCCAACGCCCATGTTGGCACTTCGATATGAAACACTATGCTGTAAGCAGAGGCCCTCAGTGGCTGCTTAATTTGCCGATATGGTAGTAGCGCCACTATGTATAGGATCAGTGGTAATGTGACATCCCTTTAAACCTCCACTTCCGAACTTGTGGGGTGCCCCCCGCCTCCAGAGCAAAATGCACGAGTCATTGGAGCAAAGCAAGAACTCCTAGAATATTCCAGGCAGGCCATTGGCGCATATATATTCAATACATTTTATTGTTCTAGTAACAAACAGAGGCTATGTAGGCCAAGAGCCTGGCAGGGGATTATGGGAGATACAGTAGAGTTGACCCTGGAGGATTAAACAGTTCGCTCACCGTATTGGAGTATAGGTTCACCTAGGGGGTCCTGCTTTCCAGCGTACCAAATGAAAGACAGAATGGGAGATCAAATAAGAACCCGATAGCCTCTCTAATCTACAAAATATTCCACTTACTGTAAGAAAAGTACACAATCTTAGAAAAATGATAGGCCGCTCACAAATCCTACCAGATAAGTAGATAAAAAAAAAACTTTACAAAAAAAAACACACATTGCTCCCCTGTGATCAAAACCACAGCCAGGAAAGTAAAAAAAAAATATCTAGATTGCTTAAAACCATAATACACCATTAATCAGAGATTTTTTTTTTGTCCTGAATTAAAAAAAAAATAAAAAAATAGCAGAGGTCATTTACAAGCAAACGTACAAAACCTCATGCATCTTCTTGCACAGTGTAGTGGAAAATAATATCTATATATACACACACACACAGACATGGCAAGCAGCGCAGATATATAATAATAATAGATATCTATATCCTGGGAGTTCACATAGTTCCAGGACTTGAGGTTTACATCACAAATCTCGGTATGCAGGGTTTGATATAAACTTAATTGACCTCGGAGTTTGGGTCTGATATCCAGCTGCCGCTGTCAAGCCAAACATTTCGTAGCGAGCTGCCAATTTCCAAGCAGTTGGATTATGTTCAACATCTGACAGGGAAATAGCTGCAGAGGATTCCTGGAAAAACTCAGCTACGCGAAAAAAAAAGAAAAAAAGAGTTTGGTAACCAATGTTAGGAGGCCCCACTCCAAATCAGGAGAAGCTGGTTTGCTCTGAAAATGACAGAGCGCAGAAGACGTTTAAAGGACGTGGATTCCAAGAAATCATGGCTTTTTTTGGGAGGATCGTTTATAGTCTCTGGAAAGCAAGAAACAAAAAAAAAAAAAAACAAAAATTTAAGAAAGATCCCCTCTCTTTCCATTAAATTAAAGTTTCCACTAAGAAATGTTACTCTGCATCCCATTGTGCTGTGGAGCAATTATGTAACATATAACGATCTCTTTCCTTGCATTTCATTCAGGGACCCTTATTAAAAATGCCTTTTGTTAGGGCTGATTTAGATACATTGAAGATTTCAGATTATGATGAACCCACATGGCCATTTTTTTTTTTATTCGGGATTCACCTAGCGTTAAATTGTTATTTTTTTTAGGGTAGAACATAATTTTTACCTTACCACCTGA
Source organism: Pelodytes ibericus (assembly GCA_036172795.1). NCBI lineage: Eukaryota > Metazoa > Chordata > Amphibia > Anura > Pelodytidae > Pelodytes > Pelodytes ibericus. The sequence goes on from CM069859.1 coordinate 19,700,234, forward strand.
ACTAGTGAGCAGTCCACTAGGAATAAGGTGCGTACCAAAAAAACAAAAACGAACTTTTGGCAGGAGTTAACAGCCGCCATTGACTAACCAAAATGAGTTTGCCCCTTTAAACCTAATATAGTGTCACCTAGCACATGTTCTACATACTGCGCACATGTTTAATATATGTGATGTACCCGTATTTGATTGAATATAAGACAACCCTGATTATAAGATGACCCCCCTCCCCCCCAACTTTGGATATTCCTTTAGGAAAAAAAAATTAAAAGCCTGAATATAAGACTACCCTATAGGGAAAAAAAAAGACTTGCCCATGCTGCCTCTGGCCCCCCCTTCCTCCCCCCTAGACTTGCCCATGCTGCCTGACACTTCCATCTTCTATGACAGACCACCATCATGGAAGTCCCGGGCAGCAGTGGAGGATGTCTGCACGTATCGTGCAGACATCCACCGGCTGCTCCAATATCCCTGGTGGCTAGTGGGGGCAGCTGGGGGATGTCTGCGCGCGCACACATCCACCGGTTTTGCAAGGGGGATCCAGGTACGGGGACATGGACCAGTCTTATTTGAGGTCTGAATATAAGACGAACCTCGAATATAAGACGGTACTTTACAGTTCTCCTGTAGAGAAAGAAAGACAGACAGGCAGGACTGCAAGTCTAAGGATGACTCTGTTATACCTTTGCCATTTATAGGTGATAGGAAGTGAAATAAACTGATCATTTTCTGTACTTTACATAATGCATTATTTATCTAAAAAAAAAAAACAAAACAAGATTCTGTACTCTTTAGGCGATACTGTCCCTTTAACATGAGCACCTTTTAGAATCCTTCACCTATCAATGGAACAAATCAATAGATAAGTATAAAGATTGTGCTCTGAGAGGTGACCTTTTAACCCCATGTGAACAGTGAGAAGATGACAACCCAGCAGCACAAAAAGTGATGACCTTTCAACCATTACATAAAGAGAACTGATCCAGCAAAACCCTGCTGACACTGCACTCTGCTTACTGTGTGTGTTGCAAGTGGTATATCCTGGCTTAGCTTTGAAGAATGAATGATTGGATCGTCTCACATTAGCCCAGGAGTTTGACACAACTCAACAGGCGACAAGCGCACTGCAGATATAGGTTTTTCGTTTCCAACGTGTTCTAGATTTCCTACTTTTCCAAGAAATATATCAAATTTAAAAGGGACACACACACATATATATATAGCGGTGTCTTCCGAAAAACATAATTTACTGAAAATAACACAAATAGAGGAACATTTTGAACACTTATCAGGGAGCTGAGATGAATATGTGGAGTTCAGATTGGTCAGATCTTCCTTCATCTGACCCAAGATGTCCGCCCCCCTGACGGTGCTCGATTTATTTGTATTCTCTCATTAAAGCGTTTCTATTTTAAATGCCTACACTATTTCTTTGTTCTTTAAAATAAATTATTGTATTATTTTGTAATTTTAGTTTGGAATTTTATATCAAAGCTTTTGTATTCCCTCCTTCAGTCAAATTAAGCCCTGTCTGACAAATGGGATTAATAGAAAAAAAAAGTGATATGGTCACGCTATATGACCGGAGTGTCAAACTGAGGCCCAATAGCTGCTGACTCACTACATCTCCTTTAATCCATTGTGGGTAGGGTAGCTTGGGAGATATAGCCGTCAGCAACAGCCGGAGAGACTATACCTATAAAAAGGGAAGATGAAAAATCTTTTTTAGGTCAAGAGATGGAACAACTTGCAGACTACTAAACAGTCCTGGCACATAGAAAGTGAAGAACAGTGAAACATTTAGACGCCAGAGGTGAACGTTCAACACAAGTTGTGTCTTGGAGAAAAAAAAAAAAAAAACTCACAGACAGAATCCAATTAATTAATCAGGGTGGAGATCTCATAGGACCTACCATGAGTAATTAATTGGATTGTGTCTGTGTGTATATCCAGCTTACATACTGCCTGGCGGCACTTTGCATGGTCTTTCTGCAGCATGTGGAACACATGTGTCCCTGGAAACCTGGCCGATGTTGGTAACTATGAATTACACATCTTGGTACCAGTCCAAGACCAGCTTAGCTGCAAGTCATACTGGTTCGGCTGTCCGCTTATCAAAGCCTTGTGTTTTATTATATATATATATATCTATATATCTATATCTATATAGATTTTTTTTTTTTTTTTTTTTTAATAGAAACTGGTGAATTTTCAAAATCGACACCTCAGGTTCACAATGAAGATATAAGGACCAGGCGGGGCAGCCTGGGAAACTGTACAGATTTTGAGTTTGTATCCATCAGGGTAAATACGAGGAACTTTACTGGATGAGAAATCACTCAGCTGTTTTAAAGTTGTTACATAACTTTACTTTTATCCACTGGAGATTACAGGACTTTGGATCAGTTGTGTTTTTTGTTTCTTTTAAAGAGGCAGTTCCTCCAAGTTTATTTCCTGCAGGTTGGACTATTTGAAAAGCAGTTTAACCTTCTATAAGTGGAAATTCTGGTTATACCGATCTATCAATATATATACAGTAGTGTATCTTCCACAAGGCAAACAAGGCACTCGCCTAGGGCGGCACTTTGCCAGAGGGCAACACTTTGCCAGAGGGAGTTGAAGCGCACTTCTCGTGCTTCAAACATTTTCGTTCCCTCCCCTACCGTTCAGCAAGCTTTAGCTCCTTCCAATTAATTAGGGTGATGGGGGCATGTAATGGACATGGTGGGGGTATGTAATGGGGCATTTAGTGTGTATGCAATGGGGGTGATGGGGCATTTATTGTGTGTGCAATGTGGGGGATGAGCATTTAATGGGGTGATGGGGCATGTGGGTGTGCAACATGTCTGATGGGGCATGTCGTAGGTGTGCAACGTGGATGGGGGGTGCCTGAATTTTGTCTGCCTGGGGCAGCACAAAACCTAGATACACCACTGTATATATATATGGGAATAACAAGTAATGGTAACAAGATATGTAAGATATATATCTTTTTAAAGACATTCCGCTGCTCTGTACAATGCTACCTAAACATTATTTTGTTCTATGCATTTACAGTATAATCAAACATCACCTATACAGTGTTAGCAGAAGGATATGCATAGATCGAGAGAAAAAAAAAAGGAGTTTAAATATGTCTGTGGTGTCTTCTGTTTATTTGCATGTGATGTCGCAGGTGATGTCATAAACAGGAAACAGCAAATATACGTAAACTTGCTCTATGCATTTCCTGCTGCTAACACTATGCATTATTGTATGCATTTAATTGCAATTCTGATAACACAATGTTGTCAGTATATTATACCAGGCTGATCAGCATGTTAATTACCGTATTTGCTCGATTATAAAACAAGGTTTTTTTCAGAAAAAAAAATTCTGAAAAATCCCCCTCGTCTTATAATCGAGGTCTTCTTATAATCTGACCTCAAATTGAGGTCAGACTATAAGACAGGGGTCCAGGTCCCCAGCAGAGCTGCAGGGGACCTGGATCCCCCTTTCTAACAGCAGGGGATGTCTGCGCGATGAGCACAGACTCCCCCTGCTGCTGCCCGGCACGACGCCAGGGCTTCTGTGATGAAGCCGGGTACTTCCGGCTTCATCACAGATCCGGCTGCCCCCACTAGCCACCAGGGATCGACTTCCAGGTGAGGGGGAGGGAGGGGGGAAGAGACAGAGCAACAAGGGGAGGGAGGGGGAAAGAGACAGAGCAACAAGGGGAGGGAGGGGGAAAGAGACAGACAGGGGGGGGAGGGGGGCGACAGAGCAGCAAGGGAAGGGAGGGGTGACAGAGCAACAAGGGGAGGAAGAGGGGAAGAGACAGAGGGAGGGGGGGACAGAGCAACAAGGGGAGGGGGGCAGAGAAAAACAAGGGGGGGAAGAGACAGAGGCGAGGGGGGAGTCAAAGGGAGGGGGAGAGAGACAAAGCTGGGAACAAGGGAAAGAGAGAGGCAGCATTGGCACATAAAAGGAAATAAAAACAAGAAATGCATTTTTTGATACAATTTTTTTATTAAAAAAGCAATTTACATGTGAATATATACAAGTTTAACTTTTTTTCCTATAGGGTAGTCTTATATTCAGGCTTTCAGTTTTTTTCCTAAAGTAATATCCAAAGTTTAGGGGGTCGTCTTATAATCAGGGTCGTCTTATAAATCGAGCAAATACGGTACCTCTGCACCTATGCAAGAGTTGCTTTAAAACACATTTATCTCAATATATAAATTTACTCATACGTATTGTAACCAGTGATGTATTTTGGTGTTGCGCTGCCCTAGGCAGACTAAATTTGGGCGACATTCCCCTGCTGCCACTCACACTGCCCGCTCTGAAGACCGAGCGTGGCAGTTCACATGACCAGTGATGCTCTGACCTCAGAGCAGTGCACGGGGAGCGAGAGACAGCATGGGAATGTCTGTGCACCTTCACAGACATCCAGCTGCCTGCTTGCCGTAGGTGGGGGTGAGATCTTACTCTCCCCAGCCATTGTCTCTGCCAGCGAGGTTTTTTTTTTTTTAAAAAGGGGCAGCATTTTTTGCCACCCCCGAGGCAGACAAGGCAAGTGCCGCCCTAGGCACTTGCCTTGTCTACCTTGCGCTAAATACAGCGCTGATGCCAACACAATATGTAGATTTTTTTATTTTATTTTAATCTATACATCAGCACCTTGATTACTCCTGGATCGATACAAGAGGTTTACTTTGTACAACACAGGGCAAAATTCTAGGAGCCATGGCTCACTCACTCTGACTTGTCAAGCTCTTGGCTAACAGAAGCAAGAGTTAAAAAAATCCTTGGATTTGTCAAGCCCTGATATAACAGACAGAGTGATTCCACAGGGTTAAAAATGTGAAGCACGTTATCACAGGTGACGCTGCTGAAAGTTATAACTACACCACGTAGAAAGAGAGGGGAGAAACCAAGGCCGGGCAAGAGGTATGCGTACAGCTATTTATGACTGCCCAGAGCACTATAGAACAGGAACTACAGATACTTTCCTAGAAAACGCTGTATGTAATGTACAGAACACTCTAACGAGAATTCGCACTGTGCTGCTGGCCTTTCACACACAAATTGCTATAGAAACATACACGGAGCTCTGAAATAACTGGTATACATTTTTTTTTTTTTCCACGAAGTGTGTAAAGATATACATTGAATCCCGATCTGACAGCAGGAGACTATTTTGCATTTAGAGCTATAATAGGCCAAAGTTCTTAAACGTGTCAAAAAAGTTCACCTTGGGGTCGGCATAAAAAAAAAAACTTTTTAAACTGGTATAGATTTTGCCGCCAAGATGACCGACAAAGTGGATGCGCATCCATTACAGAAGCACCCCAAAATTCTTTGCAGCGTGGAAGACAAAATAGTTATATGAAGCCATGCTGAAAACTGGCCAAAATTAATTGGGGCAGAAATGGTCTACCTGCAAAAAACATTTTTCAAAAACAAATCCAGATAATACATTTCGCTACTTCAGAAGAGCCATTTTCACCCATGATCCAAACTATTTAAACTGCTCTATAACACAGAAAAGGGTTTGTGTGTTTTATTTTATATCGAAGTTATTTAGTCAACGGACGAATGCATCTATCAAAACAGGATCTGTGTAGAGGAAACGCAGACCTGTAAGTGTCATAACGACATTTGCAACCGATTATATTCAGGCCTATATTTTCGACAGCAACATTGCAATGACAGTCAAATTTAATTACATTTGTATGAAGGACATATTGGGGGTTATGTATAAAAAAAAAAAAAAAAAAACGCACTGCAAAGTATGACGAGTTTTGTAAAAACAGTGTAATCGCCGGTTGTGATGTACAATGGCGATGGCACAATTTTCTAAATCCCACCAGTGCAGGAGAGGGACCTCCAGGGTTCCCTACACAAACAAGGCTCAACAAGCCCCCGACACAACCAAAAATGTGCGTATTCAGCGGAGTCACAGATTCCCCGAAATTTGCACCAGTATTTGGCCCATTCTTTCGTGTGGCCCATGTTTATCCTTGACCCTTATGTCAAGCCAAGGTGATTTTTCGGTGAACTTTGATGAGAGTTGCATCCTAGTGCAATTATCTAGGATTAGTGTGAAATGCGTTGGGTCCTCCCCCTAAATAGTCTGCCCGTCTAAATTGGAAAAAAAAAATAAAAAAAACTTTCACTCCCATACACCAACAGGAACACTTGGATAAGCAGAGCTAAAAAATTGCAGTCTCACCATTATAAATGTTCAGTAATTAGCCAGTGAGATTTAGTTTAGCACTAGATACTTCTCATCTACTCAAGAGGCCTGTTGATGGTCATAAAACTCTGTCCTACCTTCATTCCTTTGGCTTTTACAGACATGCAGGAAATTCACAAGATGCCTTCACAGCATTGCACAATCTCCAAATATCTCCCTACTGTATGCATTGCTCTTACAGAATCTGCTAGAGGCAATATAATCAAGGTTTAGCAAAGACATTACATAGGGAAGCTATTGTCTGCGCATACTCTCAGGAGAAGATAGAATGTAAGGTGGTGACATTATGGTAAATTTAAAAAATGTTTAATGAGTTTGAGAACAATAAAAAAAATGCATATAATTTATAAAAATATATATTAACAAACTTAGTTACTAAAAAAGCAGCAGACCCATGATAAAGGGATCTGTTTCCAAACTGTTTCTGTGGTAGCTTCTCTGATCATTCAATGATATCACTAAGGAAGACCAGACTCTCCTTAGGAGTGTAGAAAATAGTAAACGATCAACATTCTCTACATGCTCTATAAGCTGTGTTAGCAGAATTGCAAGCAAAATTATCATTACAGCAAGAATGATCCCTACTGTGTACATGAGCAAGTCTATAACAGTCCACACAATGTATTCAATTCCAGCAGCAGAGGAAGTGACTACATGAAACAAAACTTGTTATCTGCTCAGTGTCTACATAATCAGTGCTGCCGCACCTGCAGTAAACATGCAGAGTAATCACTGGGGGAGGGCTTGAGTCAAATATTAAAAATGTAATTTATACAGAATGCCTGCATCAAATCACACTGGGAAAAAAGCCTGTGCACTATACAAGCAGTGATCTTCATCAAAAGTTCATCCTCATTCTAGGGACAATGGACATTTCTATATCAGAAGAGCAAGTGAAAATACTTTTATAGTGTCAATATAGTTCTATTAAAAAACGTAAAATTTACCATTTGCATCATTCATACAATTTACGGATTGTTTTTAATTCAGCAGTAATTCGTGCACTACAATAAATTACAAACATTCAGGCAAAAGACGTACTATTCTGGTAAATATGTATCTGATTAATCCCTCCATTCACCATATTCACTGTATCACCATATTCACTGTATCAGCGGGCAGACATGTGCTGTAGGTAGGGCAGAGGAAAAAAAAAGTGTCTGGGGCAAAAATCTGCTATGCAGTTCCTTCTTGTGTGCTGTTTGGAAAGAAAGAAGAAAAAAAAAAAAAATTCATCTATATATCTCCAAAATAGCCCTGAAAATGTTAGTAAATACAGGAATTGGCAAACATGGGGAACACAGAGATTTGCCAACTACAGCTCAATATCACCATTTATAACATTTGCTAGAACTATGCAACACCCCCAAAAACTCATACCCCCCCCCCCCCCCCGTACTTTGGAATAAGACAGTCACACTAACAGCCTGTACACCCTCTATATAATTCCATCCATAATTACTTCATTGTATATTAAAGGGGCAGTCCCACCTGGCTTATTTTCTGTATAGGTTAGATGGAAAATGCTTTTTTTTTTTTTTTTTTTTTTACTTTAAAACAAACCAATTCACAGTTCTCAAGTAGTTCTAGAAACTCTCAATTCAGTGCCATCCAATATGGAGAGTTTTTAGAGACGGGCAGGGCTGATGCCACAGCAGTTTTTAGGAGATCGGAAGAGTTGAGAATAAAAAAAAAATAATAATAATAATCTTGCCCAGATCTGTTTCTTTATGTTATCTGTGTAAAAATATATTTCTGGACGTGGTAGGCGGAGCTACACTTAAAAGGTTTTAGCCTTTTTACAGAATTTAGATTGTTATACAGTCCGTGTGGAGTTTGGGAGCCTCTGTTTAGTGTTATTGATTTATTTTATTTTTTAAAAGGAGAGAGAAAAAAAAATAAATAATCATGTCCATTTAATGCATTTAGATAAAAACATACTTTGAGAAAGCACAAAGCAAGCGTGGAATATCCTCCCCCCCCCCCCCCCCCCCTTCTCCCCCGGCCGTACCAACCAATAAACATGGGTAAATGCCAAGAATATCAGGCTTGGAATGGAAGATTCCATCGTCTCTGGCGCTGCTGAGTTTTGCCGCGGTAGATTCGTTACACAGACACGCTCCAGATCTAGACACAGAAAAACACTCACACAGCACAGTATGAATGACACCATTTATGTCCATCCCACGCAGTGCTTCATAACTCCCACTGAATTTTATTCCTTGTTTGGCTAAACGGGAACTGAGGGAAACAAAAATCCCTTGGTTTTATTTATATTAAAGGAAAAACTAAACTTTTTTTTTTTTTTTTAACCCTTGCTTCCTTAAAGGAGAGCAAGGGTTAACATGTTTGATTTCTTTCTCACAAGTAAGCAAAGTGAGGTCTCTCCCCCGATCATCTGATCAGGTTTTGCTGGGATCAGGGTCTCGCTCTCTTCTAGCCTATTTAAAAGGGACTGTCTAGTCCCCAAACTTACTTTGGTGCAAGTAGAAGATCACTGCTTGTATAATGCACAGGCTTTTTTTTCCCCCAGTGTGATTTGATGCAGGCATTCTGCATTAATCACATTTTTAAAATTCTCCTCAAGCCCTCCCCATCATCCTATTCTACATGTACCGCACTGTTTTTGTGTAGGCACCGAGCATGTGTCAGTTTTGTTTCAATTAGTCACTCCCTCTGCTGGTGGAATACAATGCATTGAGTGGAACCTGAGTGACCTTGCTCTTGTACACATAGGATCCCTTAACAGTGCAACACATTGTCTGATGACATCACTAGAGAGACATTTGAATGACATTATTTTCGTTGGTTCCTGCAGCAAAAAAATAAAAAATTGAGGAAATTGACTTTTACTCAGCTACTGCGGGCCGTCCTGGTTTCTTGCAAACTGCTGTCATTTCAAAAAATCATCTAAGTTTAAGATTTTCTTCTTTTAAGCAATGAAAACTGTAATATATGCATTGTAAAGTACTCTGAAAGCACATTAATATGCATTATTAACACAGTGTCATTAGAAAAAAAACATGACTATTACATTGTATCGTCATTAATTCACTAAGAGACACTGCACTTATGATGCCTAAACCCAATGCAAGACTAAAATTGTGAAAGCCTTGCATGAACAGGGTGTCGTAAAACCTCTCAGCACACAAAGGGTTACAATAATAATAGCACTTGATACATTAGGACTGTTAGAAGAAAAAACAAATAGTGTCTGTCTGCACCAGCAAAGAACTCTGGGCATGGCAGACGAGCGGCTGTGTGCACACACGCCCAGTGCTGTATTTACCGCGAGGCATCCTAGGCGGATGCCTATGGCGGCAAATTTTGGGGGGCGGCAGCGCCCCCCAGCACTGGAAAAAAAAAAATTTAAAAAAAAAATCTGGCCCTTTAAAAAAAATAAAACCCCACCGCGCTTGCAGGCAGAGACGGAGGTGAGAGGGGATAGCAAGATCCCCCCTCACCAACGCTCTGCCTGCCAGGCTGCACGGGGAGCCGAACAGGCAGCACAGAGAAACCTCCGTGCTGCCTGTTCGGCTCCCCGTGCAGTGTGCCGACACGGAAGTGCCGACAGGTCACGTGACGGGCGCGCTGACGTCATACGCGCGCCCGGTCACGTGACCTGTCGGCACAATCGCCGGGAAGCCGAACAGGCAGCATGGAGGGACCATGCTGCCTGCCTGCCAGGGAAAGGTAAGTGCTGATGGGATGTGTGTGTGTGTGTGTGTGTGTGTGACTGAGTGTGATGGGAGTCAGAGTGTGTGTGATGGGAGACAGTGTGTGTGACTGAGTGTGATGGGAGACAGTGTGTGTGACTGTGTGTGATGGGAGACAGTGTGTGTGACTGAGTGTGATGGGAGTCAGACTGAGTGTGATGGGAGACAGTGTGTGTGACTGAGTGTGATGGGAGACAGTGTGTGTGACTGAGTGTGATGGGAGACAGTGTGTGTGACTGAGTGTGATGGGAGTCAGACTGAGTGTGATGGGAGACAGTGTGTGTGACTGAGTGTGTGTGATTGGAGACAGTGTGTGTGAATCAGAGTGTGTGTGATGGGAGACAGTGTGTGTGACTGAGTGTGATGGGAGTCAGAGTGTGTGTGATGGGAAACAGTGTGTGTGACTGAGCGTGATGGGAGACTGTGTGTGACTGAGTGTGATGGGAGTCAGAGTGTGTGTGATGGGAGACAGTGTGTGTGACCTGTGTGTGATGGGAGACAGTGTGTGTGACTGAGTGTGATGGGAGTCAGAGTGTGCGTGATGAAAGTAGGAGTGTGTGACTGAGTGTGATGGGAGTAGGAGTGTGTGACTGAGTGTGATGGGAGTGTAAGCTTGATGTGAGTCTGAATGATGGGGCATGTCTTAGGTGTGTAACGTGGGTGTGCAGCTTGGGTAGGGGGGTGCCCGGATTTTGTCTGCCTAGGGCAGCACAAAATCAAGATACACCACTGCACACGCCAGCCTCCATGTCAGCTCTGCCTCGGCTCATCTGTATACCGCTGTACTACCTTACAATAGCAAGATATTTTAGAACATTTGCTACACAACTAAAACATTCTGCTCTATCTAAAGTGTTCTGTTCCCACATGAAGGCGAATGAAGGTATAACTGATAATAGCTGTGTGACTTCTTACCTTCGTATCCAAGCAGTGGGGCAGACAGGACCGGCAGATGTTCAGGTTAGATGGATCCAGACTCAGACATGAAGATGAAATCAGCGTGGGTTTATTCAATCCAGATAAGACAACAAACGGTGATACAATACTGTTCTGTAGTAGTGGTAACAATGCTGACTTGTTAGAATGTGTCCTGAGGCTAGCTGCTGTGGCTGCAGAGCTGCAGCTGAGCTGCTGCTAACTACTGCTGACTTCTGCTTACTTCTGCTGACTTCTGCATGCTTCTGCTGACTTCCGCATGGTCAAAAACTGATGCCTTCACTCGAGCCCAAAAATGTGGAGTGTCTAGTCACACAGCCATGAGGAGAAAAGGAAAATGGCTGCTCCCAGTGAAGAGACCTGCCCAGCAAGAGACCACGCCTCCGAATAGAAAAAACTTTACTAACAAGAACAGGGACGTGTGGCATGCAAATTCTGGCCAGCAGATGGCAGCAGTGAAAGAAATGCATGGAAACAAACATGTAGAAATAAAGATTAATAATGTAATGTACAAATAACTATAAGGAGAACAGCATACTCCCCGTCTGAAATTTACGTAAGGAGATTTCACTATGACGAATGTCCATAAAAATATAATACAACCTGTAACGAAGAACGTGTGAAATGCAATAAACATGACATAGTGGGTTGGCTGACCCATAGCGGGTAAAACTGTGAAGTTCGAGTTCAGTCCTTTTTCATCCTTCAGGAACGTTCTCGATGGGTAATATTAGAATGAGTTCGTTAATCGGCCTTGCAAAAGTTTTAAGCTCACCCTTCCTGAAGATCTTCAGCTCCACCCTTCGGACCTTGCCATCCTTGCTCGGAAGAACCTTTGTAATTAGTCCCATAGGCCAGGTGATCCTTTCGGTTTGTTGCTCCTTCATTAATACAAGGTCTCCTTCTTTCAAGTTTGGTTTTTGATGTTGCCATTTCCTCCTTCCTTGAAGAATATTGAGATACTCTTTACGCCATCTGTTCCAGAAGTAATCTGCCAGGTGTTGTACACGTTTCCAGTGTTTTTGGTAGATATTCCCATGGGTAAATTCTCCACTAGGCGTGAGCATATTGTCCGTTTTTTGGGTAAGTAGAATAGCCGGAGACAGTATGGCTGGTGTTTCAGGATCCATAGATACTGGCACAAGGGGTCTTGAATTGATGATAGCTGAAACTTCAGCGAGAAGAGTGACGAGAGTCTCGTGCGTAAGTCTTGAAGAGTTTACATCCATCAACATAGAATTTAAGATGTTGCGTGAGATCCCGATCATTCTCTCCCAGGAACCCCCCATGTGGGAACTATGAGGAGGATTAAAAATCCAGGTGCAACCTTTTTCCGCCAACTGATCTTGGATAGGCTTAGTGTCGATGTTCAGTTCTCTACAGGCGCCGATGAAGTTACTTCCCTGGTCTGACCTCAACTGTTTCACTGGTCCTCTGATGGCGAAGAACCGTCTTAAGGCATTAATGAGGCTGGATGTGTCCATAGATTCTATCACCTCTATATGAACGGCTCGCACACTCATGCAAGTAAATAGCACAGCCCAACGTTTACTGTTTGCGTGACCACCACGGGTTCTACGTGCGGACACCATCCATGGTCCAAAGACGTCTAGGCCAGTGTAGGTGAAGGGCGGCTCTGTGCATAGTCTATCCGCGGGCAAGTCGGCCATTTGTTGGTGTAGCTGTTTTCCTCTGGCTTTACGACAGTGCACACAGTCATGCAGTAGTTGGGCTACACGTTTCTTCATACCTATAATCCAAAGACCCGCAGACCTTAACTTGCCCTCAGTGATTTGTCTGCCCTGGTGTTCAGTCTTTTTGTGGTAATGTCGGATCAGCAACGTGGTGATATGATGTTTGCTGGGAATAATGACAGGATTTTGCTCCACAACTCCTAGGTGGGCTTGATTCAAACGACCACCAACTCTGAGCAGGCCAAAAGTGTCCATAATTGGATTTAAGTTAGCAAGAGGTCTTTTTATAGGAATCTGCTGTCTGTTGTTCAAGCACTTCCATTCTACGTTAAATTCCTGCTGCTGGACATGACGTATTATGAGAGACTCGCTATGAGAAATGTCCTCAGCAGAGAATGGTTTATGACAGATGTGCCAACCGTGACAATCTTTATCTTCTTGAGTGTTGTGATAACATCTGGCGATGTGCACTAACCTTGCAATGGTTCTGACAAGTCTCATCCAACTGGAGAAATGTTCAAAACGATGACAGTCGAGCCTGGAGGTCTGCTTTGTTTCAGTGACTAATGCGCTAACTTCGGCGCGGATTTCTGGATCATTATCCGGATCCTGGATGCTGTAAACTTCCTGTTCACATTTGTCTGCCCGTCCTAGCAGAAACTCTGGGCCTGTAAGCCAAGTAGATTTAGCAAAGGAACCCACAGACGTAGGCCTGGTGGCGTGATCTGCTGGATTAAGTTCGGATGGTACATAGTGCCATTGTTCGGGTTTGGATGACCTCCTGATTCTCTCAATGCGGTTACTGACGTACACATAAAATCGTTTTTTCTGATTGTAGATGTAACCTAGAACTACCTTACTGTCCGTATAATACTGGACTTCGTCTACGTCGACATCCAATTCTTGTTGAATGAAGTCTGCGATTTCCACCGCTAACACGGTCCCACAGAGTTCGAGTCTGGGAATAGTATGATCAGGCTTGGGGGCTAACTTAGCCTTACCAAAGACGAACCCGATGTGACTCTGAATGTTGGCGTCTGTCACCTTCAGATAGGCAACCGCTGCTATGGCCTCCGTGGAGGCGTCCGAGAACACGTGGAGTTCCTTCTTTACGCTGGAGGCAAGTGAGGTTTTAACATAGCATCTTGGGATGCGGATCTGGTCCAAGGCACACAAAGATTGTTTCCAGGCTTCCCATTTTTGCTCTTTGTCAGAAGGAAGAGGGGTATCCCAATCCTTGATGGTTTCTGAAAGCTGTCTCAGTAGGGATTTGCCCTGTATAGTGATGGGTGCTACAAATCCCAGCGGATCGAATAGGCTGTTTACCACTGATAGGACGCCACGTTTCGTGAACGGCTTGTCTGCGCAGCTTATTTGAAACCCAAAGGAGTCGGCTGAGAGATCCCATCTGAGGCCCAAGCTCCTTTGAACGGGTGGACTGTCCAGTCCCAGGTTAATGTCCTTGAATCCGGGTGCATGATCACCCGACTCAAAGGCCTGCATTACGGCCAGGCTGTTTGAAGCAATTTTGTGTAGTCTAAGTTTAGCTTGGTACAGCATGCTTTGAGTTCTTTTGAGCAGATCGATAGCCGCTTCCTCAGTTGGTAGTGATTTGAGTCCATCGTCTACGTAAAAGTCTTTCTCTACAAAGTCTCTGGCGTCTGTACCGTACTTTGATTCTCCCTCTAACGCAGTTCTCCGAAGGCCGTACGTTGCTACGGCAGGTGAAGGGCTATTTCCAAATACGTGTACCCTCATTCGGTACTCCACCACTTCTGCGTTAGTGTCGTTGTTTTTGTGCCACAGGAACCTGAGGAAATCCCGGTGGTCCTCCCTGACTACGAAACAATGGAACATCTGTTCGATGTCAGCGGTGATGGCGACAAGCTCCTTCCTGAACCTCATCAGCACTCCCACTAGGTTATTTGTCAGATTAGGACCTGTGAGGAGGACATCATTAAGGGATACGCCTTGATGTTTGGCGCTCGAATCGAAAACGACCCTAATTTGATTAGGTTTCCGTGGATGATACACTCCGAATGAAGGCAGGTACCAGCACTCTTCGCTCTTTCTTAGGGGTGGAGCTGGTTCTGCGTGGTTGTTACGGAATATTTTGTCCATAAAGGCGACGATGTGTTCTCTCATCTCAGGCTTGCTGTTCATGGTACGCTGAAGAGAGTTAAATCTTGATCGCGCTTGCTCCCGATTGTCCGGGAGCCTTACCCTGGTGGTTCGGAAGGGTAATGGAGAAACCCAGTGATTGGTTTCATCTTTAAAGAACTCACTGTCCATTATCTTAATGAACTCTCTGTCTTCTATTGATAAGGCTACCTTATCATCATCCTTGGTTGTGCGAAAGACTGATCTCCCCAAGTCGTCAGCAAAGAGGGGAGAAATTATGTCAGGTGGTTGTACGAGGTCTGGAGACTTCTCTTTCACTTCATAGTGATGAGGACACGGCTTAATGCAAGTTGTGCGTCCGTCTCCACGCACGTACGTTTTGAAGGAGTCGATTTCTGGTTGATCCAGGCATACGTTTCCTATGACTACCCATCCCAGGTCCAGCCTCTGGGCATATGGTGCGTAGTCGGGACCATTACACTGTTGGCGCACCTTGTGCACCCTTAGATTGTCTCTGCCAAGCAGGAGTAGAATCTCAGCATTGTTGTCCATAGGTGGGATAACGTTGGCTAGGTGCCTTAGGTGCGGTTGGTGAAACGCAGCTTCTGGGGTAGGAATCTCGTCCCTATGGTTGGGTATTTGATCGCATTCAATCAGTGTTGGTAGGGGTATTTCGGTATTCCCACTGATGGGGGAAGCAATGAATCCTTGCGCCCTCCTGCCGCTAGTCTCAATGCGGCCTGAGCAGGTGTTTAAGATGTAGGGTTCTGATGGTCCCTTTATCCCGAAGGTTTCGAAGAATTTAGGTCCTGCTAGGGACCGGTTGCTTTGGTCATCGATGATGGCATACATTTTTACTGCCTTTTCTGGTAGTCCCTCTGGATAGACCTTGATTAGGCATATTCGGGCACAACATTTTTCACCCTGGCCCTCGCCACATACTTCCAACCATGAGCAGGAAACAGCGGCGGCTGCGTTAGCGTGGTTCTGGGGCTCCCCGCCATGACTTGGAGCGGGACTGGTGGCGACGGCAGCTGGTGAGTCTCTGTGCAGTGGAACTGGGTGCATAGCCGAGGCATGTCTTTCACTATGACACTCCTCACACTTGATGATGGATTTACAGTCCTTAGCCATGTGCTCCAATGAAGCGCAGCATCTGAAACACACCCCAAGCTCGCTGAGGAACTTCTTGCGCTCCTGTATGGGTTTGGATCTAAACCCTCTGCATTTGTTCAGTGAGTGTGTTTTTTTATGAATGGGACATTCACGATTGAAGGACTTGTCTCCTGATGAGGTATTGTGCTGTTTACCCATGGGTGCTGCAGAAGATGGTAGGTTAGTCTTTCTAACACTCACGCTGCTCTTAAAGTCTCTGTGTTTATGCATGGCACTCTCATACCTTGGTGATGGTGTCGCTGGAGCTGTAGTGTTGAACTCCAGGAAATCGAGGCTGGGGTCATTCCTCATCTGGGACTGTTCTTCAATGAATCTGCAGAAATGAATAAATGGGGGAAAGGTGATGTCATGCACCCTTTTGTACCTTGAGACTGATGCCGCCCACTTTTCTTGCAGACTGTATGGTAGTTTCACGACAATTGGGTTCACTCCATGGGCTGTATCCAGGTAGCATAGCCCGATGAGACGAGGGTCTCTTTTGGCAAGCTCTAGTTCCATGAGCAGGTCACTCAAATCCTGAAGCTTATGGACGTCCTTAAGATTGATCTTTGGAATGTTCTGCAATCTCTTAAATAGGGCCTTCTCTATAGCTTCTGCACTGCCAAAGGTACGTTCGAGTCTCTGCCAGGCGGCAGCGAGACCTGCTTCTGCTTGTCCCACATAGACAGTTCTGAGGCTCTTGATGCGATTTGTGGAGCTTGGACCCAGCCATGAGATCATGAGGTTGAGCTCCTTCTCTGCGTCTAGTTTGAGGTTGGCAATGGTGGCCTTGAAAGTTGCCTTCCAAGCTCTGTAGCTCTCTGCACGGTCATCAAATTTTGAGAGACTTGTGTTAATTAGCTCTCTGCTCGCCATAATCCTGGCCAACTCAGACATATCTGATTTCTCACTGCTTGTTGTCACGACAACCTGTGGTGCCGCCGGGGCGTGTAGGCTTTGCGGCGTGAAAGGGTGAGATGCATCCAGGTAGAATGATGCTGCTGCAGGGTTGAGCTGTGATCTAGTCTCTGTAGATCGTGAGGACTGCTGCTTGAGCTGTGGAGGTAGGCCAGGAAACGCCTGATGGCCCTTTTTGTAGTTTTGTAATAACCGTCCTTGAGAGGGCACATCTGGGTGAACATCATCAGATTTCTCGGGTGCTGTAAGTGACACTGGCACTGTAGGTGGAGATGACTTTGAGGTTTCGGCGTTGTCGGCTTGGACGGTACTGCATACTGGGGGTGATGCAGATAATTGTTTCAGTACATAGTCGCTGGTGCGGTCAGCTGAATCTTCTACCTCCTGTGGTAGCGAGCAGACTGGATCAAGACCATGGCTTAATGCTTGCTCAAGTAGTCTTACTTTAGCTAATGCAACTTCCTCTTCCATCTCTGATTCAAGAATCTTTATTCGAGCCTCTGCTTCTGCGTCTGCCCTCTTGGCCTCTGCTCTTGCCAGAGCTTCTTTTTCAGTGAAGGAACGTCTGACTTTGGATTGCTCTGCATTTATGCGGGCCTCTAGTAGTCTGTCGCTTAGGGTTGAGCTTCTTGAGCACGATGATCTGTATGACCGAGAGGAATGTTTGGATGAATTTGATCTGTGTGATCTAGTTTCTTGCAAATGGGAGATGCGGAGTTCCGCTTTATCTTTAGCAAGCAGCACCATGGTGTCTCTTTGAATGTCTATAGATTCTGCCTTGCTCAATTCTGAAAGGGCTTCATCATTATTAACGTTTTTTAGAAAGGTTATATACCTTGTGAACAGTCTCTTGTATCCTTCATGAGCTGTGTTCAGCCGCCTGATGCCAACTTGTAAGCATGAGGTATCACCGGAGGATTTGAGTCCTGACATGAGGGAGGAAACTCGCTCCCATAGTTCTTCCAGGTTATCGCATAGCTCATCTTTTGTGGTTTGATAGTTTTCCCTGACCTTTATTGTCGGTTTGAGGGAGCGTCTTGGTCGCACGATTTGGTCTGCTGGAAGTGTGGGTTCTGCTTCCTGTACTTCTTGGTGATCAGTATCGGGCTGCATTAGCTCTGTTTCATCACTGGGGAACTGTGCAAGGTCCTTTTTGTCCATTTTGATTTAAGGTGCGCTGTCTCTTTAAGAAAATAAACTTTTGAATTGGGGGCTGAAAATTGCAGTGTGGCTGCGCTGGGGCACTCTGGCAAGGTTCCTCAGGTGTTTTAAGTGATTTGCGGGGGTTTAGGTTAGAGAGGGACCCCGTGTGCGTTAACAGTTCTGCTATGCGAGCAAAGGTTGATATGGGTTATATAAAACGGCTTGATGAGTTGTGGAGGGCTTTCAGGCAACAGTAAAGATACTGTGGGCATGCGGGACTTGCCCTGAGACTTGTGGAACATGCACTGTAGCTGGGCAGATTCGCTGCAGATAGGCCTGTTGCAGGGCGATTCCTTAGTGTGGTAACTCTGAGGGAATCTGTGACTGGGGTGTGGGCATTAAGGCAGTTTTTGACTGTTCTGTTCCCACATGAAGGCGAATGAAGGTATAACTGATAATAGCTGTGTGACTTCTTACCTTCGTATCCAAGCAGTGGGGCAGACAGGACCGGCAGATGTTCAGGTTAGATGGATCCAGACTCAGACATGAAGATGAAATCAGCGTGGGTTTATTCAATCCAGATAAGACAACAAACGGTGATACAATACTGTTCTGTAGTAGTGGTAACAATGCTGACTTGTTAGAATGTGTCCTGAGGCTAGCTGCTGTGGCTGCAGAGCTGCAGCTGAGCTGCTGCTAACTACTGCTGACTTCTGCTTACTTCTGCTGACTTCTGCATGCTTCTGCTGACTTCCGCATGGTCAAAAACTGATGCCTTCACTCGAGCCCAAAAATGTGGAGTGTCTAGTCACACAGCCATGAGGAGAAAAGGAAAATGGCTGCTCCCAGTGAAGAGACCTGCCCAGCAAGAGACCACGCCTCCGAATAGAAAAAACTTTACTAACAAGAACAGGGACGTGTGGCATGCAAATTCTGGCCAGCAGATGGCAGCAGTGAAAGAAATGCATGGAAACAAACATGTAGAAATAAAGATTAATAATGTAATGTACAAATAACTATAAGGAGAACAGCATATAAAGCACTGTAAAACGGGTTTGTGTAGATACAGTTATACCAGTGACACATTTATTCCACATGCTGCAGAAAGAGCATGCAAAGTGCAGCCCGGCAGTATGTAGGATGGATATACGCACAGACACAATCCAATTAATTAAATCAGGGTGGAGATTGCATAGGACCTGCTTAATTATCATTAATTAATGATACATACTGCCGGGCTGCACTTTGCATGCTCTTTCTGCAGCACGTGGGACAAATATGTGTCCCTGAAAACGCGGCCGATGTTGGCAACTATACAGTGACTATGGAAGTCACTAGAAGACTTTTCCACGTGTTGGAACGGAGGCCGTCATCAGATACATGTTATAACAGCTCCGGGGGGGGGGGGGGGGGAGAATCACATAGGGGTCTCCAAAGAGCCATGCTTTGCAGGCAAGTCACATGTTTAATAGCTTGAAGACATTTACTCCTTTGAAATAATTTGACACTGTATTTTTAAATATTTGCTTTGAGAAAGCACTTACACTTGGTGAGTGGACACTAGGCTGATGTTCCCATTCATTAAAACTGTCTGGCTGAAACTCCAAAACACTTAATCCCTTTCAGTCACTGTTAAGAACAGGGTCAATTAAAGGTTGAACAAAAAGGTTAATTAACAGACAGTTCCTCATTAAGAAGCACTTGGTAAATTAGCAAACGGATACATGTCTGGTGGAAAGTCAAGCACTTGCCATTGTGGATAGAACTTGGGAATCAATTATTAGGTTGCATTTTTTGTGCAACACATCGGGATCACCTTCATCTTACTAAAGGGGCAACTTCCACCTGGTTTCTTTTCTGCATTACATATGAAATGGACTTTTTTTTTTTTACTTTAACCCCTTCATGGTTAGACTTTTTGGAGAAAAAAAAAATGGGAACAATTTTAACATTTCTGCAGTGTTTGTGTTTAGCTGTAATTTTCCTCTCATTTACTGTACCCAAACAAACTGTGTGTGTATAATATATATATATATTTTTTTTTTTTTTTTATTACGTCGGCCCCTACATTCTGAAAAATAAATGCGCCCACCGCTTACTGGTGATGCATTTGGGACCGATCCCTTACTACATGAAAGCCACACAGTAGCCAGCTGTAGCGTTTATTTATATCTGGTGTGGTCGTCCTGTGGTTGGCTGGGCATGATGGGAACTGCAGACCTACAACAGCTGGGAAGCCTCAGGCAAGCCTCTGCCGATTTATACCGTGCCAACAGAATCCACAGGGACAAACACATCCCAATAACAAATATTTATGTACCACGACGGGAGAAATCTTTAGGGAGTCTGCCAGCAACATCAATCCACGTTTCATCCAGCCTGAACCACAAACAGGGCCGCGGCATGTCTGAGACTTGCAGACCGAAGTCCCACATAATGGCTACCTGTCCTTTCCAAGCAATTTACTCCCGTCAATGATTTTGCAACTACAGAGGATGATTTAAAGGGACAGTTCCCCCTTTTCCCCCTCAACTCTTTGAATCTCCTAAAAACTGCACATCAAGCAGAAATCCTTGATGTTGCTTTCCCTATCCCGCCAAGCCCTTCTTAAAGGGACAGTATCACCTAAATATTAAACTGTGAATTTCAAGCAAATGCCTAAATTAGGAGAAAAAAAAAATGTATTTTAAAAGGACAGCCAAAGCTTTATTTTTGTCAATAATTAGTTAACAATTCGGAAGATGCCCGACGGTGAAATGCGCGCATGTGCGTGATTGGTTACACTCACATGCGCGATTGGGTCTTCCAGCACCGCAGAATCATGGGAAATGCTGTATTTTAAAAGCCTCAACCGCGTCCTCAGTTCAGAGTCGGGCAACTTCCAAATTGCATTCCCGACACAGGCCATGTCAGAAATGACATTGGGACGCCACATTTCAACCCATTGGCACATTAAAGTATAAAATAAGTCCGCTCCCCCCCACCCCGCAAAAAAAAAGTTCAATTAAGTTCCTTTTTGACTACTCGTTATAAAAAGAGAAAAGAAAAAAAAAAAAAAACTTTCGTTGGCTTTTAAATGTGTCAGTGCAGTCTTCTGCTCCCGTGGCTTGATATGCAAATTAACTGGTTTTCAATGGGAATTGTGTCATTTGCATATCAAGCCACGGGTGATGTCATAAAGCAGGATTTGTCTCCTAATTTGGCACAAAGTACAGATCATTTTCAATCGTTTTTTATTCTCTGCATTCTCTCAGAAACCGTCTGCTAAATAAACCTACCATGGCTCATGCTGCATTGTGGTGCAAGCGATAGGATACTTCAGACACTAGGCTGATCCCACAGGAATCATTTATAGCTGACGCTCTGTGGCCAGAGGAATAAAAAACAAGCTGAGCAATGTGGTTGGCCACCATGGAAGTGTATTAACCACAGATAATCCTGGGCCTGGCTACCGGCCAAGCCAATGCAGAATCACTGGCACAGAATCAGCTCATTAGATGTATATTCCCTCTGCTGTCAGTAGCGTATAATGTGGTTATTCTGGATGTCCTGTGCCATATACACATTGTGAATAAAATATTGGGAATGGGTTTCATAATTTTACATAGAACTTTATGGAAGTTTAATTTCCCTGGCTCCTAAAAATTAACCAGGCTGGCTCCTGAATGGGTCAGTCTGGCTCCTAAAGGCCTGTAGTAAACACAGTAAAGACTAGGTGGCTTCCATCTCCTGAAGTATAGGACATGCAGCCAATCAATGAGGAGGGAGATGGTAATCTCCTACCAGGTTTGAGGCGTGTTTGGCATCTCAGAAACCGCAGCACCAATCAGCACTGCCAGGCCACAGTGGAGGACCATCTTCGCACATGGCAGCCTGGAAGTCAGGGCTTGACTTCTGCAAGAAACATGAGCCATTTCTGAATGGTGCTCCACAAGGGCATGGCGAATGGTGCTCCACAAGGGCATGGCGAATGGTGCTCCACAAGGGCATGGCGAATGGTGCTCCACAAGGGACAAATAGCTGCTTTTAACTGTAACCCATAAAGTACATTAGGATGAGCCTGCCAAGGGTTTTGATGGTACTTTACATAGAAAAAAAGTGGGCAAGCTAATCAAATCATAGACATTATATAGTAGACATCTGTCAATTAGCACTAATAAAATGCATCGTCAGGAAGGGTAGACATAGCTCATTGGGCTAATGATGTGTGTCAACTGTTCAATTTCTGGGGTTGCAGTTTTGATTCCTGGGAGGGAAGGCTTACTTGTAGTTAGTACACCTAAGCGGTAGCGTGTGAACTCCTCCTGGCCCACCTAGGACCAGGACCCTGAGTATCTGGCGCAGGCGTAACAACCATGGCTTCTTTTCTACTGGCGATCCCGTCTGCACAGTAGCCGTGCTTCACTCACCCAGGAATCAGCCCATGGGGAGCCCGTGCAGCCACCTGGGTTGGCCATACCCCAGACGACCAACCCCCAGCACTGCGCCAAAACTCAGGGGCCCCCCGCCAACACTATTCTTTCTTAGGGATGGAAGGGAGGGAACTTGCCATAATTTTGCTTTCAAAAGAGGAAGTGTTTGTCTGGAGTTCTGCAATATATCGACTGAGGTCAACCCCTTTATTGATAATAGCCTTACCCATGCCCTTACTGCGACTTCATTAAACTGACAGGGTGAGGGGAATGACTGACAACCTTTGTCATCATGGCCTTCTATATATTGCATTATTCCAGGCCAGAACTGGAACTTTTAAAATCAAGGTAGCCTTGTGCGGGGGAGGTCAGGTGGCCATAAAAAGGGTTAACTATCATTAAACAGATTGCCGTCTCTCATCAAGAAATCCCAGTAAATTGACTTTGCTATGCATGTAACGGATTAAAATCCACAGTGCTAGAAATCTCAAAACACTAACGGAAAGACGTAAAACAAACCCAGCTGTTTGGAGAACAAGAACCTAGGACTGTAAAGTGGTTCTTCACATCCCAGAACGCACTGGAATTAACTCTTAACAATGCATAGGCCAACATCGGCCATGTTTCCAGGGACACATATTTGTTCCACATGCTGCAGAAAGAGCATGCAAAGTGCAGCCCGGCAGTATGTAGGATGGATATACGCACAGACACAATCCAATTAATTAATCAGGGTGGATCTCATAGGACCTACCATGATTAATTAATTGGATTGTGTCTGTCCATATATCCATCCTACATACTGCCGGGCTGCACTTTGCATGCTCTTTCTGCAGCATGTAGAACAAATATGTGTCCCTGGAAACATGGCCGATGTTGGCAACTCTGACAATGTAATGGACAGTAACAGTAATCAGTATGTACAGCCAGCCCGTGTCAGTGGCAGTATGTAGGATGGATATACGCACAGACACAATCCAATTAATTAATCAGGGTGGAGATCTCAAAGGACCTACCATGATTAATTAATTGGATTCTGTCTGTGAGTATATCCATCCTACGTACTGCCGGGCTGCACTTTGCATGCTCTTTCTGCAGCATGTGGAACAAATATGTGTCCCCGGAAACATGGCCGATGTTGGCAACTATGCGTGCATCAGAACTCATGATACATTATCCATTCCTGCCAGACTCATACTTACATATGAATAGGTATTTACAAAATCGAAATGTACTCCTTTTGCACTTCCCAAAATTCCCTACCTTGCAAAATCTCAATGGCAAAGCAGGGAAAGGGGCAGACTGTCAGGAGAGAGAGATGGACAGGAAAGTGAACTAAGTTCAGGGAATTAAGACAAAAATTAGGACAGGGCTACACTCCTCCCAAGGAGACAGTGTCCTACTGCAGATCAGGCTCTCCCAAGTTCAGACGGATTGCATCGTGTGCCCCTGAGAACCTGTGACAAATCAGCGAACCAACACAGAATAAGTAGTTCTATCAGGGCTTGGTACAAATGGATAAAGGGAGTCAGAATATCTGACGTTCGAAGGTCAGGTGACTTAGAACAGACGAGCATCCATTTTGGATTCCCCGGATAATAACCTCCAGTAAATATGGTCATCCTCCCAACAAGATTCACCCCCCACCATGCCACAACACACCCGTTCGCATAACATTATGATGATCCGACATAAAATGAATTGGAGGCGCTGAAAAAAGGCCCCCATCAGGGGTGACAGGTGATACACCCGTCATGGGCCAGATGGGCCTCATTTAAAAAAAAAAAAAAAGGTTGGCCAGAAGAGGCAATGGCTGGGGAGATCAAAAGTTCTCACCGCGCCAGCCTCTCTTTGCACATGCAGGTAGCTGGGGGTGTGTGCCCTCCCATGCTGCAGCTCCTGGTGTGTGTTCTGAGGTCAGAGCATTGGGGGTTAAGTGAACCCCCTTCACTCAAGACTTCAGACCATGAAGTGGTGCTGGGGCACGTCCTTGGGTGGGCAATGTGGGTGCTGGGGCCCGTCCTTGGGTGGGCAATGTGGGTGCTGGGGCCCGTCCTTGGGTGGGCAATGTGGGTGCTGGGGCCCGTCCTTGGGTGTGCAATGTGGGTGCTGGGGCCCGTCCTTGGGTGTGCAATGTGGGTGCTGAGGCCTGTCCTTGGGTGTGCAATGTGGGTGCTGAGGCCTGTCCTTGGGTGTGCAATGTGGGTGCTGGGGCCCGTCCTTGGGTGTGCAATGTGGGTGCTGAGGCCTGTCCTTGGGTGTGCAATGTGGGTGCTGAGGCCTGTCCTTGGGTGTGCAATGTGGGTGCTGGGGCCCGTCCTTGGGTGTGCAATATGGGTTCTGGGGCCCGTCCTCAGTGTGCAATGTTTCTGATGGTGGTCCTGGGTGTTGATAACACTAAGTTACCGCTTGTATCACAATTAGGGTTGCCACCCAGCCGGTATCTATGGAGGACCCAGCAAGGCCGGATATTTTGTTGTTGAAAAGGTGGCACAACCCTAATCAATATGTGCACTTTAATGAAATCACTACAACCAGGTACATCCAACTGTCCATGTGCCGGCAAAGTACCGTGCCGAATGGTGATTCAAATCCTTCCACAGGATAAAGTCCCTCTCGATAACCATGTGTAACAGGTGTATGCTGGTTTCCCCTCCCCAGACCCTCTCAGACCTTTTTTAAAAAAAATCTGTAGAATCCACTGCCAATGTATAATCGCATCATTGGGGTACAGGATCTGTCCCATTTGCCAGTATAATAAAGATACCCTCACTCTCAACCTAGCAGACGTCTGTAACAAGACAGAACCATGGAGCGAAAAGCTAGATTTCAAGAAAATATTTTGGGTACATAGTATCAGCTACGAGTATATTCCGAGATTCAGAATTCTTTGGTTAACCTTCATACAGGAGTATACTGCCAACTCTGTTGGATCCCCCCCATCCCCCCCCCCCCCCCCCCCCGGAACCTAGATATTGTTAGCGAGCCTGTTTGCAATGCAGCACTTTATTCCGAAGTACAAACCCAGATTAATATTTGGAGAAAACAAACCATGTGGCTTCCATCAACAACTGCTGCCTCCGAATTCGCTCACGAGGCAGGCCGTGGGTTTGCACGGCCAGAAGAAGAGACGTGATCCATCGCTTAAAATCTGGGCGTGAAAACTGCCAATGCTAGAACGCAAGCCTTGGAGAGAAAGCTGGGTTCTCCTCGGAAGATGCCGACTGCTTTTCACACATTATAAGAATATTGTAACCATATTGCTGAGCATGTTGCGATGGGAAAGTCCGTAGAACTCTGAGTAATCTCAACAAAGTTAATGCCATAAAGCTGATCGGTACAGAAATCCAAAATGGCTGCATGCTCACGAGAGAGAAAAAAAACAAAACAAAAAACAAGCACTGTAGAAAAAATAGAAACATCCTCTGCAACTACCTGCTTTTTAAGCCACGTTCCTGGAATATAGTCCTTTAACATACATGCTAAATGTTACATCATTTACTGGAATAAACCGTTCAACCCCGCATCCCATTTATCCAGGGCTTGTCGGGAACCTATGGCTAATCCACAGGTAGATTCATTGGGATTCAAAGGGGGTTGTTTGTTATGCAGCAATCCATACTCCTTTAAATTAAAAATAAAAAAATAAAGATTTTAACTTCCCAAAGTGTTCACTTCTAATAAAAAAGCCAGTGAAGAAATATTTTGCACGTTGCAGAAGGAAACACAAGCCAAAACCACGAGGAGTTAAACCAATGTACAACCCGTTTTTTTTTTTTATTTCTTTTTAAATACACCAAGGGAATATAAAACAGATATTTAAATTCTAAAATGCCAGCTTCTCCAGTACCAGCAGTCATATTAAAAAAAAATATCTTTGGCATTACATGTTTGGGAAGTATCAGGGGAAGAAGGGAAGATAAAAAAAAAAAGTGTCTCTTGGCCTTACTCTCTGCCATGCGGTGTCCAGGGCTGGAATTAGACATGTAGGCCTTATTATAAAAAGGCTCCCCAAGAACCTCTCAACAAATGAAGCACCAACAACAAACAAACAGAAAGAAACAAACTGATTTCAATGTGATTCTCCTGAGCACAGAAAATCCTCAATTAAAAGACACTCGGAAGTTTACAATTCCTTTAGAAATGCAGATTTGTCTTTTTAATTAAAACTATTCGTTGAGTTTGTACGTGTGAGCACATTACGAATCGATCAACGAATATATCGGAACGGTCACGTGGGATCCATTTTAACTCGGATCGGGCCGGACCGAAGTCAAAGAATACACAGTTTCAGAAATAATATATATAAAAGATATATATATATATACACACACACTATAGGCAAAACAAAACATCATAAATATGATACAGTCACTGGCCACGCCATCTCGAAAGACACATAGCTCTGAGCACCTATGCTCTCTCCCTGGCACCATGTGCTCGACCGAAATCATGCTGCCTCCATCCTCCCCAGCACCGTACTTTATTGAAACAATATAAAAGGGTACTGTCGGTCTTCTCAACGCAATTAGTGTGTAAACAAGTCTCAGTTTTATGTTGCTTTTTTTTATTTTTCACTTTCGATTAGCAAGCTGCACAACAGTATGTTTCATCACCCAAAAAAACAAGTACAGACATAGCCTGAAGTATACTGTCCGTGCAATGACAGGAGGAAGGGGGGGTGTAGAGCTGAGCACATGGTGCTTTCATGCTAATTGCCTGAGGATTCCCCTTTTGGATATGAAAGCATGGCTAGGCCTCATTCAGGAAAGGGGGGATGGGCACATATTTCTTATTATTCCACAAATAAAATCCCCCCCCCCCCCCTTATTCTAAAGTTTGCAATAAAATCTAGTGGTTTCTTTTTTAGGATCGTGCCACTCTCTCCGGTTTAATATTACTCACTTTTCTTCCCCGGAGCACAAAGGACATGTTATTTTATTCCAAAGGAGTTTTAAAAAAAAATATATAAAAACACAACCGTCCTTGCAAAGAAATATAGTCATTACAGATCAAGTACAATGAAACCCCAACCAGCACACCTGCAACCAGACTCCATAAAAAAAGTCAGAAGGGGTGGGTGAAAAAACAAACAAAAAAACAAAAACAACCATCCAATACATTCAGAAAAAAACCAAATCCCAGGCCCTACAAGGTCCGAGTAACCGACCCCGAAAAGGAATTAAATACATACCGACTGCTGCCTTTTCAGCGCTTTTAGCTATGGATCCGAATAATCCTTTAGAGAGATGGATATTGGGGTACGGTGGATTCCTCATATCCAGTGAGAGGGCTGCAGTAGAGCTTCCATGTGCTCTGCTAGCCCTCAATGGATCATACTGCTGTCGAAAAAAAAAAAAGGGTTGAACGTCACTTCAGCCAAAACATACACACCCCCTTCTTGCACAGGCTCACGTGCTCTGGTTCCTGTATGTTGATGGGATGCTATGTATGCTGCTGCTATACAGGAACGTTATATGTCCTGGCCAAAGGGACCCTCAGTGCATTCCATATATTAATCCAAGATAGAACCCTGCAGCACAGGCACACTCACACACAGTCAGAGCCACACTCACACACAGCCAGAGCAGCCTCTGTGCTAGCAGCTCACACACAGGCTGCTGTGAACGGAGGAGGGGATAGAGGGCTTTTGGACTGAAAGGAGAAGGGGGGGGGGGGGGGGACACCTGAGTGAATTTGCTGCCAGGCAAGGCCTGGACTCTTCTCTTAAATATATATATATATACACACACACACACACACACACACATCTGAAACAGTGTATTGTAAATCATAAATAAAGAAACAAAAACGTAAATATCTCCACAAAACGACAATACTAAAAATCTGTTACATATTAATTATCAGCGACAGAATTCATAATCAGATGTTTATAAAAATTTTTAAAAAAGCAACTATTTAATAATGTGATATTCGGAAGGGATTTGGAACAAAGAATATAAACTACAATTGAAACATGTGAGCATACCATCCAATCCCTTGCATTGTAATAATGCCCATAATGCTCTTTCAGCTAAGAGGCTGGCAGAGGAGTATGGGAAATGTAGTCCAGCAATATCTGCAAGGCCACAGGTTGCTTACGTCAGTTCTGGTCGAGATGAACTGAGATGCAAAGAGAGCGCTCCACCGACATGTCCATGGAATCCATATGACACACTCGGAAGCATACCTCTCAACATGAGGTGTTGCTTCAGAGGGGGAGGGCATGCAATGCCACACATGTGCAAGACTCTGCGCATGTACAGTATTCCTTTTCTGTAGAACTGCAGTCCCGGAATTTTCGGATGGGAGGGTATTCCCAAGCACATTGGATGTCCACGTGCACCACCAATGGAAACCCATGTGGACCCTTCGAGAAAGAGCGTGTCAGGAATTTTTCCCAACAACTTCTAATGATGCAAATGTTGGGCATGGACAATTCTGAGTACAGCTGTCTGGTTAGAATTTCCAATATACATTTAGGGGGCGGAGCAGGATTCATTTTTTTTTTCCCCATGGTAAAACATGCAAAAGCTATGCGGTCAAAAAAAAAAAAAAAAGCTTGGCTAATGTAATGAAACATGCTTCACCACATCCTTAATTAAAATGTAAACTTATTCAACCCTTTAACCCAGGGCTTGATAAATGTATGTATAAATGTATATGCCCAGCATTCCCACCTCTCAAGTGCATCAACAGAATGGGCCTTAACTAGGTCCCCTTTGAAAGGGAGTGTCTCTCTCTCTGCACTAGGAGAGACCACCGCACCATACGAAACGCTCTGATTTCAGCAAACGCCAGCCTGCTCTACCTCAGCTCTGAGGCAGAGCCGAGAGTAAACCTGCATGCATCTGTAAAGATACACATTGGGTTTACTTGGGGAAAAGGGACTCTCTATTTTTAACCCTTGTTTCTTGTAAGGAAGCAAGGGTTAAATCAAGTTTAATGTAAAGATTGCATCAATTTTAGATGTTTGAAAATGCTTTAATAAAAATAATACCAATAAAGCATAACCATCTATAGGGGGCAGACATCTTGTTTAGAACCTTGGGTTTAGAAGGTTCATGTGACACAAAATGAAGGAAGATGAGACCACGAGGAACCTTTATGCCCCCTGATAGAGCCACACAGTGCAAAGACAGCTCATTAAGGTTCTTCATGTGTATTCTTTCAATACAGTTTTTCCTACTGTACTCATGTCCACCTAATACAAGAAAATAAAGGTATAGGCAGTGATGAGGCCTAGGTTTTGTTTACAATACTGAGTATTAGTTTGTGCTTCCCAGATTACATTTCCCAAGCAATAGCTAGTGCATGGCATTTAGACAAATAGGGGGCTAAATAGGGGATCAAGGCAGTCCAATGATGGGTTAACTGCAGACTCTCCGCACTCCGCAAGTGGCAGAAAAGCACTGCAGAGGGTCTCTGTGCTTTCAAAGTACTCTAACCCCTTCCCGGCGCAAGGACATACTATGCCGTCCTAATTTTACAGGTCACAAAAGATGCTAGGACGCCATAGAACGTCCAGTGTTAAACAGCTCATCGCGGCTCCCCTGTGCTTGGATTCCGCTGCAGGGACTTTCAGCGGGATCTCACCTGTCAGATGAGAAACTTTGAGTGGCCTCCTTCTGACAGGTGGAAATGTAGCAGACGCTCAAAGTGAGCACCGGCTACATTTCTCTAAATCGCGTGACGTCCGGAGGTCTCGCAATCTTTTGGCCCTAATCGGGTCTCTGCCATTGTGTTCCTGGCTACTGATCACCTTGTGATCAGTGGCCAGGAACAAAACGTGGCATTTTTGGTGCTTGCGTCTTCAGGGAAGCAAGCACAATGCGTCACAAAGGGGTTAAAAATTGTGTTGCTTAAAATATAAAATACTTACAGCTAGATAAATGAAATGGTGAAATTACAGCCAGTTTGCAAGAAACCAGGACTGCCCACACTAGATGAGTAAAAGTAATGTCCCTTTTTTAATTATTTGCTGCAGGAACCATTGAGAATAATGCCATTCAAATGAACGGAATATGCTGTCTCTCTAGTGATGTCATCAGACAATGTGTTGCACTGTTAAGAGATCCTACTGTGTACAAGAGCAAGGTCACTCATAGGCAACTCAATATATTCAATACCAGGAGGACAGAAAGTGACTATATGAAACAAAACTTTATATCCTCAGTGTCTATATAATTAGTGCTGCCGCACCTGCAGTAAACATGCAGAGTAATCACTGGGGGAGGGCTTGAGTCAAATATTAAAAATGTGATTTATACAGAATGCCTGCATCAAATCACACTGGGGGCTAAACCCCTGTGCACTATACAAGCAGTGATCTTCATTTTGCACCAAAGTGATTTTGGGGACTAGACTGTGCCTTTAACAGTCAAAAAGATATTTTGGTGACGTTATCCCCTTAATTCTTTGAATCGGCCCTCCAACGCTGGTTGTCTTGGAAACCTGGGTTACTTTGCCATTCTTTGCTGAACACGATACAAGACTTCAATCTGTGTTTTCTTTTTATAGAACATAAAAGTACCTTGACATGCTCGCCGAGATCTCTGCTTTTCATTTTTAGATTTCCTTGACCATTGCGGATTCACTGTGTATTGTCTGGGAACTGCAGTTGGGGTAAATGTTTAGTTTTTACACTGTTAACCCCTTCAGGACCGGGGATTTTCCTGGGCCAGTGACCAGAGTGATTTTTCAGTTCTTAATATGTGTTTGTTGACATGTAATTTTCCTCTCTGCCATTTAACGCACCCATACAAGTTATATGTTGTTATTTTTTAAAGGACAGTTAGAGATTTCTTTTGATACCCTATACATAAAAATAATCTATCATTTTAGTATTAAAAAAAATACACATAAAAGGGGAACATTTTGGGGGAAAGAAAATGTTTTCCCCATTATTTTCCCAATAATAATCTACACAACTAGTAAACCACTAACCCACTTATCCCAACTAATTACATTATTAATACAAAATAAAAATATAGGTTCCCAAACACCCCCCCCCCCCCAACAAAAACCCCCAGAAAAAAAACAAAAAAAAACCTCTTACCAGTGCGATGTCAGGGCCATAAGAATCACAGAACAGGCATGCAGGGGGTTAACTGTAATTAAATTAATAAATTACAATAAAATGTATTTATTAAAAAAAAACAAAAAACTTTCAAAATGCACAAATTAAAAAAAATTGTAAAAAAAAAAATGAAACAAAATGAGGGCTATAGAGTAAGAAGGAGTTACAAACTGTGTTCAGCAAGGAAAGGGTTAACTTTTTTTTTTTTTTACAGGAAATGTATTTAATTATTTTTTGCTTACAGGTTTCTATCTATAAGAACGTGAAGCACAGAGAGGGAATTAGAGGCAGTGTGTGAACACTGCGTTCACATGCCCGGAAACCCGCCGAGGCAGATTCCTGGACCCGTTTCAGACCGAGTTAACTCGTCATAAGGTCGTGAAGGGGTTAAAAGGGACTGTATCACCTAAACATGGTTTTTACGGTGCATTTAGAGAATAAACAAGATGGGATGTGACCTATACAATTGTAAGTAAACACTGAAATAAGGAGAAAGACATGTTTTAAATGTATCTGCGGAGTTTCCAGTTGATGACATCACATGTGGCTTCAAAGGCAAATTTCCCATTGAAAAGCAGTTCAATACCAAAGGTCCCGCTTTTTGCGACAGAGGTAGAGCTCAGTGGGACACAGGGGCGTATCGTGCCCCTGAGTGACAGGCCCGGAGGCACGACATCGCTCGTGTATTTCCAGGGGGTCTAGGACACTTCGGCGCCGCATCTTCATCGCTGACAGTTCAGCGCGGCAGTTAGAACGCTGAACTGTCAGCAATGAAGAATAACGCGGCCGTTTCACCGCGGCCGCGGCTATGTAAGAGCTGACAGTTCAGCGCTGAACTGTCAGCTCTTACTAATCTAAAAGTAAAACGAAAATACCCCCCTAATAAATGATTCCCCCCAAACCCCAATACTAAAATTAACCCCAATACTAAAATTAACCCCCTAAACCCTAATACTAACACCCGAACACTAATACTAACCCCCTAAACACTAATACTAACCTCCGACCCCTAATACTAACCCCCTAAACCCTAATACTAACCCTAATACTAACACCCGAACCCTAATACTAACCCCCTAAACACTAATACTAACTTCCAACCCCTAATACTAACCCCCTAAACCCTAATACTAACCCCCGACCCCTAATACTAAAATTAACCCCCTAAACCCTAAGACTAACACCCCCTAAAATTAACCCCTTAAACCCTAATACTAACCCCCTAAACCCTAATTCTAACCACCCTAACTAAAATAAACTAAAATAGCTAAAATACTGAAATAAACTCACCTTTAGCGATGAAATCTCCAGCGACGCGCTGTCTTGCGGTGCAGAGTCGGCGGTGAAGCGGCTGCACGGAAGCAGACGTGATGAAGAGTCCCATCCCCTTTCCAGGGGTCGTTACATACGAAAGACGACGCTGCGCTGAATTCGGCAACAGAGTCACTCACTCAACAAACACGAAAAGTATATGAAAATTTGTGTACTTTTCGTGCTTGTTGAATTGGCAGCAGAGTGAGTGACTCTGTTGCCGAATTCAACGCAGCGTCGTCTTTTCGGATGTATTTCTGGGGTTTGTGTGCTCTCTGCTCGGAGCACACAAACCTCCAGAAATACAAACGCGGGTGCTCCGTGCAAGTTGTGCGGCGCACATATGGAGCATCCGCCACTGGTGGGACAGCAGGACTCAGGACCCCTATCCCGCGGTCCTTATCGCATTCTCCTGTGTCCCAGACACCAGAGAATGCTTACTGGGCGTGTGCAGCATTGTGCACATGTGCAGTAGCGATCCTGGCACATGAGCGGTAGAACTGACAGGTATAGGGCTAGGAGTGATAAAATGGCTACTGGGGAAATCGAAAAAAAAAAAATAACGGGATCTTCATATTTTGATAAAGTCCCTTTACTCTAAGAATTATCACAATACTGTTTGAATGGAAAAAAAAAAAAAAAATACAATTTAAAAATATATGGCCTAAAACCATTTGCTAGGAAAAATATATACATATATACACACACCAAGATAGTCTATTCCCCTCAATGCATTAAATCAGGGCTTGACAATTCCCGAGAGCCAAGGGCTAACTTTTTGGATTATTTTACATAGAACTCGTTGGATGAACCAGGTCACTGGCTACTATAAAAAAAATAACCAAGCTGGCTTCTGAAATGGTCTGTCTGATTCCTGAAGTCTACAGAAATTCAATAATTCGATCATTTTATAGTTTTGGTCACCAATGCAACTGAAATTTAGGCACAGACTATTTGGCATCCTTCGATCTGTGTTAGTGGCCTCACTAACTGAACTCAGACACTCATTGGTAATCATCCTAATATGACTATTGTGACTTAGTTATTGTTTCTAACAGTTCTTTTTTTGTTTCCATTATTTTGTCCACCCCTATGAGACATACATGTGTGTACCGGGTTGTCCTGTCACTTTTGACCCAAATAGTTTCAATGCTATTTTTAGTGTGTGAGCAGCATGCAGATGAAATAGCTTACTCCTGATAAAAAGAGGGGGCATATAATAAACACGTTCTTATCCCTGTTTACATGCTTATATATAAATATATATAATCAGCTGTCAACGCATTTCATACATTCTCCTTAATAAGAAATGCCAGTAACTTAGTTGTGTCCTTGATATCAAGTCTAACCCATAGACAATGTTCTGATCACAAGATCTTCCTAAATATAAAACAGGGCTGGAAGGGCTAGAGTCATTCTATCAACGAATCCCAGGAGCCAGGAATCCTAAAATTCTCCTAGCTTTAAAAAAAAATGCTTTACATAGACCTCTATGGAAATACAACTTCCCTGGCTCCTGAATTGCTCTGTCTGGCTCCAAAAGTCTATACATAAGTTCTGGTCCAAGGTTTCACTGGGGAACCGAACCTATGATTAAATGAAAGAGCGAAACGCGTTGGGTGGTAACTAATCATAGCTCTGTATCCTCCTGTTTGCTGGAGTAAATGTTATTGTTTTAGTCCTAAATTATTTAATGTGGTAAAAAAAAAAAGGATTGAAACTATGCTTTTATACAGTTATGTATTTCACTGACCCGAACGCAATTCTCACGGCCAAGTGAACCATTCATACGTGCACTAAGATGCCGACAACTAAAATTCCCACAATGCCTCTGGCCTCCAACTGTAAGAAATATGAGCAATTAGACCAAGAGGGTTAGGGTTTTAGTTAGGGTAAGTGTTAGGATTTTTCACCCAGGTACATACATTACCCCGAGGGTTTGGGTAAGTGTTCGCTGTAATCTACAGAGTTAACCCTAATCCTTACCCTCACTGTAAACCCTAACTCCCCCTCGCTCATATTTCTTACCGTTGGAGGCATTTGTCCTGCATAGGATTTGAAACACATTTCTATGTGCGCGTGTGTGTAGATAGAGTCATTCATTGGATTATCTTCAAAGAAATCTTGGCGATAAAGCTATTATGTGCAGCAAGTATTCAGACAGTTCAAGTGCAAGAAGAAAGAGCAGATCTAAACAAAAGTAATTTGTAAGGAGTTTCAGCAGTTTAAGCATGCACGGGATAGGAATAAGGTTATCGTACATATAAGATAAGGCCAGGAACTAAAGGAAGTAATCAGATTTAAATTTGTATTCATCAGACTAGATGGGCCCAATGGGTCTTATCTGGTGACACGTTCTGTGTTTCTCTGTAATGAAAATCTTATTTTCCAAGGTTTGGCATTTATAAATGCTTCAAATATTATTATTTTTTTTATAATAAGATACACAGAATGGGTGTTATGTATATAAACTCCCACACTTTGTAATTGCTGCTCATTATGTTGAACAGTAAAAGAGCGGATTTTTTGTTTTCGTTTACTTCTCAGAACAATTGTATGTGGAATATTGCCCATTTATAAATGGTATGGGCCAGATTAAAGAGATGATTCCGGGCCCAGCGTACATACTGCAAACTCCCAGTATTTGTTAACCTTATTGATTGGCTCACGGGGCAGTAGTGTCTCTATTACCAGCTACTAACATGTCCCCCACTTTTCTATGACCCCACCCCCCCTCCCACTGGGATTAGAGGGGAGTAAGATAATAATATCAAATCTTGTCATGTAAGGAGCTACTCTACTCACTTACTGGCAGGTTTGTTTTACTGTGCTAGGCCAAAGCCACCTTGTGTACAGGGACGAATAAACAAATAAGAAACAAGAGGTGGCCAGATAGGGTTGCCACCTTTTCTACAAAAAAAATACCGGCCATGCTACTTCCTTCATAGACTTAACATTGGCCCCAAGCCAATTTTTTACCAGTCTGCCGGTAAAATACCGGCCAGGTGGCAACCCAATGGCCAAATGAGAGAAGTCACCTTGCAGCAGGGGTTGAAACTAGCGCACAAACTAGCGACAATGCAGCGAAGAAAAGATTTAAACCCCGAGAAGGATAGCTAAATAAAGCACCAAAATGTGCTAGGTGATAAAACAAACAAGATACTTACATAAATAAAGTGTAAATTAATTATAATAAATGCTGAAACTGCTGAATAATAAAATATAAAGCAACCAATAGTACAGTAATAACTATAAAAAAATATATATGTGAAAAATAATGCATAGAATAAACTCACAAGGAAGGCTGTATAAGAATAAACTGAAAAATGAGCACATGCGCCAGAGTAGATTCCCAGATATTTAATGATGATAATAATACACACTCCGAATAAACAGGTAAAAATAACTGAAGGAGATCCAGCAATAAATCTCCAGTGCCAACGAACGGGAACAGAAGAACAAATGAACAAGCACGGGGGATAAGTATCCCTTATCCAAAATCCTTGGGACTGGATAACAGATCGTTCCGGTAGCACCAGCCCTATAGAATGTTCTATATTATTAGCTACATCCAATGCGAGCATCTTTCTAAATACTAGCGAATATTGTGTGATCATGTTCTTGTCACAAGAACAGAGAATACAACTTATTTAGCATTTTCCGCTGCAAGCTTTTTATTTCAGACGTATGCACAGTTAATACCCAATATGCTCCGGCCCATGGTGTGCTGTAATGAATCAGGGGGATTGTTGTACTGGTGTCCGTCGATATTTAAAAATTAAAAATTTTCCCAAATCGGGTTCCTGTCTTATGTAGGACGAATTGGAATCTGGTGTGGGTATGTACAGTCCTCTATACCGACATCTGCTTCTCGTCCTTTAAATAATATATATATATATATATATATATATCAACGTACGTTATTTTACCCCAAAAAAAAAAGAAATAAAACATATAGAACTAAAAGAAAGGCTTTGGCCAGGAAGAGAATCTTGAGAAATGTAGCAGTTACGTTATGTAAACATAGAACACGCGTGTAATGGACGGTGGGCCTAAAAATGAGTTAAGGAAACAGATGTTTCCTGACCCGGATACTCCTTCAGAAGGGGTCTGTCACAATCTCCGGACCCACTTACACTTACAAACTGCCCCAACATCTGAAACGTGTTACACTTCTCCGGGAACATTTCCCTCTCCTGCTAATACCCCAGTAATAAACACAATTTAAAAAAAAAAAACTGAAGTCTAAGTCATCCAACTGATAAGAAAAGCAAATACACTGGGACTGCAAAAGTTAAATTCCAGCTTACACAAGGGCAAAGGAGGTCCAAAGGGGCGACATATGCTTTGACACAGGCTGTGTATTTTAGTAAACCTATTTAGGAGGCCCCAAAACTAATACACAAGCAAAAGTAATTATTAGACTGCTGATACACTGGGGGACAAGGAAAGGACATAAACTTGAAGAGGGGCATGTCACATCTCCCCCCAGAAACAGCTGATAATCTGCAGGTGCCTGTAGATAATGTGCATCTTTGTCTCTTTTGCGGTCGTACATAAATTGTTAGTGGGGTGCTAGTTCACAGAGCTCCACAGCAATAAACCTTTCAATAATGTGTGGTGTGTATGAGTGCATTAGAATGCTCCACAGCAATAACCATACCTCACAACTGTCCCGATTTGGGAGGTGTGTGTATCACAATGCATTGCAGCAATAGAAAAACAGTGTTGTGTGTGAGTGTATCACACAGCTCCACATCAATACAAGTAATTCATTTGAGTGTTTCACACAGCTCCACAGCAATAGAAAAACAGTGTTGTGTGTGAGTGTATCACACAGCTCCACAGAAATAAAACTCACAGTAATTTGTGTGAGTGTATAACAGAGCTCCACAGCAATAGAAAAAACAGTGTTGTAAGGTGTGTGAGTGTATCACAGAGCTCCACAGCAATAATACTCAAGTGCTTAGGAGTGTGTCATAGTGATAAAACTAACAATTAGCAATACATGATATTTTAAATGATTACTATAGTTATATACAAGTTAATATTATGGATAATATCAGAATCTAGCTATGCTTCCATCCACAATAAAGCATCCTGAGATGGTCATTTTAGATGATAAGACCTTTACTGACAGTACAAAGGATAAAAGAGAAATACAGAAACTAAGGTCAGTCTAACTGAATTCAAATAACACTATTAGTTTTACAGCTATCAACCCAAACTGATCCAATTCTGGTAGAACAGACTGGATCCTGACTCTACAAACACTCTATAAGGCACTGAATACACTAATTAACACAAAATACCTTTGGCCAAAAATATACTAAACATAATAAGTAGTGAATTAATGACCCCATGTGACAGATATACTTTTGCATTAGTAATATATATTTCCCCTCCATTTCCCAATAAGTCATGATATATTTTAATCTGTCCTGGGGGTCGGCACAGTCACACCCTAAAACATAAAGTGTTTATTATAGCCTGTAATATTAGAATATAACTCAACCTATAGTAAATGCTGTGTGAATACAGACCTTGATGTAGTAAGTACC
Organism: Pelodytes ibericus; assembly: GCA_036172795.1. Taxonomy (NCBI): domain Eukaryota; kingdom Metazoa; phylum Chordata; class Amphibia; order Anura; family Pelodytidae; genus Pelodytes; species Pelodytes ibericus. The sequence continues at coordinate 19,738,518 of CM069859.1, forward strand.
TATGGAATTAACCACACTAACCAAACCCAGATCACCCCACTCACTCTGTCCTGCTGTCTTCTCACTGTCATGCCAAGCTCCAGCTCCAGCTCCAGTATCAGCATCAGCAGGAAGGGTGTGGCATTTATACAAGGCTTCACCTGACTTCACGTGGCAATCGGCCCATGTAGCACAAGCAAATCATGCACCAGAGCAGCTAAAAAAAGTAACACTACAAGCATGCCCAGTGGCTCTGAAAGGATGATCTGTATTTTATTTGATTGGATTTTTATTTGAAACCCTGTGTAATATTATAAGCAGAGTAATTGTATATATTATTACCAATGTTTTACTACGTGCTGTATAACCCTGACATTACTTAAACTGAAAGATAGAAAGATACAAATTGCCTGGGAAATAATGGATTCCTTCACAGGTTAAACAAAAACAGCTTTTTTTCCTTAATAATTTGGTGTATTAGGCACAGGCTGGTTTATATCTTTTATATTGGTGGACAATTTATTTATGAACAATATATGACTATATAATAATGTTATTATGAGACAGGATTTTGGAGTTAGGTGTCACCACATCACTGATTTATGTGAAATGCTTTGATTGGTGGAAATATTCTAAAATAATAAATACCATTAATATATTATAACGTTATATATATACATTTTTTTTGTGTGTTAAAAATATCTTAACTTTAATTCTTCAACACTTTTCTATTCTAAAATCTAAGAATTGAGATGGGTCAATTTTGTGTAGGTTTCCCACATTAACAGCGCGTCCGAAGGGTGATCGGCGCATATTAGGGAGTCGAAAATCCACGTCCTGATCCGAATGGTTCCGATGATTCGGTTTCAGAATGGCCCGAATTCAGGGACATTTCAGAGATTTCTAAAATTCGGCTATCTTGCATTTTCACCTTTCTTCCAAACATTTTAAAAAGTCCCATCCGGAAATGACGTGTTAAAAAATAAGGGGATCTCCTGCTTGTGACATCACCTGCGGCTTGATATGCAAATGAACTGGTTTTCAATGGGAAATGTGTAATTTGCATATCTAGCCCCAGGTGATGTCATAAGCCGGAGACTCCACAGACACATAAAAAAAAAAAAAAAATTCTCTCAATTTAGGCATTTGCTTGGGATTTTCCTAACACAACGTATAGATCATGTTCAGTCATTTTTTATTCTCTACATTCACGGTATAAGCTATGTGTAGGTGATACAGTCCCTTTAACAGCCAAACAAACCTGTCATATAAACATGATCAATGATATAATATAGGTCAATGCAGCTTAGTTAATGGAAAGGGGGCTCATTTTCCCAGTCAGTATAAATACAATGACTGTGCATTGCATGGCATGTTATTGGTATATAATGCACATTTGATGTTGTTTCCTGTTATATATTTGATGGAACACAGCCTGTATACGAGGTTCTGTCTTTTAATTGCTCTGAATTTCTTATCAGCGATCACCATATTCAAATGTATCACAGATAACAAATCAGAAGAATATGAATGTACTATATACACATCCATACCTCCCAAGTGTCCCTAATTAGGAGGCACAGTCCCTATTTGGAACCTCTTTCCTCCTTTTTTTTCTGGGAGCTCAGAATTCGTAGTCTGTATAAGTGTATCACACACTCTACATCAATAAAACTCACAATAAAGTCTGTTTAAACTTCAGTAAATGTGTTTTTATATTCATTTGTGAAAATAGAATAATGATATACATATCAGATGATATAAATAGTTACCAATGAGACATAAAGTCGCTGAAAAAGTTCTGGTAAAGCCCCGCCCATAGCCACACCTGCAGCCACGCCCACAATGTCCCAATTTTTTACTTGTGCGAAATCTGGACGATGGGGACTAATGGGGCCACTTTGCCTGGCTGAGGTTTATGGGAACTGTAGATCATCAGTATTTAGGTCAGCCGTGCTCAGTAATTCTTCTGTTATTATTGAGCATGTATTTATTTGCCTTTATTCTGGCATTCGCACTTGCCTGTTTGATATTGTGCAGACTGTTTTGGAGTGTAGTTAGTCTTCTTTGTTCTGTTTACATTTGAGAATGCCTCAGTTATATTACACTATGTGCTCACTCCACCCGCTAGACCATGAGATGCATTATTTCTACTGTTTAGAGGAGAGGGGTATAAACAGGACTATTTTTTTGGCAAAACAATACCTAACCGTTAATCTTCGGCACAAACCAGGTTTAACCCACTCGGCTCCGGTTAACCATTAGAAATGTCCAATTTAATGATGTCATTAATTGATATATGCAGTGTCATTTGCTCTTTTATAGCAGTGCACAGACATGTTTTTATTTTAGATTAAAATGAATGTGTAAAATGTACTTGAGTTTTTCTATTTTTGCAAAAATAAATGACTTAACAATACATTGTCCAGGGACAAACCTGAGGAGCTCTGCCTGATGGAAAAGCTCAGCTGGCCCTGCATAATGCATTATTATATCTTTAAAATACCATAACCAGGGTCTTGACGAATGTAATTAATATCTAGGAACCAGCTCAAAACTGTACCACAAACAACACAACTCCCATAAACACACACCACACGTTCAGGATCCTCCATCACCGTTGTAAATGACAGAATCCCTTGATGTCCATACAACCTTTTGGCTGGCTGAGCATCATGGGAACTGTATTGCACAACAAGTGGGTAGCCAAATGATATGATTCGGAGAGCTATAAGCTTGGGTGCTAACAGCTAACTACTTTAGGGCACTGACATGATGCACAGTCAGTGTGCTTATTGGGGCTATTCACTAAAAGGTGAGATGAACATTATATCTCATCAATTTAATGATACATCGCGCAGGGACGGACCTGGTAAGCCCCCTTCCCCATAAAGGAAACTCACCAAGTTTGTTCTTGTACAATGTATAGCTAAATTGGTGAGATGAAATGTTCATCTCAAATCACCTCATATCAATGTGTATGACTGTCTCTCTGTGTGTGTATGTGACTGTCTGTCTGACTGTATGTGATTATCTCTGTGTGTATGACTGTCTCTCTGAGTGTGTATGTGATTGTCTGTCTATGTGACTGTCTATGTGTGTGTGATTATCTCTGTCTATGTGTGTGTGATTATCTCTGTGTGTATAACTGTCTCTCTGAGTGTGTATGTGATTGTCTGTCTATGTGACTGTCTATGTGTGTGTGATTATCTCTGTCTATGTGTGTGTGATTATCTCTGTGTGTATAACTGTCTTTCTGAGTGTGTATGTGATTGTCTGTCTATGTGTCTGTGTGTGTGGTTATCTCTGTGTGTATGACTGTTTCTCTGAGTGTATGTGTGATTGTCTGTCTATGTGTCTGTGTGTGATTATCTCTGTGTGTATGACTGTCTCTCTGAGTGTATATGTGATTGTCTGTCTATGTTACTGTGTAGGTGTCTGTGTGTGTGACTATCTCTGTGTGTATGACTGTCTGTCTATGTGACTGTCTATGTGTCTGTGTGGGTGACTATCTCTGTGTCTGCGTGAATGTGACTGCGTGCATGACTGCGTGTTTGCTTGTGACAGTCTATGATTGTGTGTGTATATTTGCGTGATTGTGTGTGTGTGCTGTTATTTGGCTCCTACAAGCCTAATTTGCTTGCTTGGTAGAGTAAGCACTGCGAATGCTGAATACATTCTTTTTCCATGACAGGTTTTTTTATATAGCATTCAGTCACATTCTTTTCACACTTATTTTGAAGAGCGAGAGAGGTTTGAGTCTGGTGACCCAACCTCTAAGATGCTGCAATGAGAGATTAAAGCTTTTTAACGTATCTGCACTTTAAATTGGATCAAACCAAAAAAGCTGATAAAGTCATTTACAAGGTTTTATACAAAATGCCTGACAGATGGAAACCAAGAGGACATGCAGCCTGGAATCAAAGTAGCATATACTACACGCACAAAAGTATTGGGACACACCACTTAATCACGGAATTCAGGTGTTTCAGTCAGACCCATAACCACAGGTGTAGAAAATCAAGCCCTGAGCGCTAGGGCGCATGGTGTGTAAAAGTCACCAGTGCTTCCGCGGAAGATTCCAAACTCCCACCAGCATTAATATCAGCACAAACGCTGTGCGACAGGAGCTTCATGGAATGGGTTTCTATGGCCGAGCAGCTGCATGCAAACCTCACACCACCATGTACAATGCCAAGCGTCGGACGGAGTAGTGTAAAGCACGCCGCCACTGGACTCTGGAGCAGTGGAAATGTGTTTTTTTTTTCACTGTCTGGCAGTGTGATGAACAAGTCTTGGTTTGGCGGATGGCAGGAGAATGTTGCCCACACAGAGCCCGCACCTCAACCCCATTGAATACCTTTGGGATAAACTAGAACAGCAATTTGAGAGCCAGACCTTCTCATCCAACATCAGTACCTGACCTCACAAATGGTCTACTGAATGGGCTAACTTTCCCACAGAAACACTCGAAAGCCATCCCAGAAGAGTGGAAGCTGTTATAGCTGCAAAAGGGGGAACAACTATATATTAATGTCAATGTATGTCTATGGACAACTGTCTACGCATTTCGCTTAATCGCTTTGTCAGGATTGCTTGTCTGATGTCACTACCGTCAAATCTCTCTTATATAGTGCTGAATGTTGAATCTGTCATGTAATAGCAGCTCAGGTGGAATGAAGGTGCTGGTACTACTAGAAACAGGGCTGATTCTCTCAGGTTCACGTTTTAAAGTGACTGTGTCCAACAATCCAAAAAATCAAATGTGTTCAATATTCAAAAACAAAAATTCTGAATTAGAGGAGATTGTGGAATTAACATTCAACAACCAACATATCATAGGTATTGGTTATGTGAACACAACTGAGATAAATAAAACTGTTAACGGTAAGAATTTGAAACATAAATATAATACATTTTTAAAATAAAATATATAAAACAAATTTAATTTAAATATGTTATTTATTCAAAAAGGTGAATGATAAAGTTAATCATATACGTTTGGAGCAGACGGTAATAAAAATATAATAAGTATATTTACAATTTAAAATGCGGATCCATCAAAACCTTATTTAGTTATAGTAATTAAAATAGCATAATTATAAAAAAAATTAAAATAAAAAAAAAATTATGATATTATTATTACTTAAAAATCTTCCTTCAGTCTCAAATGAAGATATATCCATGGATAAACAATATTTACAGTGCTCGCAAGATATGACAGAGCTGCAGTTAAATTATCCGGAAATAGAGAATTTAACTAACAATTATTTAGTTATGCAAAATGAAGCACCAAATGTCCTTGATTTTGAACAAAACAAAATTAGAAAAAAAAAAAATGAATATGCAGATGGTTGTGAAGAAGAAAACACTGCAGTTACCAAAAGAATAAATCATACATTTATGTAGAGGGTATTAGTGAGCACATGCATTCATTTTTTTTGTAATGCATATATGGCAAATATTATATAAATCCATTAATAATAATCATATTTATTTATTTTTACAAAAAAGACTGACTAAAGATTCTTCAAATAATAAGAAATAATTTAAAAAGAAAAAATGTTTTATTTAAAAATTATTTTTTTTGTATTTATTATTTTTAGTAGAAAATAAAATAACTTTCTTATTATAAAATTTAATATATTTTCATTAAATATATACAGTAAAAAAATCTTAAATGTTAAATCATATTACAAATAATATATGTTTTAAATATATATATAAATATACACACACACATATATATATATATATATATATATATTAAATGTGTGTGTGTATAAATATATATATATATAAATGTATAGTTTTTTTATAGATTATTATTAAAAATAAAAAATGTATGACTGCTGCGATTCAGTCTACAATGAAAGATGATTCACAAGCTCCTACTGATGGATACAATGAGATATAGTTCTTTTATTATAGAGATATATAAATATTCTTCAATATTGGATATTGCACTTAAAGTTGAAGCAAAATAATAAAGTTAATTATTTAAACAATAACATGAAAACCGAGAAGATTGCCACCCCTATTTGGGACAGATGGGTGCAATGCAGAGTAATGATTGTCCATGCTGGAGTGAAGTTTTCTACCAGAAGTAAGACACCATAGGCAGTGCTGATGATGCTGAGGCCTGACATTGTGCTGTTTTATGCCAATGCTTGTGGTACCTATGTTTCATCAACTGTATGTGAGTGTACTACCTTCAAGCACAATCCTTTGAATATTTATATAGCAATGTGACAAATATTTTATATTCAAAGGAATTGTATTTTGGTTGCATTGGTAAGTCCTCTTTATTTAATTTCAGTTCTTTTGGTTGCAGATTACCATAATATTAAATAAAAATGATTTTCTTTCTATATATAATCTTAGTATTCTACAAATGAAGATCAACTTTATCTTCCAAAGGAAAAAACCCACCAAAAGAGAAAAAAGTTTCCTGGAAAGTGAAATAATTACACCCAAACTGATGTTGAATGTTTTTGTGATGGAAAATACAAACAAATGATTGTCTTTCAAACAATTAATTGAAGAAAAATTATCCAAAATGGATGTGGATATGCTCAAAAAAATAGAGAAAAAAATACATGAATTACTTATACATGGGATTTGTTTTATATCATCTTACATATAGTTGGTAAAATATTATAGATTTAAAAAAAAAACAAAAAAAACAATTACATTAATAATGCTATATTGTCATACTGATGTAATTGTTTAAAAATTATTATTTTTAAAGTTACTTTGGATAATTACAAATCTATTATTTGTTTAAAAAATGTTTTTATTTTCAATTATCTAAAGTTCTAAATTTGTAAACCCTACTGGATTATCTTTATGGTTCTAAATTGATAAACCATATTGTGAAAGTAAATATGTAATACTAGAAATTATATGTACAGTGTACAGTGAATATTAAATGGAAAAAAAGATCTATACATTGTGTTAGCAAGCTTGCGAGCAAATGCCTAAATTAGGAGAAAAATGTATTTTAAATGTGTCTGTGGATTCTCCTGTTTGTGTTACATCACTTGTGGCTTGATATGATAATTAAATCAACTATGACATCTTTTGTGGCTTGACATGATAATTTAGATTTTCTACATCAACCAACAAATGATTGTATAAATAGGAGACATAAAAGACATATAAAAACCAAATCTCTTATGTTTACCAGTTGAATGCAATTAAATTATTACAATGTATATATTATTTCATTTGTCATTTAACAATCCACAGTATAAGTACATTTTATAATGAATTACATATTTCCGTTAACATGGTATATGTATATGTAGTATACATATATATAATATGTTTTAACAATTCTGAACCTAAATATTTTAAATTAGCTATCAGATTGACTTTCACTTGAAACATTTTTTTTCCAAAAGTACTTTACATTATACTTGTTCTTATTTTGTTTCTTACAAAAACAATGATTTGATGTGGATGTAATACCGAGTCTCCCAACATTACAGCACCCCAGATGTCTATAAGGATTCTGTCACAACAAAACTCCCCATGGGATTCGAGCTGGAGTAAAAATACTATACGATTTATAAAAAATTTTACAGAATATTTTTGTGGTGTGAAAAAATTTAATGGTAGATAATATTACAAAAAATACTCAAAGAAGTAATTGAATATTTTTATTTAAAATTTCTGTAATATTTTTTATTACAATTGTTCAGAAATAAGTTATCCATTCATATGTAATTCTAAAAATTATAAGATTTATATTATTATTTTTTTCAATTCAGAATAATGTTATATCTGCAAGAAATGAATGCTGCACAAGCATTTAGAACAGTGTATAATTGTTATGAGTAAATATATATATATAAATAGAAAGTCTATAGGTGCAGTTTCTATTTTTGATGAATTCATCTGCGACACATCAGGCTTAGGGTACTTTAATAAAACAATGTTATTACTAAAATTTGATGTATTTAATATTGTTGTTTACATATTTACACAATGGTAATTTAATTATGTAGTAATTTGTATTGTTAAATGGACATCAAAATAGCATAACCTGTGAATGTAAAGAATAAAAAATGAAAATGATCTATACTTTGTGTTGGCAGAATTGCAATCAATTGCTATCAAAGATACATAGAAACATAGAAACATAGAATGTGTCGGCAGATAAGAACCATTCGGCCCATCTAGTCTGCCCAATTGTTTTTTGAGTACTTTTATTAGTCCCACGTTCCCGGTCTTATATCTAGGATAGCCTTGTGTCTATCCCACGCATGCTTAAAATCCTTGACTGTGTTTACCTCTACCACTTCTGCTGGAAGGCTATTCCATACATCCACTACCCTCTCAGTAAAGTAATACTTCCTGATATTACTTTTAAATCGTTGCCCCTCTAATTTAAGACTATGTCCTCTAGTTGTGGTAGTTTTTCTTCTTTTAAATATACTCTCTTCCTTTACTGTGTTGATTCCCTTTATGTATTTAAATGTTTCTATCATATCCCCCCTGTTACGTCTTTCCTCCAAGCTATACATGCATGCATACAATAATAAGAAAATGTGGTATAAATATGTCTGTGTTGTCGTCTGCTTGTGACATCACCTGTGGCTTGATGTGCAAATTGGACTACTTTTCAATACTTTTCAAGTAGTATCAAGCTACAGGGTTATATCATAAGCAGGTGACTCCACGGTCACATTTAAACCAAAGTTTACTCCTATTGTTCCTTCTATTGTATGCTTGCCCGCACTTCCGCGTTTTGGTAAACTGGAGCTCTTGTTCAAAGTGGCCTCGAATGACACAGACGATCCTTGTGAGGGCAGCACTTTTCGTGTGAGCTGTAGGTGTCCCACCTGAAAAATGCCTCACTCAAAAAAGTGCTGCCCTGGGAGGAGCGCCACCCTAAATATCCCCACGCTAGTGATTACAGAAATATTATGTAATATACAACAGTCGTGGAAAATCAAACGGACTTTTTCTTCGCTATATCATAATTTACCTGAGACACTCACTTACATAATTTATGTTTGGATCAGTTAGATCCAAACTTCTGAAACGGTTTTTAAAAATCCCCGAAATTCTTTGATCTAATTTTCTTATGAATTGTATTTCAGTTCACTTTCTTAGGTGTAGACGGATTATTAAATGATGTTAATGGCCATGATTTTAATGGGTATCCATCGTCACCTAAAAAATGTAAAACGTTTTTCAATATATAAATAAAATATTTCAAATATCAAAATAATATTTTAAATTATAAATATGAATCTAATATTTTTACTAATGTATTCATTCACCATATTTTTTTTAAGAATATTATATCCATTTAATGATTATTTATTAATACAAAAATTATATTGATTACGAATATACTTTAATATAAGACAATAATACATAAGAAAAATAAAATTATCTTTTATTCCAATTTTTCAATTGTGTTGAAAACAAAAATAAGAAGTTTTGAAAATGGGATACAAAATCTTATTTTTTGGGAGGGATAACAGATCATACTGGATAATGTATTTATTTTTCACTACTGAAAAGCATTTTAAAAGAAGGATTAGGCTGTATATCACTCAAAATAGAGATTGGTGTGACACTGATAATTAGATATCAGTGTCACACCAATCTCTATTTTGAGTGATATACAGCCTAATCCTTCTTTTAAAATGTTTTTCAGTAGTGAAAAATAAATACATTATCCAGTATGATCTGTTATCCCTCCCAAAAAAATAAGATTTTGCCACACATTGCAAATTCCACGCACACCTGTCAGGATTTAAGTGCACCACGGTATGTTCAGTGTCCAGCCCCCTTGAACTGTGATATAGCCTTTCCATGCATGCTCAGTCTCTCTCACGCCCACAAGGGGCCTCGGAAATTTTCCAGTATTCAAAATACTTCTGGTCCCAAGAAGTTTGGATAAGAGATACACAACCAGTACCTATTAATAAAATTATAAATATATATATTTTTTAATTATAAAAAAATTTAAATAAAATGTATTTATTACCTAATAGCCAGTCATTGCCATCACATCCGTTATCAAACCAATTATCAATTTTCAACCCAATTTTTTTCATCCTCTTTTGGTGGAGCAATTATTAAGCCAACAACATTTGGAAAACCAGCAATGTTCATGAGCTGCTCTTTTAAGTCATTTAAAGAATTATTTTTTGTAAGTTTATTTATTGCGTAACAACCTGCATGAAGAGCCCGGTCTAAAATATGACTGGGTAATTCCTCCAAGTGCGCCAACTGCGTAATAATTAAACGTGCACAGTAATTTTACAAAACCAGGCACTGCATGGCTCCTTTTTGTTTGAGGCAAAAAAACATCTTTTATTTTATCATATTTTAAATATATTACATTTGATGAAACCCTGGGTCTGTTTTATAATCTCACTTTCCTTGAGATTAACTCAAACTTGGAAACGTTTTTTTTTTTCTGGTTTTTCTCGCATTCACTCTTCTATTTAGATTTTTATTTTGTCAATTTCTGTGTTATTTCCAGAAACGAACGCGTATTAAAAATCGGAAATTCTATCTCCATTTTGAATATTTCATTAACCTGCAAAATTTATATATAAATATTTAATAATGCTTTAAGTATAATTACATTTCTTTTAATAATACTTTATGTATAATTATAATATTAATTTATATTAGAGTACAGTTTAGTATATGCTTTATCTCCTTTATATCCTTTAATTTATTGTGAATTTCAAATTCTAATCAGCTTTATCTTTTTGAGTAAAACTAATACAATATATATATAAATTGTCTTATTCACCCCTTGAGCTATTAAAATAATAACCATTATTAAAATCATTAAAATTTCTATATATATATATATATAAATATATATATATATATGTAATGATTAAAAATGATTTGTTATATACTAACAAAAATTAGTAATATTTAATTTAATATAGCTTAGAAAGGTTGATTACCTGACACTTAAAGGGACTCTGCCACCTAAACATTGGTTGTACTGTGAAGTTAGAGATAGAGAATAAAAAAAAGTATCAGAAATAATGTATGCATTGTTCAGAGCTAAATGCACAAGTTAAGAGAACGTTGTGTTTTAAATTTACAGACACTGTGGTGTCGCCTGCTTATGACATCATCTGTGGCTTGATATGCAAATGAACTGCTTTTCAACTGGAAATCTGTAATTTACATATCAAGTCACAAAGGGAATGTCATTAACTGGAGATCCCACCGACACATTCAAAAGACATTTTTCTCTTATATTAATCATTTGCTTGCAGATCTGCTAACACAATGTATAGATCATTTATGTACAGAATTATTGTTCATGGTGATAGAATAAAGCCATTTTGGATCTCTTGCTATCTGACACATACTTTCAGTGACCCTGACTCCCGGGGACATAGGAAATTGAATATATGTTCTCTTTCCAAAGTGAAATATATAATTATACGTCAGTGTAATTCGCTGAATTGATTGCTGTATAATAACGATTCACTAAATCTTTACATAAATGCCATAACATGTTACTGTAATTATAGGATACTGACACTCAGCTCTTGAGTAATATTTACGACCATAGCAATCTCTAAAGGAAATAGAAAGATTGTCTGCATAAAGATAGGACCCTTAAGGGGAAACTAGAATTTTTTTTAAAAGTAATTTTAATGCAACATAAATTGAACTGCCAACAAATAATACCATGAAATTTATAGTTAAAGTGCAAATTCATTTGCATAAACGTGTACTTATTTTTTCTAAATGCTGTGCATATTTTGCTTTATAGTAAATATTTTTTATTTTGCTTTTAACTTTGAAACAAATTATAGCTTTTCTCCTAAAAATAACCGGACTGGCTTCTGAACTGGTCTGTCTGTGTCTGGCTCCAAAAGTCTACAGAAATTTGTCAAGCCCTAAGTTACTGGTGCATCTAAATTCACCGACTATGCAGCAGTTTCGCCATTACTGTGGAATCAGCATCTCTCTGTTCAACCATTTCTGGTGCATGGGCGTGGTTTCCGCTTGCACTGCGTGTTGTGATGTAACACATGAAGGAAGGGCTTGGCAAAATAGGCGGGAGTGTTGCTACAGCAACAGAAGTAACTCAATTTTTGTATACATAGTCCTCCTATGTATAGCTTATGGAGGGGGCAGAGACTCGGCACTCGGGGACTGGACTCTGGGAGGTCAGTCGCTATATAAACCCCTCTCTTGCTACACTCCCTGCTTACTTGTTAAGCTAGTTGGTGTACTACCTTAGTCTCCTTGTCAAGTACTCGCTTTGCATATTTGTCTCCCTGGTTTTGACCCCTGGCTTTCCTCAAACGTTTATCCTCCTATCGCCTGCCCTTGGACCTCGGCCTGCCTTCTCGATCCTCAGCTGCCTGCCTCGACCATTGGACTCTCCCTCGACCTCTCTTTTGCCTCACCCTTTATTGCCTTACAGGGCTGCATGCTCTACGCTCTACCATCCCCTGGTACAGGCCCTTCAGCTGTCTCTGTACTACAACTACCATAATTCCCTTCCATTCAAAAAAGCTGGTGGGGGGCTTATGGGGTTTGTAGTTCGGCAGCAGCTGAAGGGCCGCAGATGGACGTCTATGCGTGCTTAAAGTATACTCTAACTCATATAAAGTTGTTAAGTACCAATGAACGTGGTGTATCCAGGGCATGGTTTATTTGCAGACTGAGAGTGAAGTTTAGCACAGAAACCTAGAGAATACACAGCTAGTTTCTAAATCCTGCAGTCTTTACCTCAGGATACCAGAGGACATTGCCTCCTAACCCAATAAGTGTTTTTAATTTGTAAACAATTATTCTTAGTGCGCTAGGGAACACAGTGGAAGGCACGATGGTACAGCCAGATACTATCAGATAAACATCCAGTATTCTTGGCAGTCTTACGCCGTGCTCGACTGAATTACATTGGCAAGCACACTTGATGGAGAGACTATAGAGGCTGTAAAAGGACAATACAGTACATTTCATCCGTGTCGTGGTCCCGTATAGGGGCTGAAAGCTTAGCAAAACACGCCAGAACACAGAACTAAATATTATGATTCCGACAGACAATATTCTATTGATGTGGGTATGTCTTGATGCAACCATATAAACCAATAGTAAAAATAAGTATGCAATTAAATAACACAGGAATATTTTTTTCTGTATCCCCCCCCCCCCCCCCCCCACCCTGAAGTACATTTGTCTCTTTTTTAAACTGCATGGCCAATATAAAATAATTTGAGCAAAAAAAATGTTCTCTGGTGTGTAGAGATACGTGTCAATTTATCCTCTTCTCTGACTAATGGCTGGTGAATCCAACTGTTTTGCTGTGCAGAGGGGTCTATGACTGTCCTGCTTTCAGAGCGGCCATTATATCGCAGACGTTACAGAGCTGAACTGTTAGCTCCGATGCATAACCCTATAAAAAAAACCTTACCCTAAAATGGACTGTAAAACAAACCCTAACCCTAAAACAAATTCTAAAACAAACCCTAACCCTAAAACAAGCCCAAACCCTAAAACAAGCCCTAATCCTAAAACAAACCCTAACCCTAAAACAAGCCCTAACCCTAAAACAAGCCCAAACCCTAAAACAAGCCCTAACCCTAAAAAAAACCCTAACCCTAAAACAAGCCCTAACCCTAAAACAAGCCCTAACCCTAAAACAAACCCTGAACTCTCGGCTGCTGAAAGGTCAGCGGTGAAAGAGCAGCTCTAAAACAGAACTATCCCAGTCTGCCGCAGAGACCCCTGGAATTTCAAGTAACAAAAATTAATTGTTTTTGTTTTTTACTTTTAAATTACAATTTTTTTTTTAAACCAGAAATGGCTGTATCCACAAATGTCTTTACATAAGGATCTACTCAATATAGAGAGAACTGCAGGAAATTGAGATGGGAATTAAGGCCAGAGTTGCTGGGTGGGAAAAAATTCTCCCATTCAGCTGCACTGGAGAATTTTTCCAACTCGGCCATATTGACCTAAATTCCCATCTCAATTACCTGCAATTCTCTATTTATTGAATAGATCCTTAGATATACCAAAAATATACTAGTCAATAAAAACGACATAGCCCCTGCATTTGTCCAGCTGTGACCACACATAGCACCCCTAGTGGTTTAGAGCTGCAATAGATTCCATTCCCTTTCTCGCCATCCTGCCCTAAATTCCTTTCTCCACTTCTACACCCCCCCCCCCCCTCCACCGATCTCCTCCCATCCTTTCTTTTTCACTGCTATCAGCTGTTCTAGCCAATCTATTTCCACCATCTTGTTGTACATTCTTTCACCCCCTTTTTTTTTGTCCTGCCCTGTTTATCAGCAAAAGCAGTCGTACTGGAACCGGTTTTCTTCTAAATGAGGGGAAAAAAAGTTTGTGAGAATGATGATCTTAGCAAAGAAAAGCCTGACCCCTGAACTCTGCGTAACCTACAAAGTAGACAAGATAGAAGGAGAAGCAAACGTTATATGAGGCCCAGTTACATGCAAGCAGAGAGTACTATCTGTGTCTTATGCTTTTTCTCCATACATGTCATCCAGGGCTGCCACCTGGCCGGTATTTTCCCGGCCGGCCAGTAACAAATTGACTTGAGGCTATGGTGGCAGTAGCCTGGCTGGTGGAGGTGGCAACCCTATACACACAATCAAGACCCCCTGAGCTGAATATATATGAATTATCAATGAATAATCCCAGTGTTATTTTTTTTTACACTGTATGTGTCACTACATTGCTTCATTATACTTTATTTAAATCACTACATATATTTCTCTTATTACTACAGCGCTCCAGATTACTTTTTTTTTTATTTTTCTTCATGTCTGCTCTTAAGGTGTGGTAATTAGGTTGCCATTCCCATCTCTGTTTTTTTTTTTTTTTTGTATTGTTCATATCTAGAAGCAGCTATACCTTTAACACTTTCTAACAACAGTTCTGATTCTCTCACTAAGCCCCTCCTTATTGGAACCCTGTGAATTTAGAAGCCCCGGCGTAGTAAAACGACAGGAGAACTGTTCAAGTGTACAGAAAATACGCTAGGGGGAACTGCCCCTTTAAGATCCCTCAAGGGGTCGCTTCTCTAGACTGAGACCTCTTCGTGCCAAGCTCTGAAATGTTATAATTTCTCTAAAAGAAATGGTTGGGCTCAGCAAACCCAACCGTGCTGAGTGATGAGATCTGCATCAAGCCAATTAATCCTACACGTTAATTAAGCACAAACAATTGGTTATATTATACAAAGCTAACGTGTGTCTAATTGCTGACTTTGCTTTTGGGTTTCTCAATGTGCGGATCTTACTCATAGCGAGCTCTTGAGAAATATTTTGGAACAGATGGGTGGGGATTTGAAAGTAGGACAGGAGCAGGGAGTGGAGGTTCTAACTCTCTCACCTTTCAGGGCAATTGAACAATAAGACTAGACCAGGAGCAGCTTGTAAAACATGATATATGGGATTTGTAGAAACAATAATCCCAGTTTGCACTTTAATCTATATAATAAATTATATATAACAAAGTGTTTAACCAGGAAAAGTACATGGAGACTTAATTTAATAGTACTGGCTCTTTCCATTTGATAGAATGAGTCACCCCTCTCAGGAATTAAACCTGCAACTCTGGGAACTGAAGGGAGTCTAGAGGCTATGCATTAGCTCACTGAGCTATCTCACCTCACAATGATGCCTCCTCTACTGCCAATTATTGTTCAGTAGATAGAGAGGCTGTGAAGAGACTGCATGGTTAAATCTTGCAATGTCCCCACCCTGTTACTGCTCTAAATATTTGAATCTATTTCCCTATATATGTTTATACACTTTCAATAACAGATTGGATGCCTTTCAAGCAAATACAGCTGAACAGGACTTCAAGAATCAGCGTGTGCAATGTTATTTCATGGCACAATCACATTTTCTGTGGAGAATACATTTTTTTTTTTTTTTACCTTAACTCCACCTCCTAGCCTCTCTGGCACAAAGCTAGGTGTACAGCTGTACTCTCAGAATTCTCAGCACTTTAGAAAGAATGGTCATTGGGCAATATGCCACACTGGTGCTTTATAACGGGATATCTCTTTGCAGAGATCAATGGGCGTGGGCATGCACTTATGACATCACTTGCATACGCATTTGAAGTTTAGGGAGCCTTATCATTGTCTCTAAACTGGGCAAGAGAATCTGAAGAGAAATACTGACATGCACAGCAACAATTTAAAGTCTTTGTATCGCCCAACCCAGTTTGAATGTCCAACAATACATTGGGCCCTAAAATGGTTAAACACCCACAAACAGAATCAATGTGACAATTGCCATCTCTCTCTTACAGGACTTGTGCTCTTTAAATGCATGTATTTTTTGGCCCAGTAAAATCACTGAAATATTTATTTGTCCGATTTCCTGTTTCCTAATGTGTTTGTCAATATTTATTGCTGTCCGTCTGTAATTTCTCTGTCCGCGGAATTATTTCCTTTACCCACTTAAGCCTGTCTAATGACTGGGCTCCAGTCAGGTCTTTGAGTACTGCCTTATTAATGAGGCATAATGCTCCTAACAATTCCCTGGAGTTCAAAGCTTTTAAGAAAGCATTGTTGTGCCGCAAGTATGGTGGAGGCTGGGTGGAGAAAGCCCTCGTGTGTTTGGCCCAGGATGAGTTAAGTCATGGATTTACTGAAGAGAGAGACTAACTTCGTCTCTCCCAAGTGACCTCTCTCTGGTGCCGATACACGTCAGGCATTGAAGATCTCAGCACAAGTTCTACCATGACTTCATTGTCCTGGCCGGTAGGTAGAAGTTTGGTCTGGCCTAATTGACTATGGGGACATTTTGGTCTTCAAGATTTACAATTGTAACAAAAAAAAAAAAACGCTTTATGCATGGAAGAAGGTATTGCAGGGGAACTGCAAAATTAAGGGCAATAGAGCAGAATTTGATGTTTGGCTGAAAGGGCAAAACTTTCCAACTACTTTGGCCTAAATCCTAATTCTCAGGGAATTAAGGGAAACTTAAATTTAAGGCTGAATTGAATAATTATTTTTTTAACTCAGCTCATTTGGCCAATAAATCCCAACGTGTTCTGAAACCAGTGTGGCCAAAGTCTCCTGTCCTAACTCAGGCTGTTGGGGCTTAGCCCAGAAACATCGACCGGATAACTGTCCTATCTGTAGAAGTAGTAATAAGTAATAAACATAAACCAGTATTCATCCTTTGAGGGTTCATTTAAGTATAGGAGAACAAGCAATACATTAAAATGATTAAACCTTTGCGGATTCAATATCAAATTGCCTGTTGTGGCATATCCTTGCACCTTAGGGGAACCTACTTTTTTTTAAATATTTCAATTACTACAGTTTATAAAATAGTGGAAATGTGCTGAGTTTGGAGGCTGTTATTTGCTAGTGTGGTGTATTTTCTGCCCCCATTTAGCAGTTCTCTCCTGGAGTCTGTGATCAGATGGGCAGAGATACTGCCAAGCCGTCTGTCTGATCTGGTCAAGTCAGGGTTTATTAGGCCTCTGTGTGGAGTAGCCTCTAATTCATATCATTTCATTCATATGGTGCAATCTGATAACAGGATGCCAGGACCCCTGCTCTACTGAAGATCAAAGGGCTTGTCACAGTCCATTTAAATCTTTTCTTTTCTGACAAGTGAGAGATGCAGCATTTGCATATCACTAGCAAGGTGCTAATTATTCCTGTAGACTAACTAATCACAAGACAAAAGCAAATGCAAGGCACTGTGGGAAAATTCTTCTCCTGCTAGGAGTCGTAAGGAACAATTCTGGGTCAACATTCTAAGTGTGGAGCAATCAGCAGGAACATTCCATTGGCTTCCATGGTGACTGCTCCACTTTAAGAACTTTGCCAATGTCCAAAGAGGGACACTTTTGTTTAGAGGGAGTGGCTGAAGGTATGGCCGTGGGTGGGACATAAGTAAAAAATACACTTTATTTACAAAAAAAAGGATACATGTTGAGTATCTTTTATCCAAAATGTTTGGGACAAGAAGCATTTTGGATAACAGATCATTTCCCCCAATATGATAGTAATAACAAGTGTTTCACCAGGAAACGTTTATTCAGATATTCTCTGGTTTCCAAGTATGTCCCGGTGATGTTACTTTTTCAAAGTTGCCAACTTTGGCCATGTTTCCAGGGACACATATTTGTTCCACATGCTGCAGAAAGAGCATGCAGAGTGCAGCCCGGCAGTATGTAGGATGGATATATACACACAGACACAATCCAATTAATTAATCAGGGTAGAGATCTCATAGGACCTACCATGATTAATTAATTGGATTGTGTCTGTGCGTATATATCCATCCTACATACTGCCGGGCTGCACTTTGCATGCTCTTTCTGCAGCATGTGGAACAAAAATGTGTCCCTGGAAACATGGCCGATGTTGGCAGCTATGCTTTTTCCCAATATCCCCTGGATGTTGCAATACTCATGAAATACATGAAGTTGCAGTTCTCATGAAACCCAGTAATATCAGTGTAAATACTGTATAGAGCAAATAACTTACTGTTACTGGGATGTAGCTGTGATATGAGGCATCGCTAAGAACCTGCCGTTGGCGTGTCAGGTCTGCACACGTGTCATTGTATTACCCTTTGTGGGCGTGGGGGAATCCGAGCATGCATGGAAAGGCTATATCACAGCTTAAGGTGGGCTGCACAATGAATACACTGCTGTGCGCTTGTATTCTGACAGGGGTGTGTGGGGCAAAAATCCCAAAAAAGATAAAAAAACTTGTATATAAACATATGTACTGCATTTTTGTGTTCAATCCACACTTTGCTTTATTATACTGGGAATGTAGAGAATAAAAAATGACCAATACATTTTGTTTGTAAATCACCTTGTGTCTTAATATCCAAATTATACATTTGCCAGTAAAAATTAGTTTGTTTGCAAATCAAGCCACAGAGACATTTAATACATAATTTTATTTTATTTTACCATACACCTCAACCTTTGGCCCCCGGCGAGTTGGGCCGCCAGGGGGCCGGCATTGGGAGGTCCAGTTTCATCTATACTGATCATGCACACAAATGCGTAGTAGGCTTTCTCCCGTGTCCTAATCATTGCAGTCCCAAATCCCTCTGTCTACCTCTGTCCGGAAAAGACGGGACAGAGCCTCAAATCCGGGGCAGTCGCCCAAAAAGTGGGAAAGTGCATATTTGATGCATTTGGATGCAAATTTGCTAACACAATTTATAGATCATTTTTTATTCTCTACATTCACAGTATAAGCAGAATATACATTGACAGAGTCCCTGAACTTTGTTGCTCTATCACTGTGTACATATAGCATGTTTGATGAAAATATCACAGGAATCCAGTCACTTAATCAGCTACTTTGATTTTCCATCTTTAAAGGAAAATTAAACACAAGAGCAATATCTTAATAGATCCACGTGGGTTTACTAACTGCTGTGTCTCACATGCGAGACACAGCAGTTCCTGGTTATCGGCTCGCCCCGCTCTGACAGCTGAATGAGAGGGTCTCTTGCTGCTAGCACAGTGAGAGACCCTCGTTTTTGCATGGGATCAGCAGGGGGGGATTTACTTAAGGTCGCCGACCAGACTGTCTGTCAGATGATAAACTGTCAAAAGTACTATCAAAAGTACACGCCAGTTCATCCTCATACTAGTGACAACTAACTTTCCACTTGTGTTTCTATATTAGAAGCACAAGTGAAAAAAAAAAAAAGTTTAGTGTCCCTTTAAGGCCCACAGACTCTTCATCAGACATAACGACGGCTCAATCTTGCATAAAGCAAAAGGCAATTAATGTCTTAAATAAAACCTCTGCCCGATCATGTGGATCTCGCCCATCGCAGTGCTGAAAGATAGAGTCTGTGTAAGGAGTCATCTAGGTCGAGCCAGAAATTGTCACAAAGGTGTGTGAAATCGGAAGAATCTAAAAATGGATATACCAGGGCAAAGTTGTAAAAGTGATGTAACCAGCAGGAACATTCCATTGGTTTCCATGGTGACTGCATCACAGTTACAAAGTTTCCCCAGAACTGATCCCTTAAAGGGACTCTGTCAGCTAAATATTGATTCTACTGTGAATATAAAGAATATAATCTGATGAAAAATGAGTGCAGAAAAATAAGTCTTAAACATGTCTGTGGTGACATCAGCTGTGGAATGATATGCAAATGAACTACTACTATTTAATGGAAATTTGCATATTAAGACACAAGTTGATGTCATAAGCAGGACACATGACAAGCCCATTTATCTCTTGAATTATGCATTTTTTTTGCAATGCTGCCAACACAGGGTATAGATCATTTTTTTTTTATCCTCTACATTCACAGTTTCTGTAATGTTTAGGTTTAGGCTGACTGCCTTTAAAGGTCGCACTGTAATTAAACTGAATAAAATCCCAGCGGTTGGGAGTCTTATCTATTTGATGTTTTTTCATCTTTACAGTCCGAGTTTCCATCCTTGCTGCAACATTCTCAGGCCAAAACTCAAGTTATATGTTATTTTAGATGGGAAAAAAAAAAAAAAATCTGACTGTGATAACATGAAATTCCTGACATTTCAATCTCAGCAGATAACCCAGAGGAAATGAGTAATTTGCATCCACTCTAATCAGCCTCATTTCTACCAACTAGCATCACAGGCCGGTTATTAAAGAGCAGCAGCGTGAACTGTCTGACTCCTGGCCAGCCCCTGCCTCCCCTTCGCACTGGTATCCAGACCCCCGATCCAGTTATTTTTGGGCACCTGCCACAGCGTAATCACAGTTTCTCGGATGTTGGAGGATTTCTAAGGTGGTGCAGTGCTCGGTGCTTTATCTTGGCAGAGATACAGAATGCCGTGGCTTCACTCCCTTGTTCAGAATGAATTTTATGTATTTATTTCCTTGGACTGGAATGTATCAGAAGCTTATATTGTAGTCTGAGAAATTCATCTGTTTCAGGAACAAAATGGCCTGTCTGCTTTCATTTTTTTGATCAGTGAACATCCTCCGTTTCAGGGATGCCCCAAGACATCATGCTGCCTGGGTCCAAGCATGAAATTCTGCTCCCCCCCCAAATAAAACCATGCCCACCTCCATCGAAACATTCCCACATCCACTATGTTATATGACGAAAATTAAAACTAAAATGTAATTCATAAAATTTGCACTCTTTGTCCCCAAATAACTTTACAGTGCGATCTTTGCCGTAGATTGTCAGTGCCATCTTTGCTTCCAAACAACTTACCAGTGCCATCTTTGCACCCAAACAACTTTTCAGTGCCATTTCTCTCCATATGCAGCTTATCACTGCCATCTTTGTCCACAAACAGCTTGTCAAGCCCTGTTTGTGCCTCAACAGCTTGTCAAAGCCATCTTTGTCCACACACAGTTTGTCACAGCCACCTTTGTCCAAAACAGCTTGTCACTTCCATATTTGTACCAAAACAGTTTGTCACTGCCATTTTGTACCCATACACTTGTCACGGTTATATTTGTCCCCATACAGCTTCTCCGTTCATTACTCCAACTTTAAAGACAGCGCCACACATGAGTAGTCAATCCTTACACTGCGCTTCCCGCCCTTGGTGTTCAAAGAGCCCGGGTGAGGTGCACCCCATGAACCTGCCCGGGCTCAGCTCTAACTTGGGGTGCCAAATTGCCACCCCTGTCAAAGTGCCGCCTGGGTCCCGTGGACCCACTAGGACCCATTTAAGGACCAGCTTTGCTTCATATTGTGTTTGCTTCATATTGTGTATGGACACAGCATGAACTGATGGAAAATGCTCAGTTATGGCCTGATTCAAAATTTGACATGCTAGGCATTTACCCTAGCCTCCAGTTTTTGAGGGTTTCTCAGAATGGTGAGATGTAGCCCTGTTCCAGGCACCTGGACTTCAGTCACTGTGAGGCCCCTCGTGATAGGGACACCTGGGCAGAGCTCCAGTGTCCGTGCCATGGACATATGAGGTAGCAGTAACATCCCCTGGATGATGGGTAACAGTAACATCCCCTGGTGGTATTTAAAAACGAGCCCCTATCTGAATGTATTGTTCTGGATTAAGCACTTTATTATTATAAAGCCTCCCTATGTGACCCCTGATTCCATTCCTGTTTTAAATCAGTTTCACACCAGGCTTTAGAACCTATTTCTTTCCATCATCCATCTGGATTTCAAAGGGATATAATAGCAGTGGTTTCAATTGCAGTCTGGAGAGAAAACACACACATGGAAAACAAAGGATCTGTCACCAAAACAGTGTTATAAGGTGAGCAGAGAACATGCTTGCCCAAATTGCATCTCCAAGCCGCCCCCTTCCTACTTTGTTTTTATACTGCCCAATTTCGTCTGAATTTCCCTCCTTCCTCAAAGGTCTAGAGTGTGTGTTACTTCCCCATCCTATCCTTCTCAATTGGGCAACGTGTTGCACAGCATAAAACAAATAAATCTTTACTTTGCATTAGCAAAACTTAAAGGGACTGCCTGGTGCCCAAAATGCATCTTTCAAATATTAATGCATATTAATGGGCTTTCAGAGAACTTTAAAATGCATGGTTTACATTTTTCATTGCTTAAACTATAAAATACTTACTGCTAGATGAAATTGTGTAATTACAGCAGTTTGCATGAAGCCAGGACTGCCCACACTAACTGAGTAAAATGTCCTTCTTCTTCTTTTTTGGCTCCAGGAACCAGTGAGAATAATTTCATTCAAATGAATGCAATTTTCTTTCTCTCATCAGACAATGTGTTGAGATTCTACTGTGTACTAGAGCAAGTCTGTTACAGTCCACACAATGTAATCTATTCCAGGAGCACATGAAGTGACTGAATTAACAAAACTTTATGTGCTTAGTTTATATATAATCAACGCTGCCGCAACTGCAGTAAACATGCAGAGTAATCAGTGGGGGACTTGAGTCAAATATTAAAAATGTGATTTATGCAGAATTCCTGCGTCAAATTACACTAGAAAAAAAAAAGCCTGTGCACTATACAAGCAGTGATCTTCATTTTGCACCAGTGTGAGTTTGGGGACTAGACTGTTGCAGATATTTAAAAAAAATCCAAAATGAACCTTGTTTGAAATTAGTTCTTAACATGCACAGGTAACCTCAACTATCTACTCATCTTTTCTTCAAACATGCAATTATCACCAAGTTCCATCTTTGGTGGAGGATTTGTTCCCTACTTGGTATAATTTGCTGTAACCCAAATCTAAACTGGACAAATCTTCCACTTTTTGAACATTTATTAATGTCCTGTTTAAAGAGTATTAGGCAGGCTGAGGTCCGGGGTGTGAACAAGGTCATTTTTGGGGACCTCAGTACATTCAGTTTGGTGGACACAAAGGCAGTAGTGTATCTTCCACAAGGCAAACAAGAGAGTTTAGAGCACTTCTGGTGCTTTAAAGGTTTTCACTACCTCCCCCCACTTTTAGGGTTGCCACCAAGCCGGTATTTTACCGGCAGGCCGGTAAAGGAGGCAGTAGCAAGGCCAGTATTTTTTTGTGGAAAAGGTGGCAACCCTACCCACTGTTCAGCAAGCTTTAGCTCCTTCCACTTAATCAGGGTGATGGGGGCATGTAATGGACGTGGTGGGGGTATGTAATGAGGGTGATGGTGGCATGTAATGGGGCAAAATGCCGCCCTAGGCGAGTGCCTTGTTTGCCTTGTGGAAGATACACCACTGTTTGTATATTCAGATAACTAGGGATAAAGTAAGAGCAAAGATTTAAAAATGCATTGTACAGGGACCGTGTTTGTCTTGCAGGAGAAACTCACCATGTCTGGCCCTGCATTATGCATTGTTCTGTTGGTGTCATGAAACGTTTGTGCCAAAGGCAGTGCTCCTTTAATCACTGTGCTTACTTATCACAGTAATCATATGCCCCAGGAGTGCTTTGAGCAGGCTCCCGGAAGACTGCCTTGTTTCAAGGTTACAGGGCAGGGGTAGGCAACCTTTGGCACTCCAAATGTTGTGGACTACATTTCCCTTCATACTTTGCCAGCATTCCATCTGTAGGGCATTATGGGGGGTGTAGTTCACAACATATGGAGTGCCAAAGGTTCCATACACCTGCTATAGAGTCTACTCAGTAAAGAGGGAATTGAGATTTGGAATTTCAAACTTTCAGGGGTCTCCAAACTGCAGCCCTCCAGATGTTGCAGGACTACTGTTTAGAGGTTGTTTGATAACCATTTCATTTGTCTTCCCAGTTGCCTGACCCACCGCGATTCATAATGTAGACACATAATGCAAGAAGTCATGGTTTAACATTTTTTTTTTTTTTAACTTAAATTCACTAAAAAAAGGTACATTGGAGATGCAAGATGAACATTTTCCTCTCACCATTTTAACTACACATTATCCAGGGACAAACCTAGTGAGCTTCCCCTGCTAAGCTAACTCACCAGGTTTGCCCAATGTATAACTGATTTGGAGAGATTAAAAATGTTCCTCTCCCCCTAAACTCTCCTTTTAAGGAACCCTCCAATGGTCAGAACCCTTCTAATAATGATTAAAACAGATCTGGCACGTTAAAGCCCTATTCTGCATCAATTTGAATGGTTCTACAGAGCCACAAATAGAAGGTAAGTCGCTATAGTGAAGGTCCATGCTCTTATTACACATGCCATCAAAGGGTTTAAACCTAGGTTTATGTTAATCATATTTTACAGATAATACAAAGTCACAACTCCTAGCCATCCTGCCCCCTTTATCAATTGAGCGCTCAGAGTAGCAGGGCCAGCTGTTGGGGAAACCCAGTAGTGCCCTGCCTTTCACGTACAGCAGTACTGCCCCTACATCAGTCTAAACTAGTGAGGTTTGCAGAGTAGAACCAATGTGTTATAGGTTTGCCACATAAATCTTTCTCTCCAGTAGAGGAATTCGAAGGTACCCCACTAACTCACTATATAAAAGCAAGAGGGGGTGTGTGTGTGTGTATGTGTGTGTGTGTGTGTGTTCGTGTGTTCGTGTGTATGTGTGCCACCACTGTTTAGAGGTTGTTTGATAACCATTTCATTTGTCTTCTCAGTTGCCTGACCCACCGCGATTCATAATGTAGACACATAATGCAAGAAGTCATGGTTTAACATTTTTTTTTTAATTGTTTTTCTGAAGCTTATTTCAAACAGCTTGCTGTGTTGAAAGGCTACTACCTTAGTTGGTAGCAGATTCCAAAAAAATGAATATTTTATGCGAACAAGCCTTGTAATAAACAGTGATGAATTGTCAAGACCACCAGCATGTCATAATATCATTAACAGAATCAATATAGGGGAAAAAAAAAAAAAAATCCAAAATGGCAACTGGTTACCTTACCGCAAAGGTAAGCTTCAAAATACTTGAAGGACTCCATGGGAGTGGAATGGGTTTTACAATTTTTTTTTTTTTTTTTTTTTTTTAAACATTAACCAATTACATGTTGGTCAGTTCCCTTCATTAGGTCTTCAGAATTTGAGATGACAAATCAAAAAATATAGTAATTTAAAAAAAAAAAAAAAAAATGTTTTGATAAATGTATTTAAATAAGAATGAAACCACAAACATTCATTAAATGTATCATGGCAGGAAGCAAGCAGAGAACTGGTTGATAAAAAAAAATAAATAAAAAAAAAATAATAAATTGCTTTTGACTTTTTGCTTCCCCTCTGCCATTGTTTAATAAGTAAATATTAATAGAAACGTCTCTATAAAGATTTCATTAAGGATATTATACACATCAGCAATATGTATATTTTTTAAGCTATTTAGAACCAAACTTCAGGATCGTTTATAAGAAAAATAAATGTCTTAAATACAAAAAGATCTGTAAAAACAAAAATTGGCAAAATAAAAATATACCCATCCTCCCATCCCCCAAGCAGGAAAAAAAAAAAAAAAAAAAAAATCATATAAAGTTCATTATCCCCCTAAAGTTCATTATATTTCGAAAGTAATGAGGCAGTTTAAGGTGCTGGCAAAGCCTATTTGAGACGATGCCAAGGTTGTGTAGTTTTTCAAACATTTGCATGCATTTATGTCCATAGTCTAAAAGTCAGACCAATTTCTAGAATGAGCCTTCAAGTAGACAGTCACAGTTTTAATAAGTCTATGCTCTGTTTGGGGTGGGGGGTCGGGGGTGTTTAAACGTGAGAGTTCCTTAGCTGTTGCAGCCTTTTTTTTAATTGTTCTTTTTTTAACTTCAACTGTTCCGTTTCTCGCACGAGCCGCCGTTCATCTTCCTGCATGGAAATGACGTATTCGGTGGCCTTTTTTAAGATGACTACTTTGGGTGCTTTTTCGTTCTTTGCCACTTCTGGGATCTGGTCCCGCAGCGCAAAAAAGCTCAACTTGAGCTCGTTCCTCCGCTGGCGCTCCAAAACATTATGAGTCCTGCGCTTGTCGTTGTCTTCGGAATTCGGAGACGACTTGGGACTACTGCACTTTCGGCTGTTGCCGATCTGTTTGAGAACCCTGGTGTTGCTCTCCAACTTTGCCCGTTTCGAAGACGGGTAGTCCATTTTGGAGGAAGGCAGGGCAGTGTAGTTGTGCTGATACATGGGCAAGTGACATCG
Source organism: Pelodytes ibericus (assembly GCA_036172795.1). Classification (NCBI taxonomy): domain Eukaryota; kingdom Metazoa; phylum Chordata; class Amphibia; order Anura; family Pelodytidae; genus Pelodytes; species Pelodytes ibericus. The sequence goes on from CM069859.1 coordinate 19,765,027, forward strand.
CTTTAAGACTAGCAGGTTGTGATGAGATCTAGAAGAGTTGGTGCTGGACTCGTTTCTCTTTGATGCAGTATGCCTCTTTTCGACCGTGACTACATCAATTTCTTCTTCTTCCTCCTCCTCATCGTCGTCCTCCTCTTCTTCTTCCTCATCATCATCATCATCGTCGTCATCCTCATGTTCATGTTCCTCTTCTAGAAGGGGAAAGAAAGAAAAAAAAAACAACTATTAGTTGCAGGTTTGTGATTCCTGTTAGAATACTCAGGAAAAAAAAAAAAAAAAAAAAGACAAACCCCCCCCCCACACAACTCATCCCAATGCCAGCATTGCATTACAAAGAATGCATTATTTAACCAATGTTCATGCATTGCCCAGCTTTGATGCAACATCTGACTTTATTGAAGATCAATGCTTTTTTTTTTTTTTTTTTTTAAGATAATGCAAAAGAAAGCCACCTAACTTGCTGAAGTGGAGACATGCTGTTCATTCTTAGAAAGCATCAACCCCCTTGCAATTCACTCTTCCTACCAGATGCCACACCTAATGCAGCAATGCTGCAGCCCCCGCTGCCTTAAGCCTTCCCTGCCTCTCTCAAAAGAACCTCCCCTCTCCACAACCGACGGTGTCACAGAAATGGGAAAACTGCCAGGATTAGGACATGTAACTCTTACAAAAGATCCCCCAGACACCGGTGATTGGGAAATGGGTTAGAAAACACATTGGGGGCATTAGAAGAGACCTTCCACTTAGTTAGAGCAGATCCCCTCTTCCACATGCAAGTCCTGCCACCACCAGGTTAGGGGGGCAGCAGTATGCAGTAGGCTCATGAATTATGGTCTACCCAAGAGTGTTAAATCAAGAAAACCCCCTCTAATATAATATAATATAAATAGTGACTTACCAGATTCACTGTTGTTACTGTTGCAGCTTGTGGGTGGGGTGTCCAGGATCAAGTTCATGCACATGTTGGTGGCTTTGGGAATGGTCTCATTCAGTGGGTAAGGAAAGACCTCCGAAGGATCAATGCAGTCAGAACTGGGGTCCTGTAGATAGCCCTGACTGGACCTACTGTTTTCACTGGGGCTGACGTCTCCCTGATGGCAGGAATTGTCCTTCTGTGGGCTTGGCGTTGACGGGCTCTGAGACGACACAGCGATCTCCTTCCTAGAAGCCTGGTAAGACGCCAGCTTCTCAGACACCACTTTCTCCAGCTTAGCAGCCGCAGAGAAGCCGCTCCACATACAATCCTGGATGATGATGGACTTCACAAACGCCTCGTCGTCAGGCTCGCAGATGAAGCTCTGGTTGACCATGTCCCCTCCCAGGAACTCTGTGACCATCTCCAGCTGATCAGCTGTGGATGGGAAGAGGCTGGACAGGCTGGATCGGCGACTGGGAGAGAGGGGTGGAGTGGGCAGCAGCTCAAACTTCTTCCAGATATCTTCGCTGGGAGCTGGGGGCTGCCTACTCTGCTGCTGCTGCTGGTAAAAGTTCTCCTCATCGTCAAAGTAGAAGAAGGGCTGAATGGAGTCGTAGTCGTAGTCGTAATTCCTACTCGGGTAGTTTGATGTGAGAGGCATTGTGTCCGACTCACAGATAATCTGCCAGGAGAAAAAATAAATAAAATACATTAGAAAAATGCTATAAAAAATTTAAAAAAAAAGGCAGTATAAGACATTAATGCTACTACAGAAAATACAAACTATCAAACCAATAAATTCAGTGGTAAAATGTGAACAACATAATTTAAAAAGAAAAATTAAATATGAATATAAGACATGCTATTAACAGTTTCCGAGCCACAGGCTGACCAATGCTTAGGAAACATGCTTAAAGAGAGCTGTCAGTTATAAAAAAAACAGCTGACAGCATGAGTCAGGGGGAGGTAAGAAAGCCTGGTTCTGAAGTCTGAATCATTTTGCAACATGCAAAAAACATAAAAGAGAAATCTGCAAGCACTACAGGATCACCTTTATTAGAAAGATTCCTGATCAAAAAAAAAAACCACACATTATATATAAAATAATAAAACAAATTCAGAATCTCTGCCTGAAAAGTTCTCCTTAAAAAAAGGTGGTGGCCAATCTCTGGCATTCCAGCTGCCACCCCTCTAACACTACTTATGGGGCTTCCTGGGGGATGGTGGGAATTGTAGTTCCGGCACAGCTTGGAGTGCCATAAGGTGAGCCATCAGCGCCCCTAAAACAAAGAGCTGAGTGTGTCAACTTCCAGGCAGAGCCCTCCCAGGAAAAATAAAAAAATACCCCAAGAGGGGAGGAGGCTGCTGCTTTCCAGCCCCAGAGTCACAGCATAGTGGAGTAGATGTGGCAGCTGGCCGGCTAATTCCTGGAAAAGCACTTACAGTGGGGCTGGAGGTTCCCACAATGGAAAAAAAAGGGGGTCTCTCTCTCTCTCTCTCCCAGCCCCTTCACTACAATGGAAAGCAGTAATTGTATTGCAATATATCCAGACAGGAGGAATATACTGTAACTGCAGTGACTGCACACATGACAGTAACTCAACCAGACCTTTAAATGGAGGGGGATCCAGCAAGCCCCTCTTTACCCACCCAGATCTCACCCTGTGCCTGCTCCCAGATATCCAAACACCCCCTCTACCCACTATCCAGACCCCCCCCCCCCGGGAGACCCTGCATTACTAGAAGTGCCAATCCCTATCTATGCCAGTGATGGGCAGACCACCCTAACAAAATGTCCAAAGGAACCAGCAGACACCCCCCCCCCCCAACCCCAACATGATGCCAGATCCTCTGAGACACCGATCAGCCCGCTGCCAACTCTCAGCATCCTCAGGCTGCCCCCTTTAAACCATCAGATCCCCCCCAGCTCCAGCTGATCATCACGTAAAAGTGGGCTTACCCTGTGCTCCAAGCTCCTCTTGTCCAGGGTTAAAATGATTTAAAAATAAAAGTCCTTTATATAGATGAATATATAGATATATCCCAGGCTTAGAGGGTCTTTATAAGTCCAATGCGTCTGCAGAATCCCCCCCTTAGTCCTCCTGAAGCCGGTATGGCTCTCACAGCAGCTGCTTGTGTCTCTTCCCCTCCTCTATTTAAATAAGGGCATTAAATCCTCCCAGCTCGCTGCTTCTGATCACACTCCTGCCTCTGCTTCACCCAGCCCCATTATATATATATATAGCGATGAACTCCCAGTCCCGTTCCCGCCAAACCCCTCCAATCAGACGCGGGCTGGGCGGGGCCCACGGCCTTCTCATTGGTTACAATGTATCGAGTCTGTGTGTGGCGAGGAAGGTTCTCTCGACGCCTTCGTTCCCAGGAGTTTGAGGGAGAAATTAGCAAATATTGCATAGAAAGGGGAAAAAAAAAAAAAAGCCATTTTAACCATTTGAGCTCCACACACTTTAAGTAGTACAAGAGGCTGCTTGTATGGGGAAAAAAAAAAAAAATATATATAATTTTTATATTTACTCAAAAATGATTGTAGAATTACAGATAAGAGGCTGCATTTCAGGACTGGCATGTCATTTACTAACCCACCCCGTGGATTGTAAGCTCTTCAGCCCAGGTTGCTTGGGAGGCATTGAACATTTATTTATTAGGTTTTAATATCCTGTCTATGGCGTTTAGATTGCAAGCTCTTTGGGGCTGGGCAAGGGGTTGCTCTTGCAATGGTTTGTGTGAACCCCCCACATACCAGGGATATTATTTAAATATCCCGTCAACTGGCATGACAAATAAAAATATATTGACACTTAATAATAAAAGTTTGGGTTAATTATACCAAATATATATATGTATTTTTTTTATAGCCCCGGCTTTATTCCCATTCAAAGATCCCTTGAAGTTAATAATTCCTATATAGTGTGAGGTAATAATAATAATAAAATAAAGTTGCATCTTTGTTTTTTGTATAGTCACTGTCCATTTAATGGGAGCAGGGTGCATGCCCATCAGATCGCACTGTCCCTTTAATGGGAGCAGGGTGCATGCCCATCAGATCGCACTGTCCCTTTAATGGGAGCAGGGTGCATGCCCATCAGATCGCACTGTCCCTTTAATGGGAGCAGGGTGCATGCCCATCAGATCGCACTGTCCCTTTAATGGGAGCAGGGTGCATGCCCATCAGATCGCACTGTCCCTTTAATGGGAGCAGGGTGCATGCCCATCAGATCGCACTGTCCCTTTAATGGGAGCAGGGTGAATGCCCATCAGATCGCACTGTCCCTTTAATGGGAGCAGGGTGCATGCCCATCAGATCGCACTGTCCCTTTAATGGGAAGGAAGTTAAAGCTGGAGCTGCAGATCTTGTCTAGGAATTTGTCATTAATTAACCCCTTCAGGGTCCTGAAAAGATTTAAAGGTCTTACAGTGCAGTGGGACACACTATGTCATTGAGGTGAGAAGGGTGAGCCCCCCTCCCCCTGTGAAGGAGCATACCATGGGATAATTAACTACTATTCACCTTTCTCCATGCACCTTTTATGCTTTCAGTCCAAATATTCACTGCATTCACTTTACCATACGCTATACACTACGACTGGAGGGGCGTAGTACAATCCATGGGAAACAAAAAGGCTTTATATCTATAAATGATCCACAGATCATTATTATATTGCATTTCCCAAGCTTTTGTCTTTGATAGACCTCCCAATATCTCTCTAGCTGGATGTGAAGGCAAAGTGGGCAGGCTCCAGGGTGGGCTGGGTTTATTCTCCATTTCCCCTCTGGTGGCTTCATGCAATGTGCAAGCCTTGCCAGAGCCTCTGGAAGCATGGATGACGTATTGCAACACACAAAAAGAAATGGAGGAGACTGGCCCTTTAACTCTTGCCTTCCTCTCAGTCATTGGTCATTTTAAGAGCACAAAAGGAAACTACTCAATAAAGAGAATAAAAGACAGGAATTAAAATAATAATAATAATAATAATAATAATAATAATGCTGCATGGGAGAATTTATTCCAAACTTCACTAACCCCAAAGCTGGAGATTCCAGTCTCAATTCTTGAGTAGACCCTGCAGTATTAACCACTTCTCTGACCCTTGGAAACTTGAAGGTGGGATCCTGGTGGCATGGGTCAGTGCAGAATGCTTAGAATATTAATATTACAGGACTGCTAGAGTCAGTCTATATTGTCTTGTTATAAGCACTATGTATTGCATTGATTTCCTACTTGGTGGTTATTAGGGGTATGTAAAATAACCCTTAAAAAAAAAAAAAAAAAAATAACACTATAGACATTTAAATAATCTCCATAGCTAAGTGTTCAAATGCAAAATTAGCCAATATGTTAATATAATACATTTTACTGGATCATTCCTAAATAAGATACTCCAGGGGATAATGATTTTTTTTTTTTTAAATTAACCCACCGATTTACAAAAACCTTAAAACTACAACACATCAATCGGGGGCTGGAGAGAAAGATTTCATTGAGTCAGACATGTGTAATGGGATTTGCCTATTTGAGTTTACATAACGCAACAGCGCCCCCTTCTGACGCATTGTACTGCACTGTATATAGTCTCCTTGAATCAACTCTTAGGTTGCAAGATTCCAGTGAAGAGGCTCTCACAGTGAGGGAGGTAATTCAGGGTAAAGTGGAACAGTTGTTAAACCTACAGGATTATCATTCCAGGACACTTTCCAAATTACACTCCTAAACTTTTTTTTTTTTTTTTTTACATCCCCCCCCAGTAACCACTAGGACATAAGAAACCGAAATAAAGTTAACTATTTCAAGTCGGGTTTAATTATAGTGATTTTGTGTGTGTGTTTTTGTTATTACCCTAGCACTAGCAATTGCCAAAGACTATCAGGCAAAGCAAGTTAATTGATTAGCATTTGACAGTAGTAGACAGTGTAATGAAAATAAATTCAATTAAAGAAACATTTTACATTTACCTTTTGGTGGTTTGGGCCAATCTGTCACCTAGCAGAAATCAAAGCACAAAAAAAAATAAATATATATATATATATATATTACACACACTTTACATTAATCAATAACACTTTCCGGAGACTTGTCTGTTTCATCACATATATAGTTTGTTTGATAAAGTGGCACAGCTCTGTACTTCAACAGCCTTTATCTTTTTTTATACGGGTATACCCCCAAAAAACTCCCTTTATGCCAACTCCACCATTAATGCATAATTTGTGCATTTTTTTCTGTAAATTCCCCATGAATAATTTTTTAGAAATATTAATTGTTAGGCAATAACCCAGGAAATCTGCCCCCAAAATGACCTTTATTAGGGGGGGGGGGGGGGGGGGGCAGTAAGGACCCCATGTTCGAAGAAGCTTCAAAAGCTGCAATATCTCCATTACCATACTCCTAAAGAAAAGGAAATTTGAAAAAAATGTATCTTTATGTTATCTTACACACACACACACACACACACACACACACACACACACACACACACACACACTCTGGCTTCTTCACTCACCTCATGATTCTCATGCTCCCCATCCCCTCTAGATTGCAAGCAAGGGCCTCTACCTGTTTTAGTCTGAATGGGTCTAATTTTGTCCGTCTCTCCCTTGTACCTGTACCAAATTTTTGCCACTATACAAGTGGTAATTTAATGTGACGCCTGTATGATAAATGCAATTATCTAACCCACGCTTGCCAATTCTACAGCCCCAACGCATTTCAATTCAAATGCAATAATTGCAAGACTGCAATAATAATCATAAAAATGATAATATTTGGCATCCAACAGATAGAAATATATAAACCTCCTGTCGGATACTACATCTTCCATGAGACTGGGCCAGCCAAGGGAGTTGTGGTTAATAAAAAATAAATAAAAATAAACTGTGGTTTGTGGTCAAACATACCACAAAAAAGGGACTGTTTAGAATCAATTACATTGTCCAAATCTGATGAGCTCAGGTGGATTATGTGTTTAAATTTCCCAGACCAAGTTGGATGAGGAAATGCAGTCTGAACCCATTGAAGTAATAAGCACATATTCACACATGTTAAACAGGTTACAAAAAGCCCTATCCCATGAAATCCAACGGCTAATTTCAGTCTAAGGCGTTGTTCACCTCACTGGCCCCTAGGAAAGTGGTTTGACCACAGGTGATGTCAGCTTGACAGAGGGCATTCACCTGTTAGCAGAGATTCTATTATGTTCTGGCTGGCTAGTGACAGGACAAAAAGGTGTTAAAACCCAACTAGATTTAAAGTCCATTAGGACATCCAACAAGAGAGCAAATCATTCCAAGAAGCAAAATCATAAGGGTTACTGGAAACAGCCACAAACCTACGCAATAATCATGTGTCTGCCATATAGTTGCACATATGGATCAAGCAAAACAGAGAGAAGAAAACCCCCAAAAAACAGAAAAACATAACCCTGTAAAAAAATAAATATATATATATATATATATATATATATATATATATATATATATATATATATTTTTTTTACAAAGCCCTGCAAAATGCATAATTTAAATGGAACATCTGGTGATTTTTGGTCACCACCCCACACTAAACCATTGACATATATAAAATATCTATATTTTACGAGTGGTAACTAATCATGGTATAGAGAGATAGAGATATATATATATATATATATATATATATATATATATAATGCCCCCAGCCACACACAGAGCAGCTAACCGATTGTTTATGTAATAGTTTGGCGCCACCTAGCTGTAGCTCTGCATTAAATATTTGTCACATTCAACAAAAATGTAGATTCTGCAGTTAACAAATTTGTATATTTTTTCAGGAGTCTTTATGGGTTACCCCCCCCCACCCCCCAGTACAATCTTGCAAGGTTAATCCTAAAAATGAAATAACAAATCCAAACACGAATACCCTCTGCACTTTGTGTAAAGAAACAAGTAATTCATATCATTTTCTGGAATATATAATTAAAAGCCCCCCATTCATGCTATAAGGGGGCTCCTAATAACATGCACTGATTGGGTGGAGGCAAAAAAAAAAAAAAAATAACGCAATGGGCAAAATTTTTTTTTTCTAATCACTAAACGTAGAGTATCAAAACTTTGTAGTGATTACATTGAAAAGGGAATAAAACCCACCACGATTGTTTTAATGTCTCAGATTATATTTAGAAAGGTCATTAGCCATTTAGCTCAACTTCTTTGGGTGAGAACATTTCATCAAGTTTTTAAGATTCATTTTTTTTCCCCCTCCTTCCTTCCTTTACTCTAATGCCAAAATTAAAACTACGGACATCCGACAGAGTAAAGAAGATTATTTTTTTTTGGGGGGGGGGGGGGGTTTATTTATTTTTAAATTTGGGGACAGTCTAGAACCCATAGTAATTCATCTGACTTTCAGGACTAATAAAACATTTTATTAGGAGACAATCTTACCCCAAAAATCAACTAGCAGATCAGCATGAGCTCCCTTGGTTCCAAAAATTCGCAAACAGATTTAAGGATAACTAACTAAGGACAGAAAAAAGCAACCTGTGGTCAGTGTGACTCTTGGTACTGCATCCATGCATTGTATAATAATGATGTTATTGGAGTGTTTGGACAGCTGCCCCATCTCTCTGCAAAACTGGTTGGTAACATGAAGCCCCCACTCCTCATCTGAGCAGGCCACTCTCATCCTAGTTAATGAACAATTTGTTGAGCTGTGTGCCGCTCAGCTGTGGGTGAGAAGGCTAATTAATTGTTAGTCTCTTCAGTGCTGTGGTTCAACTACACTCTAGTAATTGGCCACAGACTGGAGCCACGCTGGCCACTTATAACAGATGCATACCTAAACAATTGTAGAGAATAAGAAATGATTGAAAACTGTCCATACATTGTATTGCAAAAACTGCAAGCAAATGGCTAAATTAGGCAAAAAATGTGTTTAAATGTGTCTGCGGAGTCTCCTGCTTATGACATCACCTGTGGCACGGTATGCAAATTACACATTTCCCATTTTTATGTGATACAGTCCCTTTATTAATGCTATATTATAGAATTAAATTAAATGGAAATTTTTTTTTTTTTTTTACAGTAAATGTAATTTTTTTTTAGACAGTAACCCCCACTGCTGATATTTAACCCTCTGGTGGTCTAGTTACCTAGACTTGCCAGTTTACCCCCAGGAACTTGCCATTGCATATCTGTTCTCTCTCCTCCTCCCCAAATCTGTTGTTATCCCTTTCTCTCTTCCCATATCCGTTCTCTCCCCCATATCGATTATCTCACTTTCCCCTCCCCATATTTCTTTCCCACTCCTTCCTCTCCCCATACCTCTTTCCCTCTCCTCCCCATATCTCTTTCCCTCTCCCCATATCTCTTTCCCTCTCCCCATATCTCTTTTCCACTCCTATACATCCCCATACCTCTTTCCTTCTCCCCATATCTCTTATCTCTCCTTGCCCTCCCCATATATCTTTCCCTCTCCTCCCCCCCATATCTCTATCTCACTCATCCCCCATATCTCTTTCCCTCTCCTCCCCCCAAATCTCTTTCCCTTTCCTCCCCATATCTCTTTCCCTCTCCTCCCCCCAAATCTCTTTCCCTTTCCTCCCCATATCTCTTTCCCTCTCCTCCCCCCAAATCTCTTTCCCTCTCCTCCCCATATCTCTTTCCCTCTCCTCCCCCCAAATCTCTTTCCCTCTCCTCCCCATATCTCTTTCCCTCTCCTCCCCCCAAATCTCTTTCCTTCTCCTCCCCATATCTCTTTCCCTCTCCTCCCATATCGCTTTCCCTCTCCTTCCCCTCCCAATATCAGTTCTCTCCCCCTCAACCCACACATGGGGGGACAGAGGCAGCCCCTCCCTCTGTCCCCTGTGTGTGACTTCCACTTACTATTGTAGCATGTCACTGATAGAAGTTTTACCAATTGCTTGCTACACTAGTAAGTGAGAATAATAAGAGTAAGAGGCATATACTTTACCTGTCCAGAAGGGGGCGTGTGGTGGTGCGTGTCCCTCGCGCAGGCGCACTTCTGCCAAAGTTACGGCTGATTGACAGCTGTAATTTTGTGTGCATGCTATGTGGTGCGCAATGAGTGAATTCTACTGCACCTGTGCAGTAGAATTTGCTCCAGTTTTTTGTCAGAACACCGGCTGCAGCTACCTTATGGCGGATCCTGCTGAGGATATGCAAAATCAGCACTGACATGTTCGAAGACCCCTTACTAACTTATGCTAGCAAGTGTTGTGTGTGATTTGTGTATTGCATGAGTATGGGAAGCCTTCTAATGCATTTGGGTTCAAATCAGCCCACTTGATATCATCAGAGAAAGACACACATAGACAGGCAAATCAGATTTACTGACAGATAAGGTACAGAGACTAATAGACAGACAGGACAATTAGATAATGAGATCAAAAGTGTTACCCACTGGGGTATTTAGAAGGTGGTGCAGCCCCAGTCTATTGAGAGAGGTTAGAGAGCAGTCCCTTGAGAGCCCTGCCCAGGGATGTGAATGTTTTTTTAACACTCATTGATTATTAGTGAATTGAGAGAAAAATTTGCTTCACTCAAAGATCTCACCACTTTCACATCTCTTTAAATCAGCCGCACACACAGAGACCAATCTGCGGTCTATATGTAATATGATTTCTCCCAAATATGTTTTTTTTTTTTTTCGGACAAAGAGTATCGGGTCTACTCAGTAAAGAGACGAGAGAATTGAAACAGGAATTGTTGGGAAATCTCCCATTCAGTTGCATTGGAGAATTTTTCCAACTGTTGCAAACAGTTGGAAACATTCAAATGTTTCTGCTACAATGGCCTAAAGTTTGAAATTCCCGTCTCTATTCCCTGCAATTCTCTCTTTATTGAGTAGACTATTCTGTGATATCTTGTGAATGGTACATCACGGAAGTTCCATTCAGAAATGATATATGACGGGGAGAAGCGACCTTTCCTATTTAAACATTGTTTTCTAGAGATGATTTAGTCCATCTCTGATGAACGCTGGATCTCTCGCTTATATTACTAAAGCCCAATACTCCAAAAATTCTCTCCAGGGCTACTAGTGTCCCTACAGGGCAGAGAGGAAATTTGATCACCAAGTAGTCACAACATATTTCTAGTGAAAGCAAACATCAATCAGTTCCTTCTGTTTACTTACAAATTGCTTTGTCCACGTTTGTAAAGGAAAAAAATATGTTATCTGTTTGCCAAAGGGAGACATAATCTTCGATTTCATGTGGGTAGATGTTTAGAACCTTTGAGTCCTGGGCGATGTAGATTGAAAGTAAAAGTTACTGCTTATCCTGTTATCTATTATTTGTGTTCTTTTGCATTTCACAATAGCCGGGGCTGGGGTTTGGGTTAAAGACACCTTTCATGTGCCCGGCTGCTGACTGTCAGGTACAGTAAGGTCAGGGTGAGTAATCCTTCTATATCAGTGCTTTTCAAACCTATCCTCAGGATCCCCCAACGGTCCAGGATTTAGGGATTACCCAGTTGTATTTAATTAAGAATATGTACACCTGGTGTGGTTCCCTAACCATTAAGCAACCATACCAGGTGTTCCACATATTCTTATTTAAATACAACTGGGTAATCCTTAAATCCTGGACCGTTGGGGGGGTCCTGAGGACAGGTTTTTGAAACACAGTTCTAGAACATTTGGGCTTTTATTTAGTCATTTTAGATTGCGGAGAAATATGGTGCAGCTCCGGGGACATTATATCATTCAGCAAATTAATTATTTGTCAAATTAATCCAAGGCCAGGATAACTGGGCTAAAAGAGATTAGGGGCACTCTGGGCTGACAATCATTTTTTGCATGTTGGAAAATAGCAAGGGAAGAGAGCAGTCTAAAAGATCTGAGCATGATGCAGCTAAATATACATCTCCATCTCACTAGAGATCAGTCAGGACATTGATTAAAAAACAAGTATCCCCCCCCCCTGTCTACAGTCTGGTAGGTCTCTCCCTTAAAAGATTTGGAAGAGATCAGTGGTTGGTATGGATAGCTGGCCGGGCATCATGAACAGACTCTGCAGATGCTACCCCAGTGAGTTATCTCACTAGCCCAGAAGAGAAGCCCTTTCTTCTCAGTCACAAATCTGGATGTTTGAACATTTTCTTGTGTATTTTTTTATTTTTTTTATTTTTTTTATTTTTTATAAACACACCACCAAATATAACGGCAGATCTTAATAATAAAGAAATTGGACAAAGATGAGAGAAAAACGGAGAAAAGAAAAAAAAATGCACTTGTGGTCAGATGAGAGAGTAAACGTTGTTTTGAACCAATAATCTTTGAGACACACACACCCTGATTTCGGAGTATTTCCCCCAAACATTGTAATTTACTCTACTTAGTGTCGTCCTGTGCCTGCCACATTATTACACCGCATGGGTTAGTCGTAATCACTGATCAAAAAAAAATAGCTTGAATACAATGGTACCCCTTAATCACCCACATATTTGTGAGGTATCATTTTGGCCACAGAAATATACTTCTAGCACAAGCAGATGGTTTGCTTTTATATCAATAACAAACCACATCTGAGTTCTGCCATTTTTTCTGTTTTTGGGCAGACCACAGACTTCACAGTGAAAGACCGAACACCATAGATCTATGTTTATATGTATTTATAAACTGTCTTCCCTTTTTAGTTAGAGATCTACTACTAGGTCCAGTCCAATTTCCTTATCCTCGTTTATCTTGTTCCGCTGCCAATAAAGATTCAAGTTTAACCCCTTTGTGACACTGGCTGTTTTTACGATTCTGTGGTGTTTGTGTTTAGCTGTAATTTTCTGATTTTTTTCGTTTAATGTACCTGCCCATATTGTATGTTCTTTTCATGGTCAAAAAAAGGGCTTCCTTAAGATACCATTATTTTATCATATAATTCACTGTAACAAAAATAATAAAAGGATGAAAAATGTAAAAAAAAAAAACCTTTTGCAACTTTTACGTGAAAAATCTTTTCTCTACAAACAATAATAGACCCCATTGAAATATTTTCTAATACCATAATACCGTATTTGCTCGAATGTAAAACAAGGTTTTTTATCAGAGCAAATGCTCTGAAAAATGCCCCTCGTCTTATAATCAGACCTCAAATAGAGGTCTGACTATAAGACTGGGATCCAGGCACCTGCAGAGCTGCAGGGGACCTGGGTCCCCCTCGCTATCAGCCGGTGGATGTCTTTGCATGTCGTGCAGACATCCACCGGCTACCCCCACTAGCCACCAGGGAGATTGGTGCAGCTGTTGAATGTCTGCACATACGCACAGACATCCTCCGGTGGTGCTCGGCATTTCCGTCGAGACTTCTATGACGGAAGCCGGGAGGTCACATGACCTTCCGGCGGTCCGTCATACAAGGTGGAAGTGTCGGGCAGCACTAGAGGATGTCTTCACGTATGATTGTTTATATTACAAATTCCCACAGACTTTTCTTTTTTTTTTACCCAAATTACGTGAGTCAACCCATTACTGGACATAGACTCTATATACGCTTAGGCATCTGAGGAATACCTATTAGCTATCTAGACTAATAGAATAGGATCACACTTACAGGGATATAAGAGTATATTCTAAGCTTTATTCGGGATGTGCTCTCCAGATGTTTAGCATACTTGGCACAGTCGAAGGACGAGAATATATGCACCTGAGATGTTTTGCATGAAAAGGAGCTGCATCACGGCCCTACACTATTATTATTCGAAATGCGTGGGGCACTGTAAGTGAACATGTGCCAGGGCAGTACAAATTTGAGTCTGTCCCTAGCATTATGATTCGAAAGTGTATCTCTATGTCTCCCAGCTGAAATGTGTCAATTGCAAATCAAGACACAAAATGATGTCATAAGCAGCGGACACCACAGACCACAATTAAAACAAAACTTTCCCCTTATGTTGCCAGGGTATATATCTTCTTCTTGGCTCTTTACACAAATCCAAAAACCCTAATTTTTAAGAAAAAAAATCTACATGGTGTTTTATGTGGTAACTTGACTGACATTGAAGGAATAAATAAAAAAAAAAAAAGAAAAAGAAGCTTACTGAGGCCAAACAGATTATTCCACGGCCGTCCCAGTTTACTCGTCAACTCTGGTTCCCCTCGCTAACCTAAATTACCCAGTTTTGTCCAGATTCAATCATTTAATGGACATAAAGAGATATCAAGGGCAAGCTAACCTTTCCTTGAAAGATAAGGTAATTTAGAGGAAGCATTAGGGTTTATGTGCAGTACAAGTTTGTATATTTTTTTTTTGTCTTTATATATGGCCTGTGGGAGTTGAACCATCTCCAGTTGTCACTAGGCATTTTCCACATTACTGCGGATTCCCATAAAGCTGAGAGATTTGCCAGGAAGTCATGCTTGCATTGTAATTCCCCAGATACCTGGTTACAGCATCTCTAAAAACCGAAACCTCTCTGCTCTCCCTCCCACCACTCAGTGACAAAATCTACACTTTCATGCCCTTTTGAGCATCAAAGTCAATGTATTTTTTATATTATATAGATATTTTTTTTTATTTAAATCAAGCAATTAAGAGAATTATTTTACATGCTAAAAAAAAAAAAAGCATTGTCTCTGTGACATAGGAGTGGGGTTTAATTGCTACGCAGTTAATGCTGGTTCTGCATTGCTGTGTTCAGTGAATTGATAATGCCAGGAATGTATACCAAATAACATATAGGTATTTAGTCCCTACATAAGTCCCTATTTTTGCCCCAAATCCCTTCTTTCCTCCTCTGATGCCCCTATTTGCGAGGAGTTCGGAATGTTACGTGTGGATAAGTGTAATAAAACCCATCACATAATGGGCCAGATTTATCAAGGCAAAAAAAAGGAGCTATTTACAAAAAAAGTGCTAATTTTGGAGCAAACTGCTAAAGAATTCCATTGGTTTCCATGGTTACTACTACTATTATAGCACTTTTTCCCCTTTAATATTTAATAGGTCCAATATGTTCAAATACTAATTTATATATTAGTTTTTCAAATAAAATACACTAAATGGGTTTCCAAATTTCATAAATCATTCTCAATTGGCCCCAAATGTACTTTAAAATTTCGGTGATGGCCACTACCCCCCCCCCCCCCCCAAATAATGTGAAATGAAAATGTTAGGAGTTCTGCACGTATGTTTCATGGTGAAATCAAATGATCTGGGATGTTTAGGTCCAAGATGCTCCTAGTCTAGTGATGGCCCGCTGCAGATAGAGTTATCAGGATATCAAGCCCACTCAATCTCACCCTAGAGGGTCCTGTTGGTAGCTGCCAAAACACCCTGTCGCAGAGGATCAGCCTGATTTCCAATTGATGAACAGAAAGAAAGCGTTGGCACTCCGCTTTACAAAAAGCAACACTAACACCAATAAAATTGGTTCGACGCGTTTCGCACTCCATAGTGCTTTTTCAAAAGCTGCCTCAACTATCTCACACAAACCACCACCTAAATATGCACCTCCTTAATTAAATTTAATTAAAATTAAAAACACACGTTAATTACTTACTTACTCGTAACAAAGCATTTTACATCCCCAAAACACAGAGGACTGAATGTACCATACAGAGAGGAGGAGGTATGGTAAAATCAGGCTTCCATGTCTGGGGACTGTACTGCGTTAAGTGCAAGGGTGGTGAGGTCTGCTAAACCTTACATCCAACTTTGTTTCTTTGGGTCCCGGGGCGACAAGGAGCAGAGTTTGACGGCCTTGTGTGTCCATGCAGCATTGAGGATCTTCAGGCTCCATGGTACCGAGATAACGAGTATCTGGAGCTCTATCACTCACATTTAGGCTGGGTTTTTTTCATTGTGTATGTTCATGATTATTGTCGGGGACAGGCCCAACTGTGACAGGACAGGTCTCAAAACAACTGAACAGTCCTGGCAAATTTGGCAGCTATGCCGACAGGATAAGCTGAAGATCATCTTACCTCCTGGGACTCAGGATGGAAGCAGGTATGTCTTAGAGAGGCCTGTACTAAAAAAACGCTAATAAAACTAATTTTTGCGCTTTGCTCCTATTGCAATGTACTAAACAATTAACACTCAGATAGTACATACGCGCAAATTGCGAATAACAACGGGCATAATTGTGAATAAAACCAGAACCCTGGGAAATTATGCAAATTAATTGTACAGGACATGTATGGGCGAGGGGGAGGCAAGAGATGACTGACGGGGGCTGGGGGAGGGGCTTCAAGGGGGAGTTGATAAAAGCCCTGGAGCCTCTCTCCCCAGCAGCCATTTTAATCTGTAAACGCACCTGGTAGCAATTTTTTGCAGCTCTGGTGTTTCATTCACGGCTCAGGCATGGAGATTGAGGCAATGCTCGCTGCCCTGAGGGCTGAGGCTCTTACAGATGGTGGCAGACGTTTGAGGCAGCAGTTTGCAGCGCTGCAGGCTGCTACGCCCGCGGTGGCATCGCCTCCCGCGGGTCCTCGTGGCGGGGCGCGGCGGGTGTCCCGCCCGCCCGCTCGACTGAGCCCGGATGCCGGCTCCATCCAGCCTCATCGGAGCAGGAGCGGAGCTGGGCGAAGGAGCGGCCTTCGCCCGTCGGCCGCGCGGCCCGCTGCGTCCGGCGGCGGGCCTGCTAGTGCAGCCACGCGACCGTCCCCGGTGGCTAGTGGGAGCGGGGATCGCAGGCCGCGCCCCTCCCCTCGGGGCTTGGAGCGCGACGGACGGAGGACATCCAGGGCTGTGACCAGGTCCGGTACAGCCCTGCTACCTTCCCCCCCGCGTCCGGATGCGGGGCCTAGCAGGAGGAGGAGCACGGATCGGCAGGCCAGGGTGGTGAGTAGGCCTCAGGGCCGAAAACGGGGGTCCCTTCGATTACCCTCCCGGGCGGGGGGCAGTGGGGAGGCTGTGGGCAGCTGCAGTGGGTCTTCTGGGGATGAGGATCCGGCCCTGGGTCTCTTACTGCCCCCTACCCCGTCCCCTACTCCTACCCCTGTGACTACTTACCAGGTTCCCTTGGCTGGGCTTCTCTCTCCTCCTGCTCTGGCGTTGTATTCACCTGTCTCTCCTTCACAGGCTCCAGCTACTAGTGCTGTGCCACTCTACGTCCCCCATCCTGCTTCCCAGGTTGCGGGTGATTCAGCGGCCTCCCGGGCCTCCACGCCGGCTCTGGGCGCGGTTCAGGGAGACACTGGTGAGTCCACGGGGCAACCTTTGGCGGGGTTTTCTGGGGTGGGTGGGGTGGGGTCTACCGTTACTCCTGCTAGTCAGCCTTGGGTGGATTTGTTGCAATGCTTGCGGGGGGCGATAGAGCAAGTGAGCCGGGTGGCTGGGCCTTCTGGTAGTGCGGCCCTGCAGGGCATCGATAGTACGATGGGCAGCGTGTGGGGTTCCACGGGGGGTTCACCGGGGGTGGTTTCTGGTTTACCGGGCACGGCGGGGGTCCCACAGTCCCCCTTATTACCGCCCCCTTTGTTGCTGCCGGCGGCCACTGCTGCGGCGCTCCCTGCGGTTCCCTTGTCAATGCCTAGTACATCGGCGGCACCGAGTACGTCGGCGTCAATGGTTGGGGCGGCTGATTTGACACACCCTGTTGCACCGATGGCGCATGGGGCCGCGTATTTATGTTGGTCGGGCCCCTTAGGCCTTCATCTTAAACCGGAGGTAAGGGAGCGTATTTGGAAGGGCGAGTATGTGGAAATTTATTCGCTCCTCCCCATGGAGGACGTTCCTCCTCCTGAGAAGGAGTTGAAGGATGCCGAGAAAGAAAAGGAGAAGTACCGTTATCGCAAAATCCCAAAGAATTATGGGAATTGGATTCGGGCTTTCTCCATCTTGGCTAGCGTCATCGGGGAGAAATCCCCTGAAAAATGTTGCTCCTTGTTTTGTTACCAGGATCAAATCTGGAATGCGTGTAGGATTTATGGGGGTCTCAGCTGGTGGCGCTATGATGAGCAATTCCGGCAACGGATTGCTTTACGGCCTACTTTGGGTTGGGATCAAATGGACGTGGGGCTGTGGCTGGCCATTATGACCCGGCCAGCCTCGCATCAGGGGGGTTTGACGTCCTTTCTCGGGGGGGTCGGGGGACTGGGTTCGCCCTCTCCCTCGGCCACGACCCAACGACGACCGGGAGGGTGCTGGCAATTTAATGAGGGTCAGTGCAAGTTTGGCGCCGGCTGTCGCTTCAAACATGAGTGTTCCGGTTGCGGGGGTAGCCACCCCGCCACCCGGTGCTTTAAGCGTCAGAGAGGTGGGGACAAGTCTGACGTGGGCGGAAAGGGGGATGACGCCGGTGGACGTCGGGGCAATGCGCCCATGGCTAAGCCGGTATAGGAATCGTAGGGCGGCGGACATTTTGTTGCACGGGTTTGAGTTTGGTTTCAGGATCCCCTTTCAGGAGTGGGAGGTTTGTTTGCGGTTGCGTAATTTACGTTCGGTGGCTGAGCACCCCGAGGTGGTGCGGGATAAGTTGGCTAAGGAAGTGGCTCTGGGCCGTATGGCGGGTCCTTTTGATTCGCCCCCGTTGGCCGCTTTACGGGTTTCTCCCCTGGGGGTGGTTCCCAAAAAGGAACCGGGAAAGTTCCGGCTGATCCAGCATCTGTCTTACCCCTATGGGGAGTTGGTTAACGATGACATTGATGCAGAATTGTGCCGGGTGTCTTATGCGTCCTTTGATTCGGCGGTTCGGATGGTGAGGGCGGCAGGGGCTGGTGCGTTGATGGCCAAAACCGATGTGGAGTCGGCCTTCCGGCTTCTTCCGGTTCATCCAGACTGTCATCACCTCCTCGGGTGCCATTTTGAAGGGAAGTTTTACGTTGACTTGTGCCTTCCCATGGGTTGTTCTATTTCCTGTTTTTATTTTGAGTGCTTTAGCACCTTTTTGGATTGGGTAATCAGGGAGGAGTCCGGGTGCAACTCAGTGATGCACTACCTGGATGACTTCCTGCTGGTGGGTCCCTCGGGTTTGCAAGTCTGTGGCCATTTGTTGAGGACGGCCCAGGTGGTTCTGGCTTCGTTTGGGGTCCCATTGGCGGCAGACAAAACGGAGGGCCCGACTACCTGTATTTCATTCCTGGGCATTGAGATTGACTCCCTGGCCGGGGAATGCCGGCTTCCTCAGGATAAATTGTTGGGCCTTAGGGCGGACATTTCTAAGGCTTGCGGCTTGAGAAAAATTCAGCTCAGGGCGTTGCAATCTTTATTGGGGAAGCTCAACTTTGCCTGTAAAATTATGCCAATGGGCAGGGTGTTTAGCAGACGTCTGGCGGGGGCTACGGCGGGGGTGTGCCGGCCGCACCATTATGTCAGGCTCACTCGGCCCCTAAGGGATGATCTGGCGGTGTGGGATGATTTTTTGAGCAGGTACAATGGACGGTCGTTGTGGCAGGCTCCGGAGGTGTCCAACGCAGATCTCCATCTGTACACGGATGCCTCAGGATCCGTGGGCTACGGGGCGATTTTGGGGTCCCAGTGGTATGCCGAGACTTGGCCCCCGTTCTGGGGTTCGGGGTGCCTGACAAAGAATTTAGCTTTTTTGGAGCTATTTCCTATTCTGGTGTCAGTGGTCCTTTGGGGAACTACGTTACGGGATCGCAGGGTGGTCTTCCACTGTGACAACATGGGAGTGGTGTTGGCGGTGAATAACCTGACGGCTTCTTCCCCGCCGGTAGTTCGGCTGTTGCGGCTTCTGGTCCTTAACTGCCTTGAGTTTAATGTGACCTTTCGTGCTGTTCATATCCCTGGGGTGCATAACGTAATTGCGGATGCACTTTCTCGTTCGCAGTGGGCAACGTTCCGGGCGGCAGCACCATGGGCGGACCCGGAGGGTATCCCGTGCCCGTCGACGCTGTGGGACCTTGGGTTGGGCGAATAGCACAGTGGGTTAGCCAGTCTGTCGCTGGATCCACATGGAAGCGTTACGGTAAAGTTTGGGGGGAATGGTTGGATCTGGAGTCGGCTCGTGGGGGTTTTAGGGATGATGGGGCTCGCTTGGAAGGTTTACTGTGGTTGTTGTGGCATTGGGACGCGGCTGGCTTGTCGCCCGCGGCAGTAACGGCACGGATGTCAGGCCTCAGTTTCTGGTTCAGAGCTTCTGGGCTACGGGACGTGACTAAGGAGTTTCTAGTGCGTCAGGCGTTGAAGGGTTGGAGGAGGGGCGTTCATTCCGTGGATTACCGTAAACCGGTGTCCGGGGCTTTGTTGCTGGGCCTGTGCCACATACTGCCGGTGGTTTGCCACTCGCCTTTTGAGGTGGATCTGTTTCGGTTAGCCTTTTCCATGGCATTTTTTGGAGCTTTGCGTATTGGGGAATTGGTTAGCCAGGCAAAAACGAAGCCAGGGGGTATACTGGCGGCTGATATGGTGTGGGAACCTGGTCTGGTGAGGTTTTTGATCAGGCGCTCCAAGACGGATGTACTTGGGGTTGGAAAGTGGGTCTCCCTGCGGGAAGTCCCCGGTTCTATGGTATGCCCGGTGGCTTGTTTTGACCGGTACGGTTTGGTCCGACCGGCCGGTTCCAATTCATTGCTGGTGCACGCTGATGCGACTCCTTTGTCTAGATTCCAGTTTATCAGGGTCTTCCGGATGGCAGTCGAGGCCCTGGGCCTTCCAAGCCGGGAGTTCGGGGGTCACTCGTTCAGGATTGCCGCTGCGTCTGAGGCCGCAAGGCTGGGTTATGCTGAGCGGGCTATCAGGCAGATTGGGCGGTGGGAATCCCGCAGGTTTCTATCTTATGTCCGTCCGGCTGGTCTGATCTCAGTTTCCTCTGCTTTAAATTCACAGATGTTGCGCCTAGGAGGGTGTGGCTTATAGGCCACTCGTACATATTCTGGGCACGGAGTCGGGCTGCCGTGCGACCTGGGGGAGAGTGCCTGGGCTTTCCGGGAGCCGTGGCGGACGTTCGGTGGTTCGGGTTCCGGGGTATGCGGTGGGTACGCTTGTTACCCGAGGTGGTTCAGCTGTCTCGGCGGTTGGGGCCCCCTGATATTTTACTTATTCATCTGGGGGGCAATGATCTGGGTTCGGTCCCTGTGTGGACCCTGGGGGATACCATAAAAAGGGACCTGGCGAGGCTGCTGGTGCTCTTTCCTGGTGTGTCGCTGGTGTGGTCAGAGGTGGTACCACGTAATTATTGGAGGTGTGCGCTCAATCAGAGGGCGCTGGAACGGAGCCGGGTGAAATTGAATAAACGAGTGTCTCGTTTTGTGTTGAGTGTGGGGGGCGTGACTATACGCCATAGGGTTTTTGAGTCCGATGCGGCTCGGTATTTCAGGAGTGATGGAGTTCACTTAACTGAGGTGGGCCTTGATCTGTTTAACTTGGCGTTGCAGGATGGTTTGGAACAGGCCATGGCGGTGGTGGTGGGTGGTCCCCGCTGATTTAAGGTGTTAAACGAGCGGGTCTGTGGCGGGGGTTGGCTGTCCTTGCCAGTAGGGGATATGTTTTGGAAAATGGAGTTGGAGTTATTACAAGGAGAATGGTGCTCGGGTCCTCCCCTTAACCTTAAAAGCAACATGGAAGTTGTTTGTAGTTGACGTGCCCACTGAGCTAAGTGAGTCGGCTAGTGGTAAGCATTGTGGGAGAGATGGGCCAGATGGAGTTATGGCATCTCAAGGGACGAGGAGGGGAGGCGAGCTTCTGGATTCTGGATTTGGTTGGAAAAAGGTGGCCATATATAAATATATGGGTGGAAGTGGAAAATGGTTTTACTGGCAAGGGCTTAGTCAATTTGTCAGGCTGTATTCTGTTTTATACATATAAGTATTAAAGGATGGTGGTGGTTTATACAGCCTGATATGTGTTTAATAAAGAAGTGCTGTGGCCTTGTTGTACCATCACAAGTCTCGTGTCCATTATTGGGGGGAACATGGGCTGGTATGGTTATGGGGGATTGTGGGGTTATGGTATGTCTCAGGAATCGGGCATCTATCCCCTCTGCATACATACAAGGCAATTTTGCGTATATTTTTCCTACCTCTGTTGATAGCACTTTGCTAAAAGCTGGTGTCATTTTCACACAAATAAGAATTCCTTTTCACAAAATATTCGCGAAACTCTTTAGCACGCACAAATCTGATCGCAATTTATTAGCGCAACCGGAATAATGCACGCTAAATAAACAGAGGTGCAAATCAGGGTGGAAAAAAAACAAGGAAATTGTTACAAATAGTCGCAAATTGCTCCTTACTCATGTTTTACCTATTTTTCCCCCATTGCACTTGTTTAGTACATGACCCCCTAAGTTTCCAATGCTGCATTTTACCGGAAGGTTGGTAAAAAAAAAAAATTGGCTTAAGGCCAGTATTAAGTCTAGGGAGGCAGTAGCTGGTCGTAAATTTCTTACCATTTTTTTTTTGGAGGACAAGGTGGCTCGCACAGGAAACGATTTATCAATGATTTAAAAGATTTTTATTTATGGAGCAATCCCAAATAAGGTGTGTTTACACGGCGAGTAAGTGACACTGGCTGAATTGTCATGATGCCGTTTTCAGTTATATGTGTGGGTGTGCATTCGCTTATCATCCGAACAAAGGTTTCTAGAAATAAAATCAACGCTTAACCCCTTGACGACAAGGAACGTGCCTAGCAATTTACTGCAAACTGTAGACGCGCCTGGCACATCCTGCACTTCTGATCATGTAATGCCCGGCGGCATTCTGCAAACCTCAGAACAGTCCTGATTTGTGCGGGTCAGTCTTGATTTTGGGAGGCAATTCCACAGTCCTGATTTTCGTGCCAAGTTAATTTTTTTTCAATAAATTAAATTATATGACCAAAATAATGGTATCTAAAGAAAACCCTTTCGATCCTGGAAAAAAACAACAATATATCATTTGTGTGGGTACAGTAAATAAGAAAGATGAAAATTACAGCTAAACAAAAACACTGCAGAAATGTCAAAATTACTGCCCAGCACGACCACATTTTTTTTTTAAAAGTCCAGTCATAAAGGCGTTAAATGCCATTAAAACGTACTGTAATGTCAAGATAATAAACAATGTTTGCGTCGCAGTATTTAAAAGGATTTCCATCACCGAAATGTCATGTATACTGTAAATGTACGCAAATGAACTGCATTTCAATGGTAAATGTGTAATTTGCATATCAAGCCACAGGTGATGTCATAAACAGGAGACTCCACAGATACATTAACAACTCAGAATTTATACAGTTGCTTGCAATTTTGCTAACACAATGTATAGATAATTTAAATAGTTTTTTTTATTCTCTACATTCATAGTATTAACTTTTTAAAGGGACAGAGTACCTTTAATCTATGCGTTTGTTTGAAATTCACACAATTACATTACATTACTTTAACATTCAACCGTTTTTGTAGCGCCTGGTACAGAGCATAAAGGCATGCCTCACGACTGTCCGGCTTTGCACAGGCCAGTCCTGATTTGTAGCAATGCTGCTGTCCTGCCAGGCTGTGTCTTGGGGTATCTTGATGTTTCGGACAACAGGATAGAAGTCCGCAATCCTGCAGTATCAGTATCAGCCTGGTTACCGCACATGCGGGGTAGCGTTGGCACGCGACCTCACAAGCTCAGCCCCTGATGTCCTGATTTTCAGGGGACAAGAGTTGGGAGCAGGGCCGGACTGGCCCACCGGGATACCGTGAAAAATCTTGGTGGGCTGCTGGAGCATGCATTTTACCTTGCTTTAAGAAATATCAGCAGCGGCTGCTGCTGCAAGAAAGTCGTTGTCGGTTCAGGGTGCTGGGGCAACACTTTGAGTGCAATCTGGGTCCTGGTGTACATTAACATATCCACCCAGTAGGGATGGTTGTTTGCGGCAAAGTTATATCTCAGCCCCCTGCTCTGATATATATCCATCCCTGCAATAAATATGCCCTTAGTATGCACACAAGGATATGTCTCACACACTGCCCTGATATTTAATACTGCACGGGGCAATTCATATAAGTTTGTGTACATACTTGGGACTTATGTACTGCTCTGTGCATGGGGTATATATTAGGGCATTGTGTTAGATTTAACCTTGTGTACATACTGCTGGTATATATTGCCCCAGGCAGGGGAATATATCAGTCTTATCTATAAATAATAAACTCTTCAGATGTGCTTTTAAAATGCATGGTATCCTTTTTATGAGCAAAAAAATTATGTTATGCTTTGGGGCTGGTATAATTTTTTTTTTCCAGGGCTGGTTTTTGTTCCTAGTCCAACACTGGTTGGGAAGTATATAAAGGAGAACAACATCATAGTTGCCAACATCAGCCACGTTTCCAGGGACACATATTTGTTCCACATGCTGCAGAAAAGAGCATGCAAAGTGCAGCCCGGCAGTATGTAGGATGGATATACGCACAGACAGAATCCAATTAATTAATCAGGGTGGAGATCTCATAGGACCTGCCATGATTAATTAATTGGATTGTGTCTGTGCGTATATCCATCCTACATACTGCCAGGCTGCACTTTGCATGCTCTTTCTGCAGCATGTGGAACAAATATGTGTCCCTGGAATCATGGCCGATGTTGGCAACTATGATGTTGTTCTCCTTTATATACTTCCCAACCAGTGTTGGTCTAGGAACAAAAACCAGCCCTGGAAAAAAAAAATTATACCAGCCCCAAAGCATAACATAATTTTTTTGCAACTATGCTACACACAATGTTAGATGAACAAGGATAGGCTGATACATGAGAGCCTTGAGCGCAAGCTTACAATCTAGAGATGTATAGATAAGGCAAAGTCACCTTACGCTGATACTAGTCTTAATTTATAACATTTTGAGGATGGACATAATCTGGTACATTTTATGGGGTCACAGTGGTTTTATTGTGTTTTTTTACAGTGATTGCTGATCTCTCACACTCCAGGTGCCATGGACTACACTAAACATGATGCTCAGTCATGCACATGATTAAGCTAGTATTATATAAAAAGAGTTGAGCGACTGGCTGCTGGACTAGATTTCTCATGATGCTCAGCATACAACATACTAAGGGGTCTGCTCACGAAGGAGAGAATTGCAGGGCATTTTCCAACTTAAGGCCAAAGTAGCCGAGTTGGGAAAATTCTCCTATTCGGCTGCATTGGAGAATGTTCCCAACTCGGCTACTTTATCTAGGAATCCCCAGGGCCAGCACTGCTGTGTTGGAATAACGACTTACTATTAAGCATGATGAGATGACAGCATGCTGCTCTGATAGTCAGATGGAAGGGACAGTTGGATGGCACCTTTCATGGAAAAATGACATTGTATCAATTTACAGATATACAGAAAAATAATAATAAAGTTACTTTGTTTACAGCTTTTGCGTCTATGCTCATAACATAGAAGTAGCCACTAGCTCCAAGCCAAATGACTAGCAACCACCAAAGGTGGCATCAGCATCCCATAATGCCTAGTGAGAAAAATCCCTGCTCTAACATTGGACAAGGAATATTATGCTGCCAGACAGCAGAGGTCTTCGGAAAAGGAGTATTTTTGTTTGCAAATTGCTTTCTAACCCAAGTTTAGGAAAAAGAAACTCTTGCAGTCCTTTGGATTAAAGGAACAGAAAAGATAAAGGGGCTCTGGCTGACCAAAGGACATTATTTCATCATATTTATATTATTATAGCAAAGCCAGAATAGCAGAGGTGATAGAATTTGCAGAATGAGCTCTGTTTTTTGCCTGTGTACTTTGTTACATGGAATATATTCGAGTGGTGCTGGGATCAGGTGGGAAGGCCACATGTAAGAACATGTATTTATCCGTTCATTTCTTTTATATCCCTTTTGGTACAATAGAACCATAGACGGTGTCACCGGCAGACAAGAACCATTTAGCCCATCTAGTCTGCCCAATTTTTATAATACTTTTATTAGTCCCTGGCCTTGTGCCTATCCCACGCATGCTTAAATAAGGATGTAGAGAAATAGAACTTTCAATCCAAATGGAGCTAAATATTCTCCTTTTTAATAATTTTTACAGAGAAATGATCATGACAAAAATGACAGGATATGGAGTAGAAAGAAAGAGGGGGACTAAGGGAATGGGAGAAGACCCCAAAAAGGGTTAACGAGACATAGGACATTAGCAAGGGTTACTGAGATGCACAAGAGGTGATCATTCGCTTTCCAAGGCTACTGTCTTTCCCCCCCTTGTGTTGCTGTAAGTGTTGTAATATCAGTTTTACGGGTTATAAGGGTTTCTACAAAACAGTTTAAACATTCGCTCCTCGGGCAGGAAAAAGGGGAAAAATAATAGTAAAGGTTGAAATAATTTTGTTTCCCTCCACTTCCCAATTAAAATGCTTCATAATTTAAATGATTGGAAATGGACATATATTTATGATGGAGGTATGTTTCATACTGCATGGTTAATATCATATACAATTTGTAATCCTATATGATTGGAGGAGTTAAAAACAAGTCACCACCATCCCCTATTTTTCGTGTTTCTAATATTTGCTAAATGCTCTTATTTTTTTTTACTTTTAAACAAATTATAGTTTTTCCTTTTGCTTTACATTCAAATTAATTTCACCGGGTCCTCTATATTCAGTGACATTCCAATAAGGAGGGTCTTGGAGAGATAGGCAGGACTGATCATCCAATAAGGAGGGGCTTGGAGAGATAGGCAGGACTGATCATCCAATAAGGATAGGCTTGGAGAGATAGGCAGGACTGATCATCCAATAAGGATAGGCTTGGAGAGATAGGCAGGACTGATCATCCAATAATGAGGGGTTTGGAGAGATAGGCAGGACTGATCATCCAATGAGGAGGGGCTTGGAGAGATAGGCAGGACTGATCATCCAATAAGGAGGGGCTTGGAGAGATAGGCAGGACTGATCATCCAATAAGGAGGGGCTTGGAGAGATAGGCAGGACTGATCATCCAATGAGGAGGGGCTTGGAGAGATAGGCAGGACTGATCATCCAATAAGGAGGGGCTTGGAGAGATAGGCAGGACTGATCCAATATTAGCAGTTATTAGGAGATAGGACAGATCTGTCCCTTTTAGTTCGCTTTACATGATGTAGTAATAAGAATACAGCACACTTTAGTTGGGACTGTCCCTTTAAGGCTCTGTAACAGATGTAGCTGTAATGAATCACTTTGTCTCTGTTGTGTTGGCTTTAAGTACCAGTCCCTGGTCAATTGGCGACTTTTGGGATTTGACCTTTACCCTGTGCTGCCTCCTGTCCAACCATCAGGTTCGTTTACCAGGAGGTTCTGTCCTACCAGTCATTTGCCAATACAAACCTTTCATTCTAGATCCCATCTTTGTTTGCGAATTACAAATGTCAGGGAATCACAGAAAGCACAAAATAAGCATGAATTACTTTAACCTTTATTTATATAGTGCCAACAATTCACCTAGCTCTAGGTACAGGGCATACAGGGTTCTACATAGTAAGTTACACAAACTAGAACAGAAAACCTGTTATTGAAAATATTGTACATGATGCTACACTATGCTTGAAAGAGTGGGGATTCCTTATTATACTATAAGTAAAATATGTTTTATGAGAGCAACAGAAGAAATGTGATGTAAATCTGAAGCGTGGGCTGTCCAAATGATCGGAGAACCTGTGTTACGTTTTGCAGGATGTAGATCATAACTGAGCCCTTTCCAACATGTAGAGTAAGTTACGTCAAAGGTACAGATACAGGGACAGAGCCACATAACTGTACCATATATCACAGAAAACGATCCAATACCATATAGTAGGTCCTTACCCTAGAGTTTTACAAATAAGCCACTAAATTCTGCATTTTTATAGACAGCATTTGCCTCTACAAAGAAGGGTAGCAGGTAGATGAATCTCACAGAATATCTCATATACGATGTTATTTTTCAATTGCCCAGCTTTGTGGAATATGATGGTGCTTAATAAATAATAGCAAATTATATTATTTTTGTCACAATTATATTTGATTGAATATGCAGTAAAATTTATATCATGTCTGCACTGTGTACACTCCGTTTTATATTTAATGCAACTCACTTTTTTGTACCGCTTTTTTGTAAAATAAAGACTTGATATTTGGAAAATAAATAATAAATAAATAAATAATAACAATTGCAATCATTTTACTGGACCCTACGGATACCATACATGTTTATCAACCCACGAGGATAAAAATGTATATTTATTTGGTATTTTTTACTTAAGAACACGTGGAATCTTGTAGCGTGTAAATTTCAAACGTCGAGGAAATCCATTCGGCTTTTTAGTGCTTTTTAAGTGTGATGATTTTTTCCAGTGTAAATTAGCTACGCTGATTCCCTATCTAAGAAGCAGCACAAGGCACATTGGCATGTTGGTTTTGCGGATGATGTTTTTGTCCTGCTCTTGCAGTGATCAATATAAAGCCAAAGGATTCCTGTTTCTAGGTCCAAGCAACAAAGGTTCAATTTATCGACTAAATGCTTTTTGTCTCTGAGACTGGGTGGGGTGGGGGTGGGGGGCTTTTGGTAAACATTTTATGTGAGCCAATCAGGACCTTAAACTTTTTTTGTTTCTATTCTGTGTGTGGTATGTGCAGAAAGAAACTCCCTGGACCATCAAAGTTGGTATGCTGGTTAAAAAGGTTTAATAAAGTTTTGGCCAATGCTCTTACCAAACGTTTGTTGTCTTTGTGTAGATTTTTGTGTAGGTTTTTTGGTCTGTGAGGGTGGCTATGGGTTTACAAATCTTTCTATACCCCTGTATTGTTGCTTATATCCTAGGCAGATCTTATCCTCACTTTCTATGAACCCATAGAGTTCTCACTTTAACTCCACCCACTGTCAGTATCTAAAGGATTCCGATCATACAGCTGTACACCTCGTGGAGAAGTCTGGCTGAAATTGGCCATATTGAGTAGCCGAATTAACGAAAATTATATAATTTGGCTCAAAGCTCTGATGAGGCCCATTTAGGGCCATGTCATCCTCCAATAAATATTGGTGGGAGCTCTCTTTCGAATGGACTGTAGTGAGAACACACAGAAGAAACAAAAAAAGGTTCTAGTTATTGACATAGATGCAATATATCATCTCTGCTACTAAATGTTAGAAGTAAAACAAACCAGCTGCCTAAATACAGGAGCACTGGGGTATTTGCTCCCTGCCCATTATATGCTATCTAAATATCTTAAATAATAAGGATGATTACATTTCAAGTTAATATAGTTTGCTTAATATACATATCCCTTTGATATCTCCCTGATCTTTCCAATTAATAAAAACACATCCGTCTTTAGAAATATCTTAACGAAAGCACAGATATCCAGGAATTAACTTGCTCATGAGTTTTTCTTTTCAGTTTATTGGCTTCTTGTGATTCACGAAACTCAGGCAGATGGTTTTGGAAATGCCAATAACTCTGATCAGGACGGACACAATACCAATGCACTGTGTCCGTCAGTGAGCCACCCACGAGACAGCCACGCCAAGACAGTATTGACAGCAGCCTTAGAAATAAGAATTCTGGACAGCTCAGGCAAGCCCTTGATTTCACATGATGCACAGTTTGGGGGGACGGGAAGGCTAGTGATGCAGATCAGGAATAAGATAAGTAATCCATTTATCATCGCGGACCAGACATGTTATTATCATATGGATTTATGGATTGAGAATTTTCCATCACACAGTGAGATCTTAATCAAGCTGTCCCCAGTATTTGCATTTCAATATATATTCGTGCAACTTTAGCAAAAGGAATTCCCTTTATCTGTTTTTTGTTTGTTTGTTAATATTTATGATTAAAAAGTGTATAATGAGCTATAAAATAATTGGTGTTGTGCACTGATTTGCAGAGAACTTGATCTCTTATATGCTGTACAGCTGTATTCCACATGTCCATGATGCTGTATTTGTTACTGGTTCATACACTATTCTTTCATTATAACTAATTATAAGACGTACTCCTTATGGGGGTCATGTACTAAACAAGTGCAGTGGGAAAAAGCAGGTAAAACATGAGTAAGGAGCAATTTCCGACTATTTGTAACATTTTGCGCTTGTTTTCCCCTGATTTGCGTCTCTTCCGTTTATTTTTATTTAGCGTGCATTTTTCCGGTTGCGCTAATAAATTGCGTTTATATTTGCGCACGCTAAAGAGTTCTGTGAATATCTTGTGAAAAATTATTCTTATTTGTGTGAAAATCACACCAGCTTTTAGCGAGCGCTATCAACAGAGGTAGAAAAATATTCACAAAATTGCCTGGTTTTATTCGCAATTTGCCCATATGTACTATTGGAGTGTGACATGTTTAGTACATTGCAATAGCAGCAAAGCACAAAAATAGTTTTGCACATACGATATATTTGTGTTTTTTTTAGTACATGCCCCTCTATGTCTGAGTAACAGAACTATCTCTATGTCTTCTAAGGCGTTGCACAGTCAGATGGAATAGGCCTGAATGGAAATGGATAGATGGATTGCATCATTAATTAATATATCAAGTCATGATGGCAGCTTTGTGAACAAGATTAAGATTTTTATTACAGCCATGCCAGACACTGATTAAAACATCCTTCTGTGAAGTATCAAATGCTCAAATACTATATACCGCTGATATAGGCTGATCAGAGACTAACTCTTGCTAATACTTCCTGTTGGTACAGTAAGGGACACTGATGGGGCTATTCACTAAAAGCTGGGTTGAGATGAGTAGAAGGCGATTTATAGTGAACTTGAGGTGAGTTGAGTTGAACATTTCATCTCACCAATTCAGCTATACATTGTGCAGGAACAAACCCAGTTAGTTCCCCCACTATGTGAACTCATCAGGTTTGTGCCCGCACAATGTACAGCTAAATTGGTGAGATGAAATCTCACCTAAACTCACCTGCTATTCACCTCAACTCACCTGCTATTCACTTCAACTCACCTGCTATTCACTTCAACTCACCTGCTATTCACTTCAACTCACCTGCTATTCACTTCAACTCACCCCAACTCACCTGCTACTCACCTCTACTCACCTTTTTAGTGAATAGCCCCAAAAGTTTTATATTAAATCAATAGATGGGGTGTCTGATAGCTTTACTTTTTTTAATGTATGACATGTCATTTCCCCCTCTTTTAAATCATTCTTCTTTTAATGATTCTTTTGCACTGTAGTACAAGAAGGATCACAGAACATTCTAAAGATTCATATCAGTAAACAGTTCCAGCACATTAAATAGGACAAAAGGTAAGTATTATAGGAACTCTTTATTATGGCATTTTTTTTTTTTTTTTTAGGTTTCATTCCCTCTTTAACCTTTTGTTTAATCAGTGGCACTTATGAAGCATGTGACATATTTAAAAATAAATAATCATCAATTTATTCCACAGGACTACCAAGAAGTGCATTCTGAGCACAATAACACTGGATGTGCCAGCTTGCCTGGCTCATTTGCATGTAAAATAAGTTTATTTTATTTACAAAATCTTGAACCACAGAGGATGCTTGCCTCAAAATGGCCTCCAGGCTTGGCACAGAGCATGACGAGTCTCTGGCTATTTTACAGACACAGCGCATTACTGAGCAAACATTTACTCTACAAACGACCAAGCTCTGTATGCCGGTGGAGGTATTTGCTCAAACCATCTGGTATTCCACAAGGTTCTGCCAGTGAAAGTCACATAAAAAAAGGAAACAGAACAGAATTTGGAACGTTGAATTTGGATCTGGACCCGTTCATGATTTTATTTTGTAATTGTCACATTACAATTTTGTGCATTGCTGTACAACTCAATAGGGAAGGTGAAAGATACTCAAGTAAGTAATGGCCATGACACAAACAAACCAGGAGAGATTGTTAATGGATTTAACACTTACCTCTGGGTCCCATTCATGGACATCCGATGCAGGAGTCCCCAGTAGCGGGCACATGCGTCTCCGAAGTGCCTCAACCTCTGCTCGGCGAGGCACTCTTCTGGTGGCTTGAGCTGTGGCATACAGAAACGCTGTCTCTGTACGGAAGCACCATCTTGCCGTACAGAATGACCTATTTCATATGGCAGCACCAGTTAAAA
This sequence comes from Pelodytes ibericus, assembly GCA_036172795.1. Taxonomy (NCBI): domain Eukaryota; kingdom Metazoa; phylum Chordata; class Amphibia; order Anura; family Pelodytidae; genus Pelodytes; species Pelodytes ibericus. The sequence continues at coordinate 19,796,876 of CM069859.1, forward strand.
GGGATATTTTACCTTTTTCCCCCCCTAGCCTCATTTTCACTCCAGAGAAGGGGAGAAACTTTGGAGGGACATTTAAAGACTCAGTCTTCACTGAACCTTTGCCTGTGATAGTGCCGTGAGCCTATTAGTGGTGTGAGTTATTTGATTTGTTATTCTGGTATATTTTGACTCCGGCTTGTTTTGACTATTCTGCCTCCTCGTATCCCTGACTTCAGCTTGTTCCTGTTATCTTTAATTCTACTTATAGTCTGACTGCGTACCTGCATATATTACCTGATCATCCATCCCGGGGAGTACTGAATTTCTTGGGGGTAGCTTTAGGTGCCGCAAAAAAAAGTCTCTGGCCATCTCCATCTGTGTCTCAACGTTAGGGTTCATGGTGGTCAGAGTGAAAACCATCTCGGCTCTCTCTTAGTCCTCAGTCTCATGCTGGATCAGTTCCTTCACATTTCTTACAGTGTATCACATTACATCTGTACAGAAATTAACTTAATTATCCGTATTGTAATACTATAAACCACAGAGGTATGTGAACATCCAAAATGTCGGCATGACTGCATTATGTCGTTGCTGCATTAATTAAGTATAGTGGTTTTTTTTATACTTTTTTTTATGTTTTGAGGGGGCTGTCATTGAATGTGGGGGGGTGGGGGGGGCAGGTTACCATGACTTGGGTGATAAGATTCACAACTGAAGTCCAGAAGGGTTAGATTAGTCAACAGTTCCACCACAGATGTAGTAAATATCCCAGTTATATCTTTCATCTCCAGCAGAGATTTGAGACAGAGGGTATGATTTTTTGTATTAACTTGACTAGGGCCCTGTACCAGTTTGTTGATAATTTGTAGAACATTTCTTGGTATTTGCTGGCTATGGAGCCTTTATGTGCAAAAAGTTGAATTCGTTGCCATTAGTGTGGAGCGGACACCTGGATGTTCGGGTTCGGCGGGTTCGGCCGAACTTCGGAAAAAAGTCCGGGTTCGGGGTCAAACTTGACCCCGAACTTGACCCTGAACCCGAACCCAATGGGGACCCGACGTTGGCTTATAGAATCCATGTAATACTATTGGCTTTCTATAAACCGAAATAGAGTCCCCATTCATAAGAAATTCTTATGAATGGGAACTCTAGTTCAGTTTATAGAAAGCCAATAGAATTTCGTTCGGTTTATAGACTTTTTGCTTATAGAATACATGTAATACTTTTGGCTTTCTAAAAATCGAACTAAAGTCCCCATTCATAAGAAATTCTTATGAATGGGGACTTTAGTTCGGTTTATAGATAGCCAATAGCATTACATGTATTCTATAAGCCGAAAGTCTATAAACCGAACGACATTCGGTTTATAGACTTTTGGTTTATAGAATACATGTCTTTCGGTTTATAGACTTTCGGTTTATGAAATACATGTAATGCTATTGCTATTCTATAAACCGAAAGTCTATAAACCGAATGACTTTCGGTTTCTAGACTTTCGGTTTATAGCCGAACCTCGAACTCCAACCCGAACATACAGTGAAATGTCCAGGTTCGGGTTCGTGGCACGGACACCGTAATGTTCGGTACGAACCCAAACAGTGCGGTTCAGGCTCGCTCAACACTAGTTGCCATTGTTCATTGGTTATTTGTGCACCTAGGGTTGTCTCCCATTGTTAAGTATAGGGTGGAAGTGAGGTGTGTAAAGGAGGATAATGACATTTGGTAAGGAGTGAAGGTTAGATGTGGGTCACTGTTTGTTTTAGAGCGTATAAGTTCAACGGCAATGTGAGGTCTGCTTAGATCTCCGATTTACTGTAAAGCGGAGATGTAACTTTTTAACTGGAAATGCTTTAGGGTGTTGCAGAATGAGGGTGTCGTACGATTCCCAATGCAGTAAATTGGCGTACGCCCCCTTTGAGCAGGACCTGGCTGATTGTCTGATAGTGGGGAGTTGTGCGTGTTTGGTGACCCCGCCGGTAAGTTTGGGTTGTTTAGCAGTCGGATGATATGGAATGGAGAAGGTGCGCGGGAATTAGTAAGATTGAGCCTGTGCCATATTTGGAGTTTGGGGTTGATGGGGGGTTGTGGGCATAGGGCAGTTTAGCTTTGCTGTTTGGGAACCATATGTTACGGTGTGGTGGTTTTCTATATGTATCCATTGTTTGTATCGTGAGTTAGTTGTCAATTCTGATTCTTTGCGGGTGTGAGACCTTGTAGGGTGTGGGAGGATCAGTCTTCTTGTTTTTTTGGTAGTATCAGAGTACCATATTTTATGTTTTTGATCACTCATAGCATATGAACATCAGAATTTTAAGAAAAATGTGTGGGTAATGTTTTGGGTAAACATTGGAATAGCTAAAGGAAGCGTGTTTGCAGTGTTTATCCCTGATATGGAGACGGATTGCTGACGTGTAGGGTTCCAAATTGAGGAAAAACATTAGTGGTATGAGTGGGCATCCCTGCCATGTGATACTGGATCAGAAAGGTCAAGAGCGACTGGAGGCTAGTATATTTGTAAATAACTTGAGGTCTACATTGAGCAGAGATGTTGGCCTATAGCTCCTTTACTGCAACTGCTCTTTACCTAGTTTGGAGATAATGGATATGTGAGGTTCTAAAGTTGATGGCAGGATAGATATGTCTTGGGAGATAGAGTTATAGGCTTTAAGAAACTGTGAGATTAGGATGTCTTGATACTTTTTGTAGTATCCTAAGGACAATCTGTCAGGGCCTGGAGCTTTCCCCACTTTAGTGTGCTTAATAGCAGGTGTGAGATCATCTTCAGTGATGTGTAGCTCTAGTGAGGAGCAGTCTGTTGGTCTTTTATGGGTGTGGAGATGTGATTGGAGGTAGGTATCAATGGCATCTGGGAGTGAGTTTGGAATTCACACTGTAACGGAGAAGAGTGCAAAAAAAATAAATAAATACCACAACAAGAAAGCATAGTCTTAAATTAGATGGGGCAAATGTTTAAAAGTAAAATCAGGAATTATTACTTTACTGAGAGGGTAGTGGATGCATAGAATAGCCTTCCAGCAGAAGTGGTATAGGTTAACACAGTGAAGGAGTTTAAGCATTCATGGGATAGGTATAAGGCTATCCTAGATATAAGATAAGGCCAGGGACTAATGAAAGTATTACTTTACTGAGAGGGTAGTGGATGCATAGAATAGCCTTCCAGCAGAAGTGGTATAGGTTAACACAGTGAAGGAGTTTAAGCATTCATGGGATAGGTATAAGGCAATATTAGATATAGGTTAAGGCCAGGGACTAATGGAAGTATTGAGAAAATTGGGCAGACTAGATTGGCCGAATGGTTAGTTTCCCCCGACACAATCTATGTTTCCCAATATGTCTGTCAGTCCCGGGTATACACCGTACATTACCCCAAATATTTATTTTCTACAGGTCTATAAATTTATTTTAATCGTAATGAAACTAGAAATGTTTATCACTGATACTTTATAAACATTAAGTTTTCTCTTATGCCATTTAAACTCCATGTAGAAGACTACCCATCTTCCAAAGAGCATTTTCTCCTACAGTGACATTTACACACACACCTTTACACTAACACAGTGACACACTTACACACACCCTTACACAGAAAGTGACACACTTACACACACACAGTAACACCAATAGACACATAACCTGAGACACACTATTTTGCCCCTCAATATGCCAGTATTTTGCCACTCAATATGCCTTTCTTGTGCCATTTAATATGGCAATATTTTGCCCCTCCAATATGCCAGGATTTTGGCCCTCCAATATGCCAGGATTTTTCCCCTCAAAATGCCAGGATTTTGCCCCTCCAATATGCCAGGATTTTGCCCCTCAATGCCATTTGCCCCTCCAATATGCCAGGATTTTCCCTTCAATATGCCAGAATTTTGCCCCTCTCCTACCCCCTTCCCAGTACTTACCTCGTTGCTGCTCTGCAGGTGCGCGCGGCTGTGAGGGAAGCGTTGTGCGTTCCCCTCCAGCCGCGCGGCTTCAATAAAGTTTGTTTTAAAAAAAGTTGCGCGGCTGGAGGGGAACGCACAACGCTTCCCTCACAGCCGCGCGCACCTGCAGAGCAGCAACGAGGTAAGTAAAAAGACGACACCCGGCGTATAAGACGACCCCCGACTTTTGGGAAGATTTTCCTCGGTTAAAAAGTGGTCTTCTACGCCAGAAAATACAGTAGGTACGATGTTACGCTTCCAGTATTTTTTGACACCATCCCACTTTTTCTATAATTTCGCATTTTGGGACATTGCAGCCAATACCTTTTTGTGACAGATGCACATGGCTCCGCTAAACAGTTTTTTTTAGCTGCCGGTTATTACAGCTCTTTCCTTAGTCTTGCAGTTCTCTGCTCTCCAAGATGAAGATTATAATTGGTTATTGATGGCCTATTTGTATGCTAATGTTGCACAATAAAAATGCTAAAGCTGAATTAACATTCTTGCTTTTGCTCAAAAAGGGAAACACCTAAAGGTCATCCTGTTTTATTCTCTAAATTATTAAATTAATGGAAAAGACAGTAGAGGTATTTTGGAAACTCACTGCTGCTTTTAACCCCTTCCCGTCCTTATGACGAGTTAACTCGTCATAAGAGCCGCAGCGTTAGCGACCTTATGACGAGTTAACTCGTCATGCAGTCTAGCCGGCGGTGCGCTCCGTGGGCACCGCCAGCTAGTCTGCCAGCTAGTCTGCAACGGGTCCAGGACTAAGCCTCGCACCCGAGGTAAAGCTCCTGGACCCGATCGGTCAGTTTCCGGGCATGTGATCCCGGTGATTTAGTCATCACCGCGATAACATGCAAATTAGATGGCAAAGTCAGTGTGTTCACACACTGACTTTGCCTCTAATTCACTCCCTGTGCTTCACATTCTTATAGTGAAGCACAGAGAGTGACCTGTAAGTAAAAAGAAATTAATTACATACACAGGTAAAAAAAATTTTTTTTTAAATTAACCCTTTCATTGCTGATCACAGTTTTTAACTGTGATCAGTTTCCTTCCACTTTATGGCCCTCATTTAGTTTTTTTTTTTAACAAATTTTTTTATTTTTACAATTTTTAAAGTTTTTTTGAATAAATAAAGGTAATTTTAATATATTTATTTAATAAAATTTAACCCCTGCATGCCTGTTGCATGATTTTTAATGATCTGACATCGCACTCTTCAGAGTTTTTTTCTGTCTTTTTTGTTAAGGGGGGTTTGGGAACCAATATTTTTCTTTTTTATTAGTTAGTTAATTAGGGGGGATAAGTGGGTTAGTGTTGCACTAGTTATGTAGCTTATTATTGGGAAAATAATGGGGAAAAACTTTTTTTTCCTCAAAAATGTCCTCTTTTATATGTATTTTTTAATACTAAAATGTAAATCATTTTTATGTATAGGGTATCAAAAGAAAGCTCTAACTGTCCTCTAAAAAACAACATATAACTTGTATGGGTACGTTAAATGAGATAGAGGAAATTTATGTTTCAAAAACCGCGTATTAAAAATTGAAAAACGCTCTGGTCCTTGGCCCAGGAAAATCCCTGGTCCTTAAAGGGTTAAACATGCCAAGGTTTGAAAAAAAACAAACAAACTACAGAACATACAGAATTATTTAAATTAGTGCAATCCATTTTTTCTCCCATTATGAACCTTGAATGGGGCTGGTTACAATTAGTGTAGAGAAAAAACTATTATACTTAGAATGGGGTCTACTTCTAAAGGCCACCTATGGCACAATGTTCTAATATGTTCATTCAGGAACATTCCATTGCTGTTAGTATATCAGCTCTTACATGCAGGATTCTCATTGTGTTAGCAGAAGTGCAAGAGTACTCATAGATGATAGAAATATTTGCTTAAATGTGTTTATAACATCACCTTGTGGCCTGTTATGCAAATTATACTTTTGACATTGAAGAACAGGCTCACAAGGTGATGTCATCAACAGGAGACACCCCCCCACACACTCAGAGAGCAAAATTGAGTTTGGAGGTTTTCCAGCTAAGTAATTATTTTTTTATCTTATCTGAGATGTGCATACTTGTTATCCTTAATGTAATCTGGGCCCATCATCCACCCAACACACTAGATTTAAGTTCTCCATATTAACTGCAGGACGGTTCCCCCTCTATCACCTCTCTTTGTGAAACACCAACAGTATTGCTGGGTCCATGGTATAAACCATAGTTGCCAACATCGGCCATGTTTCCAGGGACACATATTTGTTCCACGTGCTGCAGAAAGAGCATGCAAAGTGCAGGGCGGCAGTATGTAGGATGGATATACGCACAGACACAATCCAATTAATTAATCAGGATGGAGATCTCACAGGACCTGCCATGATTAATTAATTGGATTGTGTCTGTGTGTATATGCATCTTACATACTGCCGGGCTGCACTTTGCATGCTCTTTCTGCAGCATGTGGAACACATATGTGTCCCTGGAAACATGGCCGATGTTGGCAACTATGGTATAAACTGAGACACATGAAACATGATGTAATGACAACAAATGTTCTGTGTGGGCTTTGGTACAATACTGGCAGTGCAATTCAAGGGGTGTGTCTATGGCACCTGTTGTAGGCCTTTTTACAATGTCTCCTAGCCTAGTCCTAGGTAGCTGCTATTTTGTCTGGGAGAAGATGGTAGAATGTCTTCTCACATCCAATTTATCTTCAATAAGCTACATTTCATCCAGTCATTGGCTTGTGATGCGGCCAGGACCAGTTAAAAATGACTTTTTATGATCTTCAAAGTGACCTGATTTCCCTGTTTTACAACATGGGACGTTAAATGTCTCTTATACGCAAAAGATGTCAGTGCTTGCTTCCCACCAATGTGTTTTATCCACAAACCACCTGCTTTCTCAAAAAATGCGACTATAAAAAGGAACAGTCCAGCCACACACCTTTTACATCCATATTTAAACTCTTACTGTGTACTGCTGTATATAAAAACATTTTGAGGGGCATGTACTTACAAAACGAAAATATATTTTATGTGCAAAACTATTTTTGCTCTTTGCTCCTATTGCAATGTACTAAACATTTCACACTCCAATAGTACATACGAGCAAATTGTGAATAAAACCAGGCCATTTTGCGAATATTTTTCCTACCTCTTTTGATAGCGCTCGCTAAAAGCTGGTGTAATTTTCACACGTAAATAAGAATTATTTCTCACAAAATATTCGCAAAGCTCCTTTGCGTGCGCAAATCTAATAGCAATTTATTAGCGCAACCAGAAAAATGCACGCTAAATAAAAATAAACAGAAGAGGTGCAAATCAGGGGAAAACAAGCGCAAAATGTTACAAATAGTCTCAAATTGCTCCTTACTCATGTGTTACCTACTTTTTTCCCCCCCCACTGCACTTGTTTAGTACATGACCCCCATTATGTCATTACTTGTTCTTTACAAATTGAGAGTAGGCATTGTGATGTACATATATTCAGAGGATAATAAACTGGCTCTGCTTTGACATACTGGATTTTTAAATTATCTTTGTATCCTATTTTGTTTCGAAAATATTACTGCTATAGTAGGGGGTGAACCAAGCATTAGGACCCTTCCTATCTACACAATCATAGCAGTAAAAAAAACAACAAAAAGATGCAGCCAGAAAGACTGCGCTCCCCACATGGTGACATCACGCCCTTCCTTTCTTGTTAAGGTTGAGATAAGATAAGTTTTTTTTTTTTTAATGTATATATTTACTGGTAATTTCACCAGCAAATATGCAGATCAATTGTTTGTACCTACCTGAAAGTAAGCGTGTAAATTCAATATTTTAAAACTAAATATACAATGTCCCTGTATTTGTTCTTTAAATTATCTCTCTACTCTAATTTGTTTAGAAGATATCCGCGATTTCGTAACCTGACTTATGGTTGTTCTCTTCCATTGGCCTGTCAGGCTTTTAGTCTGAGAACCAAAACTTGTTCACTCCGCTGCGTTATAAGTAGTGTTGAGCGAACCCGAACACTACGATTTTTGGACCCCGGACCCGAACACCGACATTCCATAGGACTTGAAAAAGCCTCGGTAAGAGGTGAAACGCGTTGTGCTGCAGGAGACACGGGACTTAAAGGCACTTGACACTTTTCAAGAGCTTCATTGATTTTAATAACTGTGAAGATTCTTCCATTTTTTAATGTAAGATTTTTATGTTTTTTTATACCTTGTATTAAACAGTGTTTTTTTTGACACCCCTGCCTTCTCTCCTCATGTGTTTACACATCTCTGGAGCTGCTGTATAGGAGGTGACCTGTCATCATATACCCATCTCCTGGGCTCCCTGGTGCTGATATCCCTGAGCAGGTTGTTGCTCAGGCTGATGTGAGTGGTCATTTGGCACGATTTATTTTGTGTTTCACTATTATTTTGATATACTGCACTATAATATTTTTTATGTTTCTTTTCTATTCCCTTTGTATAATACTGTAAGATTTTGCTTACTGAAAAGGGTAAATATTAAGTGTGTATTTGTGTTGGTTGTAGCGCACCGGTCACGTTTTTCTTTTTTCTGTATTTTCCTACCTGGCTGGACGTGAGACGCTAGCCGTGGTCAGGTGCTGCACGCTCCGCCACATATTAGGCGCAGTAATTTATATATTTTGTTGGTATTCCACTGTATATTCGTGTTGGAGTTCGGGGTTCGGCGATTAATATTGCCTTAAATTTAAAATTACTAGTGACTGGACAGCTATTGCTGCCCAGTCACTAGTAAAATACCCCCCCGCCACCGTCCTGGTTGCCCATGGCTATTGGCTATCTATAAACCGAAATAGAGTCCCCATTCATACGAATAGGTCAATTGACCTATTTGTATGAATGGGGACACTCTTACCCACATTTGACTTCATTTTGCAGCCCTTTCCAGGACTTTTTTAGAGGCATTTTAGTGGCCAAAAGTTTGTGTCACCATTGACTTCAATGGGGTTCGGGTTCAGGGTCAAGTTCGGGGTCAAGTTCGAGCACTGACCCGGACATTTTTTTCGAAGTTCGGCCGAACCTGCCGAACCCGAACATCCAGGTGTCCGCTCAACTCTAGTTATAAAATCTTTGTCTACTGGTTACAGATCATGCCCACTAGAACAGATCCCAGGAAACTAATACATACTTTCTCCCCCTACCAAATTAGTGGTATATTTTAGATGACATATGGTAGAAAATTACATCAGCAAAAAAATTCAAGTTTATTAAAAGTTTTAAAATTTTCACTTTTTTTAAAAATAAATATTTGACATTTTTACATATCCATGAGACCCTATTGGTTCCACTCTCCTTTATATTTTGCGTGCCACCTGGGTGTCGGTGTGCAAAAAAGTACATAACTTATGCATGGGCGCACAACCCGATAGCGCCATTATGTTTATAATTTATAGCCTGTGTTTTTCTTATACTCTTTTATCTTTGGCTGTGTTACCATGGCAGATATTTTGCTATACAGTGTTCTAATTCTCAGTCCTACAAATCCGAAACATTGGGAAAGAAACCATTTTGGCTTCCCCCAACAGCTACTCATGCAATCAGCTCGATCTTTTTATACGAGCGGCATATGTTTCATACTGAATGGCGGCTGGCTTTTATGAGCTATTCATAGTGTCGTTGTCATAAAACATAAGATAACACAGAGATATACTTTATTATAGCTCTTGATTCCAATAAAGCAAAGGCCATATCAAAAAAAGTGTTATCCAGATAAACAAAATGATACAGGAGCACTATGTCCTGGGGTATTTTATTATTTATACTACACTTGCTGTAAATGTCTGCAATAACAGGACACTGTATATTGTTCACAGTCTAAACTCCCCATTGTACCCCACCAGAATAAACTCCAGAGCATCAGCTCTAGTGGGTTTCTCGAGTACTGAATTACTCAGAGGGTGCTGTCGATGTGCAATGTGTACTGGGGCAATTCATTTGACTCAGTGTGCGAGGGCAACAACTTTTCTCTTCCTTTCAAGTGCATAGCACTTTCTATCTTTTCATCCAATTGTTTTGTCTGTCTATCTCTTAACCTTATCTGTCCTGCCTTTCCTTGTCTGTAGCATAGTTTATCTAGCAATGAGAGTGGAAGGGCTAATGAAGTTGCACTATGGGCTACTAAATTGTTTTTGCCTCCCCCCCTCCCCCAGGGCAAACATGATAAGAACCATTCACCCATCTAGTCTGCCCAATTTTCTAAATACTTTTATTAGTCCCCAGTGCCCTATCTTATATCTAGGATAGCCTTGTGTCTATCCCACACATGCTTAAACTCCTTCACTCTGTTTACCTCTACCACTTCCGCTGGAAGGCTATTCCATACATCCACTACCCTTTCAGTAAAGTAATACTTCCTGACATTACGTTTACATTGTTGCCCCTCTAATTTAAGACTATGTCCTCTAGTTGTGGTAGTTTTTCTTCTTTTAAATATACTCTCTTCCTTTACTGTGTTGATTCCCTTTCAAACGTTGCCAGCCGTCCCCTGCTGGTGAATTTACCCTTCTGTAAACCCACAATCTGTTTAAGAACTTTTTAATGAAGCACAAAGTGGCTTTTAATTTTTTTTTTTAGAGATTTAAACTGTAACGGTCGTGTTCAGGAGATGGACCACAAGTGTAGATGAGGCTATAGGGACACTCACTAAGTACCGTAGGTAGCAAGTATTGGTCTTCACCTTAATGACTACACACCCTTGGTTGAGCCGCCGGTGGTATGTCACCAAGGATTTTGCTGGAACACTTACTACCGGATACTCAGCAAGTGGAGCCCGTATAGGATCGTACAGGAATACAGGCAAACGGAGAGTCAGGAGACAGGCCGGGTCACGGACAGGAGAGATACGGATAAACAGGTCACTAGCAGAAATCGAGGCAGGCGGCGGACGGAGAATAGTCAGGAACAGCAGGGTCATACACAGAATAATCAGGAATGCAGGAACAAACAGATGGAGTATATAGGGACGAACCGGGTCAGCAACAGATAAACGGAGTCAATCAGGAGTCAAAACGCTAGTGAGATACACAAGGCACTATCACAGGCAAAGGTAACCTGTGAAATGACTGTTTAAATACACTACCAATTGATCAGGACACTCCTCTGATCAATTGGCAAGGGAGTGGTTAATTTAATAAATAGCCCTTTAACTGGGCTCATGAATATTCATGAAACACCCGTTCGCGCATGCGGGTGCGTGACGTCACTGAGCGCGCGTCTTGCTGGACGCGCGTCTCAGTATCGAGGGATGCTGGGGCTCTCACTCTGAGCCCCAGCCGACGGGATGGCGTCCTCCTGATCCGCGATGGCGGCGGATCAGGAGGAGAAGTAAGGTAGGTGACACTACCCCTCCCCCGATGGGAGACATACTGGCTACCAAGACCCGGCTTGAGAGGAAACTTGGAGTGAAAAGATCGGAGTTTCACAGGAGCATGAACATCTCTAGCAGGTACCCAGGAATTCTCCTCAGGACCATAACTCTTCCATCTAATTAGATATTGTAAGGAGCCCTGTTGGAACCGAGAATCCAAGATAGACTGAACTTCGTATTCTTCATCACCCTGGAATAGAACGGATTCGGGAACTTTGAGAATTTGAGAAAATATTTGTTAGCAATGGCAGGTTTCAATAAGGACACATGGAAAGAGTTGTTAATGCGTAACGATTTGGGAAGACACAAGGAGAAAGAAACATCGTTGAGTTGAGATTGAATCCTATAGGGTCCTATATACTTTGGCCCCAATGTTTTGGCAGCCTGACGAAGGCGGAGATGTTTTGTAGACAGCCAGACCAGTGTACCAGGTGTAAGGACAGGACCCACCGACCTGTATTTATCTGCAGCTTTCTTCTGTTTGACCTTGGCTTGACGTAAAATATTGGCCAGGCGAGACCAATGGTCTTGGATAGATAAAACTTGGAGATTAGCGGCAGGGACCTCAGTGAGAATGCGATCCTGAAGCCATAAAGTAGGTTCATATCCATGAACGGCCTTGAAAGGGGACATCCGGAGAGATTCATGGTAAGAGCTGTTATAGGACCACTCGGCTAGGTATAAAAGATCAGACTAGTCAGATTGGTCAGCAGACACATACATTCTTAGATATTGTTTAAGAGCTTGATTTGTTCGTTCAGCCTGACCGTTGGATTGAGGGTGGTGAGAAGAAGAAAAATGAAGTTCGATATGTAGAAGTTTGCATAACGCCCTCCAAAATTTTGAGACGAACTGAGGACCTCTGTCAGAGACAATCGATTGCGGGACTCCGTGCAGACGAATGATTTCTTTAAGAAAAATTTTAGCAAGCGTGTTGGAGTTGGGTAACTTGGGGAGTGCGATAAAGTGAGCCTGTTTGCTAAATAGGTCAACGATGACCAGGACAGTAGTGTACCCATGAGATATAGGTAAATCGGTAATAAAGTCCATGGCTATATTAGTCCACGGTCTGTCGGGTACCGGTAAAGGATGTAGTAATCCAGAAGGACGAGTACGAGGAATTTTGTAACGAGCACAAACAGGACATGAGTGGATGAAAAGAGAAATATCCTTCAACATAGAGGGCCACCAAAAATATCTCTGAAGTAAGAATCGTACATTCTGTTTGCCCCTATGACCTGCCACAGGGGATTTATGACCCCAGGACAGTACTCTTTTTCTGAAGCGGAGCGGAACGAATAATCTGCCAGGAGGTGATTGACAGTTTTTTGGTTTAAGTCCTTGTGACTTGGATATCCACCATATTAAGGAACTTTGTACAGTAGCTACCATCTTGGACGAGGGTATGATGGTTTCTACAGGATGTTCGGTTAATGGAGTCTCAAATTGTCTGGATAAGGCATCTGCCTTGGTATTTTTTGAACCAGGACGGAAAGAAATTATGAAGTTAAAACGAGTAAAAAATAGAGCCCATCTAGCTTGACGTGGGTTTAGTCTTTTGGCCTTTTCAATATAAAGCAAATTCTTATGATCAGTGAGGATGGTGATGGGGATTTCTGTACCTTCTAGTAAGTGACGCCATTCCTCCAAAGCTAATTTAATGGCTAACAATTCCCGATTACCTACATCATAGTTCCTCTCTGCGGAAGAAAATGACCTAGAAAAATAGGAGCATGGGTGGAGTTTATTGGTTTTCTGATCCCTTTGTGACAATATAGCTCCTGCTGCAATTTCCGAAGCATCGACTTCCAATACAAACGGTTGGTTAGTTTCTGGTCGTTTAAGTATGGGTGCGGAGGTAAAAGCCAATTTCAATTTTTTGAAGGCGGCAGTAGCTTCGGGTGTCCAATGTTTGGGGTTGGCTCCCTTTTTGGTTAGTGCAATGATGGGGGCTATGACACGAGAGAAGTTATGGATAAATCGTCTGTAGTAATTGGCAAAACCTACGAATCTTTGTACCCCTTTGAGGTCAGTGGGTTCCTTCCAATCATTAATAGCTGAAAGCTTGTCTGGATCCATCTCTAATTGACCAGCAGAGATAATGTACCCTAAAAATTTTATTCGGTTGGATTCAAATTCGCATTTCTCTGCCTTGGCGAAAAGGGAGTGATCCCTAAGACGTTGCAACACTTGTCTGACATGACTGCGATGTTCTTCAAGGTTTTTGGAATATATTAAAATGTCATCCAAATAAATCATTACGTGGGACAGAAGTAAGTCCCTGAAGATATCATTCATGAAAGTTTGGAATACAGCTGGCGCATTACACAACCCAAACGGCATTACCAGGTACTCATAGTGGCCGTATCGGGTATTAAATGCCGTCTTCCATTCATCCCCTTCCTTTATGCGGATCAAGTTATAGGCCCCCCGAAGATCTAATTTAGAGAAAATCGTGGCATCCCTTAATTGATCATACAGTTCAGTGATGAGCGGTAGAGGGTATTTGTTCTTGACTGTGATCTTGTTAAGTCCCCTGTAATCAATACAGGGACGGAGGGATCCCTCTTTTTTAGCCACAAAGAAAAAACCTGCTCCTGCTGGGGATGCTGAGGGTCTGATAAATCCTTTATTTAGATTTTCTTCTATGTATTGGGCTAAAGCCTGATTTTCTGGACTTGATAAAGGATAAGTATGACCTGTGGGAGGACTGGATCCACATAATAATTCAATAGCACAGTCATATGCCCGATGTGGAGGTAAGGACTCTGCTTTCTTTTTAGAAAATACATCTAAGAAATCCCAATATGGAGATGGTACAATTTTCCGGGGATCTTCGGTAGGTAAATCAAGAACAAGATTGACTTTATGGAGGGTTATACAACAGGATGTTTTACACCGATTGCTCCAGGAAGTAATTTGTTTGTTTTCCCAATCAATACAAGGATTATGGAGTTGTAACCATGGCATCCCTAAAATGATAGGTATGTGAGGACTCTGCAATATATCAAAATGTAATTCTTCAGTATGACATATTCCTACTACAACTCCCAGAGGTTCAGTCTGTAAAGAAATAATTCCTGTACCCAGCGGAGTCCCATCTAATGTGGCGACAGCTGTTTTTTGGGTTTTGTTATTTAGATGGATCCCCTGACGAAGAGCCCATGTCTCATCAATAAAATTCCCAGCGGCCCCTGAATCTATGAAGGCTTGTGTGGCCATTTGGTGGCCTCTCCACTGGAGAGTAATGGGTACATACATTCTTTGGTTGTCTGGAGGCATGATCATAGAAACGCTCAGTGGAGAACCTCCTGACTCCGCCAAGCTTAGGCATTTCCTGATTTTTTAGGACAGAGAGCTACCAAGTGACCTTTTTGGCCACAATACATACACAACCCTAGAGATCGTCGGCGTTGTTTTTCTTCCGGGGTTAACCGAAGGACTGGGCCTATCTCCATAGGTTCTGCACCGGGAACGTTACTTTCGGTTGTGGGTTTGGGGTAAGGTGAACGAAATGGACGAGAAGGTTTTCTCTCTCTGTCTCTATCTTTCTCCAATCTTCTTTCTTGATCTCTAGCTTCTAATCTTAGGCATAAGGCAATCAGGTTTTCTAGATCGTGTGGTATATCTCTATATCTTTGATGGATTCATTTAAACCTCTGCGAAATGCAGCCCGTAAAGCGCTAGCATTCCAGTCGGTCTCGTAGGCCAAGGTGCGGAACTCCACTGCATATTGAGCTACAGTTCTTCTCCCTTGGAGAAGTTCCATCAGATTTGATTCTGCAGCTTCACGTCGACCAGGGGCGTCAAATACCGAGCGAAAGGCAGCTGTAAATTCATCTGCATCTTCCAGAAGTATAGAGTTCTGTTCCATAAGTGGGGTGGCCCAGGCAAGAGCTTCTCCCTTTAACAGGTTGATAATAAAGGAAACTCTGTTGAAGTGTGAAGAAAAGGTCTGTGGTTGTGTCTGAAAATGTAAAGAACATTGATTTAGAAAACCCCGACATAATTGAGGTTCACCAGAATACTTCTCAGGAAGTGGCATTTTTGGTGGTTTCACCAAAGAAGCAGAATGAGTAGCGGTCTCGGCCATGGTTCTGGAGGACGTAGACGGACCAGTCATTTGACGTAGCAGATCTGCAACTTCATCCACTTTCCTCTCAAGAGACTGGAGATGTGTAGCATGGGTCATCAGGACTTGATCATGCGTGTCCTGTCTGGACGAAATCCTCGCCATATCTACGGGATCCATATTTAATGGCCTGTGATAAATGTAACGGTCGTGTTCAGGAGATGGACCACAAGTGTAGATGAGGCTATAGGGACACTCACTAAGTACCGTAGGTAGCAAGTATTGGTCTTTACCTTAATGACTACACACCCTTGGTTGAGCCGCCGGTGGTATGTCACCAAGGATTTTGCTGGAACACTTACTACCGGATACTCAGCAAGTGGAGCCCAAGGTCACCAATGTCCGTGCCAGAATCTCGGATGATCCTTAAGTGTCTGGTATGAACAGTATTGGTGCCTAACCTGGGTTGTTTCCTGCTTGTCATCGATATAATTATTTTGTTACCATATAATATGTTAACATATTTTGTTAGTGTATGTGTATAAATATTGCTTGTTGTTTTTTTTATTAAGTGAAGTATTTTGTGTATGGGTAGCCTATATATTTTTTTTTATCTAGAACAAAAGGTCATTTACCATCGATGGCTCTTCCATAAGAGCTCTAAATGTACTGGGTTTAACAGGGTGTAGTAACGCTTGGCTGTATAGTGTAAAATTTGGAGGGGATAAATATAGGCTCGAACATGCATATAAACTATATATTATCAGCATCAAAGCCGGACGTCATAACAGATTAAGCAGTCTAGGAGAAGAAATATTCTTTTGAATACTAAAGCCGTAGACTGTATCGTATGTCCCATGGTGGCAGAGAATGGCAACATGAAGATCTTTTAAGTCTTGCCAATAAAATAGTGTTCTGCTACATGAAATCGGGGATTTATCTTTAAATAGCGATACTCCAGTCTTCTACTGAGATCATGAAACAAAAGAAAAAAATAAAAGCAATCTGGAAACATATACTTCCAATTCTGGATTTGTCAGCTGGTATTTGGTCCTTGAAGATCCCATGTCTGTTCCTCAAAGTGAATTTTCATCTTCTATGTAGGTTTTGTAGAAGGAAATTGCACAGTGTTGAGTTTATGATACAGGCGCTAAGTATTTTTTCCTCCTAGTTTCATAGAGTTGTCTAGGGTTCAACCACTAAACACTGACTGGACCAGGAAAGGTGTATCAGTGAAGGTGACTGGTGAGAACATAATACATATTAGTATCAAGTTGGATTGATTTCATTCGGTCACTTGTTGCGATTAGAGTTGAGCGGACACCTGGATGTTCGGCCGAACTTCGAAAAAATGTCCAGGGCCGTGCTCGAACTTGACCCCGAACCAGAACCCCATTGAAGTCAATGGGGACATGAACTTTTGGCCTCTAACATGCCTCTAAAAAAGTACTGGA
Source organism: Pelodytes ibericus (assembly GCA_036172795.1). Lineage (NCBI taxonomy): Eukaryota > Metazoa > Chordata > Amphibia > Anura > Pelodytidae > Pelodytes > Pelodytes ibericus. The sequence continues at coordinate 19,813,737 of CM069859.1, forward strand.
AAGGGCTAGAGGGCTGCAAAATGAAGTAAAATGTGGGTAAGAGTGTCCCTATTCATACGAATAGGTAAATTGACCTATTCTTATGAATGGGGACTCTATTTCGGTCTATAGAAAGCCCATAGAATTACATACAATGTAATTGCCGAACTCCAACCCGAACATACAGTGAAACGTCCGTGTTCGGGGTCCAAAAACCGTAATGTTCGGTACGAACCAGAACAGTGCGGTTTGGGTTCGCTCAACACTAGTTGCGATCAAACGTGGAAGGGGCTGCAGAACTGATAGGCTCCTTGGCCCACATGGGTTGCAGGCAGTTCCCTCCCCTGGTTTGGCCGCTGTAATCCCATTATTGATTTATTGAATAGGACATGTTATCAGACCCATAGAGAAATACTCCTTACAATACTAGCAAGCTACATCCCATTGGGGTCTGAACTCCAGAGCCATGTCCATGACCCGATTCTGGGACAATAATGCCTATAAACCCTTAATCAAATGATTTCAAAGATTCACCTTATACGTAGCTGCTTATATTACATTTCCTTTCCTATAGGAAATATTAAATGAGCCCACAGAATACACAGTGTATATCACAAACAAAGAAAGGCTGCTTTGTAATCGAGAACAATAGTATCTATTTTCATCTAACACCTCCTTGTGTTTAACATTCTTGTGCTGGAAGTTTATTCATTGCAACCTAAATGGTTTTTAATTAGACAGCAGATAGGTTTAAGGCAATGTGTGTTTAACCTTTGAGTACCATGGGGCTAACCCTTTCAGGGCATTGCAAAGCTTATTGCATAGGCAATCAAAGTGGTAAATATAGAGCATTAATGATGATCTTTACAGGGACACTCCCACCAAAAAATGGAAAGGTTTTATTTTTTTTATTTTGCATTGTTGTTTTCAGATATGTATTTTGTTTTTGTTATGTGAGTTTATTTCATGAAATATTTTGATAAACAAGTGTGACTGGGCCCCGTCATTTTGTGGAATATAGTGTTATTGAGTGCCACCCCCTAGTTACTTTACAGCACTAGTATCTCACTTTGGGGCTGTGGACACAGAATGCAGTTTATAAGTCAGAATTCTGACCATAGACTTGCATTGAATGGGAGGGGAATGTAACTATTACATCACAAGGAGGCGGAGTTATGATTCAGTTTGATCAGGTCAGTCTCCTCTCTTTGTGCTGGAAGGCAGGTAAAAAAAAGTTGTACACCGCCACCTAGTCCTGCCCACTATGATACACAGGAGCCAGTAAGAGACCAGGGGTGTATCATATGACATCATCATGCAGGCTTTGGTCACAGTTGTATAGTGAGACTGGCTGGTAGATTTTGGAGAATGTTGCATCATGGATAAAATTCTCAAAATGGATGCCGGAGATAAACACTTAATTTTATTTTTACTTTTATATGCAATTAATTCAAACATGGAGAAAAAAACCCAGTGGCGCATGTCTAATATATGTGTTTGTTTTAAATGCACAGGTAATCTAGTAACATCTTATGTAAGTGGTAGTGTCCCTTTAGGCTACTTCTCTTTTTATTTTATTTGGTGAGCTAACAATCTATGTTTTCTTGAGTTCTGGAGTGAACTCCCTGCAGAAGTAGTGAGGGCAGAAATCACCCACATTGCATACACACTAAATGCCCCATCACCCCCATTACATGCCACTATCACGCTCATTTCATACAACAACCATGTCCATTACATGCCCCTGATTAATTGGAAGGAGCTAAAGCTTGCTGAACAGTGGGCGAGGGAGCGAAAAGCTTTGAAGCACCAGAAGTGTGCTTTAACACCCTCTGGCAAAGTGCCGCCCTAGGCGAGTGCCTTGTTTGCCTTGTGTACACTACTGTGCAACTTTTTGCTGAATTTTTCCAACTTGGCTGGTTTGACGTAAGTTTGAAATTCCCTTCTGAATTCTCTACTATTCTCTCTTTCCTGAATACAGACCATAATGTATAGCTGTCCACGCAGTCCAGGGTTTGTTCAATGCAATCTATTCCACTGACCCACGCAAACAGTGGAGCTTTGAACTTGATGGATTTCTGTATTTCTCCAACCTTATTATTTAAAAAATAAAACGTATAAGACATAAAGGTATACATTCATCAAGTGTACACAGTGTACAAAGGTGTTCATATATCTATGCAAATCTTGTCGCAATATAGTTTAAAGGGCAATAAAATCATTATGACATATAGTATCCATACCTATACAGTATTTTAAAATATTTCCCTCTCTCTCTTTACAGTTGAAACAGTTACATATTACAATGATAATAACAATGGTCACTTGGACTTTTCAGGAAACAGTGTGTTAAAGGGACAGTCCGTTAAAAAAACATTTTTTTTACATTTCACAGAATGGAAGATGCACCCAGGTCCCACACTCCTTTTGGGGCGATTGTCAACGACGGAGAGTTTTAAGATAATACTGTATTAATGAGTATGTTGCCCCTGACACATTTGCCAACATCAGCCTTGTTTCCAGGGACACATATTTGTTCCACACGCTGCAGAAAGAGCATGCAAAATGCAGCCCGGCAGTATGTAGGATGGATATACCCACAGACACAATCCAATTAGTTAATCAGGGTGGAGATCTCATAGGACCTGCCATGATTAATTAATTGGATTGTGCATATATCCATCCTACATACTGCCCGGCTGCACTTTGCATGCTCTTTCTGCAGCATGTGGAACAAATATATGTCCCTGGAAACAAGGCACACAAACAATGGCATGCACAAATGTAATTGTAATGGGAATTTGTCAGTGTTAAACTTTGTTTGTACTGTGAATGTAGCAAAGACAAAATGATCAGAACAAAGGTTTGGGAGTTTTATAAAAAAGCACAACCGCTGTTTTTGTTATGTATAACGGCAATTTTTTTTATAAGTATCGACACTTTGCAGTGACGATCCTGAACCTCCCCCCCCCCCCCTACTCCAAAAACGTATAATCTTTGAATCAGTTTTATATGCAATAGAAAGCCAGAGCTGACACTTCTAGTAAGCGAAGGGTTAATACCACTAAAACTGCACCCTGGTAGGTAATAATTGCTTTCTCGGTAATCGCTTCCCAAGTATAAAAGCGGCCCGTGTAGCATTCTCTGAGGCTGTTAATAATAAATGAATCAAGATTGGTTATAGAGTTTTTATCTTCGCAGTATGGGGAGTGCCGACCGTGCAGTCTCTACGTTGCAGACTCAGAAACAACATCTCATTAGAAGGCATTCATTCAAAAAAAATAAAAAAATAACCTCACAATACATACAGCAGGGCCTTTGATTAAAGCTCCCGCCGCTCTTTGAGCAAAAAGCTTATGGCGCCTGTAAAAGTCCTTTACAGATAGCGGTATGAGTGGGCGTTCAAACACACCACATACTGTACAAGCTGTCCTCTTGGCTTTTTACACCAAGGTGTAATCAGCTGTAAGTCCATTTCCTGCAGTATCAGTTATCTAATTGTGTACAACTGGGGATAATGCCTTTTTCAGGACAAACAGAGCTGAACTTTCAGCAGGTGCTCTGTGCAGCCCTTGACGACCTTCTCTTTGTAGCAGTAACCCCTTCCTGGAACTGCAGGGATTTCTACTGCATGAAAGTCAAAGGGTTGAATTTATGACTAGGAATACTCGGAACTGCCGACACGTTTCATTGTCATTAAAGGCACACAAGGCTCTATGCAATGAAGGGAGAACATGAATTAATGGCATGCACAAACGTAATTGTAATGGGAATTTGTCAGTGTTAAACTTTGTTTGTACTGTGAATGTAGCAAAGACAAAATTATCAGAACATTACTATAGATTGGGGGCTATGGATAAAAAAAACTCCCACTCTGCAAAGGTTTGGGAGTTTTATAAAAAAGCACAACCGCTGTTTTTGTTATGTATAACGGCAATTTTTTTTATAACTATCGACACTTTGCAGTGACGGAGGGAAGGACGCTTCTGATTTTTTATACATAGTCTGCACAGGTGCAATGAGTGCCAACATAAATCAAATCTACGCATTTGATGTAGATAACGCTGAAATGTATCGGGAGTCGGCCTTATACATTGGTGGACACACCGATTGCACCAGAATTTGGTGCAATCTGCATGTGGGCCTGGTTTATACATGTCCCCCATTGTGTTTGTGGTATATGCATTGAGGACACGGTGACGGCATTGAGGGAAGTCAACCACTGAGGCAGCGTTGCAGTAAAACCACGATGTTGAGGCATTAAGCAACACCACAATTTGGCTCTCAAGACAACGCAGTCGCAACATTCCAGCCATCCTATTGGAAGGCAGCATGGCCCTCCAATTTGGTGCTGCCGTGTCCGTCACTCTTTGCTGTTGCTAGACTGCCTCTAGAGGCACTGAGATAAAAAAAAAATGGCTAAGATCTAGGGTTAGGGTAAGGTTAGAGTTAAAGTTAGATTAGGGTCAGTGCTTGGGTTGGGGTAAAAAGGTAGGAGAAAAAGGGTAAAAAAACATGCTTCTTTGAGTTATTGCCCTATAACTTGCAAAAAACTACAGAAAAACATTGGTTATTTCTATACGCAACGGACAAATATTAGAATCTATTTAGCAGATTTTATTTATTGGTGTTTGTAGACGTGTAAAATATTTTTCATGTACAAGTTAGAAAAAGAGTAATGTGTATGATATGATCAAAATAATGGTTTCTAAAGGATGCCCCTCTCATCCCTAACCCCCCAATATATAATTTGGGTGGGTACAGTAAATGAGAGAGGAAAATTACAGCTAAACACAAACACCAGAAGTGTGGCATTCTAAAAACAGTCGTGCTCCCAAAGGGTTAAATGTGTCCATGGTGTCTACTGTTTATGACATCATCTTGTGGCTTGAAGTAAACATATCCTATTGTAAGTAGTTTATTTGCATATTGACCCACAGATGATGTCATAAACAGGAGACATCACAGGTTCATTAAAAACACTTTTTCTCAGAAATAATGCATTTACTTGCAATGCCACTAACACAGTGTATAGTCATTTTTAACCATTTTTTTTATTTTCTACACTGACATTTTCAGCAATGTTTGGGGTTCACAGTCCCTTTCACATGGCTTTGATACTCTTTATTCTTTCTGTTCGATGCTCCTACAAATACAGAATTTAACAGCAGGTAAGATACTGTGTGACTCTTTACCACATCTGTTGGAAAGTTATGCAATGCATCCACCATCCTCCCTGTGAAGCCGCCACTTTCTCACACTTGTATCTAAGCCTTTGACCTTATGGATTTACGCTTTGGCCTCTGTTCTTGGAATTTCACTGGCAGTGAAACATTCTTTCTTTCTCCCCCTGTGGAAGCTCTTCATGGATCTCTCCTAGCCTGGGACGGCATCAGAAATGTTGGTGCCCCTTATAGAAAACATGGTCTGGACCCCTTCGCCTGCACTCTTTTTGTTATTGCCCCGACATCATTTGCCATGGCTTTTGAAACCACACCACGTTTGCACCCACAGGACTTGCCATAGCACTTAGACTGTGCACCCAGGGCATGCCCCAGTACCCACATTGCACACCTAGGAGTTTCCCGAGCCAGCACCAAGATTGCATCTACATTGTACACTAAGGGCTTGCCATCTTACCTAGATTGTGCGCTCAGGGCAAGCCCCAGCACCACATTGCATATACAGGACATGCCCCAGCACACACATTGCACACCCAGGACTTACCCCAACCAGCACCCATAATGCACACCCAGGACTTACCTCAGCCAGCACTGAGATTGCATATTCAGGACATGCCCCAGCACCCACATTGTACACCAGAACTTAACTCCTGCCAGCACTGAAATTGCATCCACAGGACATGCCCCAGCACCCACATTGTACACCAGAACTTAACCCCTGCCAGCACTGAGATTGCATCCACAGGACATGCCCCAGCACCCACATTGTACCCCAGGACTTAACCCCTGCCAGCACTGAGATTGCATCCACAGGACATGCCCCAGCACCCACATTGTACACCAGGACTTAACCCCTGCCAGCACTGAGATTGCATCCACAGGACATGCCCCAGCACCCACATTGTACACCAGAACTTAACCCCTGCCAGCACTGAGATTGCATCCACAGGACATGCCCCAGCACTCACATTGTACACCAGGACTTAACCCCTGCCAGCACTGAGATTGCATCCACAGGACATGCCCCAGCACCCACATTGTACACCAGGACTTAACCCCTGCCAGCACTGAGATTGCATCCACAGGACATGCTCCAGCACCCACATTGAGCATCCAGAACAAAACAAATGATCCCTTTACAAGGTGAAACATTTTAGGTGGGCGGGTCCCATAGATCACAAAAAAAGACAATGGGAGCTCTACTGGTAGAGGCTTAAATGGGACACACCAGACCTGACTGATAATAATACTAAGTAACAGATGTCATGCCATGTACAAAAAAATATTATCCATATGGTGCCATTTTGTAGTGAGCTTTTACCCGGCCTCCGTTTTTAATTGATACCCCTATCCCTACAAATTTAGCTAAAATATTTTTTCTGTCTGAAACATCAGATAAGGATTGCTACCCAGCCGGTATCGTACTCCCAGGGCTGGAGAAAGAAGTCTATGCAATCTTGGTACTATTTAGAATAAAAGGTGGTAAAACCTCAAATGAACCTTATTTTCTGAAAAATGCTGCACACTCTACAGTCTTTTATACAACCCGACACTATATATATATATATATATATATATATATATTATATAAAAACCCAGATGATGACAAAATAAATGAGTGAGTTAAAAAAAAAGGTGATGTAGCCAAGGCAGGTGATGTAGCCAAGGCAGGTGATGTAACCAAGGCAGGTGATGTAACCAAGGCAGGTGATGTAGCCAAGGCAGGTGATGTAGCCAAGGCAGGTGCAGACACCAACATTGTTCATGGTTCACATTTACTGGACTTTGTGATGGACAATGTAATGATGTTCTGTGACCTTCACTTACCTTGCCAGGGACACTCATGATGTCCTTGTATTGACAGTTTACCAGTCCATGAGCAAAGATACAACTTAAAACAGAGATTGCCCCTTTCTTTATGCAACCTTATGCTTTCATCAGCCCGTAATTGCACTCCCCCACTCTTTAGGGGGGTATATTTTAAGCACAATTTTGGGACACATATGTACGCCTTTTTTTAATTTTTATACATTGGTGGCCACAGATCTAAGGGCATCTGAGCAAACCAGAAGTACAGATCTGATTGGTGCAAGTGATGGCAATAACGCCCAAGTTTTGACGAGATTTAACATTTTACCCTATTAGCGGTATTTTTGCAGTGCAGCCCACGACGCCCCCCACTTTCTATCTTTATTTTAAAACAGTAAAAATCCTAATTTTTCTGAACAGGCAAATTTTTTTTTTACATTTTGTCACTTCCCATCTTTTCCCTCAACGTATATATTTTTAAATCCGGTTCTGTAGTAAGTTTTGGGGCAGCCTGGAAGGTAACAGCTGTATAACATCTCCTTTTAAGGGATGTAAGTTCCTCTTGCGATGTGGCTGGTTTCGCAGTTCTGTTTGGATTTTCTTTTTTTCAATTCTGGAGCCTGTTTATAGGAGACCAGCAAGGATCAGTTTCCTGCGAGAAGCCAAGGAACTCGGGATGAACACAAACCATTTCACCTGGCAATGTCCTCTGGATCTGAACACATGCATTCACACAAGCTGCTCACCTCTCACTGAAAATTTGAATATTTGGATGCATGATTAATTTAAACAATTGACTGGCAGAACAGCTGCCCTCTTAATATCATAGTAGCAGCTCATTTAAATATAAAACCTTGGCACATCTAGATTGGGATTTTATGATGGATCCATTGCTAATTAAATAGTTTAATGGTTTATTAAGTAGAGTGCAACACATTTTGTAATTATTCTGTAATAATGGGGGAGCATGTTCTGACATGTTCTAGGCAGGTACATACCTCACAACTCTTGCCCCTGGTGTACCAGTCTTTGGGATTCTATGGAGAGGACCGAGGCTACCTTTTCGGTGCATTTTGGCTACATTCGTTGTCGGGAGATACTGGCATGGAATAAGCTACGATGTCCGAATTGCGGATTTATTCGGAGGCACATCAGGACCACCCTAGCAGTTTGAAAGTCGGGTATTGATATGCCCTGTACCCGTCCGCAATCAGGACGCAACATCAGAATAATGATGTCGGAACCGATTATTGGCGCATATTGGTTCGACCTTATGAATAAACATGAAGATAGTTTTCAATGTTAAAATGAGACATCAGTCCAATGAGATGTTAGATTAGAAAACCAGTCTGTTAATGAAGAAAACAAAGGCCATTATGCATAAATGAAGAGACAAAGTGAAAAGTAACATTGAAACACATATAGATTAAGGATAATAAACAAACAATAAAGCAAAGTAATGAAATTGAAACCTAATGACTTGACTTTTGATATAGTGTAGCAAGTTAAGTATTAAGGGTGACATCGGCACAGTTTGTGACAAAAAAGAAGAGGGGCACATAGTGTAATGTTTGAAATGATGTTTTTTTTACTTAAAATGAACTGATAGCGCTTGGTACAGAGCTTCAAGGGTTTAATCGGACAGACAGACGCGTAAGATGGGGAGTGCCCTGCTTACATGATTATGAGTCTGTGCCACAAACAATGGGACAGTCATAGGGGTACAATCTAAAAAGTCCCACACGCGAAGCTGTGTTTTTCTACATCCTGAAACTTTGCAGGAAAACGTGCCACTAATTTTCAAATGTGCTGTTGGTTGCATCAGTACATAGCTCTCTAGAATAAGCTAGAAGTGCAGAACTGGCACCTATAGCCTTAATTCAGCTGTCGGGGGTCGCCACTATTTAGCTCCATTTCTGCACAGACTTATTTCATACATAACACCATAATGATTGGGGTCCATGTATAAAATATCCTAGCAATCCTAATTCTCTACTGGGTAAAATCTTTTGAGATGGAAAAAAGGACTCATCATAGTGTAATATTTAAAATGATGCTACTGATAAAAGTGGAAGTTAATTTGCAAGTGAAAGAAACAGTCGAAATAAGAGAGGACATTTTAAATATTACACTATGGTGAGCCCTTTTAACTCCTTGATAGATTTTAAAGGACTTTCTGTGATCAGAAAAGCATAGCTGGAATATTTGAAGTCTGTGTTCACAGGTGCAATACACTCCTTTTCTTTCTAAAGTATGATAGTCCCTTTAGTCTGTTGAGCGATGAAGGTGTCAAACCTTGGTACACAATCTGTCACACCTCGGACTCTCAAAGAGTTAAGTCAACAACATGAAAAAAAGTTCAAATATATAGTGCAGAGTGCGCTACCCTGCATGAATACTTCATCAGCTGACAGATCCTTCTCACGGATGGCCTGAAGACCATAGCATGGGAAGAGAATGAGTAAGTGTAATTAGTGTTACATACATTCTACTATGAGTTGCGCACAGACTTTTTTATGGATCCATAAAGTACCCATTGAGTATCGCCGGGGTTTGTCTTCCCCCCCCCCCCCCGCCAATGTCTCACTCTCTGCAATAACCCATCTATTTTAACAAGTGCGTCCACCTTGTCAATGTTACACCTTTCTTAAACAGGCCAAACAGAGCAGGTGAACGCAGAAGGTTATCAAATCAGGGTAGCACATTTTCCTGCAATTCCTTTGAAGAACAAAGGCGGTGTTATAAAAAATAAAAAAAGAAGGTGGAATGTTACCCGTAACTGTAACCAATATAATCCTCTTTGGCAGCTATACATAAAGATATGAAAAATTACAGCCTGGGTTAATCATTGACAGCTAGGTAGGCAGCAGCTTTTAAAATGAAACAAATCGGCTGTGGGAGAGGAGGAATGGCTCCACAGCGATGTTACAATGTTGACAGTTCTTGTTTTTTATTTCGCTCGGGTCTTTTGTCAATGAATGGCAAAGCTATGAATGACTTTTTTTTATTTATTTTTTATTTTTACATGGACAGTTTGAATATCATCGAATGCATGCTTTAGGTGAGGGCTGAATAACACATTGTTTTATGGTCCCATGGATCTGGTCAGGTGTTTGTTTTACACCTCGTAGTGTGATGTCGTGTGCCCTACTAGGCTGACGATTGTTTAATTGATGGCTTCTGTGCCTTACGGGAATCAGTAGCGCGTGGAAAGATGCCTATTTGTGGCATTATTATATATATTTTTTAAACTCATTTTAAAAGTTTTTTTGTTTTGTTTAATGAAGTGTCTACGGGAATTTCAAACTTGAGACTAACTGGAAAATTTCTCCCATTCAGCTGCATTTGAGAATATTTCCCATTCCGCTACATTGGCCTACTGTTTGAAATTCCCTATGATTAAGCGTTGTAATACGCAAAACGCGTAAGGTGCGGTTTTCTGTTTGTTCGTTTTGCTGTACATGTACCTCCTTTTTGGTCTCATGTTCATTGTTTAAATAAATCACTTTATTGGATCGCTCACGGGAGTGGAGTGCACATCACTTTTTCGTCTTTTTTGCCTGAAATTCCCATCTCAATTCCCTCTTTATTCAGTAGTAGGGATTTGTACAATTACATTACCTGTCTCTGGTGCAAATCAGAAACCTTCCTCCTTCCAATCTGGGCAATCTACAAGCACCACAAGAAATCCAAAAACACTTAGGGGCGCTTGCAAATGAAAAAAGAGAAACAAAACAGACCAATATAGTATAGACTCTGTGTAATAAAGTGCTTTATATGGGAAATGTTGCACTCACAATGGACTTATAGTTATAAGGTTCTTCAGAAGAAAGACATTCAACCTGAGGTAGAAATATACTAAAAACACAAGGAAACATGCACAATGGTGCAGTACCAAAATAAATCATATTGCTTCCGGTGATAAATCACATACTAGTGCACTGCACATAAATGTGCAAAACACCGTATTTAAGTAAAGTGCAGACAGGGACAGCAACAGTTCACCCAAACAGGAACAAAAACGACTTGATCAAAAGCAGCAAATCCTCAACGCGTTTCTTCACTGAATGTGTGGCTTCATCAGCAGGAAAAAAAAAGTCTGCCTACTCTCAAAAATAGACTTAGAACAGGAGCTTCTTTTCCGAGATTTATGAGGAGTCACATGGTGCCCAAAGCCGGCAATAACTGCCTGACGCGTTCCGCACTGCTGTCCTTTATCGTAAGCTATATATATATATATATATATATATATATATATATGCTGATCAATAGAACACAGATGTAAACTAATTAATCAACTAAACTGATCATCAACCCCAATCAATGCTTAATACATAAATAATTTGCATTTATTCCACAACAGAAAATAAAATAGAGGGGGTTATGTATGAACTGCTTTGCTGCTCAGTACACTTTGTAATTATGTATTAAGCATTGTTTGGGGTAGAGGATTAATTTAGTTGATTCATTCATTTTCATCTGCGTTCTATTGAACAGCACAAATATAACGGGTAATTTGAGTTTGTGGGGACAGCCTATGATAAAGGACAGCAGTGCGGAACGCGCCAGGCAGTAAGCGCCTATTATTTTTATGCTGCCAGTATGCAAAGTGCATGAAGTTCATTTCTACATTCAACGAAAATCTGGCTGGACCTGCTGTGTCTTGTTGCTCTTGGGTGGACATCCTGGGAATTTTAACTGAGGACTATGCGTTGAATTTTCAAGTTGTCCACTTCAAGGAACAGTCCCCTGGAACAGACAGACGCAAGACACAAGCCCTGAATGTATAGGTGTGAGATGCAGTTTTCTTTTCTTTTTTTTTTTTTTAACTCTTCCTTCATGACTTTTAATCCATCGCACAATGAATTATTCAATCAGTCACCCTGATGATTGGACATTTTTCCTATTTTTTTCTTTCTTTAGTATTTTAGGTCTGCCGCCAGACACAAAAATCTTTGTCTTTTCCGCTGACATCTGATGTACATCTATGATCTTTTCTGTGCGACAAACTTCAAAAAGACATAAATCAAAAAGAAAAAAAAAGGGGGAAAAAAAAAAAAAAAGAGGAGATTTCAGTTGCTATATTGTTGTTTTATTGTATTCTTCGGTGTTTGCAGTTAAGTCAAGTTCCACAAAGTGGTTCATGCCCAGGGTCAGCCTGTCACATGATCTTAATATCAGACACTTTTTTTCCTTAAAGGGACAGTACACTTGATTTTTCACTTGCGCTTCTAAGACAGAGCAAGGGTAAGGAAATAAGCGCGTTTTGCAAAATGAGGTTATTACCTGTATTGTAGTGGACTAGGGGTGTATAGCTTCCTCCTGGCCCCATTAAATAATATAACGTGGCCCCAGTTATGCCCCCATCCACTAAAAACGATGCCTGCAACCACTAAAAATAAATAATTAAAGGCTCCCAGGCCTTTAAGCGGCCACGGGCCGTCAATAAGTCCCTAGCCTCAATGAAATAAAAATACATTGGGATAAAGGCTGGCGATATACCAATAGAATAAAAATTAATAGCAAGCCCCTCCTTTTTGTGCCCGGGGTTGGGCATGGGCCCCTGGTACAGTACAAGAAATTTAAAAAAATGACCAATTCCTTACCTACCCCTTTTACCTCTACCTTCTGAGTTTGGGCCCATGAACAGGGGAAATCCAGAAAACAAACAAAAAATAATTCTTAAAAAAAAAAAGTGTGGGAAAAAAAAAAGAAGATATCCCTACCATGGGCTGGTACGGTTTTGATTCGCGCACAGAACAGTGTTCTAATGTTTTTTTTTTTAACAGTATGGTAAATCTTGGAACTATAGAGCTTTGTAGCAGGCACAGTCATTTTTTTTTTTTACTGTGCACACTGGTGATTTTACCCCACCAGTTAATGGCGTTAGTGGTGGGCATTGATTCATCAATACCCGCTAATTTACGCTTATGCCATTTTTTGGGGAAACGGAGGCAATGGAATCTACACCATTGTAGGTCAAACAGCCCCTTTAAGTTGCCCCCTTGCTTCTGATCAATAGGGGTAGGCGCCAACGCCGTGGTGGACACTTACTGGACTTAGCGATCGACAATGTAATGATGTTCTATGGACCATCATAGATGTTCCTTTTTTTGACACTTTGCTTTGATCGGTTTCTACCCTTTCACTTCTGAAGCTTTAATGCTTCATCTTTCTCTCCAAACAGCATGCTTAGCCATTGTGGAGTATTTAGGTGTAGTGTTGTCTTAGGTCTGACTAAATTTATGCACCCTCCCCAACCCACACATAACCTTTTCCACTGCATTAACTTCCCCCTCATAACCCTATTCACAAAAGCCAGATTGCCCCCACATCCCTTTCCAATGTGCCAGTTGCACCCAAATCCCTTTTGTTCGGCACCATATTTACTCCACATCAATATGCAGAGCACCCGATTGCTGACTGGTCATCTAGTGGGTTCAGCCTGGGTTTCTGGGCAAGCAGCACAAAGAGGTGAGGGAGGATGGACCACCAACAATGGTAGCGCTTGCTCTCCCCTCCAGTCTTTTGATCTTGGTCTAGTGGTTTTAGGCAGAAATACAACACTGATGTTGATGCCTCTACCTGGTCATAGGGGAGAGCTGTAGAAGAATCTCCACATGTCTCAGAGATGGATGTACCATCAGGGCGCAGTGGATTTTGTATCATTTTGCCATTGTGTGCTACATTGATTTCTAATGGTCCCCAGGGGTCAATGTATCATTGGTGCCTAGATGTATCTCCATTACATCTGGTAATGTCCACTCTCTATCCACATGGGGATTGTTTAACCACATATTTTGTAAATTGAGCTGCTACTTGGTCCACTTCCCTAAAATTAACAATTGATTAACTGCCCTAAGATATCAAATTTGTCTTGACATGTGCAGAGATGAACTTGACAATGCGGCTGGGAACCTGATTAGGTTACAATGTTTAAAGAGACACACAGCTCAAAGGAAAATACATTCATTAATATATATTAAACATTAAAAAAACCAATCCAATTAGAAAAGGATCTATGGTGCTTAAACACCAAGTACCAAGGGAGATGAGAATCTCCACCAAGTACCAAAGGAGAAGAGAATCTCTACCAAAGTAGAATCTCTGCCAAGTACCAAGGGAGATGAGAATCTCCACCAAGTACGAAGGGAGATGAGAATCTCTACCAAGTACCAAGGGAGATGAGAATCTCCACCAAGTAACAAAGGGAGATGAGAATCTCCACCAAGTACCAAGGGAGATGAGAATCTCCACCAAGTACCAAGGGAGATGAGAATCTCCACCAAGTAACAAAGGGAGATGAGAATCTCCACCAAGTACCAAGGGAGATGAGAATCTCTACCAAGTACCAAGGGAGATGAGAATCTCCACCAAGTACCAAGGGAGATGAGAATCTCCACCAAGTACCAAGGGAGATGAGAATCTCCACCAAGTACCAAGGGAGATGAGAATCTCCACCAAGTACCAAGGGAGATGAGAATCTCCACCAAGTTCCAAGGGAGATGAGAATCTCCCACAAGTACCAAGGAAGATGAGAATCTCTGCCAAGTACCAAGGGAGATGAGAATCTCCACCAAGTAGAATCTCTGCCAAGTACCAAGGGAGATGAGAACCTCCAACAAGCACCAAGGGAGAAGAGAATATCCACTAAGTACCAAGGGAGATGAGAATCTCCACCAAGTACCACAGGAGAAGAGAACGTGCTTCTGTGAAGATGTCAAATGACCCCCTTTATGTTACTGACCTTCCAATGTATTTAAAAATCAATACATTTACACAAAGCAGGGGAGACTGGCACACAGGGGCAGAGAGAGCATTCGGCCCAGATTACAGGAATGCTCACCTATATATATATTTGAATAGGAGAATGAAAAAAAGATACATCTTCATCTGCCGCTTTATACTGATCATTGGTAAATTACGCTGCACTGTTCTAAATTCCTTAGGGGCTGACATCAGAGGGGGCCTCTTTAAGCTGGAAGATAATTTAAAAATAGTAACGTACTCTTCATTTGTTTAAAAGAGACTTTAACCCTGCCATTTCCAAACTGTTCCCATGGATACTAAATTGCACTCTCTTTATGTTCCAGGGGATGCAATGTTCAATTTTACCCTTATGTATTGCCCGTGTACACTAGCAGAGACACAGTCTGGTTTCTATCATGTCACTAGTTCTGCTGCCACAATGTTCTGTTCAGATCCATGTCAGAAACCCATCTTCTGGGGTATTATAAGGGGAGAATGGCTCGGTACAGACCTCTCTGAAATGAGGCTGCAAACCCTGGCACGTGATGCTTCCAGCTGCTCAATGTGTGATATATCAGAAAGATGGTATATGTCCGGGCAGTTATCCAAAATGCATGATATAACATACTGTACTCTTGGAACATAATCCAAAAACCTTCTCTCCCATCATGTTTTAAGCCTATTTATAAAACTGTGACCTTTTAAGTGATCCCTGTGATATCTCAACTCCCCTCCCCAATCCTTACCTCATTTAGCTGTAGCCCTGGCACAGGATGTAACAGAATATATATATATATACGTTGCACACAGACCTAGAGCGTTTAAAGGAAGCTTGAGGTTTATTAAAGACTAAACTTTGTATCTTAAATGAATGCTAATCCAAAATAATAATTTACAACGAAGAGGTTATGTCACAGGCGTACTGAGGGTATGGCACATTGCCCGCATTGGCTCTGGTGATGCTCTTGAGTACAAGGGTTGCCACCACTTCTTACAAAAAATGCAATAGACTTAAAAAAAAAGTCAACTTTTCACCGGCCAGGTGGCAACCATTCCTGGTGCACCAGAAACAGCTGCCAATTACCGCGGGGTAAGAGCCTCAAAGGAACTCTGCCAACCTAAACTTTGCTTTAACTGGAAAATGCAGAGAATACATTTAAAAAAAAAAAATCTGTGGTCTCAGCCAGGGCTGGCCCAAGACATTGTGCTGCCTGGGTGCAATATTAAAAAACTGCTCACCCATACATGTATACAGATGCACACAGTAACACACACAGTTACATGCCCACACGTATACACACACACAGTCACACACATACACAAATATCCACATAGTTAGTCTCACATGCACACAGTCATTCACACACAGACACACTCACACACACAGTCACATACATGTGCTTCCCCAACCCCCTTCCTTGCTGTATTACCTCTCATAACAGGAAGGGGGACTCTCAAGCACTTTTTGTACCTTAAGCTGCAGCCTCCCACTCATGTGACACCCGGCGCTCAGGCTCTCTTTCAAGCACTGGGTACGAGGAGGTGAAGTGGGCAATCTCTGCCAATAGACAGGCTTCATACCCATCGCACTGCGCTCCTCAGTAGGTTCTAGCATCACCGTGTAGGCTTTTTAATAATACATTAACTGAACGTGTCTGAACTCAAACAGTGACATTTTAATAATAAATTCACTGAATGTGTCTTTGATATGCAAATGACATATTTCCTAATGAAAGTAGTTCTATGGCATGTCATCAAGAGGAGACAACACATTACTCATTCTCTTATATTGTACATTTTCTTGCAATACTTCCCACACGATGCATAGAACGTTTTTCAGAATTTTTGATATTCTCTACATTCACATTATGAGCAATGTTTTGGTTGGCAGAGAACCTTTAATAATGTCTCAGTACCCCTATCAGGAAGGTGGTGTGGTGGGTACGCAGAATGAATCCTGCCGAACCAAGTTGTGTCCACCAGGATGGACACCATGACCAAACCATGGTGGGGAGACGGGCAAGTGCTACTGTCGATTCCTCTTATGCTAGGGACGCTGCTGAGTTAACACAGGAATTTCAAATTTAAGACCAGATTCGCTGATCCAGTAGAACTGTAGAATTTTTTTCCAAGACGACTACACTGGCCTATAGTTTAAAATTCCCATCCCAATTCCCTGCAATACTCTCTTTATTAAGAAGACCCTTTAGACCACTCATTGTAATACTTCAATAATGAAAACATGGCTAGACAATAGATTTCTGTTTAAAATAAATGGGTATACAGGAAAATCTATGTATTTAAATTGTACTTACAATGCAAAAATGGTTCAGCATCATTTTTTGAGTCATGCCTTTTTTTTTGTATTCATTGTAAAGCCAAATTGCCAGCAAATGTATGGTACAAAAATGATAAATCAATATGATGATTTGGGGGGAGCTCTTGTTGAAAGCCAGTGGGTACTGGACAGGAGGAGAGCGACATTGAGCTTGGTGGTACAATCATAAGAATTGATTTGGTTATGAGTAGAGTTGAGCGGACACCTGGATGTTCGGGTTCGAGAAGTTCGAGCGAACTTTGGAAAAAGTCCGGGTCCGTGCTGGAACTTGACCCCGGACTTGCCCTCGAACCCCATTGAAGTCAATGGGGACATGGACTTTTTGCCTCTAAAATAGTCATGGAAAGGGCAAGAGGGCTGCAAAAGGAATTAAAATGTGGGTAAGAGTAGGACAAGTGCCCTGCAAACAAATATGGATAGGGAAATAACTTCAAAAAAATAAAATACATACAAATTAAAAATACTGTACTATTTACCACCCAAAACAATTAGAATTAGGTTCTATTTGACTCTCAGATGTAATACATGTAATGCTATTGCTATTCTATAAACCAAAATAGAGTCCCCATTCATAAGAATAGGTCAATTGACCTATTCTTATGAATGGGGACTCTATTTCGGTTTATAGAATAGCAATAGCATTACATGTATTCCATAAACCAAAAGTCTATAAACCGAAAGACATTCGGTTTATAGACTTTCGTTTTATAGAATACATTTAATGCTATTGCTATTCTATAAAAAGAAAGTCTATAAACAGAATGTCTTTCGGTTTATAGACTTTCGGTTTATAGAAAGCCAATAGTATTACATGTATTCTATAAACCGAAAGTCTATAAACCGAACGACCTTCGGTTTATAGACTTTCGGTTTTTAGAATAGCATTGAATTACATTGTATTCTATAAACCGAAAGTCTATTATACAGAATGTCTTTCGGTTTATAGGCTTTCGGCTTATAGAATACATGTAATACTATTGGCTATTCTATAAACCGAAAGTCTATAAACCAAATGAATTTCGGTTTAAAGACTTTCGGTTTATAGTCAAACTTCGAACTCCATCACGGACATACAGTGAAATGTCCGGGTTCGTGGCATGGACACCGTAATGTCCGGTACAAACCCGAATAGTGCGGTCCGGTTTCGCTCGACACTAGTTATGAGTATTCATTAGGCTTAAAATATCCTCTGGGTTGAAATGTTTCCCTTGTATGAATTGAGAAGAATAGATCAATGCTATAGTGCAGTCATTTATTGCAGAAGGTTCTAAGGTCATTCTAGCTGGTAGTAAAGATGAGATGTTTATATGCCTACAAGGAGCATAGTGAGGGTACAGTGACTAATACCACTTTGGTTGGTCATAGGAGAACAGTAGAGAACCTGGCCAGTAAGACGAGAGGACTATCTAATCTTGCCAGGATAACACAAATCAGTCTGGCTAATAGGAAGACAAACAAAGGTGAAATCTGGTGATTGGGGGTAAGGAAAGAGAAATCGGCTCACAGATCTAGAGGGAAGCCAGGAGGAAATTATACAAAGTCTAATAGGCAGGTGACACAACGAGAATGAAGATGATGTGGTCTCATGGGGAAATGTGAGAACACGCAGTTACCCGAGATGGGGGCAGGTGAGATCTGGTGGTGCTGAATGAAGGAGGTAGTGTGGCAGTGAGTGCTAGGATAGGGAGAGGGAAAAAATGGGAGAGGCCATGGTTATTAAAAGTATGTAATTAATGAGTCCCAATCAAAGCTGGGGTATCAGAGGTAGTGTCAGAGGTAGTGTCAGAGGCCCGTCATCCTTGATCTAGATGAGTATGCACGACCATTGCAAGTTACAAAATTGGTATAGCACAAAATGTGCGATACTAAGAAATACATTTTTATACACACACAATACGTAAGGGTAAAAGTGAACATTGCATCCCCTGGAACATTAAGCAAGTAGAGATGTAGAGAATATGGAGAATAAAATCTGTTTTGAACACCAGATATTTTGCACACAGGATCAGAGTAGGTATCGCTAACTCCCAGCGTCTGCCACTATTTGGCGCTATTTCCATACATGAATCGCTATGTATTTTTCTGACCCACAGCTGCAAGTGGCGGTCCTGCAAGCCGGTAGCAGGGAAGGGCACGCCCCTTGTTATGACCATTAGAAGGCTAGATAGTGCCGCTATGTGCCGGTATATGTGTGTGCACGGTGCTTGAACACTAATGTGCATATCGTAGCTCAAGCACAAGTTTGCTATGCTCGTAGTAACCTTCCCATCTCAATGACAAAGTGCCACAAGGGCTGAACACAATGTAGCATTTGGAACCCATGACTGTATTATTATAACAATGCCTGGCCATCCAGCACAAATGAATCTCAACCTATAAGCAGACAAAATGTGCAACAAAAAGTGGGGATAATTATCATCATAGTATGTGTAAAGGCAAGTGCCAATTTTGTTTTCCATTCTGGTCCTATGAGAGGCATGTACTAAAAAAAATGCAAATATATTTTATGTGCAAAACTATTTTCGTTCTTTGCTCCTGTTGCAATGTACTAAACGTGTAACACTCAAATAGTACATACGGGCAAACTGCGAAAAAAAATGGGCAATCTTGTGAATATTTTTTCTACCTCTTTTGATAGCACTTTGCTAAAAGCTGGTGTAATTTTCACACGCAAATAAGAATTATTTTCCCCAAAATATTCACAAAGCTCTTTAGCGTGTGCAAATCTAATCTCTAATCTCAAGCGGAAAAATGCACGCTAAATAAAAATAAACGGAAGAGGCGCAAATCAGGGAAAACAAGCACAAAATGTTACAAATAGTCGCAAATTGCTCCTTACTCATGTTTTACCTACTTTTTTCCCACTGCACTTGTTTGGTACATGACCCCCTAAGTGTAGAAGAGTGCTATGACCCTGTTAATACATAACTCACATGCTGCCGCAAACCCAGATATGTCAGAGCCTCAAAAATATGTGACAATAAATATGGTTGTATTGTCTACACAACGCCCGTCCTTCTGCTGTTTGTTCCATCACATAAAATGCTAGTACAGGTTGAGTATCCCTTCTCCAGAAATCTGTTATCCAAACATTTTTTTGTTATTTTGCACATTGCACACACACCCCTGTCAGGATACAAGCGCACAGCAGTGTATTCATTGTGCAGCCCACCTTAAGCTGTGATATAGCCTTTCCATGCATGCTCGGATTCCCCCACGCCCACAAAGGGTAATACAATGACACGTGTGCAGACCTGACACGCCAAATGCAGGTTCCCAACCATGCCTCACATCACAGCTACATCACAGTAACAGTGAGTTATTTGCTCTATACAGTATTTACATTGATATAACCGTATTTCATGAGAGCTGAGAGGCTTTAATAATAATCTTATTGGTGAAAGTGATCCGTTATCCAAAGTACTTCTGGTCCCACGCATTTTGAATAAGGATAGTCTGTAGCAGAATGAAAGTGGCCTACATATGCCTATTCCTTGGTCTTATTTCAGGTGCTCATGTGTAGCACGTCTATCAGAAGGTAAGAGCCTCTCAGTAATCTAAGAATGTGGCTACCTGCAACAAGGTTACATGGACCCCTTTGGGGGTGTTACAATGACTTGGGGGGGGGGGGAGGTGAAAAACAACAGTGATCAGGGCTCTGCTTACATCATCTAAAAGATCTTCACTGAATTCAATATTTATTGAATGTAATTTTCCTAACTAAATATAATCTAAGTCTTACATTTGGTTCTGGATTTTGAGATCCTGTATTGCAACCTCTAATGTGAAGATGGCCTCTCAGAGTCTCCTGTCCAGATAATTCCGATCAGAGCTCATGTGTAGTAACATTGTGAGGCTGTGCAGGGTTTACATGGAGGAGGAATTTCTTGGCAGTTTGCCGAGGGTGAAGACAGTATTCTTAGAAAGCCGTCCTGTGTGTTTTAGGAATTTTACTGTACTGTAAGTTTGGCAGTCGCAGAGGGAGAGAAGCTGGTGGAGAGTTACTGCGCTAATCCTTTATTCTTCTTGTAGAGAAACTGTTTCCTATTTCCTCACACCTGTTTGCTTTACGTAATAAACACGGCCGGAGATAATTGAGGGGAACTAAGAAAGTCTTCAACAAAAGAAAAAAAAAAAAAACCAAACCATGGCATTCTTTGGATTTCACTACTCCATCCACATTATTTTTCTTTGCCAATTGAACATATGGATTTTGGGTGGCTATTAAAATGGGATTTTTAGTTAAATTAATGTTGCGATTGTGCTACAATCATATGGAACTAGTACTTATTTAGTGAGAACCATTGTAAGACATAACGTAAAACATTGTAAAACAGAACATTGTAAAACATAACGTATGCAAGACTGTTTGCCACCCTAGGCGAACATATATCCATCACTGTCTGTCTCACTCTCCCTCCACGCCATCCATGTTTGTCTCACTCTCCCTCCCCACCATACCTGTCTGTCTCACTCTCCCTCCATGCCATCACTGTTTGTCTCGCTCTCCCTCCATGCCATCCATGTCTGTCTGTCTCACCCCCATGCTACTCCTGTCTGTCTCTCCCCCCATGCCATCCCTGTCTTTCTCTCACCCATGCCATCCCTGTCTGGCTATCTCTCCCCCATGCCATTCATCTGTTTCCCCCCTTTTGTATTTCTCCTCTCCCCGATGTATCTTCCCCTCTATTTTTCTTTCTTCCCTCTTGTATCTTCCCCTCTAATTTGTCTTTCTTCTCTCCCCATGTATCTTTCCCTCTTTTGTCTCTCTCCTCCATGTCTTTTCCTCTCCTTCATTCAACTTTGTCTCTCTCCTCTCCCCTGTCTATATCTCTCTTTCTCCTCTCCCCCAAGTCAGCTGTCTCTCTTTTCTTCCCCCACATGTCTGTTGGCTTTCTCACTCCCTCCCCCAAGTCTGTATCTCTTACTCAGGGCCGGTGAAAGGAATTTTTGCTACACAGGTGAAAGTGCTTTTTTTTGACACCCCCCCCCCAAATCCCATGACTCTCCCTCGCCCCATATACATTATCTATCTTCCCTCTCGCCATCTTTCTTTCACTAACCCCATATCTCTTATCTCTCCTTCCGCCCACATCTCTTTCTCTCCCCATATCTGTTTCCCTCTCCCCATCTCTGTTCTCCCCCCTCATCTGTTCTATTCCTCTCTACCATCTGTTCTCACCCCCTCCTCCCCATCTCTGTTCTCTCCCCTCTTCCTCTGTTCTCCCCCAATTGATTCCCCCCGTCTCTGTTCTCTCACCTTCCACCCCATCTATGTCCTCTCCCCACCTCCCCTGTTCTCTCCCCTTCCACACGTCTCTGTTCTCTCTCCCTTTCCACCCATCTCGGTTCTCTTTCCCCCTCCCATGTTCTCTCCCCTTCCACCCCATCTCTCCCCCTCTCCCCTGTACACTCCCCCCCCCATTCTCTCCCCCCTCCCCATTTCTCTCCCACCCCCAGACAGACCCTGGGAGGGGGCGGATCTCACCGGGTGAGATGTCTGCCCCCTCCCCATGAAGCAGAGCGGCGCCTTCTTCACGGTGACCCAAACAGCATGAGCTCTGTGTGCTGCTCGCGCACCCCATCTGGTGTGATGATGCAGGGCATCTAAATGAAGCCACATCAAATAAGGATGCCATGGTGTGATAGGATTGTTGCTATAGTGACAACAATAAATATATTACACTTTATTTAGATTTTTTTTTTTTAGGAAGAGCTGAGTCCAAATAATTGACCAGACAGATCTGTGTCTTTTTAATGCCACATTAACCTTAAAAAAAAAAAAAATAAGAAATCGGGCACTGTAGGTGGGATTACCCCTTTAAGAAGAAACCAGTTTATACAGAGACATACCTAAAACATAACTGTGTTGGTTATATATATAAATAGACTATCTAGGGCAACATTCTAATAGTGCACGGAATGTCCCTGTTGATTGTCTTATAATATATAAACCTCCTCCTGCTACACTCCTTAAATGGGCTGTGTCAACTAAACATTGTTTTTAATTTGAATGTGAATACATTGGGCTAGCTAATTAAATAATAATAAATAAATAATGTGTCTGTGGAGTCTCCTGCATCTGACATCACCGGTGGCTTCATATGCAAATTACACATTGAAAAGCAGTTCATTCTTATATCAAGCCACGGGAGCCGGAGACTCCGCAGACATGGCGGCACGGCATGCAAATGAACTGCTTTTCAATGGGAAACGGGTCATTTGCATATCAAGTCACATGTGATGTCATACACTGGAGGCAGACGCATTTAAACCATATTGTTCTCCTACTTCAACCATTTAGTTGCAGTTTTGCTAACACAATGTATAGACCATTTCCAATAAGTTTTCATTCTCTGCATTCACAGTCAAACAATGTTTAGGTGATACCGTCCCTTTAAGTTCGGGCTCAAACCCACAACACACAGAGACGTTGCTGAGTTTTAAATTCCATTGATATCGCCTGCAAATTTAATCCGGTTTTGCAATTCAGCTCTCAACTGCCGGGGGAAATCAACCTCTCCCTTGAGTTGCCAACACATATACAAAATTCAGAAAGGGGTGCTCATTTTTTTTTTTTTTTTCTGGGGACAGGTGCTGGAGTAATTCTAGCACCCTACCCCATCTCAGCATAGCATCAACAGAACACAATTGCATCTTTGTCGCTTCTTTTCTATCTAACAATACAGCTGGTGGCGTGAATTTTCTCTATAGAAGGACCTATATTTTTTCTCCCGTCTATAGATCTCATTGTTTGTTTATAACCATGTTCTCTGGCATTGGTAAATCAGATTAAATGCAACCAAACATCACAGGTAATTTTTAATATGCAGGAATGATTTACTGGAAAGTCAGGTCTCTGGATTGGTAACCTAACTGTCAAAGCAGTGTCCTTTATCAATCTAATAAGCAAACATAGAAACATAGAATGTGTCGGCAGATAAGAACCATTCGGTCCATCTAGTCTGCCCAATTTTTTTTTCTTAGTCCCCCGTTCCCGGTCTTATAGCTAGGATAGCCTTGTGTCTATACCACGCATACTTAAAATCCTTCACTGTGTTTACCTCTACCACTTCTGCTGGAAGGCTATTCCATACATCCACTACCCTCTCAGTAAAGTAATACTTCCTGATATTACTTTTAATACAAAAGCTTACACGCAAGTTTATGTTTCTGGAGAAAAATTCTAAAGCCCCTACATTGTTTCTTACCAGGAATGTAGGGGTTTGATAGAACTCAATACCTACATTGGGCTACTTGAAGGCTGATTCATCCCTTTAGTAAGTCATGCATTGGGATTCTCCACTGTAAAGCTGTTTCCCCCCTCCTAGAATATTTACTAAATTTAATAATGCGTGCCCTGAAGCAGTTGTATTATGACAGATTACAGATCAAGATTGGGCAAGTTAAAGGCTCCAGCCCTATCTAATAAAAATGTGTGAAAGGTTTCAGGAAATACGTAGGGTGTTTAAAGCACCCGTAGGATGAGCAGGCATATAAAAGGGTGTATCTTTGATGGCTAGTGTTAACTTGCATCTGTCCAACATGAAAAAATGTACACCCAATTAAAAATAATGAATCTTGTTGCAACACATGGGTATATATTAATTGTGATTAATATATGAGAAAAAAAGGGCAGCCTTGAATGGGAGTTTGTTGCTACCCCAGAATAAAGAAACATATTAAAGGACAACTAAACTTTATTATTCACTTGTGCTTCTAATACAACCTTAACATTCCTTGTTTTCTTTAGAGGAATCTTAAGGTATCTTAATTCCTTTAAGAGAGCAAAGGTTAAAAAAAAGATTTAATTGTCTTTTAAAGAAAGTCAATTAAAGGACAATTGTAGGCGAAAGACTCAACTTAAATTGAAAGATTGCATCAAGTGTAGGCGTTTTATATAGAAAAGTCTTTAATGAAAGAATACAATTAAAGTATATTGAGCCCTCTGTGTTCTGTATAGGGGGGCGGACGATTTGTTTAGAATATTGTTTCGGATATCTCTGTTGATGACATGTAAAAAAATACATTTTATTACCTAAAAATGGCTTTTACTGTGCAGTTCATTTGCATGCCGTGCCACAGGTG
Source organism: Pelodytes ibericus (assembly GCA_036172795.1). Classification (NCBI taxonomy): domain Eukaryota; kingdom Metazoa; phylum Chordata; class Amphibia; order Anura; family Pelodytidae; genus Pelodytes; species Pelodytes ibericus. The sequence goes on from CM069859.1 coordinate 19,838,883, forward strand.
ATGTCATAAGCAGGAGACTCCACAGACACATTTAAAAGGCATTTTTCTCCTAATTTAGGCATTCGCTTGCAGTTTTCCTAACACAATGTATAGATCATTTTCAATATTTTTTTTAATGCTCTACAAGCACAGTAAATACAATGTTGAGGTGATACCGTCTCTTTAAGTGTCAAGGGGTTAATATTCCCTCTTACATGTGTATTGTTTCTGAAATGCTTTTCCCAATGCTACCTTTAAATGTGTCAGTTTCACACAGGAACTATTACAGAAGTCATCGGACGTGACACATTGCCAGCAGCTAATATGCCTGACAGCACGTTAAATACGACAAGAAAACACCACAGCACTCGCAGGTGAGAAAGTACTGACGGACTCCAGAAATGATCACTCCAAGCAGCTCCCTGCAGATAAACACCTCTTCACGACCTCAAGTGTCTAAGCTATTAATACGTTAAAAAGATAACCCCCCCCCCTCCCCCCCTGTGAGAAGCACATTCTTGTATCACGGCTCTGCACCGTTCCATTTGGAAAATTACGATTTTACTAATTTGTTATTACAGTTTGAAATGTGTTTAGTACTCGATGGTGTATCTTGATTTTGTGCTGCCCTAGGCAGACTAAATTCGGAACCCCCCCAACCCACATTACACACCCAGGACATGAGCCACAACCCACATTGCCCACACCCGCCATAGGCACTTGCCTTGTTTTCTTTGCTCTAAATACAGCGCTGTTAGTATGAGATTATAATTAAAATATTCTGATGTTGGAATCATGCTCTGAAAACCCTAAATATGGCTGGCTTTGCAGTTCTAGAATGTGATCTCCTAACTCCTTAAGGACATATAACAGTCCTAGCACTGCATGAATGCAAACAAGGGACGTGTCCAAGTAAAAAACCAAAACCAACATATTATGTTATACGGAATCACAAATGTCAAAACAATCCCCAAATAGCTCTTGTCCTGAAAGGCTTAAATGAACATTTTGTTAGTATGGAGCACGGGTACATAGGGGGTTCTTTGGAAAACTCAATTCTAGGCCAAAGTTCTAAAAAGTGGCCTAATCAGCAGGAATATTCCACTGGTTTCGGGCAACAGAACCAGATTTAGAACCTTGTCCCTGAATCGACTGTTATGAACAAGCCACGTGGTGTATACCACCACAGTTGAAAAGATACACTTTGACAATAGGTACGGTCCAAGTAGGGCAATTCTGATGGTGCTAAAATCACCCAGCAAACATGGCGACGGTGAACACACAGCATTGATATTCTTTTTGGATGAGTTTTGCCGAATCCTCGAATTTGTCCTGTGAAGAGGAATGTGGGTCCTGATCAAGGACACTCCAACACAGCATAACACAGGACAGGATACTGCAACATCTCCTGCTCCATCTCCCTTGGGCATAGTCTTAACTAAAATGTGAACCTGTTCAAAGCTATTGTAACTTCCAATGAGTATGACCTTCTCTCTTGGAATGTTCGATGCCACAGTAGTCGGCTTCCTGTAGAAGACAGCCCATCATCAGGCAATGCTATGAAGAGCAATGAGAATAGAAGGAGAAGGATCAGAGCCCAGCCTTGACAAACACTGGCGGGCACATCCTTTGTCTCCCTGCTCAATAAATAAAGCCTATAAATAAGGAAGGTTTAGCGTGTTCAGTATTTGTACTTGCTGACTCCCTAACAGCAGTATCTTGCCCAAACTGGGAGACTTTGGACATGCTAATTTTTCCATCGACGAATCTTGACATCCTCCAGCAAGGATGTATAGAGCAGTCCGAGTCAATTCCTGTCTTATGATTTCCCAATCAGTTCTACTATTACCGAGTCTCATTTAATCTCTTATAGATTTCCTTTTTCTTGAGAAGATGATTTATTTGTACTGTGTCTTTCTCCTCGTCTGAACCATAGCCATTTCAGACTCCTCTGCCCCTCGTCCAAAGTACGCACATGAACTATTTGCACGTGGAATTTGCATTTTGGGCCACAAAGGAGAAGTCACAAACGGGAGAAAACACAGACACATGTAGATGACAACACGTGTTTTCTGTCCTATGCCTCAGCTTGCAATGCTACTAATCCAATGCATAGTTTATTTTATTTTATTTTTTATTCTTTTTTCAAAGGGGCAGAACTGTATGCAAATGCATAAAACAAGAGAAACATACAGTATGTTTTAAATGTGACTGCGGAGTCTCCTGCTTATGACATCACCTTGCTGCTTATATGCAAATGACACATTTCTCATTGAAAATTGGGTCATTTATATATCAAGCCACAGGTGATGTCATAAACAGCAGACACCACAGACACATTTAATTCTTTATTGTCTCTTATTTTGTGCATGCAGTTTGGCTAATGCAACCTATAGACCATTTTTTCCTATTATTTTTATTCTCTCTTTCCACAGTACAATCAATGTTTAGGTTGACACTGTCCCTTTAAATGCTGTAAAACTGCATTGAACCCTGCGTGTTATTTACTTAAAAATGTTAATGCATTTTTGTTTAAAATCATATTTTTAAAGTCAGATATTGCTAAAATTTTAGCCCATTTATTTACTATGCCCAAAAAATTGCTGTATTTTAAGAACTTCGCGCTGAAGAGAAGCATTTTTCAAAAACACTTAATTCTAATTATTATTTAGGATATTTCAACCCCTGTCACACACATCGGGCTCTACCCCATGTTCAAGGCGTATTTCACATTTCTCAAGCAGGGGATTATTTATGATCTATGTGTCATGCATTCCTGGTGAAGTTTCCCCCCCCCCCCCCCCTAATTGCAGTCATTACATTTGATTTCCGAAATCATCGTGGCCCCCATTCCTCCCAGTGCCAGGCATTGCCTTATTAGTGTGCATGAAGTACCACCGATTATATTTCAAAGACTGACACCTCTGGGTCTTTTCAGTGACCCCTTTCAAGCTGGTGAGAATACAGAGTGACGGAGTGGTGACAGGTGTCAAGGTTTAAAGTGTTACATGTTCATTTGTTATCCTAAGGCGATGTATCAAATAAGGAGAGAGGACTTGCATATTGAATCTGCCCATATGCCTTTCCCAGTCTTCGCTGTGATTAAGGATAACTCTGGCAAAAGGCATAAATTCCGATTAATTGAAAGAATATAGCGTATTTCAGCGAATCTAATGCGCACTTCAAATTTTGACACCTTGAAGGCAAAAAATGTTTTTGCCGGTGCATGTAATGCGTATTTGTAAAACAGGATTTTTTTTTTAAAACAATCAGTTTATGCTACCAACTTAAGATAACATAGATTACACTGCTATACAACAATATTATGGCATTTCTGTAAGTAAGAGAGGGTAGAACGCATGCACAGTTTGTCTTTATTGCGTTGGGCTTTCCTTTTTGTTAATAGCAACATTTTGGGGGTTTTAATTTAAGTTGCAACATAAAACATACGCGAATCTAGTGCGCCATCGATTCTAATGCGCACTCAAATTTTGGAGACAAAATTTTGCAAAAAAAAAAAAAGGTGGTCTTTAGATTCGAGTAAATACGTTATTAAGAGTTGGTGGTTTATATAGAATTGCTTTCTATGCTGTGAATATGTCTATTCTAAACAACATGTCTGCCTCCTGAGTGGACAGGGGAAAAAGAAATGGAAAAGAGAATTCTTGGAAATCTTTTCCCTCACTCCCCTGGAGTAGGCTCCTACCCAGAGAAGAACAGATAAAGAGAAAGAGAAGGACAGAGAAAAGTACAGAAATCTTTTAGGGAACTGGATTAAGACTTGCTCTATCATTGCAGTGTGATGAAACTTACCCGAAAAATGTTCAGAGCTTTTGATCAGTTTTATTAGAATCAAGACTTAAAGTCGATAATTTCTAGATCTAAAGCACTGCTTAAGATCCAGCTCAGCCAGTTAAGGTAACTTTTTGGGGAAATTAAACCTTGCCTCGCTGGTGATCCCCATAGCTAGACTTTTTGACAGGCAGCTTGCTGCAGCAATGGCCAAATCACTTTATTCAGCTCACTCATGCCTTCCAAGAGGATCTGATGGTATGGAATATTGGGATACGTTTTTGGAGTCCTACAATGGGAAATCTTATTGGCAGGCCAAGGAGATTTCTAATGCGCGGTTACACCTATACACAGAATGAGCGGGGTCCGCAGATTTTGGCACTATCCTGGGAGCTAGCGTACCTGGAGCTGTTTCCCATTGTAGAGGCTTTAGTTCTTTGGGGTGACTCCGTTAGCGATTAATGGATTATAATAACCTTGGTGTGGTACAGGCGATCAACAGTCTGACAGCGTAATCCCCTCCAGGGGATGGTTTAAACCTTTTGCTCTTCCGTAAAGTCTCTGGATGTGCTGGGATTGCCTAGTGTGAGTTATAGCTGTCATTTATTTTGTACTGGGGCAGCGACATTGTGGTATAGAGTTGGGTTGTCAGATGGCGCGGGTGCGTCTCATTGGACAGTGGTAATCCCTTGGCTTTCTATCCTATGTTCCTATGGCACCCCACTCATATCTCCAATGTCAGCAGTGCTCTATGTCAATTGAGATACAGTTTTATATTGGGGGCAAACCTCTGTTTGCAGTTTAAGTAAGTCTGGGCGGCCTGGGAATAGCGCGGTCCTGTGGAGGAGTCACAGAAAACCCTCAAATCACTGTGTCTTCTACTATACTTGGCATATAATTTATATATGTACGGAATCCAATTTATAATGCTAATTGTGAGTCTAACCATCCTTTACAGAGGCAAAGAATAAACCCCGGATTTTAAACTTTTGCTTCTATTTATGGAGCAAAAGATAAAAAAATAAAAAAAATGGTTCTACTTTAAACTTAAATAGTTAAACATGTGAGATTGTAGTCCAGGTACATTCCCAAATGGTACTGTAAAATAACTGTTTTTTTTTTTGCTAGGTTTTATCATTTGTCTGTGGCTGTGTTGACTTTTGCACCCCTTAAAAAAAAATGAAATAAGCAAATAATTGAAAGCCACGACATAAATCCGGTAGGAGCTTCCCGATAGAACTTACATCGTAATTTAACAATCATTCTTTAATGAAGCTCAGGATCAAGCTTGCAGTCTTGATAACATCTTAACATCTGTCACCAACAGTCTAAAATTACAGATTTACTTCCAATTTTCATATTTCTTTTTATAAGGGATTTTTTTTGTTTCTCCCTAGAACACACACGGCTTTAAATACGAATCTGGTGTCTGCAGAGGAAAAACTGTTTCCTTATCTGTCTGTTCTTTTTTTGTATTGAACCCGGCCGTTCAAGGTGATTAAGGGAGAACTCTAAAGAAGTCCTGTGACACTCGATGTACCCCGAGTCTGGCAGAGATTCAAAAATCAGTCAACGCTTCTATGTTTATTTATCGTGTCCTAAAATGCACTGTCACCTTACATGCTGTAGGGTGGGTTGGCAGGAGCCCAGCACGCTCAGGGTAAAACTTAAAGGTGGAAATATGTTTTCCCTAGACAACTGAGAGGAAAAAAAAGAAAATGTAAAGATAATAGGACATGTCTGATATTCGGGTTATCTTAACCTAACACCAAAAGTCTCCAGTGACTCCACCTCGGTCTGGCTCACCCAAGTCCCCTGCATTTTACATTTATGTCTTTGTTAAAGCTTTTGGGGTCTGTTCACTAAATGTTGAGAATAGCTCGAGGAGGTCGACTCTATGGGTTGACTTTAACTCCCGACTCAAGCTCCTCGACGTATTCACCAAAGGAAACTCGGCATCCAAATTGACCCCAAGTTGAACAGTCAAAGTCGACCTCCCGTCTCGTCACCGAATTCCATAGAAAGCAAACTTTTTTTTTAGCTAAAATCACTACAAGTCTCGAGAGGTTGAGTTGGGGGGGGGGGGGTAATTTGACTTAGGAAAAAAATATCACTTCTCTCAACTTGCCTACTCTAAAGGTCTCAAGTCCGATTATTTCCTACGACAGAATTTTTTTTTGTAGCATTTTTTTTTCTAAGTCAAACTCAACCTTCCTCTGTTTTGTTCTAAGTCAAACTCAAAGCTCCCTTTGGATCTTATTCCCTAATCAGTAAATTGTCATGCTTTAACAACAGTGTTGTAAAAGAGAATCAATCTGTCTGACTGCGACTTGCCCATGCATGACTGGGGGCCAGTCTCAATGGACATCCCCTATCTTATTCCTTTCTATGTGGGCTAGTCCCAGTTTGGGATGACCATCTTGTCTCTGGAATCAAGGGTATAAAAACCCTGTGTAAGGATTGTGCACATGCATAATATGCCACCTTTTAAGGCCACTCTTCCACTGTCCCATTAATGACGGGAACGTTGGCAGTTATGTCACAGCAATTTCTCACGTCATGTGCAAGCGAGAGGCCGGTAACCTCTATCTCCTGTTTCATCAGTTCTTTGCTAACCAAAAAGATTATACGAATGGCCGGTCCTTCCCCATGTATTTATTTATTTTAAAAGGGAAAAAATGCATTAAGATTTCTCTCGTTTTCACAAATGTCTCGTGGGCCAAGTCCAGTATAGTAGCACCTATTCACTACAAATCTCGAGCAGCGTAAGGCGGTCTAACACAGATTTCGACATTTAAACAAATACACTGATAGTGTAAGTTGTGAAACAAAAGGTGAAGGGATGAGCACACCAATACTCAGTCCCACAAGTATTAATGTATTATAATTAGCTGTGTAAATTTGGATACAAATGAGTCCACTTCATGTCGGCAGACCTCAAGGAAAAGCACGTGGCTTGGACCGCGGGTACAGACAGAAACAGAGTATTTCTAGAGCGCACAGCACTTACACGTTACACACATACAACATATAAGAAAAAAGGGCTCAGTGCAATGTATACAAATCAACAATTTCCAGTCTCTTAGTCATAGTACTTTGTGCAATATTAAACAACTATCAAACTAATAATAATGTGTAAACTGCAAAAGTGCAAAAAACGCTATATGGACGTTCACTATAGTGAGCCACTAGTATAGAAAAAAGTGTAATTCATATAGGGTTGACTCCTTTTCTATAAAAATAAAAAAAAATACCGGCCAGGCTACTTCCTCCCTAGACTAAACAGTGGCCTCAAGCCAATTTTAATACCGGCCTGCCGGTAAAATACCAGCCAGGTGGCAATGCTACTCTCACATATACGTTTGGGAGCTAGAAGGTATCCTAAAACGTGTATATATACAAGATAAAACAACCTGGTGCACTAAGTCCTTGTATCAGAAAGAAATCAAAAAAATGCAACTTTGTTTGGAGACACGGACAAGAAACGCTTCTCACAACTCGGTGTCAAGAGTATCCGGCACAGGCGGCCATACCTGCCACCCATCGATCTACCATAAAAGTGACCCTCGCTTTAACCACGCGGTGTAGACAAGGTGGACTCCACAAGGATCTCTCTGAAGATCTTTAATAGACACAAATGTCATACAAATAACTCAAACACTATCTGAAAAAGCCAAATTCCTGTTCATCCAGACTCCTTGTAGCGTTAAAAAAAAATGTATAGGTGAGACAGTCCCTTTAAGACAATATCATACTTTATATGTATATATATAAAAAAGATCAAAATGTGAAGAATGTCTTTTCTTTGAAAAAAATAAATAAAGCCTCTTAATTGTTTTTAGAGAAGACCACTCCTTGGAAGCTTTACTTATATTCAGTGCTGTTCAGTTCTCCCCCTCTGGATTATAAAAACAATGCAGTAACATCCAATTTGTGCATTATTCCACGGCTCGACCGAAATTATTTTTACAAGATAATTTTCCGGTATTTAAACCCACCTTTTGAAACGGCCCCTATTAGTATCTATTACCTAATGCTCTCTGTCTCTTTAACACAATCTTGATTGCCACTTCCTGAAAACTTTCATGTCCGCACACAACAAAAAATGTTCCAAACAATCCCGGGAGAATGAATAATTATTGGCTTTTCAAAGGTGCAATTAACATTTAGAACAAGAAGAGAAATCCCAAAGCTACTGTGAACCTTGTGTTATTCAATGCAATAGCAAACATTGACAGGACAGGTCTGGTATATGTAGCTAAACGCAACCAGAAAGTTACAGTAGAAAAGAAAAACTTACATCGTGTAATATTACTACACACAACGGCTGCTACTTTCATTTAACACCTCATTGAGATGTGGCTTTACTGAAAAACATGACTTGACACCCTATGGCAAGTGAATTTTTTCAGTATGTCTCTTTAATAAATTAAGTAAAATCAGTAAATAAAGTTCACATTTTAGGAAACAAACATGGGGAGGCTTGAAATGGGTTTTCATCCATCTGTCCAGCCAGTGGTTTTCTTGGTTTTGTGCTGCCCTAGGCAGACAAAATTTTGGCACTCCCCCCCCCTCGTTGCACACCTACGACATGCCCCATCACCCACGACATGCCCCATAACCCACATTGCACACACATTAAATGCCCAATCACCCTATTACATGCCTCAATCACCCACATTACATACACCCTAAATGCCCCATCACCACCATTACATGCCACCATCACCCTCATTTGATACCCCCACCACGCCCATTACATGCCCCCATCGCCCCGATTAATTGGAAGGAGCTAAAGCTGGGGGGGGGAGCGAAAATGTTTGAAGCACCAGAAGTGGGCTTTAACACCCTCTGGCAAAGTGCCGCCCCCTGGCAAAGTGCCGCCCTAGCCGAGTGCCTCGTTTGCCTTGTGGAAGATACACTACTGCGTCCAGTTATGATGTGGTCCTGATTGCATCTTCCGGCGTTTCGATTCTCGGTAATGCTCGGAGAATGATTTGTGCACATGCACAGATTTATCAGCATGGGGATCACTTTCTCTCCTTCTTTCCAAGCTACACTCCCAGGTGTCTTGTGTTGTGTTTATGTCCAGATCATATTAAAGCAGAGCTGGTTGACTTCAGTTCGATATGTAACAACTCCCATCAACATATCTCAGACACTGGGTTCAGAGTGCTGGGAGATGAAGTTCACAAACAAATAGTAGGATTCTTTTTGAATGACCTTGCATTTGGTAGGCCAAAAGTAAAACCTTTTTTTATTCAATGCACCAATTTCCCAAAAAATGTGTGGCTGAGGGTTGTGGGAATGAAGTACTGCAGGTTACACAATCAACATCCTATTTCTACTGATCATTATAGAAGCGATGTTGTGCTTCCAAATTATATGACAATAAGTGCAGAGTTTCCCACTAAGGGCTCTTAATATGATAAGTTAATATTATGAGCAGAACCTCATATCTGTAGGGCTGAGGTTACTCATAAATGGGGAACGTCTGGTGCCTATAAACTGCTGCACTGAGTCAGTTACAAAACCTGAAGTGGTTTTTCATCAAGAGACTTGAAGTTGCCCCTAGCTGTGTTTTCTTTGAACTGCCCTGGTGGTGCACACAGAGGAAGGGATCATGGGTTGTAAGGCTACCCGTTTAGTATTTCCTTCTTCACTTTTGCAACAATGAAGTCAGTAAAGTGGTGGGAACTCGGCTTCTCCGTAGATAGAGTGCCAGACAATCTTGTGGGTGTAATAATTTGCTTTTAGATGCTGAAGAAGATTAACATTTTTCTTTCTTTGGTGATAACAAATAACGAGGAGCTTATCGCAAACGTCCAAGTAAGAGAACACCTGGGGAATAGTGACCATAACATGGATTCGTTTGAGAATAATGCAAAAAAAAAGCAAATTGGTAACTACACCACCAAAACTCTTAATTATAGAAGGGCCAATTGTGATGGACTAAGGGCATTGATTGAACATTTAGACTGGGAAGGATTGTTTTCTGGACGAAACAAAGAAGACAAGTGGAATTCCTTTAAACACATTACAAAAGTACACATCCCAATATATACCTTTGGGAAACAAATGCTAAAGACACAAATCAAAACCAATGTGGCTAAAGTGAGAGAAATAGGTTTGGGGGCAAAAGTATGTATTTGGATTGAAAATTGGCTAAAAGATAGAATGCAGAGGGTTGTTGTAAATGGAAAATCCTCAAATTGGACCAGGGTATAGAGCAGAGTACCTCAGGGGTCTTTTTTAGGCCCTCTTCTTTTTAATTTGTTTGTTAAGGATCTCCCACTAAACCGAAAAAATAGACAAAGTGACCCAAACTTCTACGAGAAAGACAATATAACTGATCAAAGGTAGCGCACCTTGTATCCAGACTGCAGGTCCTTCATAGGTCGGAGTGATCCTGGAAGTGAAGGCTTTCACATAACAGCAGAGAGACAAAAAGGAAAACTGCTACGACCATTTGAAAAGGTACCATTTAAAACATAATCCTTTAATCTGTTCTGGTTAAAAAGCAGCACATTGTGACAAAACTGGGTACATCAAAAATACAAAAATAGAAAAAGAACTCGCTTGACGCGTTTCGCGCACAGAAGGCACGTAGTCATCCTTCTGTGCACGAAACGCGTCAAGCGAGTTCTTTGCCTTTTTACCTTCCTCCCTCCTTCTCTCTGGTTTCCATTTACTCTTCAGTGTATCTAACACCTACTTACTACCTACCATACCAACTACTAAAGCACAGTTGCATACCATGTACACCCTTTCATGGAAATGGTACTCCCTGATGCCATTGACCTCTTTAAGCAGGATGAAGTGCCCTGGCACAGAGCAAAAATGGTTCAAGGACCCACTCCATGAAGCTCCCGTCGCAGAGTTTTTGTGCTGATTTTAATGTCAGTGGAAGTTTGGAATCTTCAGCTCTGGAATCAGCATTGGTGACTTTTACACACCATGCGTCTCAGCACTCAGTGACCACGCTCTGTTACTTTACGTGGTCTTCTGCTTCGTGGCTGAGTTGCTGACATTCCTAAACACCTCCACTTTCCCATAATACCACTTACAGTTGACCATGGAATATCTAGCAAAGACTTATTGCAAAGGTGGCAGCATCCTATCACAGTGCCACGCTTTGCAATGGTGGCAGCATCCTATCACAGTGCCACGCTTTGCAATGGTGGCAGCATCCTATCACAGTGCCACGCTTTGCAATGGTGGCAGCATCCTATCACAGTGCCACGCTTTGCAATGGTGGCAGCATCCTATCACAGTGCCACGCTTTGCAATGGTGGCAGCATCCCATCCCAGTGCCACGCTTTGCAATGGTGGCAGCATCCTATCACAGTGCCATGCTTTGCAATGGTGGCAGCATCCTATCACAGTGCCACGCTTTGCAATAGTGGCAGCATCCTATCACAGTGCCACGCTTTGCAATGGTGGCAGCATCCTATCACAGTGCCATGCTTTGCAATGGTGGCAGCATCCTATCACAGTGCCACGCTTTGCAGTGGTGGCAGCATCCTATCACAGTGCCACATATTAATTCACTGAGCTCTTCAGAACGACCCCTTTTCCCCCACAAATATCTGTAAATACAGACTGCATGGCTAGGTGCTTGATTGCATACACCTGTGGGAATGGGTCTGATTGAAACACCTGAATTGAATAATTAAGATGTGTGTCCCAATACATTTGCCCATTCAGTGTATTATCTATCTATCTATCTATCTATCTATCTATCTATCTATCTATCTATCATCTATCATCAATCTATCTATCTATCTATCTATCTATCTATCTATCTATCTATCTAGCTATCATCTATCTATCTATTTATCTATCTATCTAGCTATCATTTATCATCTATCTATCTATCTATCTATCTATCTATCTATCTATCTATCATCTATCTATCTATCTATCTATCTATCATCTATCTATCTATCTATCTATCTATCTATCTATCTATCTAACTATCATCTATCTATCTACAAATCTATCTATCTATCTATCTATCTATCTATTTATCTATCTATCTATATATTATCTCTCTGTCTGTCTATCTATCTGTCTGTCTGTCTGTCTGTCTGTCTGTCTATCTGTCTGTCTGTCTGTCTGTCTGTCTGTCTGTCTGTCTGTCTGTCTATCTATCTATCTATCATCTCTTGAGTTAAACTAATTGAAACGCATTAAATGAGACCCAGGGATAATGCATTATATCGATTGAGGTTAGAGATAGTCGCTTTAGTTAATTCCCAAACATGACGCCGGGCTTTTAAAACATTGAATTACACAGCCCTTTTGGCCTTGCAAGGGTTAGCAGCTTTTACGGTAAAAGGATTGAATCCAACGACGGTGGTTAAATAGAAAGTGCAGTGGAAGAGATTCCAGCTACTGAGAATGAGTCATTAGGCTAAATGAGATGACAGCTGGCTAATAAAGACAGCAGTAACTCTGAGGCCTCTGCAATTTGCTGGAATGCATTTTAATGATTATGTACTAAAGGATTACAGTAGCACTACTGGACGGAAAGGAAGTGGCATTGTCTGCAGGATTCAATATATTTTTATTGGACAGTTACACACACAGATGGGACCAAATGCTGTTTTTTTACTATGAAAATTCATTTTTATTTCCGATCTTCATAGCAACATATCCCGCTTGGCTAGATGGTACAGCAAAAAATGGTGGCCAGGACTGTAGTGTTATTCTGATAAATTATGGGGAAAAATTCTAAACCAATGGGAACATTCCATCGGTTTCCACGGTGACTGCTCCACTGGTATATTGTTACCACAGAGATGAACTTATTTTAAAAAAGAAAGAATACCAGGGGCGTCCATGTTTCTCTGAAGTGGGCTGCATTATCAGAAATGCATGTGTTTATTGGGATGTATTCATTTCTATCTCATTTATAGTAAAGGTGAAGTATAGTTATCCACTTTGGGTTATTTAGCATTAAAACAAAAATTGTTCAGAAGGAGTTTAAATTAACAAAACTACACACTGGTAGGACACATGGGAACATGGAGCCTTAGTGATTATGTGACTGTGTATTTAATTATGTATGTGCATGCATACATAATCACATATACAGATTGGGGGGGGGGGCATGTATAAACACGCGTTGGGTATGAGTGTAGAGAGAGACAGACATTGGGTATGAGTGGAGACAGAGACACACACACACATTGGGTATGAGTGGAGACAGAGACACACACACACATTGGGTATGAGTGTAGAGAGAGACAGACATTGGGTATGAGTGGAGAGAGAGAGATAGACAGACATTGGGTATGAGTGGAGACAGAGACACACACACATTGGGTATGAGTGTAGAGAGAGACAGACATTGGGTATGAGTGGAGAGAGAGAGATAGACAGACATTGGGTATGAGTGGAGACAGAGACACACACACATTGGGTATGAGTGTAGAGAGAGACAGACATTGGGTATGAGTGGAGACAGAGACACACACACATTGGGTATGAGTGTAGAGAGAGACAGACAATGGGTATGAGTGGAGACAGAGACACACACACACATTGGGTATGAGTGTAGAGAGAGACAGACATTGGGTATGAGTGGAGACAGAGACACACACACACACATTGGGTATGAGTGGAGACAGAGACACACACACACATTGGGTATGAGTGGAGACAGAGACACACACACACATTGGGTATGAGTGGAGACAGAGACACACACACACATTGGGTATGAGTGGAGACAGAGACACACACACACATTGGGTATGAGTGGAGACAGACACACACACACATTGGGTATGAGTGGAGACAGAGACACACACACACATTGGGTATGAGTGGAGACAGACACACACACACACATTGGGTATGAGTGGAGACAGAGACACACACACACATTGGGTATGAGTGGAGACAGAGACACACACACACATTGGGTATGAGTGTAGAGAGAGACAGACATTGGGTATGAGTGGAGACAGAGACACACACACACATTGGGTATGAGTGGAGACAGAGACACACACACACATTGGGTATGAGTGGAGACAGAGACACACACACACATTGGGTATGAGTGGAGACAGAGACACACACACACACACACACATTGGGTATGAGTGGAGACAGAGACACACACACACACATTGGGTATGAGTGGAGACAGAGACACACACACACATTGGGTATGAGTGGAGACAGAGACACACACACACATTGGGTATGAGTGGAGACAGACACACACACACACACACATTGAGTATGAGTGGAGACAGAGACACACACACACATTGGGTATGAGTGGAGACAGAGACACACACACACATTGGGTATGAGTGGAGACAGAGACACACACACACATTGGGTATGAGTGGAGACAGAGACACACACACACATTGGGTATGAGTGTAGAGAGAGACAGACATTGGGTATGAGTGGAGACAGACACACACACACATTGGGTATGAGTGGAGACAGAGACACACACACACATTGGGTATGAGTGGAGACAGAGACAGACATTGGGTATGAGTGGAGACAGAGACACACACACACATTGGGTATGAGTGGAGACAGACACACACACACACATTGGGTATGAGTGGAGACAGAGACACACACACACATTGGGTATGAGTGGAGACAGAGACAGACATTGGGTATGAGTGGAGACAGAGACACACACACACATTGGGTATGAGTGGAGACAGACACACACACACACACACATTGGGTATAAGTGGAGACAGAGACACACACACACATTGGGTATGAGTGGAGACAGAGACAGACATTGGGTATGAGTGGAGACAGAGACACACACACACATTGGGTATGAGTGGAGACAGAGACACACATTGGGTATGAGTGGAGACAGAGACACACACACACATTGGGTATGAGTGTAGAGAGAGACACACATTGGGTATGAGTGGAGACAGAGACACACATTGGGTATGAGTGGAGACAGAGACACACACACACATTGGGTATGAGTGTAGAGAGAGACAGACATTGGGTATGAGTGGAGACAGACACACACACACACACACACACACACATTGGGTATGAGTGTAGAGAGAGACACACATTGGGTATGAGTGTAGAGAGAGACACATTAAGTCAGTTGGGTTGGGCCTTCTATCCAACATGTTGCTCATTGATCACCCCTGTCCTAAACGACGTTTCTGTTAGAATTGATTAACCTTCCTTAATGGAGCAAAAAAATAATTTGTGTGTAATTAAAGGATAGCATCAAGTGTAGGCATTTTATATAGAAAGGCTTTAATGAAAGAATACAAATAAAGTACCTTATTGAGCCATCTTTACCCCATATAGCTCTACCAGGAGGCAGCCATGTTGTTTAGAAACTTTGGTCAGATCTTTGTTCATCTGAACCAAGGTGAGTGAAGATCTGACCCAAGATTCTAAACAAGAGTCTACCACCCCTGAGAGAGCTATATGGAGTAAAGATTCTAACCAACATGTCTGCCCCCTGAGAGAACTATATGGAGCAAAGATTCTAACCAACATGTCTGCCCCCTGAGAGATCTATATGGAGCAAAGATTCTAACCAACATGTCTACCCCCTGAAAGAACTATGGGGGTCATGTTAAATTCCGATTATAGTTGCGCATGCTAAAGAGTTTTGCAAATGTCTTGTTAAAAAATAATTCTTATTTGCGTGTGAAAATTACACCAGCTTTTAACAAGCGCTATCAAAAGAGGTAGATAAAGTATTTGCAAAATTGCCTGTTTTTATTCGCAATTTGCCCGTATGTACTATTTGAGTGTTAAATGTTTAGTACATTGCAATAGGAGCAAAGCACAAAAATAGTTTTACACATAAAATATATTTGCATTTTGTTAGTACATGCCCCTCTACATGGAGTAAAGAAGCCTCAATTAAGAACTTTATTTGGATTCTTTCATTAACTTGATACAATCTTTCAATTAAACATAAGTTCATTTTTTGCTACAGTTGTCCTTTAAAAGCCTAGCAGGGTCTAGTTGCTGGGCAGCACCGAGATATAGATCATGTGTGTCTGCACATAGGTGTAAATTTGGGAGAAATCAATATCTATGCATACATTTTCAGGACCCATCAGAGGTGCACCCTGGGCATTTTCTGTGATTGCTGTGACTTTAAGATCAATGTGGAATCTTGCAAGATTTGCACCATTGTTTTTTTGTTTTTTTTTTGCACAGAAAAAGCTGCATTGACACAAAGAGACAGATGTTATACTTGGTGAAGAGACAGGAACAGGCAATACAGCAGGGGCGGTCACATAATCCGAAATGCCTGTGTGTGTGTTGGGCAGCAGTCATTTAGTAATGCAAAAGTGGTTCAAATCAAATATAAATATACATACTATAGGGCTAATGAAAATATGGGCAGTGGAGTGAGACAGGCCACGCCTTGGTGCATTTGGCCCATGGGCCGCATGTTGGACACCCCTGCACTACACAAAATAGGTCACTCTCACTGTTACCAAACAAAATCAGCATTGAATATAAAATATCCAAAAGCCATTTAAAAACAACAAGAATGTTCTTCCTAATTAACCACTTGGTACTTTATTATATTATCTCATACTCCCCAACTGTCCAGCTTTTCACTGGACAGTCCTGATTTGGAGTATCTGCCCAGCTGTCCTGCTGGGCTCTACCTCTGTCTGTCTCATTGTGATATTAAAATATTATAAATGGAGAGATTTTAAAAAAGATATATGCAAAAAAAAAAAGTGTTTAGCCAGGAAGAATATGTAAAGATATCCTCTGATTTTCAAGTACATACTAGGGGTTGCTACTGTTACCCAATTTAATGGAAAGTTTGATTTCATCTACTTTGGTAGGATAAAGGGTGGAGTTGACTGCCAGGAATTGAATCTGCAACACTGAGGGTTGAACTGATTGTACAGATGCATTAGCCCTGTGTCAATTTTAATGCAATAATCCAGAAGTGCTACCTCCGAGGCTCTTGGGTGGCAGAAGTGGTAGCTGTGTCATAAGCTCTCCATCACTGCATTATCCTAATCACTTCTAGCACTGGATGGTACATGTTAGAGAAGAAGTAATTTGGAAATAGAATGGAAGGATCATTTCAGCTCTGTGTGAATTTGAAGCCTTTTTTGCATAAAGCCCATCTTAAAAAAAAAAAAAATACATCTTCCCCTGCAGTTGCTGCTGCCCGTCAAACACAAGAACAATCTGTGGTTATTTCCAAGAAACAAATCTGAACTTTGAAGCCCTGTGTGGGATACAGAGCTCCCAGTGTCTCTAGCTGACAGATATGACATATTTCACATGCTGGTCCTACTGGGTATATTACATTTCAAGACCTTGTCACAGATAAACTCAAAAAGCTTTCAGCCCCCATCAACTCACAAAACCTCCATTAAATCCTGGGTTATTTATTGCCCTGCAGAAAACGTTCCACATTTTACAACTTGGGGTGGATTCAAAGAACATTGAATAGAGGCGAAGGATCCGTATTGTGAGAGTGACAGGTGAATATTGCATTTTGCATATTCACCTCCAAGTTCTCCAGTAATCAGATGCTCTGCAGACCCATTCACTTCCCTTTGTTTCTGCAGTAGCTGCAGTGGGAGCCATAGCTCGCTCTCATATGGGTGGACATGTTGTTTAGAATCTTGGGTCAAATCTTATTCGTCCAACTCAAGATTCTAAACATGTCTGCCCCCTGATAGAGCTACACAGAGGTACTTTATATGAATTATTTCATGAAATGTGTTTATTTTAAAACATTTACACGTTTTCAATTACAAGTATTTTTTTTTTGGCATACGGTTGTCCAATAAATAGTGCAGTGCCATGTACAATTTAATGAATTACATCCAGCCAGACATAACAGCCTCTTGTACTCTTAGACTATTTAAGGACATATTAAATACTGATGCTTGGTTGACATGATGCACACAGATGTCATGCAGAATTGTGATCACTGTGGCCAGACTCAGTTGGAAACCATGCAGATAAAACCAATAAATGTCACTATCTGTATATAGTTCATTGAATATAAATGTGATACCTTCAGAGGTGGTGTGAATGCTCAATGTGGAAGAGTTGGCATGTTATTGTAAACGTGTTGCATGTTCTCTTGAAAACCTTACAGATTTGGACAAAGTCTTGAATAGCGTTAAACATTTATAATAGGCCATGCTCCTGCTGATATGTTAACTCTTGGTGTCACAAGTGGTCAGGTTCCATTGTTTTTCTGCCCCTGTACGTTTTTTTGCAGCTTCCTTTAGCAGCTTCCAGTTCAGGTCTATTTTTTAAAAGATATTAGTTACTATTATTTCCTGAGCATAGATTGGGATTCATCATCAGTAATCAGCAACTGCATGTCATCAGTTTTGGGGCTTCTCTCCATGACCTACAATGGGTATAACCAGTGGGGTAGCTTGGCTTAGTGCTGGCCTAGGCAGACTAATAATCAGGAACCCCCCACCCATGTTGTACACCTAGGACATGCCGCATCACCCACATTACACACCTAGAACATGCCCATCACACCATTACATGCCCTATTACCCATGCTAGACACCCATTACATGCCCTATTACCCATGCTAGACACCCATTACATGCCCTATTACCCATGTTAGACACCCATTACATGCCCTATTACCCATGTTAGACACCCATTACATGCACTATCACACACATTGCACACACATTACATGCCCCCATTACTCCATTACATGCCTCAACACCCCAATTACATGCCTCATCACCCCAGGACTTGGACTACCCTGAGCAGTGCTTTGCTTTCCCTGGTGTCTAGTGGCATAAAACATATAAACATAGAATGTGTAGGCAGATAAGAACCCGTAGGTCCATCTAGTCTGCCCAAGGCAATATGGTGTCTGTGCGCTGCTCAGGCACACAGACAACATACCATGTTGCCTGCTGGGCTCCCAGCACAGTTTCACTGGTGAGTGCCGACAGATCGGGTGTCTGACGTCAGAGGACCGGGTCACGTGACCTGTTGGCACTCACCCGTCAAACTGCACAGGAAGTCCAGAAGCATGGGATTAAGTGTGAGCGTCTGGGCAGGGCACAGACCCCATTCAACCTACTCACAGGCAGAGCAGTGGTGAGGGTAGATCTTTTAATCTCCCCAGCCATTGTCTCTGCCTGCAAGCAAGTTTATTTTTTTAAGGGGTGGCATTTTTTGCCTCCCCCAGGCAGACAAGGTGCTGCCCAAGGCACTTGCCTTGTTTGCCTCGCACTAAATACAACGTTGGGTGTAACTACTTTACTCTCTACCTTTTGATTAAAGGTACATAACATAAATCTTCTACAGGTCTTAGTGGAATCTGTTGCATAATTGCACACTTTTTAAGGTTGAAAAAAGTCTTCCGTCCATCAAATGAAATCCTTTTCCTATTCCTTCTTTACCGCTGTTGATACAAAAGAAGGCCAAGAAAACCACCTTATTTCAGTCATTTTGAATTCTGCTTTCAATGGGAACATTTTTCTAAACATTTTGAATCCTGTCGGTTGAGTAATCGGTCCTCAACTTCAACCAGGGACTTGACAAATCCCGGGAGTTTGGGAGCCAGGGCTCCTAAAACACCTACTGCTGGCTTCTAACTTTTTTTGATTGTCTTACATAGAACTCTATGGAAGTATAATTTCCCTGACTCCTGAAAATAACTGGCTGGCTCGTGAATACTTTCTGTTTGGCTCCTAAAGTCTGTAAATATGTGTCAGGCTCTGACTTCAGCAATAGTTGGTGTAGCTACTGCTATTCTCATCTTTGACCCTTTGAGCTTCTATGCATGGGGTAGTCCGTAGCATGTGCTATGAAGGCCTTCTCAATGCATTACCTAATTGCCATAGAGCTGAAACTGGACCGGTAGTCAGGGGCGGGCTGGGCCGGGGGGCAGGGTGGCAATTGCCCCCCAGGCCGCCCTAAGCTATATAAAACACGGCCGCTGGGCCAGTGTTTAAAAAAAAAAAAAAAAAAAAAACGCGCTTGCAGGCAGAGACTGAGAAGGGATCGGAAGATCCCCTCTCACCTCCGCTCTGCCTGCAAGGCTGCACGGGGAGCCGAACAGGCAGCACAGAGAAACCTCCGTGCTGCCTGTTCGGCTCCCTGTGCAGTCTGACACGGAAGTGCCGACAGTCACGTGATCGGCGCTGTGACGTCAGACGCGCGCCGATCACGTGACCTGTCGGCACAACCGCCGGGAGGCCGAACAGGCAGCATGAAGGGACCATGCTGCCTGCCACCAGGTAAGTCCTCCTGCCACTAGCCACCAGGGAAGTCCTGCCACTAGCCACCAGGGAAGTCCTGCCACTAGCCACCAGGGAAAAAGGTAAGGGGGGGGGGCTTTTAAACACTGGCATATTATTGGGCAAATTGGCTGGCAAATAAGACTGGCATATTATTGGGCAAATTGGCTGGGGAATATTACATGGCAAATAAGACTGGCATATTATTGGGCAAATTGGCAGGGGAATATAACATGGCAAATAAGACTGGCTTATTATTGGGCAAATTGGCTGGGGCATATTACATGGCAAATAACACTGGCATATTATTGGGCAAATTGGCAGGGGAATATAACATGGCAAATAAGACTGGCTTATTATTGGGCAAATTGGCTGGGGCATATTACATGGCAAATAACACTGGCATATTATTGGGCAAATTGGCAGGGGAATATAACATGGCAAATAAGACTGGCTTATTATTGGGCAAATTGGCTGGGGCATATTACATGGCAAATAACACTGGCATATTATTGGGCAAATTGGCTGGGGAATATTACATGGCAAATAAGACTGGCATATTATTGGGCAAATTGGCTGGGGCATATTACATGGCAAATAAGACTGGCATATTATTGGGCAAATTGGCTGGGGCATATTACATGGCAAATAAGACTGGCATATTATTGGGCAAAGTGGCTGGGAAATATTACATGGCAAATAACACTGGCATATTATTGGGCAAATTGGCTGGGGAATATTACATGGCAAATAAGACTGGCATATTATTGGGAAAATTGGCTGGGGCATATTACATGGCAAATAAGACTGGCATATTATTGGGCAAATTGGCTGGGGAATATTACATGGCAAATAAGACTGGCATATTATTGGGAAAATTGGCTGGGGCATATTACATGGCAAATAAGACTGGCATATTATTGGGCAAATTGGCTGGGGCATATTACATGGCAAATAACACTGGCATATTATTGGGCAAATTGGCTGGGGAATATTACATGGCAAATAAGACTGGCATATTATTGGGCAAATTGGCTGGGGAATATTACATGGCAAATAAGACTGGCATATTATTGGGCAAATTGGCTGGGGCATATTACATGGCAAATAACACTGGCATATTATTGGGCAAATTGGCTGGGGAATATTACATGGCAATTAACACTGGCATATTGGGCAAATTAGCAGGGGCATATTAAATTGCAGATAACCTTTGAATATTATTGGGCAAATTTACTTAGTCATATTAAATTGCATAATAACATTTTCATATTATGGGACAAATTGGCTGGGGAATATTAATGGCAAATAATATTGGAAATGTGTATGTAATGGGGTGATGGAGGCATGTAAATGTGGTGATGGGGCATGTCCTGGTGTGCAACGTGGGTTATGGGTCATGTCGTAGGTGTGCAACGTGGGTAGGGGAGGGGGGTGCCCAAATTTTGGGATATTGGGTGTCTAAATCCTGGCATATTGAGGGGCATAATCCTGGCATATTGAGGGGCATAATCCTGGCATATTGAGGGGGCATCATCTTGGCATATTGAGGGGAAAATCCTGGCATATTGGGTGTCTAAATCCTGGCATATTGAGGGGCATAATCCTGGCATATTGAGGGGCATAATCCTGGCATATTGAGGGGCTTAATCCTGGCATATTTAGGGGAAAATCCTGGCATATTGAGGGGGCATCATCTTGGCATATTGAGGAGAAAATCCTGGCATTTTGAGGGGCATAATCCTGGCATATTGAGGGGCATAATCCTGGCATATTGAGGGGCATAATCCTGGCATACTGAGGGGCATAATCCTGGCATTTTGTAAGGGAAAATTCTAGCATATTAAATGGCAAATCCTGGTATATTGTGGGGGAAAATCCTGGCAATATTCGTTATAAAACAAGGAAAAGATGGCCGTGGATGGGGAGGCGATTCGATGATGCAATGGGCCACTTGACTGGATTTGCCCCCCAGGCCTACGGCTGCCAGCCCTCCCCTGCCGGTAGTGTATTTTCTCAGTTTGGCTCCAGTCCTGGCCTGACCTTTGACTATCTAGACCTCTGGCTATTCTGACCTCTGCTATCAAATCTTGACATGTAGCTATCCTGACCTACCATGACCTCGTGACCTCTGGTAGTGTCAAACGACTTCCTGTTACTAGTTTTTGGTTCTTTTCGCAATTCTTGCGACTCATCAATCAAAGTCCAGGCAACTGTTTGCACCTCAGAGGGACCAACAAAACTCCCAATATTCTTATTGTCATAAATTGGCATATGCAGAGATAGACCCCCCCCCCCCCCCTTTGCAAAAAAGTTTGGAAAATTGAGTATTCCTACATTTTTATTTTCCTAGATAATGGCACAGCACATGTGAAAACTACTGCACAGATAACAAGTTATTGGCTAACACCTGTTTTTAAATAATTGTTACATTTTGCAATGTAATTTTAACACACCATTCCACTGCAGGAATCGCGTACTGTACATATGTGAAAGACCTTTATTATAGACAATATGCTCTTTGTCCTTCAATTTAGTTCGGTTGTGCAATCACATAAGCGCTCTGTCAGACTTACAGAGAACAGTCAAGCAGTGTGAGAGGGAAGGGTTTTTTTTTTGGCATATTTTCTCAATTTACAAAGTGTACAATCGAGTTTCAACAAGTTTTATTTATTTATGTTTTTTTTTGTATTTTCTTTTTTTTTTTTAATCTTTCCTCATTCCTAATCCCGGCTTGAATTGTCAAAATGTCATTAAAAAAAAAAAAAAGAGAGTGAGAGAGCGAGAGAGTGAGAGAGAAAGAGAAAGGTGCTTCTGAGTTGGCTTTCTTAGCGCAGTGTGTAATCACTTTATTGTTTATGGTATAAGTCGGTATTTTCTCAGGCATATTAAGTTTTATTCATTATTTCATATATTTATAGATGGATTTGTATTTCTTTCCTGTCAGGGAATTAAGTTTAAAAACCAAACCGAAAAAAAAAATGGCAATTAAAAAAAAAAAAGAAGTCATTTACGCCAAGGAAGAAATGTATATTTGCTTTAACAGTAAAACTTAGTTTAACCCCTTCGTGACGTTAGGACGTACTATGCCGTCCTGACTTTAAGTGCCTTAAAGTCGTTAGGACGGCATAGTACGTCCTGTACTAAACAGCTCATCGCGGCTCCCCGCGATGAGCTGTTTTCGGATCCCGCTGCAGGCTTTTACAGCGGGATCCCACCTGTCAGATGAGGCCACTTTGAGTGGCCTCAGTCTGACAGGGAAAATGTAGCCGGTACTCAAAGCGAGCACCGGCTACATTTCTCCAAATCGCGCCGTGCCTGAACTTCCGGGTTCGGGCACGCCTCCGTGACGTCACACGTGACGTCCGGAGGTCTCGCAATTTTTTGGCAGGGGCCCACAGGATCTATTAAGACCCTGATCGGGTCTCTGCCAGAGTGTTTCTGGCTACCGATCACCTTGTGATCGGTGGCCAGGAACAAATCATGACGTTTTGGTGCTTGCGTCGTTTGGGACGCAAGCACCATGCGTCACGAAGGGGTTAAAGTGAACTTATTTTAAAGCAGTTGTTCCACTTAGAGTCCAAAAAATATTTTTAGATACATTCCGCATCATGTAATAGTTAAAAAAAAAGACACAGGTCTGGCTTTTCAGTATTTATATTAGAAAAAAAGCAAAAAATCCTGGGCTATAAATTCTAGAACCAACATTAAAGGGACTGTCTGGTGCCCAAATGTTAATGCATCAATGTGCTTTCAAAGTACTTTAAAATGCATGTTTTACATTTCGCATTGCTTAAAATATAGAAAACCACAGCTGGATGAAATTGTGAAATTACAGCAGTTTGCAAGAAACCAGGACTGCCCACACCAACGTAATAAGAGTAAAAATCCAGTGTCTCTATAATCAGTTAGTGGCGCACCTGGCCATTGGTCTGTTGAGTCTAGTATAAAAAAATGTGATTTCAACTGAATGCCTGCATCAAAACACACTGGAAACAAATGCCTGTGCACTAAGTGTATAGTGGTAGCAAGCACTACACATCAGTTAATTATCCATTAATCAAACATTGCAGTTCAGATATTTAATATTATAGCTAATTATCCGCTAACAAAATATTGTAGCTCAATTATTAATAGATAATTAATATTAACAAATAAAATAGTATGTCTGGATAGTACCCTGCACGCCATTATGATAGTAAACCTTGGCACTTCATAGAACGTATACCAGACAGATTTACGTGAAGATCTCTAGCAGCATCACAGATAAATGTATTTATTATCACTATCATTATTTTTGTGTACTCTGTGCACATGTATGGATTTACGAGAGAGATTTTCCAAGGCTTGTTTAGAGGTGTAACATCTGCTCGTCCACTCTGGTTAATTATCCTCGTTACAGAATTTGTTTTTTTGTGATCTTTCAACAGTAAAACCTTTTTCCCCCCTGTATATGTTGCTAAGTCTTCAGTGAGTCAACAGATTTCTTTCAACACCACTAGGAACCCAATGAAAAATCAATATTGGCCAGACCAATAAAAATAACATCAAAGAGACAGCACAAGGAAAAGGAGTAGAAAAGTAGGGTTGCCACTTCGGCCATTTTTTACCGGTCAGCTAATAACTTTGGCATGCTGCCTTGCGTAATTAATTAACTAAAAAAATATGGTTTTGTGAGATCCGATCCTTGATTAGTTCACTGATTTTCTTTTGGTCACATGTGACTTCT
Organism: Pelodytes ibericus; assembly: GCA_036172795.1. Lineage (NCBI taxonomy): Eukaryota > Metazoa > Chordata > Amphibia > Anura > Pelodytidae > Pelodytes > Pelodytes ibericus. The sequence continues at coordinate 19,863,642 of CM069859.1, forward strand.
AAACGCTCCAAGGCACTCTATAAAAATTGTATATGGCCCGTACAAAATGGCCGCCCTAGTATAAATTCTTAGGTCTCTCCATGACATAACTATACATTCCAAAGATTTAACAATGCATTCTGTAGCGCCATTTCATGCAGGAGAAACTCACCAGGTTTGTCCCTGTACAATCCACAGTTTAGTCGGAGAGATAAAATGTTCATCTCAACTCACCTGCAACTCACTTTAAGTGAATGGACACCCCTCATGTCAAGTTCTCGTACACTGACAAAAGATCTACAACAGCATGATTATTACCAAACTAGCCATAATGTTAATAGTTATGTCTTTAATTCATACAGTTTACTTTTCATGCATCTGTCAGATACCTCCACTGAGATCCGCTGACATGAGTTCAGAGAGACCATTTCCTATAATAATCTCTGCTTCCATTTGCCCTGCTTTTAAATTCCTGGGTTTACAAGCCTTCATCCTAGAAAAAGCATTAGCATATTTTAATTACCCGTCAGAATAAAGATCATTGTTTTTTTTTGCCATTGCCACAAGCAATGGAAGGATTTCTTTCAATTCCAATCTGGAAATCCATTTGCTGAGGACCTTGAATACATCACCTACCACCAACAGGACTTGTCCCAAGGCACTGATTGCACCCACAGGACTTGCCCCAGCACCCTGATTGCACACACACTACTTGCCTCAACACCTGGATTGCAGACACAGGACTTGCCCCAGCATCCATCTTTCATACATAGGGCTTTCCCCACTACCCAGATTGCATCTACGGGACTTGTCCCATCACCCAGATTGTGTCTGTGGATAAAAATAAAACAAAAAGACCCCATTATTTAATATTTAAAGAAGAAAAGTTATTATTCTGAACAGTTTTAGAGATCTTTAAGAATTTCAGTTGGACTGATTTTTATACAATGATATAGGATGAGTAGATTTGTAAAATTGCTTTCTGGTAGACCTCTCACAGTCTTGGACACAATATTGGGAGCAAACTTACATTCCAGAGTTCAAATAAAATGATATGTATTTATTGATGAAGGGTGTGATCATTTCAATAGTTAGCAATACACCAACACTCTATGAACAAAGCGTCTGTAGACAGGTTTATCTATTATTGCCACAGGCTAGCTTCCAAGTAGATAGAGAGGTTGATTTAGAGGTGATCCATTACCGAATTCCAGCTTATAATTCAACTTCCAACTCTTCAGCAAAGAGATTTCTCTTTGCAGTTTGAATCCATGTCTAAATCAGTGATGGCTAACCATAGCACTGCGCATATCTGGGGACTACGTATCCCATGATGCTCAGTCAGCCTTGCAACTGACATAGAGGGGCATGTACTAAAAAAACACAAATATTTTTTATGTGCAAAACTATTTTTGCGCTTTGCTCCTATTGCAATGTACTAAACATTTAACACTCAAATAGTACATACGAGCATATTTCAAATAAAAACAGGCATAATTGAGAATAAAAAGAGGTAATTTTGCGAATATTTTTTCTACCTCTGTTGATAGCGCTCGCTAAAAGCTGGTGTAATTTTCACACGCAAATAAGAATTATTTTTCACAAAATATTTGCAAAGCTCTTTAGCTTGCGCAAATCTAATCGCAATTTATTAGCGCAACCGGAAAAATGCACGCTAAATAAAAATAAACGGAAGAGGCGAAAATCAGGGAAAACAAGCGCAGAATGTTACCAATAGTCGCAAATTGCTCCTTACTCATGTTTTACCTACTTTTTTCCCCACTACACTTGTTTAGTACATGACCCCCAAAGCAGCAAAGGATATGTAGTTCCTAAACTTCTGCAATGCCATGGTCACTAGTCTCATCTGCACATCAGTGATTATTCAGATCACTTCATTTGTCGTCTGCTTTTGATCCAATAATATTGTAAAGTTAAACAAGATAAATTTCTTTATTAACACAATAAATGTATTAAGATATTCCCAGCAGTGCCACCATCATGGCGTGATAGGTGATTCACCTAACACGGGCCCGCGCGAGGATACAAACAAAAGATCTCCCTCTCAGCCTCTCTGCGGGTGAGCAGGGAGCTGGAGGTCTGTACACTGCCCAAGCACACAGACATCTTACCATGCTGCCTCTCACTCTCCTCACGTGTGTTCTGAGGTCAGAGCAACAGGAGTCATGTGACCCGCTGGCACACAGACCCTCAGCTGCCTACCAATAGAAACCAGGGAACAGAAGAACCCCTGTGGGGGCTGGCTGGGGTAAGTCTTGGATGCGCAATGTGGGCGTTGAGGTAAATCCTGGCTGTGCAGTGTGGATGCTGGGACATCTCCTTGGGTGCTGGGTAAGTCCTGGGTGTGCAATTTGGGTTATATGGCATTTCCTGGGTGTTTAATGTAGGTGATGGGGCATATGCGTGGTGTCAAATGTGGTTGATGGGGCATTTCTTTGGTGTGCAATGTGGGTGCTGGGGTAAGTCACTGATGTGCAATTTGGGTCTGCAGTGTAGGTGCTGGGACATGTCCTGTCGATGCAAAGTGGGTGCTGGCAAAGGTAAGTCCTGGGTGTGCAAGGTGGCTCTATGGTAAGGGGTAGGGGGGAAATAATGAAAGGAATGCAGTAAAAATTGAGCGGAGGTGGGGGCCCAGACCTTTAGTTCTGTAAGTGGCACCATAATTTCTGATGCCAGCCCTGATTCGCATTAGTATTTACAAACAGTTTATACAGGTATTAAGAATACTGAAATTCACATTTGTAATAAATGCATCATTTTTTAATAACTATTCAACTTTAAAATACATTTAAAAAAAAAAATCAGTGTTCCTTTTTATCATCAGGCTTATAATGATGGATTTTGAATTGTGTTTTTTAAGCTGCTGCATGTCTGTTTAATAAGGTGTGGGGTAGAACAAAGAGGGCATGCTCTGGATTGCTGATAATGTTATTTTAATTTACATTTCCTAACTGTGAAAACAGTGACACGCAAAGCAGTCTTCCCAAATCATTCATACTGATCCAGTAATCCCCGCAGGCCTGCCTAATTAACATCCCCCCCACCCAAGTCGTGCACGCCCCCCCCCCTTTTTTTTTCTCTCTCGCTTCATTTTACAAATGCTCCTACAAATCCCCCTTATGCAGAGAAATTGCACAACATCCCAGGAACAGCTGTTGGCTAAAATGACATCACACCCCCCCCCCCCCCCCCTCCATAAATCACAGGCCTGTCTTTTTCTTCCTGGCCAAACTGGGAACAATGATTTTGTAGATCCACTCTCTAGTGGCATAAAAAATGACTGATGGACAGTCACTGCTGCAGTTTTGAATGAGAAGAGCAAGTCTCCCCCCCCATTTATGCATACAGAAGTAATAATACTGCAGGATTCAGTACCCAGCATCACAAACATTGTTTTTACTGTAAATGTAGAGAATAAAAAATGATCTATACATTGTGTTAACAAAATTGCAAACAAATGCCTAAATTAGGTTGAAAAAATTGTTTTAAACCTGTCTGTGGAGTCTCCTGCTTATGACATCACCTGAGGCATGGTATGCAAATTACACATTGAAAGGCAGTTCATTTGCATGTCGTTTACCACAACTAGAAGACATAGTCTTAAATTAGAGGGGCAAAGATATAAAAAGTAATATCAGGATGTATTACTTTACTGAGAGGGTAGTGGGTGCATGGAACTTTATTGAAACCGCGCGGCTGGAGGGGAGAGCAGAACGCCTCCCTCACAGCCGCGAACTTGCACCGGGAGACAGCAGCAAGGAGGTAAGTACTAGCTGGGGAAGGGGGGAGGAGGGTGGCACTTAACGAGCATACTGAGGGCATCCTACATCCTGAGGGGCAAAATCCTGGCATATTGAAAGGCATAATCCTGGCATATTGGCATTATCCTGGAATATTAATTGGCATTATCCTGAAATATTAAATGGCATAATCCTGGCATATTAATTGGCATTATCCTGAAATATTAAATGGCATAATCCTGGCATATTAATTGGCATTATCCTGGCATATTAAATGGCATTATCCTGGCATATTAAATGGCATTATCCTGGCATATTAAATGGCTAAATCCTGGTATATTAATTGGCTAAATCCTGGCATATTAAATGGCTAAATCCTGGCTTATTAATTGGCATTAGCCTGGCATATTGAGGGGCTAAATCCTGGCATATTAAATGGCATAATCCTGGCATATTAAATGGCTAAATCCTGGCATATTAATTGGCATTATCCTGGCATATTGAGTGGCTAAATCCTGGCATATTAAATGGCATAATCCTGGCATATTAATTGGCTAAATCCTGCCATATTAAATGGCTAAATCCTGGCATTTTAAATGGTATAATCCTGGCATACTGAGTTCAGAGAGACCATATTAATTGGCAAAAGAATGGCATATTGAGTGGCACAATAATGGCATATTGAGGGGAAAAAATGGCATATTAAATGGCATATTGAGGGACAAAATACTGGCATATTGAATGGTAAAATAGTGGCATATTAAATTGCAAAAGAATGGCATATTGAGGGGAAAATACTGACTTATTGAGTGGCAAAATATTACTGGCATATTGACTGCCAAAATATTACTGGGATATTGACCAACATGCTTGTGAGGGTAGCTGGGGCGAGTGGGAGAGATATTGGGGGGGGGGGGGGGGGGCAGAAAATTTGTTCAGTAAGGGGCCCTGAAGTTCCTGGTGGCGGCCCTGCCGGGTGCTGGGGACTAATAAAAGTATTTAGAAAATTGGGCAGACTTATCTGACAATGACACATTCTATGTTTCAATGCCACAGGTGATGTCATAAGCAGGAGACTCCACAGACGCAGTAAAAACACATTTTTCTCCTATGCACAGTAAGAATAATGTTTAGGTGATACAGTTATCACAGTTTAACCCTCAAGTGTACAAAATGCGGATCCTTCCAGGATGATTAATTTTTTTTGCATCTGTATCAGTGAGCATGTTTATAAATCCAGACAGTGCCATGGTCTGATGATGTATACTAGGGATTTTCACTATAAATATGCACCCTCAATTGTCGTAACACAACTGAATTAATCTGTTGTCGTGCATTAATTATCATCCCTCATCGAACGCAATTAACCTAAAAGATCTGGAGGGCTGCCGTGTTCGGCACCAGGAGCTGGAATCAAACATATATTTAACGCCTTTACGCCCCCCCCAGTGGTGCTCTTGTCCGTAAAGGCAATCTTCTGTTCCTGGCCTGGATCACCCTATGGGTCCCTGGCGAAACGGGGTGACACCTCGCGGACTCACTCGTGAAGGCATGAGGGAACCCAGAAGGTTTTGCAATGTCAGCGTGAGCCAGCATTCCGATCAGTTCTGCCTCAGTTATGAGGCAGCGCAGAGAGTCAACCCCACATTTATCTGTAAAGAAACAGGATTTGGGCTTCTCTTAGTGAAACAAAAGTTAAAAGACTCCTATAGTGCTATTATAAACATGGCCCTTACAGTATCATTAACTAATAGAGTAACCACAGCAGAGGCGTACACGCTATGAGGTGTGTTAAGAGGTCCAAGAGCATTCCAAAGCACTTGGAAAGGACACATGACTTCATTTTATTTTTACAGGAAATCCGCACTAATTCCGGGTAGACCCTGTTAATAGATTAACCCTTAAATTGTGATACATTGTTTGGCTATGAGCTGTACTCCCCCTTGTAACAGAAAAGGCTTATTTGCATAAATAAACTAAATGTTAATTTTGTGATAGTAGAGAATATAACAAAAATAAAGATGATATCGTCTTGTGGCTTGCTATGCAAATGACACATTTCCCATTGCATGGAATTCATTTGCATCCATTTTCTCTCTTTATTTTAGGGTTAAACACTAATGTACACACACACCAGACATGCCAGAAAACTTGCTTTCAAATCCTACCCAGAATCCCTTGCAGGGGTGGTAGACCGACATGTTTAGGATTTCTGCAGCTTGTCTAGTGTGTGTATTTGTGTTTAATATTGTAACGGCTGGGGGGGGGGGGGGTTCCCCATTACGTGTACCCCCCATCATAACGTTGCTGTATGTGCTTCTCCTGATTTAGCAACCCTGCTGAATTACACACCACTGGAGCTATTCGCTAAGCGTTGAGTTGTAGGTGAGAGGAATGTGTGGTCACACTGGTTTAATGATAGATTGTGCAGGGCAGACCTGGTGAGCTTCCCGTGTTAGTAAAGTTAGCTAAATCTGTGAGATGCAATGATCATCTCACCTACACCCAGTCGTGTATATGTTTGTGCTGCCCTAGGCACCCCCCCCCACATTGCACACCTATGACATGCCCCATCACTCATGTTGCACACCCACGACATGCCCCATCACCCAGGTTGCACACCCACGACATGCCCTATCACCCCATTACATGCACCATCACCCATATTGCACACACATTCAATGCCCAATCACCCCATTCCATGCCCCCATCACCCACATTGCATACACACTAAATGCCCAATCACCCCCATTACATGCCATCATCACCCTAATTACATACCCCCACCACGTCCATTACATGCCCCCATCACCCCGATTAATTGGAAGGATCTAAAGCTTGCTGAATGGTGGTGGGGGAGCGAAAATGTTTGAAGCCCCAGAAGTGTGCTTTAAAACCCTCTGGCAAAGTGCCGCCCTAGGTGAGTGCCTTGTGGAAGATACACTACTGCCTACACCTTACCTTCTAGTGAGCAGACCCCATTGTGTAGATAATTTGGTTCTCACACAATATAAATAATGTTTAGAAGATAGATTTTCTTTTAGATAGATTGTACGCCCTGCTTACCAATGTTTACTGGTGAAATTATAGGACCTGCCACTTTTTCGGGACCTGAGCGAGACTTGCAACCACTTGTCTGTCCCTACCAAAGGCCAGCGATTGACTGAGTATGCGTTAAGTGCGCTAGATATGATGGTGCCCGCGATGTTGGCGAAATGGAGGTTCTAATCTCCTTGTTTTTTTCTGGGTTTGGAGGAGGCTGTGGGGGAAGTGCTGGGGCAATATACACCGCTGAACGTACTTACCCTTTTTTCCGAAATGCAGTGCGCTCTATTCACTCACTGTTGTATTGCGGTGAATTGACCGAGAAAAAAAGCAAAAAATAGCAGCGACAATGTATCCAGATCTTGCTACGAACGTTAGACGAATAGGGGTGCAGATATAGAAAAGCATATATCTTTCTCTCCATAGATATATATGTGTGATTTCTAAAGATAGTATCCAATGTGCATTTAATAGGCTTTAGAAGAATTTCTAAAAAATATTTTCAAGGAAGTTAAGCTACATTTAAAAAAAAAAAAAAAAAAAAAGTCTTATTACATCAAAGTTTCTCTGAGTGCGATGATGATTCAGTAAGTTACACGAGATCCTTGGGAGCTCATGCATTGTTCACGTATATGGTGATCCTTACTGTGCATTGTGCCACTCGATACCCTGAGACAGCACTTGCTGGAGGCTACATAAGACGCATTACTCGCTGCCGTTGAAGGTATTTCCATATCTGAGCAGGCATACAGTACTCTAGTTGTATCCCCGATTTTTCCCGGTTCCTCTGGTCACAGCTGGTGGTGAGCGGCTGTTGTATCTTTACATGCTGTCAGAGATGACATTCCTGCCAAACCCAATACCAGCCATTGTGTTGGCTCCTAGTGCTTGCTAAGTCACAGTGTGTTTCTCCCTGGGCTGACGAGTCCCCCAAGGGTACATCTGTTGCAAAGATCAGCTCGTTTAACCGGTGAAAACAGATGAACCACTGAATGGCCTGTCTGCGGATCTTCTGCCTGCAACAACAACAACAAAAAATCATACAAATGAACAGCACCTTCCAAGTGGAGGAAGCACAGAAGGACTTATCAAAAAGACCAACCCTTATGTCACCCAAGGCTAGCCAGTTTTTGCAAATAAAGAAAGATACATCAAACTGATTGATATCTGTACAGCAAGTGACAGATGGAAAAAACCTGGCCTTTTTAAAAAAAAATATTAATTCATGAAAAGGGTTAGTGAATATAGTAGTCTACGAGTTCTGGCTATCTTGTTATTTTTTTTCTTTAAAAAAAAAAAAAATGAGTGTAAGAATGGGGGAGATCACCATCAATATTTGTGAGTGATAAGTCATTCAGCCCCTTTGGGACAATCGACGTGCCTGGCGTAAAGACTTTTCAGTATGGTGCTGCCATGCTGTCGGTAAGAGCTTTGGATGGGATCAATGCTAGACTGCAACTCTAGAGGCAATCAGCTACGTTACAGTAAAAAAAACAACTTTTTTCCGTTGGTTAGCCAAGGGTTAGGGTTATGGATAGCATTGGGGTTAGGTTAGGATTAGAGCAATATGCTACTTTCACTTATTGTCCTAAAACTTCCAAAAAAAACAGAAGAAAAACATGTAAACATTGGAGGGTCTAAATGTGTATTTCATTTTATTTTATATACCATATTTACATTGTGCATATATACAGAATACACTATGGTTTAATTGTTCTGTTTCCTTTCTAATTCCATTTGGGCCACTGAAACCTATTGACGGATCCCCGGCATACATCTATTGGCTTAAGTAAATTACATTAATATTTGATTACTATATTCTTCTGTCGTTTTGGTTATATATTTTTTGTAGTATTTGTTCACCAGAGATTGCATTTCTGTATTGATTCCAATATACTCCTAATTTTGTTTTCTATTTATGTAAGCATTCCAGTACACTTGTTTTTCTATTTTTCCACTTTAATTGGAGGTTAATTGGTTGCCTCCTTTTTTCCTGTGATCAGCTCCATCACACTTTTAATTTATATTTTATATATTTGGTATATTATATATTTGGTATATTATATATTTGGTAGCGCCTTCACTATGGCACTTTTTTTGGTCTACTCAGTATGCACCTATTCTTCCTGAATTGAATTTGGATCAGGCATAATAGCCGATTGGAACAAATCCCTGAAACGTGGCTACTCAATATCCCCGGAATTGGGATCTGAATCAGCAGTTTTGACCATTTCGGAAACCGAAGCAATGGAGGGGTTTGTATTGGGACATTTTCGCCATGAAAAGTCTATCCCCTAACCAACTCTGAACACACTGTCGGGCCCTTCAATTTTCCAGATAATATATGGAGAACAGAAATTAAAAAGTAAAAAAAAAAAAAAAAAGTAACAATAAAAAACAAACAAAAAAAATCAGCTAGCATCTCACAATTTTTAAAGATAAATAGAAAATGAAAACATTATTACAGTGTCCCTTTAATTTACTTGGGTGACTGATACACTGCATGTAGTGCTTAAAAAGTAAAAGCTTCCCTTGGCATCAGTTCAGTCTTTCATGTCAGGACAAACCAAACCCTCCGCTTATATAAAATACAGCTGAGACATCGGGAGGCACAGTGCTCTGGGTTAAAAACTTCCTGGAACCGTCCCAAGAAGCAATTTTCGTTGAGAAAAGTTAACATGTAATGATTTTCTTGTCAGGTTGGTTGAACCACATAATTAAATGCACCAGTCAAGTCAAAATGACATCCAGTTTTTTTTTTATCAATACTTTGTGCTTTCCAAACCCGTGAGTAAAACATTTAGCTTTTTGTGCTCTTTTGATTTATTTTTATTTGTTAATAGTGGGTCATTATCAGAGTCCCTTGAATAGTGCATGTCATATAATTATAAAACGGTTTTGCAAATATATAAAAAGGTAAATAACTGTCTTATAACCCTTGCATTAAATGCCAGTATCCCGCATTAAGTATGTATAAAGCACACAATGTTCTATAGGCCCCAGAGAAGAAGGAATTCTGTGCATGTGCAGTAGTGCTGACCCTTCCAAGCAGGGATAGGCAAACTGTCCGTACTAGGTCACCAGTGTTCGTGGCAAGGTCAGCAAAGTGCCATAGAACATCATTAAATTATCCTTCACAAAGTTCTGTAACAGTCCACCATGAAAATTGTTGATGATTAACGCTGGTTCCAAGCCATACCCATGAGTCTCGCATTGTCGGTTGGTTCCATGTCATACCCCCGAAGTCTTGCATTGCCGGTTGGTAATAATAACCATACTCCCGTAGTCTCGCATTGCCGGTTGCTTCCAAGCGATACCCCCAGAGTCTCGCATTGCCGGTTGGTTCCAAGCCATACCCCCGAAGTCTCGCATTGCCGGTTGGTTCCAAGTCATACCCCCAGAGTCTCACATTGCTGGCTGGTTCCAAGTCATACCCCCAGAGTCTCGAATTGCTGGTTGGTTCCAAGCCATACCCCCACTTTCTCGCATTGCCGGTTGGTTCCAAGCCATAAACCCGGAGTCTCGCATTGCCGGTTGGATCCAAGCCATACCCCCGAAGTCTCACATTTCCATTTGGTTCCAAGTCATGCCCCCGGAGTCTCACATTTCCGGTTAGGCATGTTGGGGGGTACAGCTAGCTTCCTGATTTTGATTGTGAAGGGAATTCGTATTTGTTTAATACCTGGAGAAGATATACATTAGTAGGAAGAGAGATAACGGTGTATCAAGGTCAGTAGACATTATGGGGTCCTGTACTAGTTGGACATTCTGGACCCCAATAAAGTGACAGAGTTTGAAAGTTGGAAATGGAATGCAAACAAATCTTCCTCCCTCATGGGTTTAGCTCACAATGGATGCTGGTCCTGGGACATCTTCCCAACCAATAAAGTCCCTATTAACAGGTCTTCAGCACTAAGAGGTAAGGGGTGCTTAAGGTGCTAAAAAATGTGTAAAAAAATAAAAATAAAATCAGCAGCTCAACATACAGTCAGACATTGTTATTGAGTCAACCTCCAAAAGAACGAATGAGCGAATGACATTTTCATTCATTGCGTATTAATTCGTTTGTTCGTGCAGCTTTTTCTCTTAGAAAATCGGAGCTTCCTGATTCAACCTCCGATAGAACGGATGACATTTTCATCCACTGATTATTCATTTATTCGTCCTTTTTGTTCCGCTTCACGTTCATTATTGGACGCAATTGGATCACTCAGAGACCACCGAAGTCATCTCTAATTGGCACGAAAATTATCCAATGTGATGTGGTCGATTATCTCGCCGACATTTCAGGAGTTGAAATGGTAGTCTGGGTTCTCCCCGTAGACTTCACGGTCATCATGGGGGACTCGACTATTACGGACATAAAGTGGCATTCAGCTTCACGTTTCATTTTGGACGAATGACCAAAAAAAGATGAAAGAGACAATTTTCACCTGAAAACCAATGCCCAAGTCTAGTATTTCATATGCTTTGTCCTAGATCAGAAGGGAAGAGGGCTTTACAAAGCTGAGCACCATTTTTGTACCTGCAACACTAAAAACCAGTGTTTAGATATGTCTAAAAAGTATGCTTCAAAGTTCATCATACTATTAGGTCATGTCGTTTGCCATATAACCATAAACTATATCTCAGCATAGTCAGGGCCAGGGAAATGTATCTATTCAATGCTTTCATGTCTTATCGCATCATCAGGCAATGGTTGTTAATGATTGTGGGTGATATAAAGGGACAGGAGGATAAAAACGTAGCCTCATCATGTGGAATATATGGTTCCTTCCCGGCACAGTCTGTTACCCTGGAACTCAAAGGGTTAATGATAAGAACTTTTTACCCAGAAATAAAAAAAAAGCAATTTGTTAGTGAATGGCGCCCTCTGTAGGACTCTTAGTATAGCCCCAAATAGGGTTGATCTCCAGCTAGCACTTTACCGGCCTGCAGGTCAAATATCTGCAAGGTGGCAACCCAAAGTGAGTAAACGGTTAAATGATAGATGAATTATATCGCTGTTCATATAACTAATTGCCATTTCAGGACTTGCAGCATGGGTGCATACCTCCCAACTGTACGGTTCAATTCACCAGTTATTGTCGGAAAATTCGGGGCCATTTCAGTGGCTTTTGTCTCTTTTTGGGTATAGGGGAAATATGGATTCCCCAGGCCAAGTTCCCTGAACCGAATATACTCAAAGTTCAGAAATTGACAGAAATGGCAGATTTCTCCACAATTAGGCTATAAGCCCCAAATGAGACAGATCGAGGCATATTATGTAGTTTCCTATATATGTCTTGACTGACTAAGCATTGTGGGAGCATTTATTGAGATGTAGAGATGGTTGGCATCTCTGTTGGCTAACCCTGAGATGTAGAGAAGGTTGGTAGCTCTGTTGGCCAACCCTGAGATGTAGAGATGGTTGGCAGCTTTGTTGGCCAACCCTGAGATGTAGAGATGGTTGGTGGCTCTGTTGGCTAACCCTGAGATGTAGAGAAGGTTGGTAGCTCTGTTGGCCAACCCTAAGATGTAGAGATGGTTGGCAGCTTTGTTGGCCAACCCTGAGATGTAGAGATGGTTGGTGGCTCTGTTGGCCAACCCTGAGATGTAGAGGGGGTTGGTGGCTTTGTTGGCCAACCCTAAGATGTAGAGATGGTTGGCAGCTCTGTTGGCCAACCCTGAGATGTAGAGGGGGTTGGTGGCTTTGTTGGCCAACCCTGAGATGTAGAGAGGGTTGTGCAGTCTGTGTTCAGTTTTTTTTTCCAGGGGGTTTGAGGGGACAAAGCAGCGGGTTCTACAAGTAAAGTGAGAGAACAGTGTCAGTGATGATAACCCGGCTGAGGCAGAAAGCGGATTATTCAAAAATTCACAAGTCTCCAAATTGACAAAAGTAAAAAGATAATCTTTATTCCATTTTGTATCTAAAAGTCACGGGGGGAGCAGAGGTAAAGAGCAAACAGTGAAATGCCATGCATGGTTCTAGCTATGAATAACCCTTAATCATAATGTTATTTTATGGCTTTTTATTTTATAAAGGTCTAAGAGTTACGATCTAGGAAGTGCAAAGCCTGAGGCTAACTTGGATATTACAGTCACCTAAGCAGAGCATATTAAATGGGTTGTATGCTTTTGCAGAACTGGAAGCAAACGTGTATATAATATGTTGCTTCTCATTTATGACATTGTCGTGTGGTAAGGTAATATTTAATATTCTATACTGTACTGGCTAATTTGCATGCAGTGCCACCAGTGATGTCATAAGCTGGAGACAGCCCTGACATGTTTAAAGCAGATGTATCTTTTAATTGCATTCCAGCTCTACCAAAACAAGGTATCAGTTAAGCTCTACATCCTCACTGCAAACAGTGTTTTGGTGACAGAGTCACTTTAAGTTCAGTTATTCCTCCCCAAATCTTCCTTCATTACGGCTTCATTTCTCTCCAGCTGTAAAGAGCCACTTGATGGATACGAGCGTCTCTATCTGTGCTACATTCCGTCAGACATAGCGGAAGCCTGACACCACAAATTCAAGACCGTTATCCCATAGCGTTCATGGACAGCTGACAGAACCCATCATCCCTGTGCACAATGGACTAGGAAGTGTCAAGAAAAGAGACAATTAAGACCTTGCAACTTAACGCTCCCAGACACCAAAACTCAAATAAAAGCATAGCCACTGATGGCAGATAAGAACCTACTGGTCCACCGTGTCTGTCTCTCCTCCTGCATACATCATTCACCTTTATTGCATTATAAGGATAGCCTAGATGTATTTTTTAGGATAAGCATGGATTTTTTTGTTGTTGTTAGTGGAATTCTATCACTTAGTGGGCAATTCACTAAAAGATGAGTTTCAGGTGAGTTGAGGTAAGTGGAGGTGAAATAAACATTTAAACATTGAAACTGACCATTTTAGCTATACATTGTGCAGGACCAAACCTGGTGAGTTAGCGTATCAGGGAAAGCTCGCCATGTTCTCCCCTGTACAATGTATAGGTAAATTGGTCAGTTGAAATGTTCATCTCACCTGCAACTCCCCTGGTAGTGGATAGCCCCATTAAGCATGGGGTTTTCTGTTGGTATTGTGCATGTAGAGAATAAAACATCATCGGAAACGATCGATACATTGCGTTAGCGGGATTGCAAGCAAAACAATAGATTATGAGAAATAGACATTCGAAATGTGTCTGCGGAGTCTCCTTTTTATATATTGATGCACTCCAAAAAGTTATGAGTATTAAAGTACAGAGGAGTACAATACAATGCAACACAAATAGGGGTTTACAATTGTTGCAATATACCTTCAGTTAACAACCGGTTAGTGATATTTTATGAAGAAATAAAGTGAGTATACCCTGGTCATTTTTTGTTTCAACGTGTGAGAATTATTCCTGTGACCTCACATAAGTGCCAATTAAAGGTATATTGCAACAATTGTAAACACCTATTTGTGTTGCATTATATTGTACTCCTCTGTACTTTTCCACTCATAACTTTTTTGAGGGCATCAATTTATAGAATATTGTGTCTCTCAACAGAGTAGAGGACCAACGAACTTTCAAAATATCATTTATCCCACTTGACAACTGTGCTCCGTGGACTTTGCCGAGTCTCCTGTTTATGACATCACTTTGTGGCCGGCAGACAGAGTCCCATTACAGTGTGCTTCTCACACCAGATTGTTTGGCAATCAGGCAACACATATGACATTCTTGTTTTAATGGTTCATCAGTCTACTATATTTGTGATAATGCTTTCCTACCTTCGTGTCATAGTTATACTCCTTGAACATAGCTTACACCCTGATTAGAGAAAACAAATGTTGAAAAATCATCCCTTTCATTGAGTTATCAGAATGGCAAGCAAATGCCATAATTACACATTTCCCATTGAACAGCTGTTGATTTGCATATCCAGCCTATACTCGTTACCCACTCTGCATTACCCTATATAGAGAAAGAGTTGTCCTAAAAGAAGGTCTGCTACAAAATGGCACTCTAAAACCAAATCAGTAAGAGAAAGCACTATGCCGACAATAAGTCAGATATCAAAATTTATTGCAAGTCCCAAAAATGGATAGATATGAAGGACCTTTAAATGAGCACCTCTACAATACATACGTATACATAAAAACAGATAAATAGAAATATGAGATAACAATATACATACAATACATACATAAAAACACTACGTATCAATCCTGCAGGATAAAGCAATGGAGCACTGATCAAATGGGTACAGGAGGAAATAAATAGAACCCAAGTGAAGTATTCCAACCACAAAATGTATAAAGAGAGGGTTAATACAATGAGCTCAGCGCATAGACCTATTAGAGAATAGAGTGCATGAAATAAACATGCACATACACTAATAAATACATAAAAGGTCCCACAAATGAAAGCCTTAATATATTAATATAAGTCTGCAGTCCAGGCTCTGTATAGTGAATGCACAGCTTACTTCTAATGAAGCCCAGCGATGATAATAATAGAATGAACACTGTAGCTGTATTTGCAACAGTTGACTCACTTTTGTAGCAGAGTGGAAAAAATGAATGGAGATAGTTGCTGTAGTTGGAATGAACTGCAAATGTTGACATTCAAACAGGCGTATAAAGTAAGTGTCAGGCCATGTGGGCACTGCAAAATAGCCACCGCAGCTCCCTTGGGCTTGTATAGAAAGACTTCACCAGGATAATCAGCTGGAGATGAAAGAGTTCCACAGGATAATCAGCAAGAGATGAAAGAGTTCCACAGGATAATCAGCTGGAGATGAAAGAGTTCCAAATTCCGTCGATTTGCATATCAAGCCACAGGTGATGTCATAAGCTGGAGACACATCGGACACATTTAAAGCCTATTCATTCTCTTATTTTCTGCATTGTCTTGCCAACACAATGTGAATACGTTCACAGGATGAGCAGTGTTTGGATTGAGAGAGTTATTTAAATCTAATGTGGCCTAGTACAGAAGGCGAAAAGCAACAAATTCATAGACCCATTTTCCTACCAACAAACTTTCACCCCCTGCAAATTGCATGCACAGGAGGGGATGGGACACTTCATCACGGCTGCTTCCGCGCAGCCGCTTCACCGCCGACTCTGCACCACAAGACAGCTCGTCGCTGGAGATTTCATCGCGGGACATTTCATCGCTACAGGTAAGTTTATTTCAGTATTTTAGCTATTTTAGTTTATTTTAGTAAGGGTGGTTAGAATTAGGGTTTAGGGGGTTAGAATTAGTTTTTAGGCTTCGGGGTTAATTTTAGTATAAGGGTTTAGTGGGTTAATTTGAGTATTAGGGTTCAGGGGTTAGAATTAGGGTTTATGGGGTTAGTATTAGGGTTTGGGGGTTAGTATTAAGGTTTAGGGGGTTAGTATTAGGGTTTAATTTTAGTATTAGGGTTCGGGGGTTAGTATAAGGGTTCAGGGGTTAGTATTAGGGTTTAGGGGGTTAGTATTAGTGTTCGGGGGTTAGTATTAAGGTTTAGGTGGTTAGTATTAGGGTTTAATTTTAGTATTAGGGTTCGGGGGTTAGTATAAGGGTTCAGGGGTTAGTATTAGGGTTTAGGGGGTTAGTATTAGGGTTTAGGAGGTTAGTATTAGGGGTCAGGGGTTAGTATTAGGGTTCGTGGGTTCATTTTAGTATTGGGGTTTTATGGGTTCATTTTAGTATTGGGGTTTGGGGGGGCACTTTTGGGGGGGAATCATTTATTAGGGGGGGTATTTTCGTTTTACTTTTACATTTGTAATAGCTGATAGTTCAGCGCTGAACTGTCAGCTCTTCCATAGCCGCGTCTGCGATCAAACGGCCGCGTTATACTTCATTGCTGACAGTTCAGCGTTCTAACTGCCGCGCTGAACTGTCAGCTCTTACATAGCTGCAGCCGCAGTGAAACGGCCGCGTTATACTTCATTGCTGACAGTTCAGCGTTCTAACTGCTGCGCTGAACTGTTAGCGATGAAGGCGCGGCGAAGAAGAGTCCTAGACCCTGCACAGGATACATTCTCCAGTGTCCCAAATCCTGCTGTCCAGACAAACTCTACCTCTGTCGTGAAAAAGCAGGATAGAGGTAGAGCTCGGCGGGACAGAGAACCAAGTCCAGTCGTGACTGTCCCTCGTAATGCGTTGGGAATCATACAGAGTGAAAAGGAAAAAACAACCTCGGTTTGCTAAGCTAGTCACAGACATAGACGCTGCACATATGTAATATAACGCAACAGGAGAGATTAAGGTGCAAGTAGACACGGCTGCGGAGTGTGCATAAAAAAACAACAACAAAGAAAACTTAGCTTCTTATAAAGCCGGCCCCATGAGTAGAAACATAGTAGACGTGGGAGAGTTTGGTTACATGATTTGGCCATGGCATTTTGGAGCAGAAAACTGACAGATGCCCGTGGTCTCCGGTTACTAGGACAGGGAATAGTAATAATAATATTGCTCTCCATCATGACGCCGCAACCTTGTACCCAGAGAGGAAAAAAAGTCAGATGGGCACAGGGGCACTCGAGTCTGGGACACGCCATGGTGAAAGAGAGAATTGCAAGGAATTAAGACGGGAATTTCCAATTTTATGCCAAAGTAGGAATTGGAAAAATCCTTCAATGCCGCTGAATGGGAACATTTTTCCACGTTTGGCCTTAAGTTTAAAATTCCCGTCTCAGTTCCTTGCAATGCTCTCTTTAATAAGTAGACCCTGTAGAATTACATCCAATAAAGTGACCTACACCCAGCAAATATTAGAGAATATTTCCAAGTTCATTCAAACAATAGGGCTTTCTAATATGTTATGCCTTCTGGATATTTACATTGAAAACAACATGAATGGATTCAGTTCGGATTACACATTTTTTTTGGAATGTAAAGTGCTCTTAAAATTATTAAGCTTTTCCGCGTCCCCCACCTTGTAATACGGTGTAGTTAGTGTGACTTCATTGGAACCGTAAGCTTTTATTTCCTTCTTTTGAAATAAAAAAGAGATATAAAATGTTTTTTTAAAATCGCTATATGGGGCTTATCAAAGTTTACAGGACTTTGTCCCTTTGCCAAAAAACTTGGGTTGACAATATAAATTACCCTCAGTTCCGCTGATTTACACGGGATTAGTCACAGGACCTGATTTGCACTCTTTCTCCCCCGAGTCAATAAACGATGAGAGAGAAGGAAACACAGTACCTCAATCCGGAATTTGTAGAAAATACGTGACCGCTTTCTAAGGACACACCACGATGGAATGTCATTCCTACTTATTGTAGGCCAGCGAGGAGGCATCTTGAAAATACTATTTTGGGAGTTTTCTGTTTAGGTTATGTTTGTTGGTTTGTCTTGGATTTAGAATCAATTAGAGAGAAAGTAGCAGAGTTTAACAATTATAAAATGAAAGGGGCTCTGTCCATTGTTTATACTGGGAATGCAGAGAATAAAACAAATCCGCTATACATCGCGTAAACATGACTGGAAATGCACACTTTAGGAGTAAAAAAACATGTTTGCGGTGTCTCCCATTTATGATATCACATGCGACTTTCAAACTTAGACTCTCCTGCATCATAGAGGGGTTTGAGAAGCCAGCATCCAGTCAGATATTCAAGTATATCATATAATAACTAGTATTTCTCCTACTGGATTTTTGAACTCACCAAATCAGCGGCTGAATGATAGATTAGAGTTATTATTAGCCAATTGATGGGTACTCATTTATTGACCTTGGATGGATGAAGGGCTGAATTGACCCTGCCAGGGTTTGAACCTGTGACCTTGAGGTTTGGACTGGCTCTGTAGTCAGGGAATTCACCAACTGAACTATCTCACCAAGCTTGAGCCCCGCTCTATTTACATAGTAAGTAGAAATAGAGACTGCTTCTTACGCTGATAAAGTTGGTACCAATAGCAATAAGATGGATTTGGATATACACATTGGCCAAAGCAAAGGTAAGGTCCCCTGCCACATCGAGGCACTCTTTTAGAAAAGTATCTAGTCTTAAAGGACAACTGTAGCAAAAATAGAAGTTTTGTTTAATTGTAGGCATTTTATATAGAAATGCCTCTACCAGGAGGCAGCCATTTTGTTTAGAATCTTTGGTCAGATCTTTGTTCATCTGAACCAAGGTGAGTGAAGATCTGACCCAAGATTCTAAACAACATGTCTGCCCCCTGAGAGAACTATATGGAGGAAAGATTCTAACCAACATGTCTGCCTACTGGGAGAACTATATGGAGTAAAGATTCTAACCAACATGTCTGCCCCCTGAGAGAACTATATGGAGGAAAGAACGCTCAATAAGGTACTTTATTTTTATTATTTCATTCAAGAATTTATTACTATACAATCTTTTAATCAAACATAAGCTCAATTTTTTGTCCTTTAACTTTTATCTACTGGAACCACAGTTTCTTGGCAGCAGTGTAGACACATTAACAAGGTTTCTTGTGTGTGAGAGCTTAATGCCAACTACACAAAAGATGAGACACACAGTTTTGCTTGCTTTTAACATCACAGACGGTGGCAGTTCTTTCTGAGGTGTCAGACACATCAGCTGGGGAAGAGCCCTCTGTATTCATTCTGTTGTTGACATGGTATTATTTTTGCTATTTTCAGTTGAAGTACTTGCCTCGTGATCCAATCTCCGTTTAGAATAGAAAGTCTGTTGTAACTGCAAGTTGACAAATTGTTCTAATGTTACACCCATTCTTGTTTTTTAACTTTTTTTTTTTAAATGAACCCGTTCCCGACGCTAGGATGTTCTATGTCGTCCTATTTCTTGGCATGGGTGGAGTTTTGTCCGCGCACCCTCCGTCTAGAGTGCCAATCCAGATATTGCTTTTTTGTCCTATCTCTTTGGTCACCAGGGACCTTTCAGACGAGGCCACTTTGAGTGACTGACGGGAAAAAATGTGAAACTCAAGTCGAGCACCGGCTACATTTTACCAAATTTCGCTGTGCCCAACACGGAAGTTATTGCTATTGGTAACATCTCAAAGTGACCACCGTCTACATTTTACCAAATTGAGCTGTGCCCGAACATCCAAAACTCTTGAAAAATAATATCCAACAATGTTGGCCAATGAAAACATCTCAAACACATGCTTGAATATCTCAATGTATCCTTCCAGGTAAGTTATTTGGATAACATTGGAGGCACAGTCTTTATTTTTACACATACCAGATGTTTTATATCACCCCAGGTCGTCACAAAAAAAACCCATAAGAGTAATCTATATTCATTAACCCCAGTGGGGTCTTCGATGACCTCAAACGGTTAAGCCACCACGACGAGAACTGTTTGCCCATGCAAAGCTTAATTTTGATGACAGATGTAAATCTTGGCTTCTGCACGAGAGAGAAAAAAAAAATAAAAAAATCTTCAAAGAGCTTTTTTATTGTATTTCTTGGCATCTGAGGTGTAAGTGAAATTGGATAAAGCCAGTGAACTATAGAATTTATCTAATTCACATTGAAAATTATCTTTACTCTTCATCGACGTATCACCTTACCTAAACTCTGGCCAAAAAAAAAAAAAACTCTTTTCAAATAAAGGATTATTTGCTTCACACACACAAAAAAAAAAATATACACCTTTTTACTGGTGACATAAAAGTGGTGCTAATTGATTTTCCTAGTTTGACTGATTTGCCAAATTTCCCTTACACATAAGATGCTAATTCCATGTTTTTTTTTTTGTGTTTGTTTTTTAAAGTCACTCTACAGTCCTCTCCTTTCTTCGTGTCTTTGTCACAGAGATCCAGTGATCTGTAAAACAATAGAGATGTTCCTGGGGTGATCTCCCTGTGTTTCTCTCCTGAGGTGATAATTGACTGAGCAAGTCAGTTGGATTGTTAACAGTGATTAATTTAGAGACTACACTGAGGCTATTGATCAGTCAGTGGGGGAGTCTCTAGGTGTGCGCACATGATGAAGTGATTCCATATCCCACAGTGGGATCCTATACAGCGCGGTGACATCCCAAGATGGAAGATTGGTAATTAAAAATTTTTTAAAAATGCCTCACTTTTTATTTATTTTTTAACATTTTGTCTCTTTTGATCACTTAGAAACATAGAAACATAGAAACATAGAATGTGTCGGCAGATAAGAACCATTCGGTCCATCTAGTCTGCCCAATTTTTTTGAGTACTTTTTTATCACTTGTATTCCTCTAGAATGCAACGGGTCTTGAAGAAGTAAAAGCTCCGAAATGGTGCTTCTGAAGTCTGGACATATTTGGGTCACATCGGTGGCAAGACATTAAATCAAAATCTGAGCTACTCTTGTAGCTCCGCTGTGCCTCCAAATATGTCCGCAATTCGGACATCATAGTCGGTTCCACAACGGTATCTGCCAAAGCCGAGAGCAGCCGAAAAATGCCCAAAATGAAGTGGAAGCCTCAAACGCCCCATTACCTTTAGTTAAAGATCAGAAATTACCCAATTTAAACTGATTCTGGAACGCCCCTGCAGGGCATCCGTGACCTGCTTATCACCTATTACCTACTTGACACTGTCGGGTTTGTGTTCGAGGAGGAAATTAGCCACATGTTCCAGACAGTTGTCCACCAGTGTTCCTGATGGCAGCAATTCCACACTATTTGTTACAATAGAAAACCTCCCACGCATTACCACAAACAATACCAGCATTTAACTCAAAGAGCGAGGCAGATTCACTCCAACTTGAAAGCATGAACTTTTAGGAAAAAGTACAATTTCTTTTAACATACTTGAACACAGGTAGGAATAACTTTATTGGAGTAGAAGTTTTACATAAAGGAATAGACATTTTGACTACCTTTAAGAAGAAAAATAAAATAACAAGCTGAAATTTCTTAATATTATTGGGCAAAAACAATCCTACTCCTTTTGCCAATAGAACGGTCTATGTTCATGACGCATAACATCAACATTGAAGTCAGTGAAGCTTTTTTCAGGTGAAATTTAGGCC
The DNA here is from genome assembly GCA_036172795.1 of Pelodytes ibericus. Classification (NCBI taxonomy): domain Eukaryota; kingdom Metazoa; phylum Chordata; class Amphibia; order Anura; family Pelodytidae; genus Pelodytes; species Pelodytes ibericus. The sequence goes on from CM069859.1 coordinate 19,885,349, forward strand.
ATATTATTTCTTAAATAATCAATACGTTTTGAAGCTATTTTAATTTATTTGCATAACAAATTCCAACTTTATCTGATACAATCAATAATGATGACGTGTAGGCATATCCATTGATAAATGAAGCAACAATAGTTTTTTTTTTAAATAGTTTTTTAAGTTACCGGAGTGGTGTGAAACTGTTGTACCCTTCGTGGCTGTTTTAAAATTTCTGCGGTGTTTTTGTTTAGCTGTAATTTTCCTCTTTCCTGTTGTCCAGAGTTAAGAAATATGCATGTTTACATGTGTTTCTGTTGTTTTCTGCAAGTTATAGGGCAACTTGCAAAAGTAGTGTTTTTCGTTTCCTAACCCTAAATCTACCTATAACCCTAAATCTAACCCTTGCACTAATCATAATTAATCTGTAAGTGGAACTATCACCCTACCCTAGATCTAGGGTTAGCCTTTCCCTTTTTTTTCTTCATCACGCAACACTTAACCGAGTGACGGAAGCAAATTCGGATCACTGTAGTCACTCTTGCCGGGTATAGCAAAGCACCATATCGGAGGCGCATGTTCCTCTCCAATGTGGCGCCTGGAGGCGAGTGTCAGCCAGACACAGTGACGCATGTTATAACTGCACTGGAGGGCAAACTTTCTCATTTTGCAATTCAAAGAGCTCTTGCCATTCAAAGGGTTAATCCTAAATTTGGCCAAGTACCTCCAGCTTCTCACGTGTCGCACAATGAGGTCTATTTACTAAATTGTGGTCAACTGTATAAATATAACAGTGGCAACATCTTCACAACTGTTATTATACAGCGGGGAGGAAACAAAAACAGCCATAAACCTTACGTGTTTTAAGCGTTAAATGAGGCTATTAAAATGGCAATAAAGGATTCTTTTAACTTGTGCTTTAATACCACGAGCAGTGAGAGACTGTCGGTGACAGATGCAGCAGGGACGCATCATAGAGACTTGCCGGAGGATAAACTCCAATGGATCTTAAAAAGGTGCATGCCACTTTATCCGAAATACTGGGCCCAACCACTTGTGCTTTTATTTTTGAAGCACAAGTGAATAAAAAAAAAATAGTTTAGTGGCACTTTAAACGTATAGATAGACAAGATTACCTCAAACACCATTTAACTTGCCTATTATCTTTGACTTTAATGACCAGAGTTAAAAAACAAAATAAGAATTTTGTTTGGAATCATTGGGAGAGTCTTCAAAAAGACTTGAGAAAGCGCCACGTTTGGCGCGTAACGCGTAGGCGTTCAATTGTTTCACCGGGTAGGAGCAGGCACGTAGACTTTGAAGCTGTATACATCCGTTATTAAACTCACCTTCAGCTTTACCTGTGGTCTGGTCTGTGGAGTTTGTTCCCGCTTGTCGCCGCCGTCTTTCCTCCTGAGATTCTTTTTCTCACTGAGTCTTCAAAAATGACACAATACTCAAACAGTTCATCCCCGAACTCCTAAAGTAGTGTACCAAGGTGCGCCCAATTTAAAGAACAAACAGGCTAACAAAGTTGTCAAAGAAAAATCTGCCCCAAACCTCGACATTGGGTTTCCCGCCATGTAAATATTGCATAGTACATAGTATATAGGAGCAGTACTCAAGCAAAATCCAAGATCACTGAGTCTAATAATTACTAGTAAAACATACCCTACAAAACAATTCCTCACATTTCCCTACTCATTTGTTATATATCTGCTTAAGTGCCTTTGCGGACCCCAATATTGAGGAGGATGTGACGAGCATTAAAAATGCCATTCTGAAGCACTCAGTGTCAAAACATTTTGAACAACTTTTTTCCACTTTGTTTTCATTAAATGGGTGTCTATTCTCGTCATTTTTGGTAGAGAGGTTAGTTCACCCAGAAGTCCTCAGCACTGGGATCCTAGTGTGACCCTTGAAGTACTTTTGTATTGAGATTGTGATGTCCTCTATATAAGTGCAGTTACCACTGGATATTCTCTACAACTGATGAAGCCAACTTTTAAATGTGGTGAAACGAGTTGGGCCTTCTAATCCAGTGATTTAGAACTCTCTGTTTTGCTTTTGTGCTATTTGTATCCTTTTTTGGCGCCAGCCATAATGGGACTGGACTAATATAGCACTTCCATGTTCTGCTGCTCTGTACTAGGACTAACATTCCATTTTTACCCGTAAGGATTTTTATGATGTATTCAATGCTTACGACTATTTAAAGATAGTGTCTTCACCTGATTTCCTCATCTCCAGATATTATATCCCTAAAGGGCCTGTTCGAACCATGAGTGCGGTAAAAACACATGGAGAGCGCCATTTTGAGGCCTCATCTGACAGGTGGGATCCTAGCAGAGCTCATCATGGGGAGCCGCGATGAGCTGTTAAGTTCAGGATGTTCTATGCCGTCCTAGCGCCTTTTGGGAACTGAAAATAAATAACTGTTTAGTGAATAGGCCCCAACGGGTTCATGGTGAGATAAAGTCCCTTTTACACATTTGTTTGGAAACCCGGAGAGGCCATGTATTGTCAATATTTTTCTGACTTGTTTTCTGGAGATAACAACTTGGGAGAAAGTCCCTAAAAGGGCTAGTAAACTGGTTCATGGCTTGAAGGACAAAACTTACCAGGAAAGGTTAAAGCATCTTAACATGTATAGCTTGGAGGAAAGATGTAACAGGGGGGGGATATGATAGAAACATTTAGATACATAAAGGGAATCAACACGGTAAAGGAAGAGAGTATATTTAAAAGAAGAAAAACTACCACAATTAGAGGACATAGTCTTAAATTAGAGGGGCAACGATTTAAAAGTAATACTCAGGAAGTAGTACTCAGGAAGTAATACTTTACTGAGAGGGTAGTGGATGCATGGAATAGCCTTCCAGTGGAAGTGGTAGAGGTAAACACAGTGAGAGGTGTTTAATCATGCATATGATAGGAACAAGGCTATCCTAGATATAAGATAGGACTAGGACTAATAAAAGTATTTAGAAAAGTGGTCAGACCGTATCGGCTGACACATTCTATGTTTCTTGAGATAACAACTTGTCATCTCGAGAAAAAAAGCCAGGAAGATATTAAAAATACACGACCTCTCTGGGCTTCTGTACTTTTTGACTATAGTGTCAGAAAAAAAAAGTATTGAAAGTCCTCGGTACGTGAGCTCAGGACCAGAGTTAAGCGTTGCCATACAAAGCACAAAGCACAAGGCCCAAGCATATCTCTGCTGTGTTAAGGCAGCTGCTAACTAATAACTAAATCAATTTAACTGCTGGAGCTCAACAGCTTTTACATAATACAGGCCAATTAAAGGGACACTACCACTTCCATAAGATGTAACTAGATTACCAGTGCTTTTAAAACAAACATATTTAAAAGACATATGCCACTGCTTTTTTTCCCCTCTTAACTGCATATAAAAGTAAATATAAAATTAGGTGTCTGTCTCCAGCATCCATTTTGAACATTTTAACCATGGTGCAAGATTCTCCAAAATCTTCCAGCAAGTCTCCCTCACAACTGTTTGCAAGCTACATTTGCAGAGGAGCATGTAAAAGTTAATTGTGTCCAACAATCAGCTGACTGACCCAGCAATCCTAGCTATACAACTGTTGGATAAAAATACTCTATATTGGCAATATACGTGATCAGCCATAACATTATGACCACTGACAGGTGGCAAGCCGACGGAGGCAGTGTGATGCTTTGGATAATGTTCTGCTGGGAAACCTTGAGTTCTGCCATTCATGTGGATGTTACTTTGACATGTACCACCTGCCTAAGCATTGTTGCAAACTGTACTCCCTGATGGCATTGGCCTCTTTAAGCACGTTTGAGGAACACATCTACGAGTTCAAGGTGGTGACTTGGCCTCCAAATCTCCCAGATATCAGTCCAATCGAGCATCTGTGGGATGTGCTGGACAAACAAGTCCAATCCATGGAGGCCCCAGCTCGCAACTTACAGGACTTAAAGAATCTGCTGCTAACGTCTTGGTGCCGGATACCACAGCCCACCTTCTCGATGGCAAGAGGGGACCTACACAGTATTAGGCAGGTGGTCAAAATGTTATGGCTGATCGGTGTGTATGTATGCACACATTTGATGTCTATTTTTCACCTGATATACTTCACACTTTTATTACATATTACTTTTTTTTCTCCCAGGATATATGAATAATGAATATATATATATATATTTTCATATTGTTACTATTGTTGGATTAAATAATCCATGAAAAAAGGTAGGCAATTTCTCAGTCAGAGTGGTGCTTTAAGACGAACATTTAAGGTGAAGACTGAATCTTACTTTTGACGTGCAAAGCTCCATTCCAAGAAGATATCAAGTAGAACATAGAACTGTATTAAACTTGGCAGGAATCAGCCACAGAAAGTTACATTACACTCGAGGCTGTGTTTCAAGGCAAACAAATGTATTAAAAACACTTTGAAGAATCCTTTAAAAAACTTACTTAACTTATAATAAGAAATAACTGCCGTTGCTGCTTCTGGATTTTCCCACCAGGAATAATTCCAGATGGGAGTAATCGGAGGTCCTGGATGATTTGCTAGATGTTATTTATAAATCCTGCAGGCCGGGGGAATAATGTCCGGTACTTTATCAATGCAAAATAGTACCTGTTGCTCTAATATCCCATCATCCTTTCTCCTTTTACACGGAAGGTTTTGTGCAAGAGCAGGTCACCAACATTGGTAGACACACACAAGGGGATAACCCCTTGTGTGTCTTTGTTGACCTACTTACTCCCTTGACTTCTCACCCCCGTTTGTGTCATGGAGACTGCTGGAAAATGAAGAGGAGGTCACTCCTGAAGAAGGATCTTGGCCAGCAGTAGTTTGGAACCATATATATATATAATTAGTAAAGAAAGGAAAGGTCCTACAGCCCAGCCAAGAAAGAAATTTGAGTGTGAGATGTGGATAAGAGGACCACATGTGCCATTTAAACCCTAAAAAATTCTAATGATATTAGGGCAGGGAATAGGAACAAATTGGATGTTACCACCATAACCCTAAAGAAGTGGTTGTCTGTCCATTATGAGTAAGCTGTCTACAGGCAAGACTGTTTAATGTAAAATAAGTTGGGCACAGTTGACACGATTTCTTCACTTGACACTTTTCTGTCTTTTTTTTTCTGTTTTTGATTCAGTTATTTATTTTACCTTAGAATTAATTCAAGTATGTCTTGGGGACCAAGTCCAGAACGCTATTACACAGACTATAACAGTAAAGTTGAGGAGAGAACATATTTGATATACAATTATTTAGACGGATAAATAGAGAAAACTACAATAAACATGTACAGTAAATATAGAAGGTTGTAAAATACAAACAAACCCAAAACCTGGGGGGGGGGGGGGGGGGGGGGGGCTGTGCCCCCATATAAATCCCTGAAAATTCCAACATTTGGCTCCTTTTGACCAATCTGGCCCATTTCGGAGTAGGCACTTACATTTGTAGCTAATTCTGTTGCACAAATGTTCAGGGATTTAAGACTAGTGGATGATTTGATGGAATCTGGGAGGCTAATTCCACATACGAGGAGCTCTGTAAGCGAATGCACCTCAACCTACTTTTTTCTTTTTTGTGAGAGTCCAGGGTGTCATCAGAAATGCTGAGGCCCCTTACAGAACAAAGGGTCATGGTAAATATATCCCGAACTCCCGAAACTTTCCTCCCCCGGTGGTCTAGGCTACTTTTAATTTGCAGGAGGCTTATACTTATACAAAGGCCTCTCTTCTTTAACCTGTGCTTAAAGAGACAGAGGAAGGATATGAGCACATCTAATCCCGCTTTCTCTTTTGTCACAGTGTGCCAGATGCGTGTCAAACAGCTGCCCCTAAACCTTACTGCTGCAGTTGCCCCCAGGCTCCACTGGCAAAGATACATTGCTGTGCCCAGCCCCAGATTACTAGTTCTACCAGTGAATGGTAACAGTGACTATTTAGCTTTCGTTTTCATTGTTAGTGATGACTAGTAAATGAAAAACTTGCAACATAAAACCTAACATAACTAGTTCCCATAATCTGATAATTAAAAATGGGCTATTTTAGCTTGTGCCTGTCCTCACTGAGAGGTACCCCAAACCTTTTTTTGTCTATATTATTAGCAGATTTAAAAAAAAAAAAAAAAATCAGACTCCTCGTCCTTTAAGGAAAGATGCTACATTGAACTTTGCAAGCTAATGTACAGTACAAAGTGATCCAATTTCACTAGTCAGGGCAGAGAGAGGCTCATAAAAAGCACTTTATATAGGGTATCATTGATTTTACACTTTGGTGCATTATGTGATCATTTCCTTAATTATCCCCAATTTAAAGGAGACATCTGGTCACCTTAATATACATATTGGTAAGGGAAACATCAGCCATGCTTCCGGAGGACACTATTTCGCTGCTGCTTCACAGCTGACAGTCCAGCGCGGCCGTTTGAACGCTGAACTGTCAGTGGTGAAGATGAACATGGCCGCTTCATCGCGGCAATGTAAGCGCTGACAGATCAACGCTGAACTGTCAGCGCTTACAAACGTACACCCCCCCCCGATAAATTGACCCCCCAAATGTGACCCTCATGATCTCTAATACTAAAACTCCCCCCAAACTCTAATACTAAAATGAACCCCCCAAACCCTAATACTAAAATTATCTCCCCGAACCCTAATACTAAAATTAACCCTAATACTAATGCTACCCCCCAAACTCTAATACTAAAATTACCCCCTGAACCCTCATACTAAAATAAACCTCCCCGAACCCTTATAACTAACCCCCCAAACCCTAATGCTAAAATCAAACCCCATTAAACATTAATAATATTCACCATATTCATGGAGTGGTTGCTTTAATGGAGCCGCAATGAACTGTCCCATCCCCTCCAGAGATAAGGAGAAGAATAAGAAAGGATAAGTGCGTTCAGATATTCCTTGTGTCTCAAGTACATCCTGAGGATATTACTATTGTCCAGTATCGAGGAGATGTTACTATTACCCAGTCTAATGGATACACATGTTTTCCACATGCTGCAAAAAGGAACATGCAACAAGCATCCCAGCGGTACGTAGGCTGCATATACACCCAGACACCATCCAATTAATAAATAAGGGTGGAGATCTGGTAGGACTGAAAAAAGGAAGGAGTTACGAAGACCGATACCTTGTAGTAAGTCACAGCTGATCCAAAATGCATAGTATTTATTCAATCCCCCACCAGCGGAATAATGTTTGCAGATACTGATTACCCCTGTATGAGTACATCTGACGCGTTTCACACTCTATAGAAGCAGGAATCATTTGGATTTACTACGGATGTTTGCTGTGGCTTACTACGAGGGATCGGCCTTCCTAACGCCTTTATCATTTCTTTGTTGCTGTAATGGTTAGGACTAGTTAGGTTAGGGTGAAAGATCCCTTCCCTCATTCCTCCTTCACCTCCACGATCTCCTGTTGCAAGCATGCCGAGTTCTGGAGGCCTCATTTTCTCCGTGCATACATGCATCAAACATACTTTGCATGCTCTTTCTGCAGCAAGAAAGAAAACATGGCTGATGTTGGCAACTATGCAAGACCCATTTCAGGGACCCAGAGACCATCACTGTCCAATGTGGGCAAAATTTCATCCTTTCTCTAATCTGAATGCATTACTCAGTAAACTCAGCTATGCAAATGTTGAACCATTTTAGTAGCCCCCGTGCAAGTCCTGCTTTAAGAGTGACAGTATCGATCCAGGACTGCTATCCCACAATCTACGTTTTCATTCTCTGGTATTCAGGATACCAGGGAATGAATACTGTGCATGTGCAGTAGCACTGACACTTTGATCACTGACACTCCCCTTCCCATGCCCCACCCCCCAGATGTTCCATTTTAAATAATATCAAAAGTAACATCAGGAAGTATTACTTTACTGAGATGGTAGTGGATGCATGGAATAGCCTTCCAGCGGAAGTAGTAGAGGTAAACACAGTGAAGGAGTTAAGCATGCGTGGGGTAGGCACAAGGCTATCCTAGCTATAAGATAGAGAGCTGGGGACTAATAAAAGTATTTAGAAAATTGGGCATGTTGGAAGATATGGATTATGTCCTTCTAGTATACCGCTTTAAACAAGACAGTCCCAATTTAGGACCACTTTTCTTTCTCTGGTGTATATAAATGGATAATGCACCTCTGGCACTCCCCCGCCCCAGCACGCCCTCTGGCATTCTACGTTTCTCTAATGCTTTCACTGCCTACATTTATAATGTGGTCCTAAACCTAAGTCTACCACTGTGCATACCTTGCCAACTATTTTCCATGCCATCCTTTACTCCAATGAAGACTAGTCAACCTTTCCAATGCCCTGAGGACATATTTTGTGCATTCTTAGCACATATGGATGCAGGTCCACAAGCCACAAAAAAGGTTTTGTCATTGTCTTTTAAAGGGGAAACTCCCAAGCAGAGGTGTCATTCTCTGGAAGTAAATGGCTGCAGGCGTAGCAGATTAATCGGGATAATCAATAGCATTGCTCAGTGGTACACAATGTTAATTGTTTGAAGGTAAGCCAGTTAGACATGTGTGGCAGTATTACTGCCCCCAGGAACAGAGTCTGATACCCCTATGTTTAATACTATAATAATGCAGCTTAGAGGTGCAGGAAGTACCATTAAAGTATTTTTCTTCGTAGCCAGGAAATACATAAATTAAGGGCCACGTATTTTCACATATATATATATATATATATATATATATATATATATATATATATATATGTATATATTTGCTGTCTCGTATTTATGACATCATATTGGTGACTTCATGCAGGCTAAAAAGGGACTAAACCTTCTGTAGCCTAGATGTCCAACTCTGGACTACAATTACCGTACTTATCGGCCATTCTGAAAGTTATTATTAGTTTTGGCGTTTAGCTCCAGCCGGAGCGTTGCGGTTGGATGCCTAGGCGCCATATCGCCTTTTAGTCCCACATGAGGCAACTTTAAAAAGTTATGTTTAATTGAAAGATTGCATAAAGTGTAGGTATGTTAAATAGAAATGATTTAATGAAAGAACACACACAGCATTCTTATGTTGTATACCTTGTATATCAGGGGGGTGACATCTTGGAGCGGATGAAGGAAGATCTAACCCAAGGTTCTAAACAACATGTCTGCCCTCTGAAAGAGCTATACAAGCTAAGAGGGCCGCCCAAGTTACTTTATTTATTTCAGAATTTATTTAACTGACAAAATTTTTTCTTTTATCATAAATTAGGTGTTTAAAAATACTTAATTATATTATAGAAACCTAGAAATAAAGAATGTATTGGCGGAAAAGAACCATTTAGCCCGTATATTCTGCCCAATTTCTGCCTAAAACCAAAAACAACCAAAAATAATACTTTCATTAGTTCTTGGTTCTTTTTTATATCTAGGATAGTCTTCTGCTTATCCTATGCATGCTTAAACTCCTTTACCATACTGACCTCTACTACTTGAGGGGTTAATTATGTGACACTGCTGATGTCTGGTAATATAGGGTTTAATTCCCTGAAACTGCTCATGTCTGGTAATAGAGGGTTTAATTCTCTGAAACCGCTCATGTCTGGTAATAGAGGGTTTAATTCTCTGAAACTGCTCATGTCTGGTAATAGAGGGTTTAATTCTCTGAAACTGCTCATGTCTGGTAATAGAGGGTTTAATTCTCTGAAACTGCTCAGGTCTGGTAATAGCGGGTTTAATTCTCTGAAACCGCTCATGTCTGGTAATAGAGGGTTTAATTCTCTGAAACTGCTCATGTCTGGTAATAGAGGGTTTAATTCTCTGAAACTGCTCATGTCTGGTAATATAGGGTTTAATTCCCTGAGACTGCTCATGTCTGGTAATAGAGGGTTTCATTTAATGAAACTGCTCATGCCTGGTAATAGAGGGTTTAATTCCCTGAAACTGCTCATGTCTGGTGATAGAGGGTTTATTTCTCTGAAACTGCTCATGTCTGGTAATAGAGGGTTTAATTTTATGAAACTGCTCATGCCTGGTAATAGAGGGTTTCATTCTATGAAACTGCTCATGTCTGGTAATAGAGGGTTTAATTTTATGAAACTGCTCATGCCTGGTAATAGAGGGTTTAATTCCCTGAAACTGCTCATGGCTGGTAATAGAGGGTTTATTTCTCTGAAACTGCTCATGTCTGGTAATAGAGGGTTTAATTTTATGAAACTGCTCATGCCTGGTAATAGAGGGTTTCATTCTATGAAACTGCTCATGTCTGGTAATAGATGGTTTAATTCCCTGAAACTGCTCATGTCTGGTAATAGATGGTTTAATTCCCTGAAACTGCTCATGTCTGGTAATAGAGGGTTTAATTCTCTGAAACCGCTCATGTCTGGTAATAGAGGGTTTAATTCTCTGAAACTGCTCATGGCTGGTAATAGAGGGTTTAATTTTATGAAAGTGCTCATGTCTGGTAATAGAGGGTTTAATTTTATGAAACTGCTCATGCCTGGTAATAGAGGGTTTCATTCTATGAAACTGCTCATGTCTGGTAATAGATGGTTTAATTCCCTGAAACTGCTCATGTCTGGTAATAGCGGGTTTAATTCCCTGAAACTGCTCATGTCTGGTAATAGAGGGTTTAATTCTCTGAAACCGCTCATGTCTGGTAATAGAGGGTTTAATTCTCTGAAACTGCTCATGTCTGGAAATAGAGGGGTTTATTCTCTGAAACTGCTCATGTCTGGTAATAGAGGGGTTAAGTCTCTGAAACTTCTCATACTTGGTACTGACTGTATGGATATTATAATATAAATATATTATTAAATCTGAAATCTACAAGGTTCCCAAGTCTTCCTAATAAATTAAATAATCCATAATGTATTTAATGTGTATGTGAATCAGTGTGTATGTGAGATATATATAAGTAAATGATAAACGTCTGCGTGTGTAATATCATCTGTTCCATATAGCGCCCCTGAATGGCAGAAACAAAATGTGTCCCCTCCCCCAAGTAAATAAAAAAGCAATGGACAATTTTGGGGTTAATTATAAAAGCCCATTCTGGAGCAAAGTTCTAAAAGTGATGCAGTCAACATTGAAGCAAATGTGATATTCCTAATGTCTAGATCACTTTAGAGATCCAGTATACTCCTCTATATTTCATGCCATCATGGTGCTTTCCTGAGGTCAGAAGAACTAGTGATGCTACAGCTCCATCTGCTGACAATGAGCTTAAATCCCCCAAACACCCTGCTACCTGACCTGTGGCTGGGACCCTCCTGACTAAAATATTACCTTCTGTTTAAATGAAAGATGAAGACCTTTGCAAATAAAAAATACATGAATGGAGGAATCCAAATAAATTATTTATAATCTTGGATCAGGTCATCATCCTTCATCCTCGGTCAAATGAAGTAAGATCTGACCCAAATATCTCAATACGCTGTCTACTCACCTTCCCATCTCAATACAGGGCTTTGCAGGGCATTGAGAAGGGACTCTAACATTTAAGGCCAAGTTGGAAAAATGATCCCATTCCAGTGTTGGTTATTCCTTATTGCAGGTAGTGGCTTGAGTTTAACTGAAATCTTGCATCAGCTGAAAACCTTTTAAATAAAACATTATTTAATCAAGGAATAAAATGGAAGCACTTTATTGAGCCCTGTCTGTGTTACATAGCTCACTCTCCAAGTGCAGGAAATTAACCTGAATGGCATAGCTGCCAACGTCGGCCATGTTTCCAGGGACACATATTTGTTCCACATGCTGCAGAAAGAGCATGCAAAGTGCAGTCCGGCAGTATGAAGATGGATAAACGCACAGACACAATCCAATTAATTAATCATGGCAGGTTCTATGAGATTTCCACCCTGATTATTTAATTGGATTCTGTCTGTGCGTATATCCATCCTACATACTGCCGGGTTGTACTTTGCATGCTCTTTCTGCAGCGTGTAGAACAAATATGTGTCCCTGGAAACATGGTTGATGTTGAAAAATATGCCATTCAGGGACAGGGCTCAATAAAGTGCTTTAATTATATTCCTTTATTAATTAATTATTTAACAAGTTTTCACCTGATGCAAGATTTCGATTAAACTCAAGCCACAACATGCATTAAGGAATAGGAGACACCACAGCCAAAAATGTTCTAGGCAGTTGCTTGCATACACAGCATTCATGTCATTTTGTAGTCTCTGCAGAGGTGGGCAGCCTGGGACCCTCCAGTTATCGCTGGACTACATTTCCCATACTCCTCTGCCTGCCTCTTAGCTGAAAGAGCATTATGGGAGATGTAGCTAGTCAGCAGCTGTAGGGACGCAGGTTGGCCACCCCTGTCGTGTCTACTGTCATAGTAATAACAATGCTTACCTGGTGTACCTTTAATTACTACAACTGTGTAAAAAAAAAACCTTGTTAAAAAAAATAAAAAAATAAATAAAAAAAAGTAGAGATTATTTTTATATTTTAACTTTTTCAGCAATGGTGGGTTTTACTTGGTGCTGCCTGCATATTTGTCATGGCTTTCCCAATAAATAATATATAAATATTATATATTACCTGCATTTTAAATATTCTGTTCCCCTTAATGCGGAGGAAACCGAAGCACAGGGCATTATAATAGGTAGTTCAAGGCATGATGAATCTTGTAAGATTTTTAGTGCCTTGGGTGTTTCTAAGTTAAAAATAATTAATCTGGATTACATTGCCTAAGACATGCTCATCATCCCGAATTCTTTTATTAAATCCTGCTGCATTTGAAAGGTTCAAAACCACTAAATAAGCCCAATGTTTCTTTAACTATTTTTTTGGTTAATCTTCTCCAGCAATAAGATGAAGTCTTGTTAAGGATGGACTATGTTACATTTTTTTTCCATCTCTCACAATCATTTATTGTGCTCAGTCCTTAAAGTGATACCTCTCCTCCATAATAGCTGTGGATGACATGTTCAAGTTCACAGTCCAGGTCGGTATATACTGCCACCTCATGCAAGATGACCCACAGTGCAGCCAATACGGCGGCGAATGGGAGTGATCATGCGCTTGCCTGCCCCCAAACTGTGAATTCCGCGACCCAGAGAGAGAAGCTTTGCACGCGTCGCCATCTTTGTAGTTTGTCATCCCAATACCTCGGCTTTAAAGTTATATGTTGACGCATAGCGCAAAAGTTTAAGTCCATAGGTCTTAATAAACAAATATACATTGTGCAGGGTCAAACGAGGTGAGCTTAACCTCCACAGATGCCAATAAAAAAATAATCATAGTTAAAGGGACCCTGTCAACGTCATCATTGCTTATAATGTAAATGTAGAGAATTAAAAAAAAAGATTAACAGAAATTAAAACAAACGCATAGATTAAGAGAATAATGTGTTTTAAATGTGTCTGTGGAGTCTCTTGTTTATGACATCACCTGTGGCTTGACATAAATTTCCCATTGAAGTCACAGGTGATGTCATTAACTTCAAAATTTAGTAGTCAATTTTCATATTTTTACATTCACAGTGAAAGCAATATTTATGTGATTCTGTCTCTTTAAGTTGTTGAGACAAAATTTTAATCCACAACTATCCACTTTTTACTAAAGTGACCCCAGAGAGGTCTAAACACTAGTAAACTGGTCACTACTTGAATATCATTTTCTTTACTATCATTGGAAATCTAATCTCTTATATACATATTGTATAAATCTTCTTTCTCTTACAGAAGCCAAATAATTTGGAGACAGGGTTCTGTTTCCTCTGCCTTGCAATGAGCTGCCACTTATCAATTAGCAACCATTCTATAAAATACTACAAGGCTAATAATTATATTTGGGTGTGGGAACGTGTGTCTCTAATGCACACAACCCGAAAAACATTCCATCACTAGCTGTTTCATGTAGCATCATCAGAAAGGCTTAAAGTAAACAGATTTTACAGACTTATCTGTAAGTAGAATGAAAGGAACCATAAGCCATCGGAGTTGTATCTTACACTATACCATTTGGAGTGAGTACAAACTCAATGTCAAAATGACATCTTTCATTTTATTTACTACATTTTTTTTTTTTTTTTTAATCTAGAGCAGAATTTATTAAGCGAAAGCGAGTGACTCTCTTACACCCCCATTCCCACGTATATTGCTTTATCTCATTCCTGTATCCAAACTTCTTCCTGATGCCAGCATTTTTACGCACATTCTTCAGTCCTTTTTACCAGTTCCTGCCTTGATTACAGCAACTTATATAATTATCTAGTACGGGTATCAGTAAATATGTTACATGCCTGAAACCCACATTGGTCCTTGGTCATTAAGTCCCGACTCGAAAATAATTTAATTTCCGGAACATTATAATTTATTCCACTAATCAATTGGTACAGTATTTCACAATGTATATATGCTCTGTTCAAAACATGAAACAAACAAAAACAAAAACAAAGCTTCTTTGCAAAATGAATAGTGCAGTAAACACAGTACAAGTGAAAATAAAATTGATATTGGGGTAAAAACCCAATAGAATAAAATTGAAACATATGAGGATAATTAGAATTAATGGGAATGCTGGGGATTCTATTTGCTCCTGATAAGTGTCTCAGAGTCTGGGGTGATGGTAGGCAAAGCAACTCTGAGGACATGTCTAGTGTCGATTCTGTTCCCAAACTTTACTTGACCCACACATTTTAAAATTGTGTCTCCAAAGTAAAAGGGTCTCAAAGTCTGGGGTGATGGTAGGTAAAGCAACTCTGAGGACGTGTCTAGTGTCGATTCTGTTCCCAAACCTCACTTGACCCACGCATTTTTATTTATTAATTGTGTATCCAAACTAAACGGTAACGCTTAAGCTGTTTCCTAAACTTACAGGGGTTACTGGAAGAGATATCAACGGCACTATCGAAACAAGTCCATCCATTCCTCGGTGGGATTCTCAACTTTCTGATCCTGCCAGGATCTGAGATTTTTTTTTTTTAAATGTAAAGTATGAATTAAAAACTGATTAAATTTAATGTCTATAATGTCTATATATATAAATTTACATTGTCTATAAAATATAGGCGTTAAAGGAGAATAACCAATACTGAAATGCCATGAGTGAGCATATGGCTAGCATACCCCGAGAGTTTTAAAGTCAAATCCTGTCTTCCCACTTTCCCCTTGTGACATTAGCATGGCATGGATTGAACATTAGGTCTGGGACCAGAGGAGAAGGAAGTTAGGAACCAGATATCCCGGAAAGAAAGGGGTTATGTCATAGAGCTGAACATGGATACATTGGTTTATGGCATACTGAGCTTCATGTATGTAAACACAATCAAATACTGTACGGCGTAGGGTCGTATCTATAGGGTTTCTAGATGTCATACAGAGCCATATTCACATTCCATATTTCATTATCCAGTATGCTCTAGAACATTTTATAAAAAATGATGGAAGACACAAGGGTGTACGCAATAAAGAGAGCATTGCAAGGAATTGAGATGGGGGTCTTAAGTTGGAATAATTCCCCCATTCGGCTGTATTGGAGAATGGCTACATAGAAATTCCCATCTCAATTGCCTGAAGTTCTCTCTTTATTGAGTACACCCTTATATAAGAAAAATAAATGGATGTATAAATGCCCCCCAACACAGGTACAACCTGAGCAGAAGTGGTAGTTCCTGTTTTATTTTCCTCCAAACATTGTTTCAGTTTTGTTTATTGGTCAAGCACTGTTGTACACCAAACTCAGCATAACTATACTGAAGGCAGCCATCTTGGAGAAGAAGGGAGATTCGACCCATCTAACCCAAGATTCCAAGACTACACATTCGTCTCCTGAAGCGAAGAAAACTAAATACTGGGCTTTATTTGTATTCTTTCCTTAAAGCTATTTAAAACGCCTACACTCGATGCAAACTTTCACTTAAATTTTTTTTTTTTCTTTTACCAACAGTTGCCCTTTCAAGTCGAGTTGAGATATTTTTTTTGGGTTGTTTATTTCTTTTTTTTTAATATAAACATGTATTTATCCACTGACACGGTTATGGAAAGATAATTTAATTTATTATGAGTGTTGTACAAAACAAGCTATGGCTAATTACTACCATGTCCAACTATGTTCCCATCATTAAGTGAAACATGAACCGATCTTGGCTTTCTAAGCTGTAACGATGGATTATCAGACAAGGATGTGATGGACGCATCTGAGAAGCTGATATACATTCTGTAAGGAAATTATGTATCTGTCATCATACACATAGCATGCCAAACACCAACGGACTGCAAGGATTCTTCTCTTCCTACCTTTTTATTTTTATTTTGACAGCTACTTTCACTTAAGAGCTAAACAAATACTCACATTTTAAAGGTCAGTCGGATTTGTAAAGCTCCTGGAAAAAAATATACTCACCTGAAATGAGCTTAAATTGATCCTGTCTATTCTTTAAAGTTGTGATCAGTATAACATGCACAATGTTTTAAAGAAAGTTGAGGTCTGATCATGACTTCCACACAATGGGTGATGTAGCGGGGTTTGGTTTTTCTCCTCTGAATTCCCAAGCTCATCTCGGCTTTGTTCGAATTTAGGAAAAACTCATCCTTTTCTTACTGTATTTGAAGTAAGCTGTGTCAGTATTCACATCAGTAGAGAGGGGGGCACAGTTATGCAAGTTGAAATACTAACTGTGTCTCAGAGGAAACTGTCAGAAGCTGTGACCAACTGCTCCTAAAAATGGCACATTTCGTCAAGGTTGGTTAAGGTGCAACTTGTTGATTGTTTTTTTTTAAGCAATTACATAAGCGAATTTGGGACAGCATCCTTATAGAAAAAACTAACTATACTGTTAGAGTATCCTTAATCAACGGAAGGCTAACTATACTGCAGCCTTGTAACTAACTACGTGCAAATCATTAATAGAAGGGTTCTGCACTCATTGATGGTAAAAATGCATGAGTGCCTTTAACCAAATTACATTCAAAGTTACTCAAAGTTGATCAACTCAGCAGGGGGGGGGGGGGGGGGGTTCTGACCAAACTTGGGACACTTTGGGTATAGTTTGGGGTCCATGAGAAAGACTATAGTTCTATAGAATTCAGAGGATTCAGAAGACTGGAGTGTAGTGAGCTTCCTGAAGTTCACTGGCAGTATATATAGCTGTCCGTATTGAAGAAAGATACCTCAATGTTATTGTGTCATAGATGGTAGCAAGTTAGCTTATTTGGCCACGCTGGCAGATTAGAAAAGGCAAGGTGACAAATGAATCTAGGTGATAGTTATTTTTTTATCACTTTCTGTTTGGGCTACTCAAAGCTTATACAAAGCAAGGTTAAAGTGGCCCGGGACACCGGGTCATCAAGGAGTATAACCAAATTTGTTTAATTAAACACTTCCCAAAATGGTATAAATCATCAAGAGGCGATGCAATATTTAATGATAAATGGGGGTCCATTGACGCTGATCAGGCACCTCTAGAAGAAATGCAAGAGCTATCTATTAAGTATCCTATAATGATTCTTTAGGATGGTTCACATCATTCTAGGCTGCTTCTTGTAGTCCTGAACTTTATAAAATGAGATTATTGATTTTGGGGGTTTATTCATGGCGGATGTATATTTGTACATGGATAGCATATGTGATCATCGAGCATTATTACCGTCTGTGTAATGGAAACTTACATAATTATTATAGTTCTAATAATTATTTTTATGGGGTCTACATTTCCTGCATAAAAATTTGACATCAACCTAACTAATAAACAAAACCTCTAAGTATTGACACAATATAGCCCAATCCAATCCGATCAAGCATAGTAGCCATGTGCAGTCTTGTCCAGGTTGTATCCAGTTATTTCTTTATCCTTGTTTTGCCTTGCTCTCTTGGTTATATTTTATGCTTGCTCCTGTCTTTTCTTTGTATCCTCTATCTCTTCCCAGTCCGGCCACAGAGGGGCACCTTCCCTATCTCGGCCATGGAGTGGCACCTTCCCTAGCTCAGTCACAGAGTGGCACCTCCCTTGCTCGGCCCCAGAGCGGCAGTTGCCCAGTTCAGCCACAGAGCAGCACAAGGCAGTCTGGCTCCTGCCTTGTTCCTTTTTGCCCTATAACCTGTATTGGTGTCCTGAATCCTGAGTCCTGTCAAGGGGCTGTCCTGAAGCCTTGTTATGGGGCTGCCCTGAATTCTGAGGACCTGTTATGGTGCTTTCCTTAATCACAAAGCCCTTTCATGGGGCTGCCCTGAATCTTAAAGCCCTGTAATAGTACTGCCCTGTACTAAAGCCCTGCAATGGTTCTGCCCTGAATCCTAGAACCCTGTTGGATTGCTGCCCTGTCTTAGAGACCTGTTAGAGGGTATTCTCTGGCTTTGATTCATTTCTGTTTTCCCTGCTGTTTGTTATACTGTTCTGTTACATTCCAGGTTTTCCTTGTGACCCTTACTTTGTTGCTCAGTTGCTCTATTTAAATGCTGCCAAACCCCATTTCAAGCCTTCAGTTTGTGCAGTCCTGCTGCAAGTATGTATTGGTGTCTCTGTAGTTCGAGTTATTATATTCAGTTAATAGTTTATTATTAGTTCTATTGTTAGGGACTTGACATTGTGAGGTACCTTGATGCTGGTTGGCAAGCTTATCATCTTTTGGCCATCAGATGTTTCAAACCTTTCAACTGTTACCATTTCAGAGTATTAGGCTAGTTTCTATGTTTATGGTTGTATGTTTGTTATGTCTCCTTACCCTCTTTTCTTTACCACCTGAGGATCTCAACGCATCTCTCCTATCCCCATGTCCCAGCCTGGAATTCCTTTGGAAGTGTCCGAGGATCTCAGATCCTCACTCTGTCCCTTATGTCCTTAGTACGTGGCCCGTCCTCTGTTTGTTTTATGCTATGTCAGTGTATGTTTTATGCATTACCCCGCTCATCTTTGTTTTAGTTCTTCCTTGCTCCTTAGTCTGTCCTGTAGCCATGCACTCTGTATTTTGTTTATTCCTGTTTTAACTTTATTCGCTTTGGCTCTTCTTGGTTTTTCTATCCCAGCCAGCAGACATCTCTTATCCTATCAAGGTTGTGTCCCATGCCCGTTCAAGGATGTCTGCAGGGTTTATGCTTTGGTCTTTCTAGATACAACAGCTGCTTTAATAGGGTCCTGGAATGTGTTTGAATCAACCTGTGGCCTCAAGCTTTTGTGGGAATGCAGTTACCCTGCACCAGGCCCTGTGTCACACATTGAAATCCTGTACTTCGGTGCTCAGGGCTCCGTGTCATCTGGATATTATTTGTGAAATTCAACATACATAATATGCCATGACCCAGATCCAAAATGGCTGTTCAGAAACTGAATCTTTGGACCATTCGGTTTGGGAACATTTTGGGCTACACAATATATGGTGATCAACCCCGAATACAATTTGAATGATCTCCGCATTACAGACATTTCAATTTACCTTCTTTGAGAATGCAAATTGAAATAAAAAATACACCCTGCCCACCAATAAAACCTTGCCCCCCCAACAGCACAAGGACTGGGAGCCCCCCAATGGCGATCCATGACACCCTCAGTAATTACCTTCTGGCCCAGGGAAAGGGGCCACCAAAAAAATAATCCACCTGTCTATGTATCGGCTGGATTTCCGAACTTCAGATGCAAATGCCTTTATTATACTACTGTTGAATGCAAACTGTTCAGAAAATAAGGCCTTTGAACACTCACCCTTGTCTAAAAATCAGCATTCAATGTGACCTGAACGATTTTATCAATTAGACTTTAAAAAAGTAAACTCAACATGAACACTGAAAAAAACCTCATATAAAATACATGTTAACCTGTAGTTAGGATAACAGATCTTCAGTGGCCTTGAAAATACAGTTGAAGACACAACTCTAAAGGTCGTACCACGTGATAGACATTGTTATTATCCCCAATTCCAATAAAAGTCTCAATTTTGTTTGACATTCTGACTTCTTTATTTGGTTTAATTTGAAGATATTTTATTCAAGTCCATTGAGCTAGGTAGATTCTTACATGTTGATGTAGGCTGCTCAATCAATTCGTTCAATCGTTAAGCTCTATTAAATAGATTTTAAGTCAGCCAACAATCTTTAAAGGAAAGTGCTGTTTAATTGCAAGTTTGCATCAAGCATTTTAAATGTAAATGTTTTAATTAACGAATACAAACAAACAAAGTACCTTATTGAGCCCTATTTGATTGTATAGCTGTATAAGGGGCAGATATATATCGTTTTAGAATATTGGATCAGTTGAAGGAAGATCTGGCTAGATTCTTCTTGGATTATCAGAATCCCCACTACTTGGCATGTTTTGGACTTTTGAGGATTGACCCTGAGGCAGGGGACGGCTGCCAACATTTAGCCCAGGATGTATGTAACTTCATCAGTCCGCGTTTTCTCTCTTATAAGAGACAGGCACAAAGAGATATTATGACAGCTATGGTATCAGAGACAGATAGACATACAAGATGATTAGATAGAAAGACTGGAAAATGTAAAAGGGAACAGGTTAAATAGCAATCGTACCCTTGTACCTGTGGCCAGACTTTCCCTGGGCTGAGATAATACAAACTACACCTTTCAAGCAAAAACTAGCAGTGCATTATGAACCATTTTGCTTTCCAGTTGTCTGGAACTTGCAAGGTTAAAAGGTTTTAAATTATTGCTAGGTGAATTATATTAAAATAATTTATGATGTTTCCTCAGAAAAAAAAAAGAAAGAAAAAAAAAAACTAACATGGAGAGTGCCCAGGGCTGCCCCCCCCCCCCCAAAAAAAAAATGGAAGATCTGTAAAATGATTGCAATGTATTTCTTTGTACAATCAAATATTAATAGTATTATTACCATGAGAATAGATCTATGAAAAATTCACGATGTGTGTAAGGCATGGTTTTAAGCAACTAACCAGTGTACTGGAAAATTATCTGGCGCTAAAAGAAATGAATGTTTAAATATGTATGATTGTTATGTTAGAGAACATACGCCAATTCACGATATGGTTTACACCTTCCCTCTCCATGACATAGTCCCATCAGACAAAGATCAGGGCTGGAATGGGAATAAAAACCAGCGCGGGAAATAACTGCATCCCAGCCACATAGCCTTGCACCATCATACTAGCCCCATAGCGTAACGTCTTGTTCATACAGGGAAAACCATGCAATTGTAAGCACATTTAAAGATAATGTAATATAGTCCATCTGTGTATATCACTGATAACAATTGGTGGGCTGATGAGTTTGGGGGTCCTTTTTTCCCCCACATCTAATAAATTTGCAGCCGATCTGCCTAGGATGCCTCGCACTACTGGGGAAAAGTGATGCCTCCCTGGTAATATGCCAGCACTAGGGGCATATTTTGTTTACCTCCTTTTGTTCTCCTGACTTTATATCTGATGCCTAGTTCTTCTAGTTCAGTTCTAGTTCTAATGGTATTCAATCCTGGCCTCTTTCATGCAGCCTGTGCATTATTTTCTGATATCGAATATCATAGACTACATATCGCAACCCCCCCCCCCCCGACAATATTTTATTGCTTTAATGAAATAAATAATCTCTGGTTTCAAAATGTCTATGTGATCTGGGGTCCTCCACATGAACAAGTTCAGCCACACTGATCAAGAACATCGTTTTTTTAATGGTTGGTCATGGAATGTTGCATGTTCTCCAAACTGTTCAAGAGTCTTGATAGGTTCATTGGTATGACATCATCGTGTTCTATAGTCTCTCTCCCTTAACATCACATTCTAAATGGAATGTGAACCTCCATATTAAAAAGTTAATGATCTATAAAGAAAGAAAATGAGAGTCGTGCCTTTTGATCTTATTTGACAGGCTTGCATGAGTATATTTCTTAGTAATACTTCCTTTAGCTATTTTATTACATGGTTTGTTGGATATTAATCTTATCTTTATTAAGTATGGTATGTGTAGCATGATAGGATTTCTTTGTAGTTCAGAGGTCTGATTCTTTAAAGGTTGATAAAAAGATGGCTCTTATCAGTTTCTAACTCTTTATGGCCCGATGTTCTCAAATAGTTGAGGCACAGAACACACAATAAATCATGATGTATATTATAAGATTGTATACACAATTAATCAGAGTTGTTTTATTGATATTAAATACTTATGTCATTGGTTTATTTAACTTTAGGGCGAAATCAGGAAATGCATTGTTTACTAAATTGCCTGTATGTACAGGATTTTCTTTCATCTTGTAATTATTATTAAATTGAAATTTGTTGGGAAGAATATTGGTTACAATACTCTTATACACCAGGGAATGGTGTCCAACCTGCTGTCTGAGAGCCAAATCTGCAAAGTTGAAAAAGGATTAGGAAAAGGGTTGAACTTGGTGGACAAAAGTTTATTTTGTTTATTTTTTTCCTACACTACTATGTAATTATGCAATGTTATGGCACAGGACTATTTTTACCTGGTGCAATGCTCTGAAAAAAAAACCACTGTGCTGATATTCAAGGTTATCTTATAATCAGACCTCAAAATAGAGGTCACTTGGCCAGAACAGTTTGGATGTAGTCCTTCTTTAATGTTGTTATTCTGCTTAAACACATATGCATTACTCCCTCACAATCTGTTATGTGACCCTCGCTATTGAACTTATGTTTAGCATACTGTGTTGAAATTTGGATATGCTGATAATTAAGCGGGATTTTGTGACGAGAATATTAATTAACAGATAGCAAACAGTCAGGCCAATAGGACCCCTTTAATTGAATTGGGTAAAGTCTGGAGTCTTGACTTGTCTGTCTGGTGTGTATTTCTTGATTAAGTACCTATTCGATGTACTGTTTGTGTCTTTATTCTAGTTATCCCCTTAATGTGTGTATAAGGGCTGTTTCAGCATGCCTATGCGATAATGTTAATATTGGTTCAACATCAATTTATTATTTATCATATTTTTCATTTATATTTTCATTTATTTTAATGAAATAAAATAAATAGTTAAACGTTTTTAGTTTTTTTTATTATTATTATTATTATTCTGCAACATTAAGTGAATAATCCTGAAAACAGCAGAATGACACTAAAATGCTTATTGTTGCATTTATGCTATATATTGAAAGAACTAGGTTACCTAGTGCAGTGGATTACAAGACAGACCCAAAGTACAGTACATCCTAAGGAAAATATTACTTTGGTAATACAGCCAAGTATGCTGTATGTGCCAGGAGCCCGCAGATAAAGGCTGACAGATATACTTAAGGAATCCTTTTTTTTTTTTTTTGCTTACTTAGAACAACAAATTTGTCATCACAGGAAATACTTTTGCAGTAATCTCTTTTTGGTTTTTTGCTTGAGAGAAGAGGAGCTGAGGTTCATTGGTTGGCACCAGGAAAATGCAAGGTCATACCAAACTTATGAAACAAATATTACGTATACAACATATATTTGATAACACAGTAACACAAGAAGGTGAGGTTCAACAAAGGCTCAGGCATGAGACTATAGTACTGATTAATCTAATGATAATACAAATGATTATAAGGCCAACTCAGTATAGGCCATTTTGCCCCAAATAGTTTTGGAATGGGCAAGTTAGCCCGCTTTCCGAAAATCACCGAATTCCTACAACTCAATATATTTCTGATTTTTGGTCCAAATAAACTGTTCTGGCCAATAGGAAACCGAAGCATCACAAATATTTGGTTATCTACTCCCCCACTAAGCGCCTGCTTGGTGTCACAGGTGCACAATGGGCTCCTGCTGGGTTACAGAGAATGAGCTCCCTGACATAGCAACCTGGAGGTCACTGTTTCACGTCTCCAGTAAATGGGACTACGCACAGTGCGTAGGAAGGAAGTGAGACAGGATAGTCCCAATGTCATAGGATAGAAACCCAAGACGGCACTGCCACAGCTCGAAACTTTTGGCAACTGAGAGATGAGTTGCAGGTGAGTTGAGGGGAGATAACCATTTCTTCTCACCAATTTATCTACACATTGTGCAGGGACAAACCAGGTTAATTCATTTAGAGAAGGAAATTCACCAGGTTTGTCCCTGCACATCATTCATCTCAACTCAAACCCCCCCCCCCCTTTTATTGACTATCCCCCTATGCAATAATAAAAGTTTTTTTTTCTAAACTTGGATTTTTCATCTGTTGAAGAACGTTTGCCCACATTTTTTTTTTCTTTCTAGCTCGGAGTAATGTTTTTACTAGTTCTTTGGGTTTCCTATGTCGAAATATTGATCGAATTCCTGAGTGTGTGGGTGAGTAAATTGTAAGAGCGGGGCTCAAGCCATGCTATTGGGAGTGACTCCTTCTCATAGTTGTGAGATTAGGTAACCCAAAGCTGGCAATCACTTAACTTCATTCATAACCCATTGTGTAAGATTAATGAAAGATAATCTTCTTCAATCCAGGAATTGTGAATTTAGACATGAATCTGGAGTCAGTTTTCCAAAAAAATAAAATAAATAATAAAATAGAATTTCTTTACTTTTGCTTATAAATGATATGGCCTAAGTCTGACAGGGAAAATGTTTAGGCAAGGGACCTGTAGGTTTTGTTAAGACCATAATTGGGTCTGGTTCACTGTGGCCCAGGCTCCAGACTATTCTGTGATGAGGGCCAGGAACAAATAGATATAATGTTGGTACTTTTGTCCTTAAAGGGACTGAATAAAGAAGAATAAGAAGGAACTTGCACTCTGGATTCTCCGTAAGTAAAGTGGTGTTTAATGGCAGAAAAAGAAATATGCCCAGCAACAGAAAACCGTGTGGGAAACCGCGCTTGACGCGTTTCGCGTGACTTCACGCTTAATCATGAGTGAAGGGACTGTGTCACCTAAACATAATGTGAATGTAGAGAACTAAAAATGATTGAACGTGATTTATACATTGTGTTATCAGAATTGCAGGAAAATGCCTTTAATGAGGTTAATAATGTGTGTTAAAGGTATCTGGGGTGTCGCCTGCTTATGACATCACCTGTCACATCTAAATGATATGAGCCTGTGTTTGATCTGCTGTCCGTAAGTGCCAAAATCCAATATGGCACTGCCACCTGACAGTGGTACAAGCTTATTGGGAATCTCTTCAGGTCAAGAACAAAATCCGGCCGGACCGACAGTGAAAACAAGCCAGCAACGAGGGCAACAATAAAAGGCGCCTTTAAAAAGCTATAGCAGGACTTCTAGAGATTGATGGCGAAGGGGGCAAAATCGGACATTGTACAGCCCTTCACCCTGCAAACTAAATACACCTCACTGCAGCAAAAACTGACCACCCACTTTGCACAAATGACCCACACAAGATGGACACTGCAGACATAGAGGGGCATGTACTAAAAAAACGCGAATATATTTTATGTGCAAAACTATTTTTGCACTTTGCTCCTATTGCAATGTACTAAACATTTAACACTCCAATAGTTCATACGAGCAAACTGCAAATAAAAACAGGCAATTTTGCGAATATTTTTTCTCCCTCTGTTGATAGCGCTCGCTAAAAGCTGGTGTAATTTTCACACGCAAATAAGAATTATTTTTCACAAAATATTCGCAAAACTCTTTAGCGTGTGCAAATCTAATCGCAATTTATTAGCACAGTCGGAAAAATTCACACTAAATAAAAATAAACAGAAGAGGCGCAAATCAGGGAAAACAAGCGCAAAATGTTACAAATTGTCGCAAATTTTTCCACACTGCTCTTGTTTAGTACATGACCCTCTATACCTCATAATGTACAGCACTGCAGAATATTCTGGTGCTTTAAGGTAAAATATAATAATAATTATATTAAAGAACACACAGGACACACAGAGAAACCCATGTAAGTATCCTGCAACAGTAAGAAGAAGAACAATACTGATTTTGTATAATTTGGATGTAAAGTAAAAAATTAAAATTAAGAATAATGCTATATCATTTTACCACACTGGAATTGCTCAGTTTGCAGGTTGATATTGCCTTGGGAAATACATTGTGCTGTTAGGCATGAAAAACCATGGAGTTTTATTAATCTGTATAAAATGTATTTTTAGAATGTTTCCCAAGCCATCAGAGAGCCATAGCATGGAATCAGGCCAGAGAGAAAGTCAAAGAAACCAATACAGGCCTACGGAATGTAGGAGAAGGCAGATCTTGCCTTCACTTGGTTTGAGTCTATCAAATATGTGCTCTATTGTCCGACCTTCTCAAAACCCCTTTATCAGGAAGGGTCAAGTGAAGAAATCTGGGCCTTCGAAACAAGGCGTAACACTACTATTGAGAGTGAATTTAGCGACCCTGCAGACACAGATGATCCCATTCAGTATTGAAAGGAGGTGTCACATACCAAGGACCTTCTGAAGAAGACTCCACATCCTGTACGAGTGTGTATTGCTTGATAAGTCAGGTTAATGGTTATAAGAATTTCTGGTACCCAGAGTTTCATTACAGCAGAGCATTGTCACCAGACCACATGGATAGAAAAAAAAAAAACAATCAACAGCAGGTAACAGATGAGGCATCCTGAACACTGAGGGTATAACATCTCTTGTACTTCCAAAAGAACTGTGCTCTACTGACACCAAAAGTACAGAGTAAAAACAAATAACACAGCCAAAGTAATGGTTGTGTATGATTTAAAAATAATACTAAATTAAACAGCCAGTTGGGCTTATAACAGTATATTCCCAATCACAAAAGACTCTAGCAATGTTTAAAAGGCCTCTATCACCGAAATGGGTCTGTCTGTTTATGACATCACCTTTGACTTGCTTTGCAAATTCCACATTTCCCATTGAAAGCCAGTTCATTTGCATACCGTGCCACAGATGATGTCATAAGCAGGAGACTCTACAGGCACATTTAAAACACATCTTTCTCCTAATTTAAGCATTTACTGGCAGTTCTGCTAACATAAGGTATAGATAATGTTCAATCATTTTTAAAATCTCTACATGTACAGTAAAAAACAATGTTTAGGTGATACAGTCCCTTTAAAAGGTCTACTATTTTGTTTAATATGTTGACCTTAATATAAACACAGCAAACCTACAGAACCCGGTTGATCCTTTGTGGGCTGTAAATAGTATGTCAGACTAGTATCCCAATTCCCACTGTGACTTTTATAGTTGAATGCAGTGATAGTTCTATATTAGAAAAACATCTAAGGGGGTCATGTACTAAACAAGTGCGTTGGGAAAAAAATTAGGCAAAACATGAGTAAGGAGCAATTTGCTACTATTTGTAACATTTTGCGCTTGTTTTTCCCTGATTTGCGCCTCTTCCGTTTATTTTTATTTAGCGGCGCATTTTTCCGGTTGCGCTAATAAATTGCGATTAGATTTGCGCGCGCTAAAGAGTTTTGCTAATATTTTGTGAAAAATAATTCTTATTCGCGTGTGAAAATTACACCAGCTTTTAGCGAGCGCTATCAAAAGAGGTAGAAAAAATATTCGCAAATTTGCCTGTTTTTATTCGCAATTTGCCCGTATGTACTATTGGAGTGTGACATGTTTAGTACATTGCAATAGGAGCAAAGCGCAAGAATAGTTTTGCACATAAAATATATTTGCGTTTTTTTTTTTAGACCTTTGTGTCCCATGAAAGTTAGATGGGGTAAGGAAACCGAGGTTAGCAGGAGTTTACCATACGGCATGTTATTCTTCCTAATGCTTATTTTTCTCCCTTCTTGTGTAAGAGAAACATCCGTTGAGCGCTTCCTTTTCATGCTCCAAGGGCTTTTGATTGGGAATTTACCTGCACAGATTGATTGAGGAGCATCCATCTCCCTTAGAGAATCACTTGATTCATTTCTCTGAACTTCAAAAGCCACCGGAATCCTAACTGTCTGATCTGGATCTTGGTCATCTCGTGAACTTGTAAAACACAGCCCAAAAAAAAATGATCAATCACCTGTGCAAGAATTTCCCTAACCCTGCTAGTCTGCACTTGAAACTGTCAGTCAGTGCCAAATTAGTGATTTCGTGGGGGTGACCTGAGGAAATTTGAACTCACTCACGATCTTCAGGGCAAATTAAAAAAAATGTTTTAAAGGGGACCTGTCGCCTAAAAACTGTTTATATTGTGACAGTAGAAATTGAAAAAAATGATTTATACAACGTGGTAGTAGAATTGCAAACAAATGCGTAGATTAGGAGACATATCAGGTTTGAATGTGCTGGGGGTGTCTACGGTTGATGACATCATGTTGTGACTTAATATGCAAATTGCACACTTTTCAGACTGAACAGTAGTTTAACCCCTTCACGACCTTATGACGAGTTAACACACATGTGAGATTAATTTCTTAACCTTTTACCAAACCATTTAGTGGATTAATATCTTTATTTAATATCTACTTTAATGGTAAGGCCTATCTGTTTAAAACACATTGGCATCACTTGGCAATGAATGGTGGTGTACAGACCAGAGAGTAAAAGATACACGTTGGTATTACTGGGGAGAAAAGGGACCCTTTAAGGAAGTAAGGGTTAAAAAAAAATTTTTAGTTGTTGTTTAAGGTAAAATAAACCACAGCTGTGATAGAGACATATTGGACTAAAATCAAATACTGGTATTTATAGTCTATTTTAGAGAGATGGGTCAGTTTTTTTCAGAGTAATAAGCCAATGTCAGTATGCAAATTAAAAACCAAACATATGATGGGCATGCTGGTATTTTGGTGATTAAAGCCATTTGGTTAGACGGTAACAGGAGCAGGAAAAATGGTCAAACTAGCGGTAATTCACTGAACATTTATTAAAACCAAAACGTACGTTGATCCATGCATTCTGTTGTGTGATCATACTTGTGGCTAATTCCATCCTCCGCCTGTGAATGATCCAAGGATGCTGGGGTTTGGGCAGCTTCCACCTAGTCTCCAGGGATGTTTCGGTTTCTATCATCCACATATAACAGCGGATGAATTCAATGAGCTTCGAGGCGCAGTAGAGAAGTGCTGGCTCTACAGTTCATCTCGACTGGTCTGGTATTAATTGGAAGACGGTCAGACCACAAAGTGCTCAATGATGATCGGAGATGTAGCTATTTTAAAGCCACATAGTGCATAAAAAAACACGGCAAGTTCAAACACATATTTAAAGGACAACTGTCAGCATAAAATGAAGTTTAATGGAAAGAATGCGTCTATTGCAGGCATTTTAAATATAATTTCTTTAATGAAAGGATGCAAATGAAGCACTTTATTAAGCCCTGGAACTACACCTCTCACCCCGGGAGCTCCGCCCCCTCACCATGAGTAAGAATGGGAGGGGGGAGAGCTGAGGGGGGAGGAGAGAACAGAGGAAAGAGGAGAGAGAAGAGAACAGGAGGGGGAGAGAGAGCACACATATGGGAAGGAGGGGGAGAGAGAGAACAGATATGGGGAGGAGGGAGAGAGAGAGAACAGATATGGAAAGGAGGGGGAGAGCGGGAACAAATATGGGGATGAGGGGGAGAGAGAACAGGTATGGGGAGGAGGGGGGAGAGCGTGAACAGATATGTGGATGAGGGGGGAGAGAGAGAACAGATATAGGGAGGAGGGAGAGAGAGAGAACAGATATGGAAAGGAGGGGGAGAGAGAACAGCTATTGTGGAGGAGGAGTGGGAGAGAGAACAAATATTGGGGAGGAGGAGGGGGAGAGAGAACAGATATGGGGAGAAGGGGGGGACAGAGACAGGCTTGTGGGGGTTAGGTGAGATGGAGAATGATATGCTGGGAAACCCTGTAGCCATGTTGGAACCATGGTCAACCCTACTGTCTTCCAACTACCTGTGCTGATGGAGGAATTGCCACAGGAGCAGCAGTATGCTTTTATCAAGCACACTGCATTTCCAATGCTGCAAAATACAGCTGTGGTGTTTAGCTCTAGCCTCACACTGCTCTTGGTACATCAGTCTCATCATCTCCTGTTTTGCAGTGGTAGTAGCTCCTCCTTGAAATTCATCGCTGCAGTGCAACTCCCATGGCCCTTAGCTAGAAGCAGCATTCACTGATATATGTTAATTGCAATGCAATGTGCTGCTTGCCCTCCCACACCCCAGCTAACATGCTCTGCACAGCTACAATTCATTACACACACCTTTGCAGCTTCTCCATGTGGGGCATTTTAACATATGCAGCCACATGTAACATTCCCTCTCTGTACATTCCTAGGTAGCATGCTAGTATATGTATTACATAAATTACAGTTGTGAGTTCATAGTAATATAACATTCCCCCGACACGCCAGAGGAAGCACTTCTTAAGAGCGAAACGCGTCCGTGAGACCTGTACTTCACTACACCAGCCACCTTTGGCATTATTCTTGGATTTTAAGGACTTTTAATACTTTTATTATTTTATTGCTATTTTATTTTTCCTGCACAGATCATCAGATGTACACTGCTGAGCCTGCTGTTTGGAGCACTATATGTAAGATACCATTTGTTT
Source organism: Pelodytes ibericus (assembly GCA_036172795.1). Lineage (NCBI taxonomy): Eukaryota > Metazoa > Chordata > Amphibia > Anura > Pelodytidae > Pelodytes > Pelodytes ibericus. Next base: position 19,915,646 of record CM069859.1, read on the forward strand.
TCTATTAAAATTTTGCATACTTATTTACTTATTCCATCTTCTGCATTTTCTCCTACATACATCTCTGGATGATTGATGAGCCCTTCATTCATGCAAGTTTGTGAGTGGAATTGTCCACACCTACTACTCTGTCTAGTATATTGTGGCTGTACTACTCTGATATTCGTAACCACCTGTTCTGTTCAAGAGCAACCTCTATTTAAGGCAAATATCAGCATTTCCTATTGCCATTTCCTTTGGTGGGGGTTTATTGAGCGCACCCTCCACTTTCTTTGTATAAAATATAACATGCTGCCTATAGTGTATGAGTATTATAAATGCTCTTACATTTTCGTCACCCCCTCTTTGGACCTACAGGGAGTGCATGATTATTAGGCAAGTTGTATTTTTGAGGATTAATTTTATTATTGAACAACAACCATGTTCTCAATGAACCCAAAAAAACTCATTAATATCAAAGCTGAATATTTTTGGAAGTAGTTTTTAGTTTGTTTTTAGTTTTAGCTATTTTAGGGGGTTATCTGTGTGTGCAGGTGACTATTACTGTGCATAATTATTAGGCAACTTAACAAAAAACAAATATATACCCATTTCAATTATTTATTTTTACCAGTGAAACCAATATAACATCTCAACATTCACAAATATACATTTCTGACATTCAAAAACAAAACAAAAACAAATCAGTGACCAATATAGCCACCTTTCTTTGCAAGGACACTCAAAAGCCTGCCATCCATGGATTCTGTCAGTGTTTTGATCTGTTCACCATCAACATTGCGTGCAGCAGCAACCACAGCCTCCCAGACACTGTTCAGAGAGGTGTACTGTTTTCCCTCCTTGTAAATCTCACATTTGATGATGGACCACAGGTTCTCAATGGGGTTCAGATCAGGTGAACAAGGAGGCCATGTCATTAGATTTTCTTCTTTTATACCCTTTCTTGCCAGCCACGCCGTGGAGTACTTGGACGCGTGTGATGGAGCATTGTCCTGCATGAAAATCATGTTTTTCTTGAAGGATGCAGACTTCTTCCTGTACCACTGCTTGAAGAAGGTGTCTTCCAGGAACTGGCAGTAGGACTGGGAGTTGAGCTTGACTCCATCCTCAACCCGAAAAGGCCCCACAAGCTCATCTTTGATGATACCAGCCCAAACCAGTACTCCACCTCCACCTTGCTGGCGTCTGAGTCGGACTGGAGCTCTCTGCCCTTTACCAATCCAGCCACGGGCCCATCCATCTGGCCCATCAAGACTCACTCTCATTTCATCAGTCCATAAAACCTTAGAAAAATCAGTCTTGAGATATTTCTTGGCCCAGTCTTGACGTTTCAGCTTGTGTGTCTTGTTCAGTGGTGGTCGTCTTTCAGCCTTTCTTACCTTGGCCATGTCTCTGAGTATTGCACACCTTGTGCTTTTGGGCACTCCAGTGATGTTGCAGCTCTGAAATATGGCCAAACTGGTGGCAAGTGGCATCGTGGCAGCTGCACGCTTGACTTTTCTCAGTTCATGGGCAGTTATTTTGCACCTTGGTTTTTCCACACGCTTCTTGCGACCCTGTTGACTATTTTGAATGAAACGCTTGATTGTTCGATGATCACGCTTTAGAAGCTTTGCAATTTTAAGAGTGCTGCATCCCTCTGCAAGATATCTCACTATTTTTGACTTTTCTGAGCCTGTCAAGTCCTTCTTTTGACCCATTTTGCCAAAGGAAAGGAAGTTGCCTAATAATTATGCACACCTGATATAGGGTGTTGATGTCATTAGACCACACCCCTTCTCATTACAGAGATGCACATCACCTAATATGCTTAATTGGTAGTAGGCTTTCGAGCCTATACAGCTTGGAGTAAGACAACATGCATAAAAAGGATGATGTGGTCAAAACACTCATTTGCCTAATAATTCTGCACTCCCTGTATTATTCCCACCAACTGCGTTAACAGCGTCCACAATCCTCTGCCACAGTTTGTTCTTTCTCCTATGACTTGTCCTCTTAGATGATTCCCCTATCAATCAGTTTATTTACCAATGCTCGATTATCCTTCCACCTCTCCTTCTACCACTGGCCTTCCCTGGCTTGGTGGTTGGGTTAGAGTTGATTGCATCTAGGATTTGTACCGATTTCATGAATCTGGGCCTATTACCTATGGGTGTTTCGTTTTTATTTTTGGTATGATTTTGGCTTACCTGCTGTATATAATGGCGCTTTAGTGGCTACTAATTCAGTTCTGTGTTTTGAAAATCAGAATGCACTTGATTTAGGAATGAGTCGGTGTGAAATAGGCTATGATTGCTGAATTGCGAGGCTATTTGGGGTCACATCCGAGAATATTGTGTAGTTCGAAATCTAGTTTCCAATGTGACCCCAATATACCCCAAATCTTTCCAGATTTCGGGCCGAAGTTTGGGGTAAATTATGTAGACCCTCAATGTGTGACATTTTATACTCAGTGTGCGACATTTTATACTCAGTGTGTGACATTTTATACTCAGTGTGCGACATTTTATACTCAATGTGTGACATTGTGACTTTTTATACTCAGTGTGTGACATTTTATACTCAGTGTGTGTCATTTTATACTCAGCGTGGGACATTTTATACTCAGTGTGTGAATTTAAGTCATCACTGTGTGAATTTTTGTTCAGCGCCAGATTAGCAGTGGCGGAGAATTGTACTCCAATAAAGTGCTCTAAAATTGGCGCAAATATAGCCTGTGACAAAATTCATACACAATAATTAGATCACTCATATATATATTGGCGCACACTGGGGGGTTTTCTGGCGGAAATCATTTAATACATAGGGGTAGACCAGAATTATGGGTCAATTGCAGTACCTTTAAGACCAACCACCCCATTATACATAACCCCCTTAGTATCAGAGGAGTAATATTCTAAGCCATGGGTCCCCAGTCATTTCATAAAAGGTTTATTCACATCCCAGCCCAGCAGTTATCATTTGCATAGCTATTTGATATGCAAAATCAGCTACATTATCGAGCGGAATCTTTACCGTTCTCCCAGATTTTTGAATATATTGTTTTTCTTTTGTTATGTGTAATCTGGCTATTATAATAAACCTTCCACGCCTTTTGATTTAATGAATGTATAATACTTTTTTTTTTTATTTGTTCAAATAAAAAAGGGCACAAGATCGAACAGGTAAAAGTGACTCAGACTTTTCTTTATTGAATTATTATTTGAACATTACCTGTGTTTCGGGCCAAGAACATTTTAAACAATGACTTACATGTTAAAATTGGTTTTTAAAGAATGTAGTGTTTGCAAATGTTTTGAATATTCCAAAAGGACTTAGGAAAATCATTTTGTTTGTGTGGTGGATACAAATTACAAACACAGTACATTCTAATATTCTATGGAATCTTTTGTGTGTGAGTGTGCATATACATACTTCTATGTATGTACAGGATATATCTATATTGAAATAAAACATTTTACAATTGAGGAGCAATATTTATGAATTAATCTAAATAATCTTTTTTGATTCTCACCCCAAAAATAATTTATTTTAATAGAAATAATGGTATGGTCTCCTCAGGGATTTAAAGAATATTAAACGTTGTTTAACCCTTGCTTCCTTGAAGGAAGCAAGGGTTAAACAATACATTTCTCTGTAGAATTAAGTAAACCCGACATGTGTCTTAATAGATCCACGCGGGTTTACTATCTGCTGTGTCTCACATGCGAGACACAGCAGTTCCGCGATGTCGAGTGCGGACGAGCCCCGCTCTGACAGCTGAATGTGAGGGTCTCTCGCTGCTAGCACAGCGAAAGACCCTCGTTTTTGTGTGGGGTCAGCAGGGGGACCTAGTTAAGATCCCCCCTGCTGATCTAATGCAAAAACGAGGACCTCTCTCTATCAAAAGTACCCGCCAGTTCATCCTCACACTAGGGAAAACTAACTTTTCACTTGTGCTTCTAAGATACACAGTGTTCCATTACCCATACACCACACAGACACGATAGACCCCTCTGTTACCCTCATTTACGGCACCTTCAGAGCCTGGGTGAAGACCAGAGAGTCCTGAGATAATAGCCCCTTTCTTGGGTGACCTAGACCCATGGGAGAAGAGAGCTTCCCGTGCTTGGCATGTTTCTTAGGAAGGTCAGTGGTAAGCTACACTTAATTCCAGGGCTTTATCCAAGCATGCAATACCCACCTGAAGGACAGCAGTGTCTGTGGTATGGTCTGCAAAGGTCCAAAGCACATAATTAAATTGTCCCTCACAAAGTCCAGTTCACAGCCACCATTGCTGGGACTCTGAGATTAAACTGACCTACTATCAGTTATCTGATGGGATTCCAAAGGAAGACCTCGAAAAACATCTGCTACACATATGATGATACAGCTAGCCCTATCCTAAGTCAATACAATGCAGCTAATGATGGAGAAATAGCCACAGGCTCTATTTCTTCCATGTTCTACACAATATCAAATGATACTTTTCAAAACCGATAAGCTAGGAAATAAAAAAAATACCTAGTTATTTGTTTTGAACGCACTCTCCTGTTTTCAAACGACACTTCTTTGATAGCTTTAAAAGCAGGTCAGCCTTATTGACATTTTTTTTTTTCATTTTTATGGCCCAGCCAACTATATGCTCTATGTATTTGTTTTATGACTAAGAAACGGCTTATTGTGTGACAGGCTGAGCGGATGTTTGAGTTATTCTGCGTTATTATCAAAGAACACTGATAGGACTACTACTGATATTACCAAAATAAACACTCCGACCTTGCTATAAAATTAGCAAAAAAGGGATCTATTCAGCTGCGTGCCAGAGACTAATATGGGGACATCCTGTCACATTTATTTTCTCCTGTGTCGTATCTCTGAATTCATAGTTGGCACACAGGCACGGTTTAAAAGTTGAAGGACACGTATGGCCCTGTTCACAAACAAGGGATCTGTGGTGGATTGACAAAAGACGAAAATAGCTGATTTGGAAAGTTTTGAATTTGAAGAATATTATACCAGCTCAGCATGATAAATCAAATATTTAAAGTGTTTATACCTAACTGAAGGTGAGCTTGTATTTTATTGTAGGTAAGCCCTCCCAATCTCCCCCAAAGATGCCATTTTGTGTTACATTACAAGTGCAGGAAGCAGGTTTGTGTCACATCCCTCCCGACTTACAAACACTTGAAGCTCTTGGGTTCAACAGAGAGAGGCTGATTCCACAGTAATAACTAATAATAGAACTGTCTCAGAGGGGAGAAGGAAAACTGCTGCAGAGGAGGACAGCCTGGATCCTGTGTCTTTCTGAGGTTACTGTTCAATGTAAAACTACAGGATTTGTTCAAAAGCAAAAAAAAAAAAAAGTGCATTTTAAAACCTGTGCAACCTAAAAATACAGGAGGTGGAACTGTGCCTTTAAAAGAGAGGGTATTTTTGTTGATTAAGTAAAGTACTAAAACCACAGAATGTAGTATCTGTGGGGCTGAGATGACAGATACCGTATAAAGTACAGTTTATGAAATACAAACACTTTGTTTTTGATCTACAGAATGATCTAATCACTTTTCCGTGAAAAGGAAGGAATGTGTTTCCCTTTGTGAAACATTTGTCAAATATTCTACCCGAGTGTTTGATTGTGTATTCATTTGAAAGCAGTTTACAATTAGATAAGGGGCCTAGTACAGTATTAACCCTGCGGGGGTGTGGTAAGAAACCACGGGATTCTGCGGTTTGTGTACCACCCAGTAGATTTATATTTATTTATTTATAACGATTGAGATTTCTCTTGTCTTCAAGTACGCCCTGGGGACCAAGTCCACAGCAGTATTATACAGTGATTTAAATTTTAGAGCAATATATCCATATATACAGTATGTACATATGAAATATGGGGAGAGGCTAGGGTTGCCACCTTTTCCACAAAAAAATACCGGCCTTGCTATTGCCTCCATAGAATTAATATTGGCAGCAAGACATTTTTTTACCGGCCTGCCGGTAAAATACCGGCCAGGTGGCAACCCTACAAGAGGCCATACAAGGTATATAATTTTACATAATGATAAACAGAACCACTCACCCCCCCAAATAAAAAAAAAAAACACATATGTACAATGTATATGAAATGTTGTAACAGGTACATTCTGTTTTTTGGATGTTGAGAGACACTCTTTTTCCGTGATTTTAGACTAATAAATGATTTAACACCGGAAGGCACGTATGGGGAGCTCAGGGAAGGCACCTAGATCTGCTTCCTTTTTGAACAGCTAGTTAGGTGCTGGTGCAATATCGGAGATTGTAGGAGTACGAGTGAGGATGCTGTTCAGGTAGAGGGGGTGCTTTCCAGAGAAGTGGTTATGAATTAAGCAAACTAGGTGGAGAGTGCGCCTGGAGGCAAGTTCCAAGAAAGGTTCACTTGGATAACTCAGTATAGCTAATGAGTAAGAAGCTGAATACTGTTTGTTACTATCTGCCTCCATTCAGAGATTCACACCTAGGGGAAGCTGAGGTTTTAACAGAAGAAAGTGAGAAAAATGAAGCTGAACGCAGGTAAATGAAAACCAAACAACAAGACAATGAACAAGACAATGAACAAGAGAATGAACAAGAGAATGAACTGAAAGTAAAATAAAGACTCTGCTATTTATATATATTAACTAATCATCAACATTATTACTACTGGAAACATAACAGTGAATCACAGGCCACACAATATAACACAGTAAAGGAAGAGAGTATATTTAAAAGAAGAAAAACTACCACAACTAGAGGACATAGTCTTAAATTAGAGGGGCAACGATTTAAAAGTAATATCAGGAAGTATTACTTTACTGAGAGGGTAGTGGCTGTATGGAATAGCCTGCCAGCAGAAGTGGTAGAGGTGAACACAGTGAAGGATTTTAAGCATGTGTGGGATAGGTATAAGGCTATCCTAGCTATAAGATAAGGCCAGGGACTAATGAACGTATTACATTACTGAGAGGGTAGTGGATGTATGGAATAGTCTTCCAGTAGAAGTGGTAGAGGTTAATACAGTGAAGGAGTTTAAGCATGTGTGGGATAGGTATAAGGCTATCCTAGCTATAAGATAAGGCCAGGGACTAATGAACGTATTACATTACTGAGAGGGTAGTGGATGTATGGAATAGTCTTCCAGTAGAAGTGGTAGAGGTTAATACAGTGAAGTAGTTTAAGCATGCGTTGGATAGGCACAAGGCTATCCTAGATATAAGACCGGGAACTGGGGACTAATAAAAGTATTTAGAAAATTGGGCAGACTAGATGGACCGAATGGTTCTTATCTGCCGACACATTCTATGTTTCTATGTCCAGGATTCATCTAGCTCTAAAGCTAACCTCTCATATACACCGTCAGGCCACCTCATGTATGACACAGTAGAGCAGGGATGGGCATCACAGCCAATAGCCATCACAGTGTGACGGATGGTTCCAACGCCCCAGCTGGCAGACTGCTGTGCGGCGAGGGAGTACAGATCACCGTATCAGTGTGAGAGTTGTGTGTGTGTACTGTGTGAGTGAATCAGTGCTGGTAGTATGCCGGATACAGAGTCATGTCCAACGATTTGCACTCACTGACTCTATCAATGCCAGCGAGAACGTGCGTCTGCCCCTTGAGAGGCTACAGAGCTCTGCTGAATGATGCTCATTATTGTTTAAGGTTTGTATGACCTGTGTTTAAATAATCACGCTGCACTGATACTATTTCATCTTTCCAAATATGCGCCTGTCCATTCCACCCAAAAAGACAAAACATCTGTTTGCAACATTCTCCCACAAGCCTTTTCACTCCCTCTTACAATGATGTGGTATCAAAGCCCAGAGAAATGTTCCTGAATGCATTTGATCTTAAAGGTTAACTCAAAACGTGCTCTACACAAACATTATGTTATCAGAGACTTCCCACTGCGGTCTGTATAGAACCTGTAAGAAAAAAAGATTTCCATTGACTTCACATTAGAGAACTATAGTTACATAGAAACATAGAATGTGTCTGCAGATAAGAACCATTCGGTCCATCTAGTCTGCCCAATTTTTTTTTGGAGTACTTTTATTAGTCCCCCGTTCCCGGTCTTATAGCTAGGATAGCCTTGTGTCTATACCACGCATGCTTAAAATCCATGACTGTGTTTACCTCTACCACTTCTGCTGGAAGGCTATTCCATACATCCACTATTCTCTCAGTAAAGTAATACTTCCTGATATTACTTTTAAATTGTTGCCCCTCTAATTTAAGACTATGTCCTCTTCAAATCCTTACAAATCCTTTATAGCTTAAAAAGCCCAACATGGCAAAATGCGTCAGTACTATTTTGGGATGTTAAAAGCTAGGACAACACAGAGCAAAAAAAGATTAATTGAGGGCACAAATTGGTCAAGTAACTTTGCCTGATGTAATATTTTTACAGCAGATGCTGTGCATAAAACTCCCAGCATGCCAATCCAGTCTTATGGATGGAAAAAAAAAGCAGCTAGAGACTACTTATCAAGTGCACACCAGCCATTTGTCGTGCAGCTGTAAGATCTCCTCAATCTTCAAGGTTCTACGGGGTCAAATTCAGACCTGCATCTTTCCGAGGTTGATAAAATGAGTACCATTAAGTTGGTTTATTGAGCAATTATAAAATTCCTAGATTCCCTAGATTCCCAAAGAATATCTATATGTGGAATGAGAGAGACTGTTCTTCGCGGCTGTTTCATCAGAACAATTACAGCGGCTAACGTTTCAGTGCAGCTGCTTCGTGAAGGTTAGTTTTAGAGCTAGTATTAGGGTTACGGGTTCGTTTTAGGGGTTAGTCTTAGGGTTAATACTAGTACAAGGCTTAATCTTAAGGTTCGTTTTAGAGTTAGTATTAGGGTAGGAGTAAGTTTTATGGTAAGTGTAAAGAGACGTCTCCTCCCCGGGTTACTTTTCTCCTAGCCCGCAATGGATATCTGCCCGAGTCCCAAATAATTCACTGTCTCACCTGCTCTTTGTCCCCAATAATCACACATGACACCGTTGTAGGTACAGCAGAGAAAACAAGAACATTATTCCAGGGAATAGCAGACTCCTTATACAGTAAAATATCAGATAACGTTTGATTGAATAATAGGTAATGTTGACAGTAAACAGTTAGACTTGCAGATTGCATAGTTTGGCTTGGCCAGGCACCAATCGGAGGGGACCTCTAAAACAGCCACCAATCGGGGCACAAGGTGCAGGGGCAACGGCACCAGACACTTTTAATCCCTTTAGCAAGGAGAGCCAATGGGGAACCTGCTGACAGAGGTGGCCTAGAAGTGACCAATCAGAAAAGCGCCTACATTCCTAATGCTTCCCCTGGTTTTTCACGGTTAGTATTAGGGGTTACTTTTAGGGTTAGTGATATAGTTTTAAGGTCGGGGGGGGGGGGGGGGGTTACTTTACTAGGAGAGGTTAGTATTTGACAGTTCAATACCAAAACCGGCATGCTGTAACTGCTGTGATGAAATGGTCATACATAACCGTCCTAGACCCTCTGTACAGACCCTTTATTATTATGTATTACTTTGTTATTCTAGTTGCCTGTTTCTAGTTTAATTGCACAAACTCCCTCATTTTAGTCATTGTAACTTTAAGACGTTTGCTAAGTGGGAGACAAGTACAAATGGGAAACAACAGATTGGATTATTTTGTATTTGTTTGTTTCTTCTGTATGAATGGACTTGGCAGAGAATCAGACACTAGGACATTCCATTCAAGGAGGGGTTTCCTTTGATGACTTGTGCATTGTGACTTTGCAGGATGGATTTCCTTTGGGTAGAAGCATTTTTTTTAATTATTTTTTTTTTTTGTGAATGAATGAGGTCGTCCACTTTCTCTTTCTCCGAATGGCCTGATGTACTCACACACTGAAGGGGTGAAATATGGGTCAGGCTGTGGATAGATGAGCGGGAATGGCCCACCTCATCCTCCACATCGCCCCTTAACAAGAATTCAATATTCCAGATGTAGTCACTATAGAGAGGATGCAGGGAAGGAGGAAGGAAAGTAGAATTGTCTATTTTTATGCATCTCCATCTGACAATGGATAATTGTTTCATTTGGTTTTATTTCTTTATTTTGTTACATTTTTACACTATATTTTAACACGTGTTGCTCCTTTTATCATATTAACTGTGACTGAAGCACAGAGGGTGTATCAGGACAGCACCCTACAAAAGGCCAGCGCATGTAATATAGGTAACCTATAATGGTGGCCAGGTAACATATATACTACTGCGCATGGAATTGTGGGAGATGTAATAATAACTTAGGCCTTTAGTCATGAAAGGGGGGATTGCAAGGAATTGACAAGGGAATTTCAAACTTTACTAGCCGAGTTGGAAAAATTCTGCAGCCCGTCTATACTTTAAATTGTTATTTTGGCCTTGTTTTTGTCATTTTCGTTGTCAACTCCCTGTAATTATTGTTTTCCCTTAAAAAAAACGAAGTAGTTTTGTACTGTATAATATACTGCTATTTCTATATACTTGTTTTCCATTGGTTTATTATAGGAGAGGAGGACATAGGCAATTATTACATATAAGCAATGGATGACTGGCAGAAGTGCAATTGCCCCTCAGGCTGCTCTCTAACCTCACTTCCATTTCACCACAGGTGAGGCTCTTGCTTGGTTCACCCAATGAGAATAGAAAGCTCCATAAGGTCACTTATGCTCTGGATTTTGACCTTCCGCACAGACCCCACATACACCAGAAAGAGGAGAGTCATTTGCTACCTTCAGAGGTTTTCTCTCCCCTCTGACTTTCTGGATCTGAGATAGAGAAAAAAGCCAATGAAACTCTGTAAAAATCACATTGGGGCACAACCACTGCTCTATATGTCTGTCTGTCTGTGTCTTGTCTGTCTATCAATCTCTGTACATTTTCTGTCAACATATCTGTCTTAAAAAAAACACAGCAGGGATGAATCAGGATCATAGGGGGCACTTTTGAGTTGTTTGAGATATTTTGGACACCTGGGAGAATGTTGTTGGAGGCTGCGCTTCATTGGCAAAGGAAGTATCTATACTAAGTACACATACTTTCTTTTCGCTCTTTTGTGTGTATTAACGTGAGTTGCCCATCTATCTCAGATTATAATGGATGGGCTGATAAAGATCTGACCATGAATGTGATAGGCATAAAGTTATCCATTAGTTCAGATGAAGTCATGGACCAAATAAGCTGTGATGTTTACGGCTTGCTAAATTTGAGCAGACTTTTTCTTTTTTTTTAATTTGATGTATTAAAAGACTGACAATAATTGTTATGATGCAAGAAAATATATATTACAAAAGCAAATCAAATGATTCAAGTATGCACCTTGTCATTTGTCCAAAGTGTATATTTTTTAAGGCACTAAAATGTAGGAATTCTCTGATTAACCCTTCAGCATGGCATTTTTATTTTATTTTACGGAGTTTAATCTTTTTTGTAACTCATTACTAATGAATAAGGATAGGCAAACATGAATGCTCACCCTTTGCAAAATATTCTTACAAAAATAGCTTGTGGCTTACTTTTTTTACATTTTTACTTTGTGACGTTTTATTCTCAGTGGGAGTTTTGTTGATGCCAGAACAAGGGGGGGGGGGGTCATTTCTAGTGTATTTAAAGGGAACTAAAAGAGCAACTTTTTCCTACATGACCTTCCTGGAGCCGCCAATTAATACTAATAAATGAGGTGCAAAACCATCTAATGCTTGAAGGCCGTAGCGTATCTTCCACAAGGCAAACAAGGCACCCGCCTAGGGCGGCACTTTGCCAGAGGGCGGCACTTTGCCAGAGGGTGTTAAATCACACTTCTGGTGCGTCAAACATTTTCGCTCCCTCCCCCAGCCTTCCAATTAATCGGGGTGATGGGGGCATGTAATGGACATGGTGGGGGGGTGTAATGGGGGTGATGGTGGCATGTGATAGGGTATTTAGTGTGTATGTAATGTGGGTGATGGGGGCATGTAATGGGGGCGATTGGGCATTTAATGTGTGTGCAATGTGGGTGATGGGGCATGTAATGGGGTGATGGGGCATGTAATGGGGTGATGGGGCATGTCGTGGGTATGCAACGTGAGTGATGGGGCATGTCGTAGGTGTGCAATGTGGGTGGGGGAGTGCCCAAGTTTTGTCATAACCAAGATACACCACTGCTTGAAGGGATCATATTGTTCCTTACCTTCGCAGCAGGTATTGAAAGGGTAAAAAAGAGAAGGGCTGCAAGTCATGATACAGATTGGATACAACTGCAGCATGAATATTACCTGTGGGTAACCCCACTCGTTTCTCACCAACAGAAAATGTCAGAAGGCACTTTCCAATGACTCTAAACCTGTTATTATTTATGACTAGTGTGAGTGGTTAGCCCAGGGTGACAGGCAAGACAATAAAGATAGAATACATTCTGTGACAAGTGGTTTTTTATGACTTGTCTAATTCTGTGAAGGCTTTCCATTATTTCAAGGACACGAGCCAAAGTGAAAGTTCGAGCACCTAGTCTGGTGAACTGTTTAGCTCTACAGGAAACAGAGCGGGTGCATTTTTGTGTGGGGTTTTTAAAGAAATGCTATAAATAATTTGCAAATGTAGATCAAAGGCCTTTAAATGTCCCATGGGTACCAAAGTGGGGGAAGTACAACCTACCTAATTTGTCATTTTTTTTTTTACACTGAGAAAAACCCACTGAACTTAGAGAATTTCAGTGTTTGAAAAACACATCATTTTACCACTGGAAATTCTAGCTTGCTCATCTGATGGCACTAATAGATGGAAAGTATGAAACTGTTTTTGAACATAATACTTTTCAAAAAAAAATGGGTTTGACTAAAAATGATTCTCTTCTGCTAGAGTTTCCGACCGACATAATTTTCTGAATTATTTGAAATTATGTCCCATCATTACAGCCCCAGCCCCCCCCAAAACATTAAAGGATCTACTCAATAAAGAGTGACAAACAAAGAGTTGGGAACCCCCACCAAGAATGGGAAAATGCTTAAATAGCCAGCCCTATAGGATGTAACCAACTCCGGAGAGGAATTGACATTTTTTTTTACTTGTTTGCACCCTCACAAAGGGGACCTATCAATTAGCATATCAGACTGGTGCCACATATAAGTGCAATCGAGATCAAAAATTCATGGCAGGTCTCTGAACAAGGGACACAGCAACCACAGATGTATGTTTTTGGCCTTCATTGGCCTTGTCAGCGTGGTGGTGCAATATAATACTGTGGCAAGCTCTGTGGGACAATATAACACTGTGACAAGCTCGATGGAGTAATGTAACATTGTGGCAAGTCTTGCAGGGAAATGGAATACTGTGGTAAGCTCTGACGGGCAGTGTAACACAGTGGCAAACTATACGGGGCAGTGTAACACTCTGGTAAGACTCTGGTAAGACACAGGTCCTGCACACTGTGCAAGACCTGTGGGGACAATATGACACTGGCACATGACAGTGGTAGGATAAACCTTTATCCCCATCCCAAATAAATACACAGACAACTTTCTGACTAAAATGATGCATGCATAAAGGGAAGGGAGGAAGGGAACCAAATATGTTTTCTTTAAGAGAGGAAGTGTAAATGTGTGCAAATTGTTTATAAAAACTATGCCCAGCCCGCGGTGCATCATGCCCAACCCCTGCCTTGCATTGACTGGGCATGGTGACCTGATTGCCATAAGGCCTTATGACAAGGCAAACAGGATGTAATGTCCACCCCTGTCATGTTGACCCTACACTTATTTTATAGTTAAAGGTAATTTCTTGACAGTGGTAGAACAAACCTTTATCCCCATCCCAAATAAATACACAGACAACTTGCTGGCTAAAAGGTTGCAGGTTTATTTATAAAAATAACTGCAACATAATTACCGTATTTATAATAAAATAGCTGTATTTATCAAACTTTTAACATCCTAAAATCAATGTTATAAACGAGTACTATAACAAGTACAAATAACTGTGTGTCACCAAATGCATAACTGGAACACAAAGCGGTAGCATGCCACCGTATACATCCTAGGTCACTAGAATGGGGTCCCCAAAGATATGACGCAGGCGTAATCCGGCTGTTTGGGCTACTGACGTCCCCTTATGCATAGTAGCCCTGAATTTGTTCGCCAGGGACTAAACTGTGGGGAGCCCATAGCTACTGCTACCTGGGCTGGCAAAGCCCCAGACGACCGACCCCCAACACTGATGCCAGACCTCAGGGACGCCCAGCCAATACCTATGTGCGTGACACCTTGTGCACTATAGGCCCCTTCACACTGCTACCACCGTCTCAATACCAGACTGAATAGCCAGGTTTAAGAGGTCCAGCCCAATAAGAGTCAAGTGCACCCAATCTCTACTGTAAAGAGAGGCATCAGATCCATCCAACTCTGGATGCTTAACTACCATTGTAGACCACAAATCTGGCAATCATACTTTTCAGCTTCCTCTGTGCCCTCTCAACCCCCTGAGGGGGAACAGGCCCCACGTCAGTACTGCCTGGAGACCAGGTTGGACCAAATTATCACCAGGTTGGGGTACTGTATCCACAACCTTAAAATGTCTACCTTGATGAAACAAGTCAGCACAAGGGGCACTGAGCACAGGTCGTTACCACTCAAGTGGAGCACCAGAACATGAGGGGGTCCCCACTCACGTACTGATGAGGAAATTCCGTTAGGGCAAATCAGCCCAGCATAATCCACGAAACCCCAGCCACCGGAGCACAGCCTGGGAGCCAGCGAAATCAAGCTGATTCCCATACGTGCGTATTGCAGCCCTCTTTGTCCCAGAATATGAAGGAATGGCCGAAAATCCACACTTGGAAGCAAGCAGTCTCTGAAAGAGAGGAGGTCAAGAAAACATGCAGAAAAACAAATTATCCAAAACCAGTGAGGAAGGGGCCAAGGAGCCCAATAATGGGTGGCCGCCATGCCAAGGCAGCGGTCCTGCCGCAGTACAATCTCTATTTACAGCTTATCGTCCTTTTTTGTGTGATCATCTGGCTTCGACACATCTTGCATCCAAATGGAATTTTACCAAAGGGAAAAGGGAGAACAACTCCCCTACCAATTTTTCCCGGACCTCCTGCTTAAGAGGCACCCCCGGCAGACCCTCAAATAACACATATAAATTGACGCGCTCTGAATCCTACAAGCGGACAGATTATTTTCCTTTGGGTGCAGGCGCAGTAACTGGAATAGTGGTTGGGGGAACTAGCGTTAATGCAGGGTCAGGTGTTGCCACTATGCCCGACTGCAATGGAGTCGGGGCCGTGGATGCAGTATAAGCCCCCCAGACCTGTGAGGAAGCAGGAACAGCCAACTGTAAAGAAGAATCTGAATCTACTGGTTTTAAAATGTCCCGGAAACCCAACACTAGATGTGCCAAGAGATTAGAGTCACCTTGGGAATTCTGTGGCCCGATCGGCATCACAGCCAACACAAGCGAGGGTGTATCGTGTAGCAGGCTTGTGGTAAGAGGAAAGGGAAGACTCACCCCTGGACATTATCCCCTGAGGAGGAACTGCCGTGGGTACTGGAACTGGAGATCTGCTGAGCGAAAAGGAGAAATGCAGCGGCCTGCCATCCAAGGACCCTTAACTGCATCGTCCTGCAAGTGGAAGGAGGGTCCCCACATCCCGCTCTGATGACCAATGGTGCAGTGCTGGCCTGTCACAGTGCCAGAGCTGGGCAGTATGTGGTGCCTATGGTCCCTGTGGGAGAGGGCCTGCAGAGGGAAGGCACCCCTCTGAGGACAAGGGGAGCCAGACGCATCATCGCCAGAACATGTACTGTCTGTCCGAGTGTCCTTCCTGGAACATGTAGGAAGCAGCAGGGACACTGTCCGCTGCCTCTGCAGTTGCACACGTGTGTTGCTGGCAGAAGCGCGCCATGGGGCCGCGTGGCGTGAATGGGTGGGGCGGAGGATGCCAGGAGGCCAGCAAAATCCCCATCAGGAGACCAAACGCAATCGTGACCGCAGCACCCTAGCGATGGGCTTTGCGGCCCGTCGTGATGACTGAGGGATCTTACTCACATGTGAAGCCACCCGCGATGTGGTCTGACGGCGGAGGCCCTACACTGTGCCAGATAAGGAGCTGTTCAGGGAGATCTATGACACAAAAACCAAGGATCGGGGGTATTTGTCTGGTCTTCCGTCATCACGGCTATCAAAGGTACCAGAATGTAAACCATGAAATGAGATGATGCTGCACATTGTATTAAATTAAAATAATCCATATTGAATTTATTTAGTTCACAGTGAGCAGTTCCTAAAAATCCTGCAATAGAATCAAATACCAAATAAAATACATTTAAAAAATATATATATTTCCAGGAAAAAAATAGCATTTAAACCCACTTTGTTTTTTTTTTTTTACGACCCAGATATTAGAGAGGGACATGAAACTTTTTTTCCCACTTCTATTTCTAATATAGTAGTCCCCGCTCTGATTGGCAGTGCAATTTCTGATACTGTGGGCACGCGCCAGCCTCCCTACCCACTCTGCCCAGAGGGTTAAAAAAAAAAAAAAGTGTCCCTTTTGGTCCATATGGCACTCTACCGGAGAAATGATCTTTTATGTGTTGCCATTGTTCCAGTTTGTAATTGTAATGACAAAATGTTACAAAAATCCAAACAGGTTGAGCTGACATTTAATTGTATTGCATGCCCCATGTATCCTAATTTAGCATGCTCCATAAGTTATTTCTTTGCCCTCATAAATAAATTTGAACAGCAGAACTTTAAAACAGATGGGCAATGTATTGACATTTAGCAAACTGCTCTCAGTAAGAGCTACACCCAAAGATAAAGGCAGAGCTTGCCAATACCTGCTTCAGGGCTTTCCAGGAAAATGCAACACTGCCCCCTGCAGGGCGGAAGTCCTCATGCGCCTTATAAGGACATTAGACAGCAAGCATAAATAAACAGTGTACTGAAACACTACAGCAGAAACAAATAGCTAAACTTCATGTGAATAGATATTAGAGTGCAAACAGATATACATGTGTACTTTAACAGATATATATATTCAAATTGAATTGAAAGTGTTTGTTTTTTGACATTCATCACTGTGAAATGAGTGAGGGTTTGTCATTGCAGGGGGCTTTATTAACCCCTTCACGACCTTATGACGAGTTAACTCGTCATGCAGTCTAGCCGGAGCTGCCCTCCGTGCGCACCACCAGCCAGTCTGCAAAGGGTCCAGGACTAAGCCTCACACCCGAGGCAAAGCTCCTGGACCCGATCGGTGGATTAACCCTTTCAATGCTGATCACAGTTTGTAACTGTGATCAGTTTCCTTCCACTTTATGGCCCTCATTTAGTTTTTTTTTTTCAAATGTTTTTATTTTTGCAATTTATATAATAATTATATAATTTTAATATATTTATGTTGCGTGATTTTTATGGATCTGACATCGCACTCTTCAGAGTTTTTTTTTCTGTCTTTTTTGTTTAGGGGGGTTTGGGAACCAATATTTTTCTTTTTTATTAGTTAGTTAATTAGGGGGGATAAGTGGGTTAGTGTTGCACTAGTTGTGTAGCTTATTATTGGGAAAATAATAGGGAAAAACTTTTTTCCCCCAAAAAATGTCCTCTTTTATATGTATTTTTTAAATACTAAAATGTAAATAATTTTTATGTATATGGTATCAAAAGAAAGCTCTAAGTGTCCTTTAAAAAAACAACATATAGCTTGTATGGGTACGTTTAATGAGAGAGAGGAAAATTATGTTTCAAAAACCGCGTATTAAAAATTGAAAAACGATCTGGTCCTTGGCCTTGGAAAATCCCTGGTCCTTAAAGGGTAAACCATGTGAGTTTTGGTGTTTTTCTAACTGGTGTCATTCTGAAAAAAACTGTGTATAAAGGGCCAGTTCCTCCTATGGTGTTTGAATTTCTTTTTTCAGGTATGTGCGGTGATCTGCCGTATCAGTTTTTTTCTCATCATCTCATCCCATCTTCTAAAAAACCGCAATCGAAGTATAATGGCTCTATTGCTGTAGCAACAGTATAATGAAAACGGTTATTCTTGGCAGAATAAAAGGATTTGACCTGTCAGGGCTGATGCTGGAAACTTTTATGGTATAAAGTGTTCTCCTCACACAGACAGAAGCTGACAGGCTGCTCGACGCGTTTCGCACATCAGAGAATGCCTGTGTGCACAAGAGTAACCCATAAAAACACACACAACTGAAGTGATTACTCACCTCACCTATGAATCAACTCTACATCCCACCTGTACTATTACATGAATTACATTGTCCGCTGTATATAAACTGCTACACGTACATATGCCTTCCAACTGTCCCGCTTGACAATGGATTGTCCCAGATTTGAGGCACTGTCCTGCTCTACCTCTTTCCTGCGGTCCTGATCTCATTCTCCAGTGTCTGAGTTACTGCGAAATCATTGGCTGCCAGCGCCAGTTTCAGTGACAGCACTCCGTGCATGCGCGGTAGTGCTGACACTCCACCTCTAAAGCTCCGTCCCCGGTACCCCAATTAACCACGGGTTAGCGGTTGGGAGGTATCCATACTTACGGATGTGGATGGTACCTGGAGTTTTGGAACCCAATGTCCACAAACTCAGCTGCCTGTATCACTATACAAACAGTCCTGCCTCTCTCTGCTTGCCATCCTTATTGGATGCCACTTCATTTTGAGACCTCAGTAAAAATATTTTCCATATAAAATGACAGGAGCAAAAATAAGTGAATTTCACATGTATTAGACAAAATATACAACATACAGAAAATAAGTGACGCGGGACTGTTTGAGTGTCAAGAAATGAGAAGTATATTGGTTGGTCTAGTACTAAGGTCTCAAGAATGCTGAACATACTTTCATTAGTCCCTGGCCTTATCTGGAAGACTACTCCATGCATCCACTACCCTCTAAATAAAGTAATATTTTCATTAGTCCCTGGCCTTATCTTATATCTAGGATAGCCTTATACCTATCCCACACATGCTTAAACTCCTTCACTGTATTAACCTCTACCACTTCTACTGGAAGACTATTCCATGCATCCACTACCCTCTCTGTAAAGTAATACTTTCATTAGTCCCTGGCCTTATGTTATATCTAGGATAGCCTTATACCTATCCCATGCATGCTTAAACTCCTTCACTGTATTAACCTCTACCACTTCTACTGGAAGACTATTCCATACATCCACTACCCTCTCAGTAAAGTAATACTTTCATTAGTCCCTGGCCTTATGTTATATCGAGGATAGTTGTATACCTATCCCATGCATGACCAATAGCTCCTCCTCTACCATTTATGCTGGAAGACTATTCCATGCACCCACCACCCTCTCAGTAAAGTAATACTTCATTAGTCCCTGGCCTTATCTGATATCTAGGATAGCCTTGTGCCTATCCCACACATGCTTAAACTCTTTCACGGTATTAACCTCTACCACTTCGGCTGGAAGGCTATTCCATGCATCCACTACCCTCTCAGTAAAGTAACACTTCCAGATATTACTTTTACCCCTCTGCCCTTCTAATTTAATAATAGGCCCACTTATTGTAGTAAAGCAATACATTCGGGTCTATTCACTAAAAATAAATGGTGGTGAACTAACAAAAGAGTACCAACAGTCATGCATGCAAAGACAGACATTTTATTTTACAATCATTTTCATCTTAGTTCACTCTCTGCTTTTTATAGCCATTGATCAGATGACCGGTAAACATACACGTTTGCATTATTTTATTGTCAATTAGATTAAAAACTGAAGCAATTTGCCAGTTTGGAAAAGCAGTTATTTTAAACAAAACAGTGTGAAGCATCCTCAGTGTGCACATGAATAAAAGATAAGCACAGATAGAACAATGTATGCTTTAGAAAATTAAGTGTGCAAAAGTTGAGTATTTATGTACACACGGCATTTTATGGATTTTTCTACGTTGCTAATATCTCCATATCTTTTAAACATCTTTTAAACACAAATTTAAATAGTATACTTTGGTTAATGAACATTTTTTACGCAAGATACAATTAACTGCGAACATTTACAGATCCTTTATTCCATTCTGTGTTTAAAACTGATAAAACTCTTTAATAGAAAAGTTCTAGTGGGGTAAATTGATGGAAAAGCCATCTACTAAAAACTCGACGGTAGAGTTGAGCGGACGACACCTGGATGTTCGGGTTCGGTCAAACTTCGGAAAAAAGTCCGGGTTCGGGGTTGAACTTGACCCCGAACTTGACCCCGAACCCCACTGAAGTCAATGGGGACACGAACTTTTGGCCACTAAAATGTCTCTAAAAAAGTCCTGGAAAGGGCTAGAGGGCTGCAAAATGAAGTAAAATGTGGGTGAGTGTCCCCATTCATACTAATACATCAATTGACCTATTCGGATGAATGGGGACTCTATTTCGGTTTATAGAAAGTCAATAGCATTACATGTATTCCATAAGCTGAAAGTCTATAAAACGAAAGACATTCAGTTTATAGACTTTCGATTTATAGAATAGCAATAGCAATAGCACGCATGCGCGGTCACGCTGTCACAAAACCAGGCAGCACTGTGCATGCACAGTATTCCTTCTTTGGTGTCATAGACACCAGAGAACAGATGAAGAACATAGTGTTGCAGTTTTAATTTCCGCTGTTCTGACGAACTCTATTTATGTTCCGAAATGTGGGGCTGAGGTAGAGCTCAGTGGGACCAGGGCCGTATTTAACACTGGGCAAATGGGGCAGCTGCCCCGGGCCCACATATCCCCAGGGGACCCAAAGCATTTGCCCCATGGGCCCCCTGCCATCACGCTTCCCAGTGGCATCACGCAGGGGATGAGGACCGCACCGGGTGACACCACCAGTGGCGGTGACACTCATGCTGCCGGCATCCCCTTCAAGAGCTTTGTGCTGATGAACCTTTTTTTGGCTGCTGAAATAAAAAAATAAAACAAGGGCTGTATTTCCCTCCTCCAAGCCGGAGGCAAGATTGCATGGAGGAGATGGAAGGGACACAGAGCAGCTAGGGGTTCTTACTGGGGAAGGGGGGAGGAGGGTCGCATATTAATGGGCAAATTGACTGTGGCATATTAATATCAAAATAATACTGGCACGTTAATGGCAAAAGTAATACTGGCATATTAATGGACAAACTAACACTGATAAAATAATATAATTAATACAGTTAGAAAAAAAACTGTGAAATTGCAAAACAAAATTATGAGAAAAAACAAAATGAGGACCATAAACGAGGAAGGAAACTGATCACAGTAAAAAAAAAAAACGCTGATCAACAAGGGAAGGGTTAACTTTTTCAAACAAGAATTTTTTTTTTCTTCCTTTCAATTGCCTGTCATTCTCTGTACTTCACAAACAGTATGTGAAGTACAGGGAGTGAATTGGAGGCAAAATCAGTGTATATACGCATTTAACATATAACATAGAATGTATTACTAAGTATTTTGATAATTATAGATTTAACTTTTTTTTAATATATAATACATGTTAAAAATAGTTTATAAATTTCACATCCATAGTTATCAAAATGCTTAGTACCACATTTTACAAAATTGACAAATACAGACAGACATCCAGTATATAGATTTTTTTAGTCAGACTGAAAGCAATTTCCCAAACTTATACTAGTTTTATGTCTGAGCTGTGGAGCTGTGAAATTCGTCCATTCGTTATAGCATTACAATACACAGGGCCAATACTTGCCAGGTTCATGGGGTGCACCACGCCTGGGGGCGTTCTGTCTGATGGACGCATCAGTGGCAGATGATCACAAGGATCCGCCCCCTTGCGCTCAGCTCCGTTCCTCACACTCAGACCAGTCTCCTCAAACATAGGGACCAATAGCTCCGCAATCTGTAGCTCCTTGACTCCTCCTGCAAATCTTCCCTCTGTGCTGCTACAATCTGGGTTTATGGACTGCTAGGTAAGCACAATATCAACTGCTAGGTAAGCTGGGACAAGACTATTTTATGTAAAAAAAAGATTACAAATGCAATTCTTTTCTAATATAAACTGAGTGTGAGTGTGTGTGAGTGGCAGAGTGTGAGTGTGTGTGAGTGGTAGAGTGTGTGTGTATGTTAGGGGCAGAGTGTGTGTATGTGGCAGAGTTTGAGTGTGGGTGTGTGTCAGAGAGTGTGTGTGTGTGTGTGTGTGTCTGTGTATGTGTGAATATTAATAGAAACTTTTATTAATTACTATTATTCATATTGAATGTGATAATCAAGTGTGAAATTAAAAACAATGCTATCATCTCATATTATTTCTATTTTCACACTAGATTATCACATTCAATATGAATAATAGTGATCCATCGTTATATAGTCTTTATATTGATGGCAATAAAAGTCCATACACATGGCATTACACATCCCATGTACCTGGTTATAGTATTAAACCCATACATTATGAATGAATGAGCTGCTCATTATATCATGGGCTTTACTCATGAAAGAGAGAATTGCAGGGAAGTGAGATGGGAATTTCAAACTTAAGGCCAAAGTAGCAGAGCTGGAAAAAGACAGTCAGAGTCATAAGATTACATACAATAACTTAAGCCCAAATTGAAACGAATTTAGAATTTCGACATATCAGAGTGGCTGTCGGCGTCCAAATGGACGAATGAATTTCGTTCATTTAGCATTCATTCATTCAGCTTAGTTAATTTTTTAGTTTTTAGTTTTTCATTTATGTTATTCAGACAAATGGACCAAAAGACTATTTTCGTTCGAAAAAGTATTTGTCGGAAAACGAATGCACATGTCTAGTGTATGTTATAACACCAGCTGCTGGCAACTGAAATCATAAATACGTAATGAAAGAAAAGGTAAATCCTGGAAGATATTCCGAGGGTAGTCACAAGAGCTGAAATGGTAGATGTGGGTAAATTATGTCAACCCTGAGATACTTTATCTGGTGTGAGTAAAGTGAGCTTTTATACTTGGTCCTCTGCCCAAGGAAGCCAGGTGCCAGACACAGGAGCAGACTAACTGTCTCTATAGTGCACTGGAAGTTCTTGAGGTGTGGAAGGATGTTACCTGCAGAGGATTTGGGGGAATAATTCCTGTCAAAACTATTTTCTCTCTAGTGAAGGTAACCAGTAATGGAGAAAAGATTTTAAATAAAAAAAAAAATGAACCTTAATGAAACAAAAGTTTTAATTTATAGGGATAATGAGAATACGCGCAGTTAAGCCAGATGGGTCGCACCTTTCTATCAAACGGGCTGCATTTGGCCCGTGGTTTGCACATTGGCCCCTGAACTAAAACAAACACCAACTCATTAGATCAGTCTAAAAGCATCTTCCAGATAAATTCTGAGAACAATTTCCAAGCACTTGAATTAAACAATTTATGAATCATTCTTGTTTTCTTTGCATAGGTTGATCTGAGCTGGAGTGTGTAGCAAGACCGGGGAAAAAGATAGAACCAAGATGGAGCAGCAAGGCTAGGGGGGAAAGTGCCCAGACTCTGAACCCAGGGTCTCAGGAAGGTGTACTAGCACTGAAGGTATGTCAGCAAAATACATAAAATGGTCACCAGAGTGTATGTCTCCATCCCCAAATGATGATATCATCATCCCAAAATACCTAGCTAATGTCTTAATTTGGAGACAAATTAGTCTTTGAGCTGTCATCATTTGGGGACAGGAGAAAACCTATGCGTCCACTCTGACAGCCAACATGGCAGTGGCGAATTTGCCAGCAAATCTATAGATTAAGCGTTTGCACCTACATGGATAAGAACATGTCATCCACATGAGATGAGGATAACAGGTTCACTTTATGGTCTGGGCAAATAAGGTAGTACAGCACACTAAGAATTGACTTTTTTTTGGGGGGGACAGACATACAGATTTCAGAAATTTGTACCTTTCCAAGAAAAGTGCCAGGCAATGACGGATCAAGAAGGCTTAAGATGGAGTGCTAGGTCCACAATGGAGAAATGGAGCACAAGATGGAGTGCCAGGGCTACCATGACATAGCCACAGGCAGAATGCTATGTCTAACTATGAAGGCCAGATCTAGAGCACCAGAACCATGATTGGTCCATGAAGAGAGAGTTATTGACGGCAACATAGTTATTTGGAACTAGAACCTTGGATATTGCATGCAGTATTTCCAATAAGCTTATAGAGGCCAAAAAAGGCCTTGTTGTAGTCCAAAATACTGTGGAGTTAAGGGTACCCAGGATCTCATTGTGTCCGAGGGCCAGTCCCCATCAAACTGCCTCCATCTGGAGAGGGGTACTTACAGCAAAATGGTCCCTAGGCACTAGAACCTTGGATATTGCATGCATTATTTCCAATAAGGTAGTAGAGGCCAATAAAGGCCTATTTGTAGTCATAAATACTGTGGAGTTCCAGGTACCCAGGATCTCATTGTGTCCGAGTGTCACACACTGCAGCACATTAATACTAGTCACACACTGCAGCACATTAATACTAGTCACACACTGCAGCACATTAATACTAATCACACACTGCAGCACATTGCACATTAGTGGTAATCACACACTGCAGCACAATAGTGGTAATCATACACTGCAGAATATTAGTGCTAAGCTCACACTGCAGCGCATTAGTGCTAATCACACACTGCAGTACACTGCATTTTAGTGCTAATCACACACTGCAGTACATTAATACTAATCACACACTGCAGCTCATTAGTGCTAATCACACACTGCAGCACAATAGTGCTAATCATACACTGCAGAATATTAGTGCTAATCACACACTGCAGCTCATTAGTGCTAATCACACACTGCAGTACATTGCATTTTAGTGCTAATCACACACTGCAGTACATTGCTTTTTAGTGCTAATCACACACTGCAGTACATTGCATTTTAGTGCTAATCACACACTGCAGTACATTACATATTAGTGCTAATCACACACTGCAGTACATTGTATATTAGTGCTAATCACACACTGCAGTACATTGTATATTAGTGCTAATCACACACTGCAGTACATTGTATATTAGTGCTAATCACACACTGCAGTACATTTCATATTAGTGCTAATCACACACTGCAGTACATTGTATATTAGTGCTAATCACACACTGCAGTACATTGTATATTAGTGCTAATCACACACTGCAGTACATTGCATTTTAGTGCTAATCACACACTGCAGTACATTGTATATTAGTGCTAATCACACACTGCAGTACATTGCATTTTAGTGCTAATCACACACTGCAGTACATTACATATTAGTGCTAATCACACACTGCAGTACATTGTATATTAGTGCTAATCACACACTGCAGTACATTGTATATTAGTGCTAATCACACGCTGCAGTACATTGCATTTTAGTGCTAATCACACACTGCAGTACATTGTATATTAGTGCTAATCACACACTGCAGTACATTGCATTTTAGTGCTAATCACACACTGCAGTACATTGTATATTAGTGCTAATCACACACTGCAGTACATTGCATTTTAGTGCTAATCACACACTGCAGTACATTACATATTAGTGCTAATCACCCACTGCAGTACATTGTATATTAGTGCTAATCACACACTGCAGTACATTGCATTTTAGTGCTAATCACACACTGCAGTACATTGCATTTTAGTGCTAATCACACACTGCAGTACATTGCATTTTGGTGCTAATCACACACTGCAGTACATTGCATTTTAGTGCTAATCACACACTACAGTACATTACATATTAGTGATAATCACACACTGCAGTACATTGTATATTAGTGATAATCACACACTGCAGTACATTTCATATTAGTGCTAATCACACACTGCAGTACATTGTATATTAGTGCTAATCACACACTGCAGTACATTGTATATTAGTGCTAATCACACACTGCAGTACATTGCATTTTAGTGCTAATCACACACTGCAGTACATTGTATATTAGTGCTAATCACACACTGCAGTACATTGCATTTTAGTGCTAATCACACACTGCAGTACATTACATATTAGTGCTAATCACACACTGCAGTACATTACATATTAGTGCTAATCACACACTGCAGTACATTGTATATTAGTGCTAATCACACACTGCAGTACATTGCATTTTAGTGCTAATCACACACTGCAGTACATTACATATTAGTGCTAATCACACACTGCAGTACATTACATATTAGTGCTAATCACACACTGCAGTACATTGTATATTAGTGCTAATCACACACTGCAGTACATTACATATTGGTGCTAATCACACACTGCAGTACATTGTATATTAGTGCTAATCACACACTGCAGTACATTGCATTTTAGTGCTAATCACACACTGCAGTACATTGCATTTTAGTGCTAATCACACACTGCAGTACATTACATATTAGTGCTAATCACACACTGCAGTACATTGCATTTTAGTGCTATTCACACACTGCAGTACATTACATATTAGTGCTAATCACACACTGCAGTACATTGCATTTTAGTGCTAATCACACACTGCAGTACTTTGCATTTTAGTGCTAATCACACACTGCAGTACATTAGTGCTAATCACACACTGCAGTACATTACATATTAGTGCTAATCACACACTGCAGTACATTACATATTAGTGCTAATCACACACTGCAGTACATTACATAGTAGTGCTAATCACACACTGCAGTACATTACATATTAGTGCTAATCACACACTGCAGTACATTGCATATTAGTGCTAATCACACACTGCAGTACATTGTATATTAGTGCTAATCACACACTGCAGTACATTGCATGTTATTGCTAATCACACACTGCAGTACATTGCATATTAGTGCTAATCACACACTGCAGTACATTAGTGCTAATCTCACCCTGCACCATATTGCTCACTAGTACTAATTACACACTGCAGTATATTAGGGATAATCACACACTGCAGTATATTAGGGATAACCACACACTGCAGCACATTGCATATTCTTGCTAATCACACACTGCCAACATTGCATATTGAATTTGCTTGTAATAACAGAATCACATTCTTTCAGTGCCAGCAAAGTGTTCAATGCCTCCTCTAGCAGTCAAAGGGTTCAAAAATAAAACATTTTTTTTTTTTTACCAGTGCTCCAGCTCTGTTCTGTAACATCCATGTTGACAGTGCAATGTGCTGAAGGATTCGGCAACTGACATTTTCATTAGATTCTATGAATGCTTACTGGTCCATGTTAATCCAAGAATTATTAATCCAACAATGGAATATGAACTGGGTAATTTTCTCTCTTTTTATTGTCAGCCGAGATGGAACATTATGATTTTAACAAACATTAAAAAAGCCCTTAATAATATGTTGCATTTATTATGCAGATACACTGCTGTGTGATATTAGATGGTTATATGTTGAGACATCCAGGAGTGAATCAAAACCTCTGCTGGCTTTGAATCATCCTCTTTTGCAAATGAGAATAAAAGTTATTTTCTGCACTGATGACATATGTATTTATATTCATGGACTCATTTAAAAAAAAAAAATGTTCACTTCATAGGCTATTACTCAACAAATCAGCATATCTAGATCCAAGGTCATGTGAATGACGTTTGGGAGGTTTAAAAAAAATATATAGGAACATGAGTACTGTGAAGAGAAGGCACTAGTGTAGAAGAGATGTATATAACTCTAGATGAGGTGGAATAACAATCTATACAACCCAAAGACATAGGAACCTCACTAAAGGTGAGGAACTTAACTGTACATTTTTCTTATAATAAATTATATTATCAAAATAATGGCATCTAAACAATTAGCATTATGGGGGGCATTTTAATTGAGTTAAGTGACAGTTAAAAGTCTGGAAAGTCATTTGGAATAAAACATATAGTATTTTAGATACAAAATATAATATATAAACAGGGGAAAACTGTTAGGCCTCAATTGGCCCTGTCTAATACACAGTTACATTTTTAAACATTGACAAAACGATCATGTCACCTCACCTGTGCCTCCCTTTCACTAAAAAGATCCCTAAAATTGAGTTGCAGTTGAGTTGTGGCAAGATGAGCACTTCATCTCACTGATTTAAACATGTGGTCTATTCACTAAAAGTTGAGGTGAGATTAGGTGAGTTGAGGTGAGATTAGGTGAGTTGAGGTGAGATTAGGTGAGATGCACATTTCATCTCACCAATGTATCTTTACCTTAAGCAGGGACAAACCTTTCGAGTTTGCCAAGCAGGGGAAACTCACTAGGTTTGTCTCCGTACAATGTCCAGCTAAACTAGAGAGATGGAATGTTCACCTCACAGCAACTCTCCCAATCTCATCTCAACTCACCAACAACTCCTTTCAGTGAATGGCCCCCACTGTGCAGAGACAAACCCGGCGAGTTCCCCCTCCAAGAAGAACTCAATTGCAACAATGCAATGTTAAATAGTGAAGGCAAACTTAATATCAGTACGATGGTTACTAAATAATAAAGGGTCAAAATGTTCTGCTATGCTGTAGGGATTTTGTTTTTAATTTTTATTTTTTATTATACCAAAAACGTCGATGTTAGATTTGGAATCGCAAAGAATGTAGAGTTAGTTTTACTTTTCTTTGCAATTCCAGCGATGGCCACAGGCAGGGCCGTCTTTAACGCGGGGCAAACGGGGCAGCTGCCCTGGGCCCAGTTACTCCTGGGGGGCCCCAAGGCAGCTGTCCCGTGGGCCCCCAGCCCCTGCTTGCCGCTTTACAGGCATCTAACTGGCACAATATTACTGGGCATCTGACTGGCACAATATTACTGGGCATCTGACTGGCACAATATTACAGGCATCTGACTGGCACAATATTGCAGGCATCTGACTGGCACAATATTACAGGCATCTGACTGGCATAATATTACAGGCATCTGACTGGCACAATATTACAGGCATCTGACTGGCATAATATTACAGGCATCTGACTGGCACAATATTACTGGGCTCTGAATGGTACAATATTACTGGGCTCTAAATGGTACAATATTACTGGGCTCTGAATGGTACAATATTACTGGGCTCTGAATGGCACAATATTACTGGGCTCTAAATGGTACAATATTACTGGGCTCTGAATGGCACAATATTACTGGGCTCTGACTGGCACAATAATACTGCGCTCTGAATGGCACAATATTACTGGCATCTGAAAGGCACAATATTACTGGCATCTGAATGGCACAACAATTATGGCATATGTGTGTGTGTGTGGGGGGGTAACATCGCGATGGATGGCGGGATTGCATGAAGGGGAGGGGGCAGGGTCCAGGGGGCCCAATCAAATGCTTGCCCAGGGTCCAATCACTATTAAAGACGGCCCTGGCCACAGGGAGGCTTTGTTACTGTGATAAACCATTCCCATTGGCCCAGGATTGTGCAGGCTCCCCCGCACATTCTCTGGAGTATCCACCCAGTTCTCTTTATTGTGCTTCTCTGAGCACTTACTTCAGTTGGGCAGGCAGCCTACCTACTAGCACCAGAGCATGGCAGGTGGCCACAAGTTCAATCCTCTGGCCTTTCTACAGTGCTCCCTCGGTCTATACTTGGCTGGAATTGTATGACTGTCTCTTTCAGGTGGAAGGTTATTTTAGTCACTCGGCTTCAACCCTCAACAAAGCCTGGGCTGGACTCTGCCGAATAGAGATACTGCAACACAGGAACCATAACACCCTGTGCAGAAAAAATTCCCATATTTTATGGGCAGATTGATAAAAATGTGTCCTGCGGCCAATGTTACGTCTATAGAGGCAATAGCATGGCTGGTATTTTGGGGATGAAAATGGTGGCAATCCTATGGGCAAACAGTTGAGCGCACCCCAACTCAACTCTCACTGGTTGTGTTTTTCTCAACAGGATAGACAATGGACAACTCTAGGTGCTACACCTAGCCAATTTATATTGAGCAGATCCAAAGTTGTACTAGTGCAGCTAGATTAGCGGCACATCTTGAAAACGTCATCATATCAATGCTTACAAAGTTGCCATTGGATGTTAAATAATTTGAACGGCACTACCATCAATGTAGATATGGGGTGCAGAGTAAGTGATAGAGGTGAATGTATCCAGGTGCTTGATTATCAACTGGAGCACCATTTGTACATATACAGCTTTTCCCTTAGTAAACCTGGTGTTGTAGCCTGATACTGTACTAACCAAAACTGTACCTGATTGGTAAATTCAGTCAGTGAAGAGAAGAGTAAGGACAAAGAAGAAAAGGAACAATCATAGTGTAATATCAGGTGTAAATGTGTTCTGAAAGTGATAGGTTCTTTATTTTTGTTCAAAATGGTCCGAGTGGGCTTCCTAAATCGACAGAAGTCCAGGAAAACCCAAACGTGACCACCTAGAACAGGGGTGTCCAAGTTTTTGTGCAGAGGTTCACTTCACCAAAAATGTATGTGTATATACACACACACACAGAGATACGTACATACACACACACACAGACACAGAGAGATACTTACATACACACACACACAGACACAGGGAGATACTTACATACACACACACACACACACACACAGAGATACTTACATACACACACACAGACACACACACACAGACACAGAGAGATACTTACATACACACACACACACACACACACACACACACACACACATACACACAGAGATACTTACATACACACACAGACACAGAGAGATACATACACACACACACACACACACACACAGAGATACTTACATACACACACACACACACACACACACAGATACTTACATACACACACACACACAGATACTTACATACACACACACACACACACACACACATACTTACATACACACACACAGAGAGATACTTACATACACACACACACACACACACACACACAGATACTTACATACACACAGACACAGAGAGATACTTACATACACACACACACAGAGATACTTACATACACACACACACACACAGACACAGAGAGATACTTACATACACACACACACAGACACAGAGAGATACTTACATACACACACACACACACACACACACACACAGAGATACTTACATACACACACAGACACAGAGAGATACTTACATACACACACACACACACACAGAGATACTTACATACACACACACACAGACACAGAGAGATACTTACACACACACACACACACTTAGACACACACAGACACAGAGAGATACTTACACACACACACACATACACACACACAGAGATACTTACTTACACACACACACACACACACACACACACACACACACACACACACACACACACACACACACACACTAACACACATGCACAGACACAGAGATATACTTACACACACAGGTTTCTTTTTTAATGGGACTGCGCAGTCCAAATGGAACTCCTCCTCCATGCACCTCCAGGTGCGCGTCAGTATTCCCTCCCCCTGACCCTTGCATATCACGTCATGCGCAAGGTGGAGAAGGTATGCGCACCGCACTACATGAGGTGCTCTGACAGGGAACTTAGTTCCCCGATGGTTCTTTTCCCATGCGGCTGGAGGTGCGGTCACCCCTGCAGATCTCAGACGAGCCGCATGTTGGACACCCCTGACCTAGAACATGAAAGAGCTACACACCATTTTCCCGTGCCCAGATAAGACAACTTTTCAGTAGAGTTACTACAATCATAACTCAAACCCACAACATCTAAGTGTATCCCAGCCAACTTCTCAGTATGAAAATAGACATTGTTATAAGCCAGTTCACAAAGGGTAAACTCTTAAAGCGACAGAGAGATTAAACAGCCTTTCAATAACCTTTGCTGTTGAGCAAACTGTGTCCTTTACAAGCTATGGTAGAGATTCTTATGAAGTGTTGCACAGGTATTTGTTACTGGAAGAAGTAGCAGGAAACAAAGCTGGTTGACTAACTTCATTCCTTTTGATCTTAACGGCAATAAAATTCCTTATGGCCACGTAGACCTATAAACACCCACGTGCACAGAGCCATTCACATTTCCACTTTCCATTCATGAAAATGAGCCTGATAAAGCAATGGACAACAGGTTTGTACAACAGATCCACGAAAAGTCCCAAAAAACTTGTATTAAATTTGTTTTTCTTTTTTTTTTTGTGCTAACAATAGAAAAAACGATTAATCCCTTAGTAACCATATTGTTTTAAAAATGTTAAACCCTTCGCGGCAATGGCGGTGTTTGTGTTTAGCTGTAATTTCCCTCTTTGGAAAAAAATCATAAAATATGATGAAACATAAAAAAAAAAAAAACATTTTGACCTGAAAAATTCTTTACACAGTTACAAACAGTGAACAAGACCCCATCTAAATAGTTCCTTATATTTGTCCTGAGTTTAGAAATACCAATGTTTACATGTTTTTCTGTTGATTATAGGACAATAACCAAAAGTAACATTTTTTAATTTCATAATTATTTTCTCCTTCAGTGACCTACCCTAAAATTAACCCTAGCACCCATAGCACTATCCCAACTATAACCCTAACTCTAACAATAGCCCTAGATCTAGAGTTAATTATGGCTGACTGTTTGGAGTGGTATCCTTCCATCCTGGCAGCTTTTCGTGATGTACCTGGGATTTCCATTGTCACAAGGGGGTTAAAAACTGGAAACGACTTTTACAAGGTTAAAATGAGAACATTGTACACAATGAGAAGTTGTACACAGCCACCTAGTCCTGCCCACTCGTTATACACAAGAAAAGAGCCAATATGAGAGCAGGGGAGTATCTTATGACATCATCATGCAGGCTCTGGCCATAGTTGTAAAGTGAGACTTGGTGGAAGATTCTGGAGAATGTTGCATCATGGGCAAAATTCTCAAAATGGATGCTGGAGATAAACCCTAATTTTATTTTTAACTTTTATATGCAAATAATTGCACAGGTAATCTGTAAGTGGTAGTGTCCCTTTAAGTCTGAAATTCCCTTGTGTATAACCTGCCCTTCCCTCTTTCATGAATAAAGACCTGAGATAAGCTTGTAATGCAGTGCAATGCCCAACATGTAGTATAATCAGCTAAATTAATCTTATTGTCCTCACCCATGGCATTGTTAATAATGCTTTTTCTTTTATTACAGTTTGGTATTGGTTTTATATCATTTTGCATACAGACAGTTACATTAGTGTATTTATTGGCCCACGTTCTGATTTTCAGGATATTTGTTGGTACATCCTGAGCCGATGCTACATCCTGCTTCATCGGAAATCCCTGACAGCTCTGCACTTTCCATATTATTAGAGCATCTTAAAGAGACGGTTTAATTCTCATAGAAACTCTCTGTGACTGACAGCTGGCCTACAAAACGAGGGGGGGGGGGGGGTCTTTAAATGGAACGCACTGTCCTCTGTACGCAGCCTGAGAATTATTTGATAATGCTTCAGTGCTTTATTACTCGAGAGTTATACTGCCAAAGACTAAAAAAAAATAATGAAAAATGTGATAATGAGTCAGCAAACATTAAATGGCCCCTAAAAAGTACTTAGTACGAACTACCCCAATGCAATTATATCTGAATATACACCTCGCTGTCCAACACAAATTAATATGCTATACATACTAGAAGGGACACTGATGGAATCCAGCCAGAGGAAAAAGATGATACCTGCATTTTACCTCCCCCCTGTGTCCATATCGGGAACTGCATCTATTTAAGGGAAACTGATCCCTACTTTAGCCTGGTGAAGCTCAAATTAGTTTTTCCTATTCCAATAATAATTTAGCTTTTTTTTTCCCATTCCAAGAAATTCCCATTTCTAGTTAGTCTTCCTTAGAGGAAGACATAGCATCAATCTATAGACCAAGTCAATGAGTTAGCATCTTCAGGGACTTGAAATGCGTTGGACTCCTCCCCCCCCCCCCAACACACACATGCTGTTCTATTATTTTCAATAAAGTTGTTTTAATCATGTGATCATTTTGTTAGGAGAATTGCAAGCAAATGACTAAATTAGGAGACACAAGTGTAATAAATGTGTCTGTGGAGTCTCCATTTTATGACATCACCTGTGGCCTGATATGCAAATCACACATTTCCCATTGAAAAGCAGATCATTTTCACAAATTGTTTCTCTTACAGTTTATATGTATAGATCATTTTTTTTATCCTCTACATGCACAGTAAAAACAATGTTTGGGTGATACAGTCCCTTTAAAGGGACACTACCACTTATAAGGTGTAACTAGATAACCTGGTCATTTAAAACAAACACATATATAAATCATATGGCACTGTTTGTTTGTTTTTATAAGACTGAAAAAATTGCAAATAAAAGGAAAAATAAAATTAGGTATTTATCTCCAGCATCCATTTTGAGAATATTTCCCATGATGCAATATCATCCAACATCTTCCAGCCAGTCTCACTTTACAACTGTGGCCAGAGCCTGATTCCATAAGATACTCCCCTGCTCTCTTCCTGGCTCCTGAGTATCATAGTGGGCATAGGGTTGCCACCTGGCCGGTATTTTACCGGCTGGCCGGTAAAATATTGTCATCAGGCCAATGTTAAGTCTATGGAGACAGTACCAAGGCCGGTATTTTTTTGAAGAAAAGATGGCAACCCTAAGTGGGCAGGACTAGGTGGCTGTGTTCAACCTTTTTTACCTGCCTTCCAACCCAAAGTGAGGCGATTGACCTGATCAAACAGGATCATAACTCCGCCCCCATGTGATGTAATAGTTACATTAGCCTCCCATTCAGTGCAAGTCTATGGTCAGAATTCTGACTTATAGACTGCATTCTGTGTCCCCAGCCGCAAAGTGAGATATACTAGTGCTGTAACGTCACTGAGGGGCAGCACCCAAAATACTATAATTCACAAAATGGCGGCGCCCAGTCACTCTTGTTTAGTTACATATTTTATATTAGTTATTAGTATGGAAGAGCTGAGGCCATTTTACACCTGCAACATTCTACTAGCCTTCTCCCACATTCTCCCTCTCTATAATTGTTCCTGTTACTGACCTGATTCGTTTCCAGCTTGTCTATTCTTTTGAAAGGTGATGCTTTGTTTGTACTATGCTTTTTTTCCCATACTGATTTATGCATTCCATGCTTGTGTAACAGTTTGGAACTGATCAGGTTCTGATTGAATGAAGAACATTTCAAGGAAGTGACTCATCTACCTTTTCTTTCCTGGTTAATTGCAGCTGTCATGCACACATCCCTAGGGCAGCTGTTGCATTGTTTGCCTGGGGATTGCTGTACAGCTGGCATCCATGTTACACCTTTGTATTCCATCAATGCAAATCCAACTGATCTTCTGCAGAAGGGAATTTTTAACATGTGCATGCAAGAATGATTCCTAGTCTGATCCCAGCTACTAAGGCCACAGTTTGATATGTTATCATTTGTACTAGGCAACAGAATCCTCAGGGTCGGTCCATGATGATATACAGATGTGTAGTAGGCAACAGAATTCTCATGGTCGGTCCATGATGATATACAGATGTATAGTAGGCAACAGAATCCTCAGGGTCGGTCCATGATGATATACAGATGTGTAGTAGGCAACAGAATCCTCAGGGTCGGTCCATGATGATATACAGATGTGTAGTAGGCAACAGAATTCTCATGGTCGGTCCATGATGATATACAGATTTATAGTAGGCAACAGAATCCTCAGGGTCGGTCCATGATGATATACAGATGTGTAGTAGGCAACAGAATCCTCAGGGTCGGTCCATGATGATATACAGATGTGTAGTAGGCAACAGAATCCTCAGGGTCAGTCCATGATGATATACAGATGTGTAGTAGGCAACAGAATTCTCATGGTCGGTCCATGATGATATACAGATTTATAGTAGGCAACAGAATCATCAGGGTCGGTCCATGATGATATACAGATTTATAGTAGGCAACAGAATTCTCAGGGTCGGTCCATGATGATATACAGATGTGTAGTAGGCAACAGAATCCTCAGGGTCGGTCCATGAGGATATACAGATTTATAGTAGGCAACAGAATTCTCAGGGTCGGTCCATGATGATATACAGATTTATAGTAGGCAACAGAATTCTCATGGTCGGTCCATGCTGATATACAGATTTATAGTAGGCAACAGAATTCTCATGGTCGGTCAATGGTGATATACAGATTTATAGTATGCAACAGAATTCTCAGGGTCGGTCCATGGTGATATACAGATTTATAGTATGCAACAGAATTCTCATGCTAGGTCCATGATAATATATTGATTTGTAGTATGCAACAGAATTCTCATACTAGGTCCATGATGATATACAGATTTATAGTAGGCAACAGAATTCTCATGCTAGGTCCATGATAATATACAGACTTGTTGTAGGCAACAGAATTCTCAAGGTAGGCCCATGATGATATATATCTTTGTAGTACGCAATAGAATTCTCAAAGCAGACCGATGATGATTTAAAGATTTATAGTAGGCAATAGAATTCTCAAGGTCGGTCCATGAAGATATATATTTGTAGTAGGCAACAGAATTCTCATACTAGGTCCATGATGATATACAGATTTGTAGTAGGCAATAGAATTCTAAAGGTAGGCCCATGATGTTATATCTTTGTAGTAGGCAATAGAATTCTCAAGGTAGACCCATGCTGATTTAAAGATTTGTAGTAGGCAATAGAATTCTCAAGGTAGGCCCATGATGATATATCTTTGTAGTAGGCAACAGAATTCTCATACTAGGTCCATGATGATATACAGATTTGTAGTAGGCAATAGAATTCTAAAGGTAGGCCCATGATGTTATATCTTTGTAGTAGGCAATAGAATTCTCAAGGTAGACCCATGCTGATTTAAAGATTTGTAGTAGGCAATAGAATTCTCAAGGTAGACCCATGCTGATTTAAAGATTTGTAGTAGGCAATAGAATTCTCAAGGTAGGCCCATGATGATATATCTTTGTAGTAGGTAGGTCCATGATGCCTTCTACTGCACTAGTGAATGTGTGACTTGTAGTCAGTATTTTGCCACTGCTAAATTGCACAGCGTGCACAAACACAACACCGTTATTTCCTATAACCCGTTAATGTAATGCTAGGGAGCTGACTTGTAATAGTCACCCCCGTCTCTAAGCATCCCCCCAAAAAATAAAAATTAATGTCAGAGGCTTCTCTCTGGCCCCATTAAATAATAAATAAAAGCGGCCTTTTGTGGCCGCAAGCTGTCACGATGACCACGGCCACTGATAATTAATTGTGAAAGGCCCAGTGTATGCCTGCAGCCTCCTAACATCATATGCTAGCTTCAGCTAGGCAGTGACGGCGCAGCCACGCATGCTTAATAGCGCTGTCACTCACCTCCCCAGACTCCGCCCCCAGCATCGCGAGGGAAATGTTGGGCGGTATGCAACAACATTACGACGAAACATGGAAAGGCAGACACAAGATTAAATTGGTATTGTAATATGTTTGTAAGGGACATTGCCTTTGATTACAATTTATTAAACCACGCACAGACAAAATGTTAGTACAAGCACACCAATATCCATAACAAGGTCTGTGAAGGTCACATAGAACATCATTAAACTCTCCATCACAAAATCTAGTTAATGTCCCTTATGAGAAATGTTGATGCCCAGCCTTGTAAAATACTATATTATCCAAAAGATTTTTTTTTCACTTACATGCAACATGAACATGTGAGAAGGCGCACTTCTGACTTGGCTTTGGAGATAATTGGTAGATCTATGGTCATTAAATTTGCATGCTCCTCGACTGTCCTTTGCTTTGTGCGGGACAGTCCAGTTCTGGGGGAGACTATCCCGCTGAGGATGGGACAATGGGATTCAAAACTGCAATCCCACAGCCCTGATCACATTCTTTGAGACACCCCGAAGAATGCCTACTGTATATGACCGGCACAGCGACTCCCGCGCATGCGAAGGTTCGCTGGCACTAGACCTCCCAACCTCCACCCTCGACATCCCGATACCCAGGGGTGAAAGGTATGAATTTGCACTGAGGTTAAACATCTTCTGAATTTAAATTAAGAGAGACCAAAAAAAAAAAGCCTGGTTTTCTATGATTAGATACATTCCTGGGGCCTGAACTCAGACATAAATCCAAATCTCAACAAAGGGAATCACTCAGAGGGCTCGCTTCAGAGAAAATACCTCACAGAACAGATAAATACGGCATGCACAACGCATGATAATAGATTGTGACCAGGAGCGGTCTCTGAAGAGGTGAGATGAATGCTTATTTTACATCTGTTAACAGCTTTCTGAAAGTGATTAAAACATACACTGGATTAAATTTAAAATGTGTACACAATGACTAGGACACATTCAATCAATGTGTCTTTAAATCCCTGTAATGAAAACTAAACAACAAAAAAATTGGCAAACCTCAATGTGCAGGACGTGAGAGATGTGTTTTATTATGCCTGGAGCAAAGTTTGTTGGTGTCCTGATTCCAAGGGTGTGTAGATATCACGCAGAAATCAGAGGGCACTGTGTGCCTTCTCCCTGCTGATTCACATTTAATTGAAAGCTTTCACAACATTTGGACTTGTGTCCAAAAACTATCTGCACTAGAATGTATTGCTTCTTTCGTGTGATAAATGCACCAAGAGAAATGGCGTGGACATGTTTAGAATCTTGGGTCAGATTCATCTGATCCAAAATTCTAAACAATATGTCTGCCCCCTGATACAGCTATACACAGCAAAGACTGCTCAATAAAGTACTTTACATTTTTCCTTTCCTCAAAAACTTCTATTTACTATGGCTACACTGGGTATAATCTTTCATTTAACCCCTTAGTGACAAGACATTTTGACCTTGACTTCCCCTTGTTGACGAGGGCTGTTTTTACATTTCTGGGGTGTTTGTGTTTAGCTGTAATTTTCCTCTCTCTCACATACTGTACCCACACAAATTATATGTTGTTTTCATCATCACAAAAAGGGCTTTCATTAGATACCATTATGTTCATAATTTCTTATAATTTACTACAAAAAATCATAAAACATTATGAAAAAAAAAAAAAAAACACTTTGACTTAAAATATAATTTACACAAATGCAATCATTAAAAAAAGTCCCCATCCAAATAGTTTCAAAATATTGTCCTGAGTTCAGAAATATGCATGTTTCCATGGTTTTTCTGCAGTTTTTTGCACGTTATGGGACAAAACCTAAAATAGTGTTTTTTGTTTTTTTCCTATAATGACCTTTTGACCCCAACCCGAACCCTAAATTTAACCCTCACCCTAAATTTAACCCCAACTCTAACCCTTATGCTAACCTTAATATATTTTCATTTTAATTCAATATTAACCCTATCCCTATCAATGCTAACCCTAATTTAATTTTAATCCTAAAAGCTAACCTAACCCTAATCCTAAATTTCAACTAATTAAGTCTTTTGTTTTTCATTGTTTTTCATTTAAGGGCAGTCAAGCAACATATTCAGAGTGACAGAAGTGATTTTTTTGCACATCCGAAGCTCTGACAACAAGAGGGCACAGCCATATTGCCAGAGAATGCTCCGCAGAGCGATCGTGGGTGTCCCAGAGCCTGAATTTCGGTGCTGCCTATTGCCTTGACATCGAGATCATAGTGGTCTTCACAATTGTTGATCCCGAAAACCGCTCGTTTCACCACAGGACGTGTCAGGCGCGTCCACTGTCTGGAACAGAGTTCCCGGCTGGACGTGTCTGACACATCCATTGTCGCGAAGGTCTTGTTGGGTTTCTCCTGCAAGAAGAACAAAGTTGGCCACGGAATACATTTACAAACAAGTGAGGGATTTTTTACGGTTTAACCAATCATTATCAATGGTCAGCTGAGTACGAGGCATGCTGCACAGTGTTTAGTTTTTGCTTATTTCACTTCAACTCACCTTTAGCACTTGGGTGCCGCCAAGATTTTCATTTATCTTTTATCCTTCTGGATGAAAACACAATTTGTTTTGTCCGCAACTCATTAGTCTATTGACGCCTTCATTTCAGATGAAATGTGTTCCTTTTTGTTTGTTTTGGTATTCCATTCGGACAAATGTCAGTGTGCCAGATGTCATGCCAAAAGTTTGGCAGCCGAACTCCTCCGGCTTCTAATGGGGAGGGTCAAGGCTTATCTCTGGGCCATTTTAGGAGTACTTTCTGTAAGTACTCCCTATAGAATTGCGAAAAATTGCCAAAGTCCTACCGAAATGACCCGAAATTAAATAAAATGAATATAAATAAAAAAACTAAAATTGTATAAAGAAATAATAACATTTATTAAAATAAAATATGGGAAAATTGACACAAAGAAATATAAACAACACATTAATATAAACTAATAATAATATTATTACTTTTTATATATTATTGGTATATGTACAGTATATATATTATAGTAATATAAAACATTACAAATCATTTTTTTTTATTGGAATGGTAATAATTTTATAATATTACAATATAGAAGCAGTAACAAAACCACAAGTGAACAAAGTGTATAATATATAATAATATAGAGTCGCATGTACCAGGGGAAAAACATGAACCATAAGATTTTATCCTGGTGGAACCCGCTATAGCCCTTTGTCTGTGTGAGTCATACCTACCAAGATACATTTTAGTTGATTGCTCCTACAATATTAGACTATATCTTTTTTCACTTTTCTTCTCCTGTACCTGTGCCTTTGTGGTGTTGTAAATAGTTTTATCATGCACCATATGTATTACTGAAAAATTAATGATTGTCATTTTTTACATATGCTTTTACAGCATAAAGGCTGCAATTACAACGTCAGTAAACACAGCATGTAATATAATATACACATCGGATACACCACTTAGTAATAAAACGTACTAAATGGCCACGTA
The DNA here is from genome assembly GCA_036172795.1 of Pelodytes ibericus. Classification (NCBI taxonomy): domain Eukaryota; kingdom Metazoa; phylum Chordata; class Amphibia; order Anura; family Pelodytidae; genus Pelodytes; species Pelodytes ibericus. The sequence goes on from CM069859.1 coordinate 19,956,388, forward strand.
TACATATACACATAATTATATTTAATCTTATACATCACCATTACAGCATTTGTGGCATAACAATGCTGGTGATATCATGCCAGCTATAAGTTGCTGTCTTACCCTTACGCCGGGGCTTTGATGATGGAACGTGACCTCCCGATGCTCCATCTCAGAAGTCCTGGTGCAAGTGTCGGGCAGCATCAGGTGTCTGTGTGTGCCTTGGCAATCCTGGGAGGTGCTTTGGACATTCCGAAAGAAGCATTGGTAAGTCTGACAATTGGGAAGTCTGGGGACAGATTTGCAAGTTTGGGGATGGATTGGAAAGTCTGGGGGGCAGATTGGAGATTTTGGCAGCAGATTGGTAAGACTGAGGATGCATTGGCAAGTCTGGGGATGCATTGGAAAGTCTGGAGGGCAAATTGGCAAGTCTGGCAGCAGATTGGCAAGTCTGAGGATGCATTAGCAAGGATGGGGGCAGATTGGCAAGCGTGGGTGTAGATTGGCTAGTCTGACACTCTCCACGGTTTCACGTATGCAAGGGGGGCTTTGAACCTATCCCCAGCGAACACAGTGGTTTTACTTCTAACATTTTTTAATAATAATAAAAAAAAGGTGTGTCATCTGTAGATGTTATTCTGGAACAAATATGCCCTGGTTCAGGTATGCCATGCCCAGATCTTGGCATCCAAGACAATAGTTGGCACAACGTTTCCTAAATGAATCAACACGATTACATCACGAATGTATCCGTTCTAAAGAATGCAAAATCATTATGAAAGACATCTTCTATTAAGCAAGATCAATGAAGCTTGAAAATGTATCCACAAATAAAAAAAAATGCAACATTTTATGCCAAAGTCAATCTTAAATATGTGCAATGGGAAAAAGTCATTATTGAGTAAGTGTTAAATTAATTTATGAGAATACCTGGATTGAAGGACAGTAGGTATTTGAGTCCATTCATTTTTTTGGAACTAACTTTGAATTGTCATTGATCAGTGAAAAAGTTGATTGTAGGATTTTTGTGAAAATTCTTATTTCAAGGGCTCTATACTGCCAGCAACAGCTTCAAAACTGTAAATTGCATCCTTTGCAATATCCTATGACCAGTGTTAATTTTGTCGGCTAAAAATGTCAGTGACTAAAACTAAACAATTACAAAAAAGAGGGAGATCAACTGGATATTAGAGCAATATCTAATAAAAAGTAAGAAATAGATAAAGCAGTGACTGAGTGCAAGCCAAAGGGCAGTCCCTAACTGCCTACAACATAATAAATAAATAAAAAAGAGACACCAAATGTAGAAAAATATAAAATATAACTTTTAATCAAAAGAAATCTATCTGTCTGGGGTAGCTCCTCCAGAGGAAGGTTTTTAACCGAAACGTTGGGGTGCTAATCCTGGGTATTAACCTTACTGGTCTTTGTTAACATTGTGTAAGCCATTTTTCTTATTTTGTTTAGTTTTTTTATTTATTGTATGTTTTGTATTCAGTTGTTTTTGGCTTTGATTATGCCTTGTTGGTGATTTTTCACCATTGCTTCTTTTTTCTATTTGATAGATTTCTTTTGATTAAAAGTTATATTTTATATTTTTCTACATTTGGTGTGAAGTCTCTTTTTTGACTAAAACTAAACAACAAGTAAATAAAAAGTAAGTTAATAGGACTATTGCATTTACCTATTTGGACTTCTGGTTCTGGTTCACATGGATTTCTGGCAAAGCCCAGTCCCCTGACTCTATCTGTAGCTGGATTGGCTGAGACACAGGCTCCCTGTACCTGTCTGACCCCAGGAACAATGCCCTACAAATCCCTACATCTGATTCGCCTGGTACTGTCACATGAGTGTTTCCCTCCTATCTCCCTAGCAAGTTAACTTAACACTGTATAACAGCCTTCTCAGACCTGTTCCCTCCCATCTCTCTAGCAATATAACTTAACACTATGTAGCAGCCTTCTCAGACCTGTTCCCTCCCATCTCCCTGGCAAGTTAACTTAACACTATGTAACAGCCTTCTCAGACCTGTTCCCTCCCATCTCCTAAGCAAGTTAACTTAACACTATGTAACAGCCTTCTCAGACCTGTTCCCTCCCATCTCCCAAGCAAGTTAACTTAACACTGTGTAACAGCCTTCTCAGACCTATTCCCTCCCATCTCCCTAGCAAGTTAACTTAACACTATGTAACAACCTTCTCAGACCTCCTCCCTCCCATCTCCCTAGCAAGTTTACTTAATACTGTGTAACAGCCTTCTCAGACCTGTTCGCTCCCATCTCCCTAGCAAGATAACTTAACACTGTATAACAGCCTTCTCAGACTTGTTCCCTCCCATCTCTCTAGCAAGATAACTTAACAATATGTAACAGCCTTCTCAGACCTGTTCCCTCCCATCTCCCTAGCAAGTTAACTTAACACTATGTAACAGCCTTCTCAGACCTGTTCCCTCCCATCTCCCTAGCAAGTTAACGTAACACTATGTAACAGCCTTCTCAGACCTGTTCCCTCCCATCTCCCTAGCAAGTTAACTTAACACTATGTAACAACCTTTTCAGACCTGTAACCTCCCGTCTCCCTAGCAAGATAACTTAACACTATGTAACATCCTTCTCAGACCTGCTCCCTCCCATCTGCCTAGCAAGTTAACTTAATACTGTGTAACAGCCTTCTCAGACCTGTTCCCTCCCATCTCCCTAGCAAGCTAACTTAACACTATGTAACAGCCTTCTCAGACCTGTTCTCTCCCATCTCCCTAGCAAGATAACGTAACACTGTGTAACAGCCTTCTCAGACCTGTTCCCTCCCATCTCCCTAGCAAGCTAACTTAACACTATGTAACAGCCTTCTCAGACCTGTTCCCTCCCATCTCCCTAGCAAGTTAACTTAACACTATGTAATAACCTTCTCAGACCTGTTCCCTCCCATCTCCCTAGCAAGCTAACTTAACACTATGTAACAGCCTTCTCAGACCTGCTCCCTCCCATCTCCCTAGCAAGTTAACTTAACACTATGTAACAGCCTTCTCAGACCTGCTCCCTCCCATCTCCCTAGCAAGTTAACTTAACACTATGTAACAGCCTTCTCAGACCTGTTCTCTCCCATCTCCCTAGCAAGATAACGTAACACTATGTAACAGCCTTCTCAGACCTGCTCCCTCCCATCTCCCTAGCAAGATAACGTAACACTATGTAACAGCCTTCTCAGACCTGTTCCCTCCCATCTCCCTAGCAAGATAACTTAACACTATGTAACAGCCTTCTCAGACCTGCTCCCTCCCATGTTTACTTAACACTATGTAATAACCTTCTCAGACCTGTTCCCTCCCATCTCCCTAGCAAGTTAACGTAACACTACGTAACAGCCTTCTCAGACCTGGTCCCTCCCATCTCCCTAGCAAGTTAACTTAACACTATGTAACAGCCTTCTCAGACCTGTTCCCTCCCATCTCCCTAACAAGATAACTTATCACTATGTAACAACCTTCTCAGACCTGTTCCCTCCCTCACTGCTACTGGAGATGTAATCAACTAAATTTAAAACAATTCAGATTACTACAATTTTAGTCAAAAGCCTATGACCAAAAAAAAAAATCAAAATGTCATGCCAAAATTAACACTGCATTTCTTGCGAGAAGAGGTACCTATGTATGAAAATAGCTGCCATGCGTGAAATGTGATAAAGCTCACTCCAATAAACAGTCTCTGGTTTGCAGAGAATTAAATGTTTGTCATCGGTTGAAAAAGGTCTTTTCAGCCAACAGGTCTTTATTTCTCTGCGAAGAAAGGCTATTTATTGAAAGCAAATTCTATATTTGATTGAATTATTGTTTATCTGAAACAGAGTGTTTATTATGTATAATCGTTTTATGTGCATCATGTTGTATAGGATGACTTTTCTATATGTTTTATGTGAAATACATGAAGGTCAAGCAGTAGCAGTAATTAAGGATATGGGTGATATTTCATATTTACTAATTTCTTTATTTCTTACAATGAGAAGTGATGAAATGGAGGAAATCAAAGTTTCGGCAAGTCAGTATGACTCACTTATTCTCCCTTGAAGTAATTCCACAATCCAATGAAGTGTTAGTATAAAAATCATTGATTATTTAAAAAAAAAAGTAAAAAGCGACATTGGAGAGGTACCGTCTCACGCGTTTCGCCGTGAGGCTTAATCATTAACACTAAACCCTAAACGGAAGAGCGTCTGAGAACCTCCCCAAAGAAAAACATGTGTCCCATGGAGGATTGCTACGCCTACTAAAAAATAGCAAGACAAAAAATAGATTAATCCCTAAGTGGCAAGTCAAAGTTTACATATGTGGTAAACATTAAATAAACGTTAAATGTCCACATTTTCAATAATCATCAGGATAATAACAGAAAAACGACAGACCGTAGTATACGAGAATCCTTTCAGAGATCCTAGCAGAATAAGTCATGATTTAAAATCCCAATGGTAATTTAATTAAATGTGCCAACATTGGACACTTTGGATGTTTTGGATAGAAAAATGGAGAGAGAAAAGAGGGAAATGAAACCTACAACTCCACCATATATAAGCTGCTTGAGCCAATCGATATAGCACTTCAGTTCTCATACTTTATTTAAGCCCATAGGGACCCATTTTAAAAATCGAGTGGACTTCTCTTTTAGCCAGTTGTACATTTATCTCCCCTCCCCGGGAGCCATGTTTGCAGCATGCTATTCCTATGCTGGAGAAATATTTTAGATCTCCATTATTGTATGCTTGAAAATGACAATTAATGGGTGACTACTTATTATTACATCTCTCATACGCTCCCACATGGTATGACCAATCTATTGTATGTTGCTTTGCATGGGACAGTCCGGATTTTGGGAGGCAGTTTTGCTGTCCCATCGAGCTCTACCTCTGTCCCACTTTTTGGAAGACACCGGGGGTAGAGGTAGGGCTTGGCGTGGGATTTAAATAAAAATGAAAGTCTCTGGTGTCTGAGACCGGCTAGTGAGCATGTGTGGTAGAGCTGACACGAGAGCTCCCAAGCTTATTTTTGGTTGGCCCATTTCCCTGGGCTGAAGATGAGGAACGAGGGTGTCGCTGATCCTCAGGGGACATTAAAGTCACATAATATTTTATTGACAGTACCAGAGTGCCAGGGTGTGGGCTGGGATTTTTACTGCCTTCCCTTATGGCACTCAAAGCATGTTTTGTTTTTTACAGTTACCTGGGCAAGATAGGAAGGGTTCATTTTAATTAATTTAATTAATTATGTTATCATAAGAGGGGGTAATTTTTTATTTATTATTTATGCCACGCGAGCGGGGGGTCATTTGTTTTGGGGTTTATTTATTAACAGCGTGGGGGTGGCTATTAAAACCATGGCTATTATTTATTCTAATTCAGGAGCTTTGGGCAAGCCCCTATAATATTACTTAAGTCCTGGTCCATTCATTGGGGATGGGGGGCCAGGGCATGTCCCTTACTGATTATAGGAGCTGGGAGAACTTTTAAAGTTAAAGTCCACCTCCCAAGTCGATCCCATTGCACTACTCTCCACTTCTGATAAATAGAACCTGTTTGTATATGCAAAAGCCACAACCTTAAACACACCCAGAGGCCATGAAAGTCAACTCTGCCTGCTTGTCATTGCTCAGTTCTCCTATTGCCCTGGTGGTGTGTAGTTATAGTGCTCTCTCTAGTGTTTTGCTCTCTTGGTATTGACCCTTTGGCTGTTTGTCAATTTCCAAGTTTGCGTGTGCCCCTTTGACCCTGGATCGTCTATTTGACCATTCTGTGCCAGCCGCCTGCCTTGACCTTTTGCTTAGACTCTGTTATATTGTCCTCTGGTACCCCTCGACCACAGATCATTTATTTGACCATTCTATGCCAGCTGCCCGCCCTGACCTCTCTGCTCGGACTACGTTTACCCCAATATTTGGTAATCCTGATTTCAGGTCGTCCTCAACTTGAAGTATTCTTGCTCCTGCCTTGGTATCCTGTATCTATCCAGTGTCCAAGTTCAGTGGTGTTCGTAAGGGTTATCTTCCTGCAACTATACTCCGTAACCAAAATCCTTAAAGTGACCTTGATAGACTAAAGTGTTACTCATTTGGATAAACTATAGAGAGAACCACAGGGAATTAAGATGGGACATTCAAACTTTAGGACAATGTACCTAAATTGGAAAAATTCTCCAATGCAGCTGAATGGGGTGAATTTATCCAATTTAGCTACTTTGGTCTAAAGTTTGACATTCCCATCTGAATTCCTTGCAATTCTCTCTTTATCGAGTAGACCCTCATATTTATGGCCTACTAGACATTATAGACACAGCCAGCATTGGAGCTTGGAATTGCAAAGCTAGTTAGTGAAGTTACAAGTATACAGATTGCATCCCTAGCTAGTCAAGGAGATCCCTCCGACTTGGGAACGAGTCAGAGCAAAGCTTAATTTTAGAGGGTTAAGAGGATCCACAAGATAATAACTGTAAAAAGGTAAAATTCAGAGCAACATATTGCAAAAACTACATTCCTATTAAATTGTCTGCTTTAATATCAACTATATACCGTATTTGCTCAAATATAAGACAGTTTTTTTCAGAGCAAATGCTCTGAAAAAGCCCCCTCGTCTTATATTCGAGGTCGTCTTATAATCTGACCTCAAATTGAGGTCAGATTATAAGACTGTGATCCACGTCCCCCCGCGCGCAGACATCCTCCGCTGCTGCCCGGCACGACCGCCGGGACTTCTATGATGAAACCGGGTCCTTCTGGCTTCATCATAAAAGTCCCGGCGGAAGTGCCGGGCAGCAGCGGAGGATGTCTGCGCGTATCATGCAGACATCCTCCGGCTGCCCCTGCTAGCCACCAGAAGATTCGGGCAGCCGGGGGATGTCTGCACGATACGTGCAGACATCCTCCATGCTGCCTGACACTTCCATCTATTATGACGGACCAGCTGTCCGTCATAATGGACTGAAGTGTCGGGCAACATGAAGGATGTCTGCACGTATCGTGCAGACATCCCCCGGCTGCCCCCACTAGCCAAAAGGGAGAGACAAGGTGAGGGGGAGGGAGGGAGGGGGGAAGAGAGAGACGGGGCAGATAGAGACAAGGGGAGGGGGAGGCAGATAGAGACAAGGTGAGGGAGGGAGAGACAGAGACAAGGAGGGAGAGAGAGAGAGACAAGGGGAGGTAGTCTTATAATCAGGGTCATCTTATATTCGAACAAATATGGTCATTGTTTTTGGTTTCTGTGGCCCATTTGAGGTCATCAGAACATTGCATTTGGTGGTTTGTAAGGATGTATTGAGCTGTTGCTGGAAGGATGCCATTGATTGCTACTGATGTACATCCTCGTGTTTGCTAAGCTTTTGGTAAATGGTTCTCCCGGCCTTAACAATGGTTGTGTCTACAATAAGATAAAGTAGTGCAATGCAGTCACATGGGGTTCAATGATACGCCTTCAGCCAAATAAACTCAACTTCAAAGAGAGCAGAGCTTTGTCTTCATCCCTGTTGTACAAGCATAGTACATTTGCTTTGACATTTCCAATATTTCAAGCATTATGTTTTGCGTACAGTGCATTGTTTGTTTTTTTCTTTTCTAAACACCAGGCAAGGTGTATGCATCAGTGTCATGAAAGTGCACAGTCTTTTATAAACAGCGAATAACTCCTGCATCACTATCGAGATCATTGTTTGATGCGCCATTTTTGCTGATTCACAGCAGATTGTGTACCCCGCTCGTCCAGATTTTGATAATAGCACATCTGTAATAGCAAGGTATGAGTGAATAATAAGCAGCACACGTTAACCTTTTGAGGGTTAGATGACTTTCCAACAAGTAGAGGACTGATAGCCATTCACCTCCAAACGTGGTCAGTTGTCCTCTGCCAGTCTAGTGACGTCATGTCCAACGTGATCTCTGACGGCAATAATTGTTCCAAAAAAAAAAAAAACTACAGGTAGACAACTGCACAAGAAAGTGTGTAGACACTGACAGAAAAACGCAATTGCTATATCTTATGATATATTTTTTTTATACAGAATTTGGCTCCTCAACCAAAACGGATTTGGTGTAAATGTTCTGCCCCTTTCCATGAATATTTCAGCTGCTGATTTTTATCCATGGGGTGTGCTACCTCAAAAACACGCAAAATAACCTTATAAGTGCGGTACCAGAGGAATTTTGAGCAAACTGCTCCCCTCCCCCTCCCTTCACATTGCAGGGCCAGAGTCTTCTGAAATGACCCCCACCTTTGCCCCTTAGTCATACTGAGGGATGGGCATGTGGCCTACAGACCCATATTAATACATGGGGCCCCACAAGTACTCTTACTCTCCCGTTAATATCATTTTGGCCAGCCCTTGAACCCATTTTTGAAATGGGGCAGAAGCATTTGGCCAGCCCCTTGCTCTGTAGATAAAAAGAGAGGACCAGGGGTACGTTTGACAGCCCCTGGCCTTTTGTATTACTAGGGTGCAGGGGGGTCCAATTGGGGGACCAAGGCTAATTGACCCACTCCCATGTATATTTTATTGGCTTAAGGTGGGCTATTTTTTTTTTAAACATGTTTTATTTCGGAAGGACTTCAGCTATTTTCACAGTAGCTGAAACCCTTCTGACATGAGTCTCTATGCTCTTCATAGATGTCTGTGGGGAGGATAGAGACAACCATTGAGTTTCGGGCATGTTTCAGCATGTTTTCAGCCAATCAGATGCCTTCTTCATTTAACATGAGGTACCCGCTCTACTAGCAGGGATTTCTTTCTCCATCCATCCATGAGGATGGATGCCTAGGGTAGGGTCCTAAGGATAGGTGGATTAGGGTTTTATGCATGGGTGGATTATTTTTATTTTGGTTGGCCCTTTTCCCTGGGCCCAAGATGAGGATTGAGGGAAGCATGGATGATGTGGGAAATTTTAATAATCAATATTATTTTTCTACAGATCACCCATTGGGTGCCAAGGAGGTGGTCAGTGATTTTCACTGCTTACCACCCTTGGCACCCAAAAATTGTTTTTTTTACAGGTTACTCGTGCATGTATACAAACATACACATACATCCAGCACATGTATACACACACTCACACATACATACCGCACATGTATACACACCTACATACAGCACACATACCTGCAGCACATGTACACATACATGCAGCACATGCACACACACATAGATACATACAGCACATGTATACACACATACATTGCAGGAAGTCTCTTCCTTGGCAGTGCTGCTGGAGCTGCTACAATGCTGTGTGAAGAGGGGTCATGTCAGCAGTCAAGGCTAAAATGTAATGGGTTAAACCAACTTGCAATCTGTAGGGGTGTGCAGTTACTGAAATGATTATCCTGCTGACCCCTGAACAATAATACGGATGCACTTGTTCAAGAGGCAACAGGATAGCATTTCTGTAAATATTTATTTACATGCAGCAAATTTTTACTTTGGGCCAATGGAGCTAAGATTAGGGGCTTCAGCCCCACAACTCCCCCTAGCCACGCGTGCCACAAGAGCTTGGCGTGCCAGTTGTGGCACATGTGCCATAGATTCACCAACACTGCCCTAGGGTATCTCGTTTGAAAAACATATGGTTATGTGGGGTAAAATACACTGACTGCCTTAAAAAATGGCCCAGATAGGACATCGGCGCAGGTTTTTTGCATGTCGAAATTCCAAGTTGGAAACCCAAAAAGTGCATCTCTCAAATTTAGCCCAAATACAAGCTGACAAACTAAAGGTTGGTTGTAAAATGGCTACATGAAATGTGTCAAAATACCCCAAGTTAAATGCCCTGGGTTGCCTAGTTTTGAAAACTATGCACATGTTGGGGGTCATTCATGGATTTAGTGCAGATATCAGTGTTACAATGTCACAATAGCTAATTTTGAAAAAAAAAAAAGGATTTTGAAATAGCTTTGCACTACTTATAGTTCTTATCCTGTAACTTGAATAAAAAAGCACAAAAACATAAAACATGGGCTATTTCTAGGGTTGCCACCTGGCAGGCCGGTAAAAAATTGGCAACAGGCCAATGTTAAGTCTATGTAGACAATAACAAGGCCGGTATTTTTCTGAAGAAAAGGTGGCAACCCTAGCTATTTCTGAACTCAGGACAAATATTATATACTATTTAGCAGTGTTTTTTTGTTGTCTTTTGTAGATGAGTATGCGAAAGTCAGAAAAAATATATTTTTCCTTTTTTTTATTTATTTTTAATATAAAATGATATACTATTATCAAAATAATGGTATCAAAAGAAAGCCCTTCTTATGCCAATAAAAACAATATATAGTTTGTGTGGGTACACTCAATGAGAAAGAAAGAAATGACAGCCAAACACAAACACCGCAGAAATGTTCAACCAACCCATGTCGCCAAGCGTCAGACAAGCCAAAAAACTCATGTCACTAAGGGGTTAATTATTTAATTGAAATTGAATCTTTAAGCTTAAACCCGTTTTGTATTTATTTCCCATTAAGTTCTTCTATTAATGATATTATCATGGGAAATTAAACTGGTTAAACCTGACACGAAGTCTCTGTTATATCCTAAGGCACAAAAGCAAACCAAACGTTATTGACTCTGGAGATATTTGTGCAATAAATACATAGCGCTGTTCTAATACTCGGCCTCTGTTGATTTTTCTCATGGCTCTTAGTTTACAAGTTAAGCAGATAATGTTTGAGTTTTTCTTTGTCTGCAAAGCCAAGTTACATTTTTCGAAAGAAACAGTTGCAAATGTCTTTACATTTTAACAATGTAAGGAACAAATGATGTATGGATATTTCCTTTTTTTGTTTGTAACTTAAAGGATTAGTCATTTTTGCAATATGTTCGTGAATACTAAATACCATGCCCCACTTTGGTTTCATATGATGACCTGCACTGTTTGTTTGTTTTTAACCATTTACCACATTCCAAAACCTTTTTCACATTATTCCAAAAAGTATGGGATTAAAGGGACTGTCTAGCGCCCAAAATGCATCTTCCAAATATTAATACGTATTAATGTGCTTTCAAAGTACTTTAAAATGCATGTCTTACATTTTGCATTGCTTAAAATATTAAATACTTACAACTAAAAGATATGGTGAAATTATAGCAGTTTGCAAGAAACAAGGACTGGCCACACTAGATGAGTAAAAGTCATTTCCTTTTTTTTTTTTTTTTTTTGCTGCAGGAACCTATGAGAATATTGGCATTCAAATGAATGGAATATCCTGTCTCATTAGCAGAGGCGTCGCTAGGGGGGGGCTACTGGGGCTGAAGCCCCGGATCTCCCCTCCATAGCCCCGAATAGAGACTCAGACCACGCCCCCTAGCGCCCGGCCCCGCCTCCTCACGCTAAGCTCCGTCCCTGCATGCTGCACTCTGGGTGCTGAACAGCCCCAGACTCCTCCCCTCACGCTCGGCTCCGCCCCTCGCGGTTAGCTCTGCCCCTCGAGCTTTGAACGTGAGTGTCTGGCAAGAGTGTAAGTGAGAATGGCAGTATGAGTTATGAGTGTGTATGTATGTGAGTGGCAGGGTGTAAGTGGGTGTAAGTGGCATAGGTATGAGTGTGCATGTGAATGTATGTGAGTGGCAGAGTTATGAATGTGCATGTGTACTGTATGTATGTGAGTGGCAGAGTGAAAGTGGGTGTGAGTGGCAGAGTTATGAGTGTGCATGTGTATGTATGTGAGTGGCAGAGTTATGAATGTGCATGTGTATGTATGTGAGTGGCAGAGTGAAAGTGGGTGTGAGTGGCAGAGTTATGAGTGTGCATGTGTATGTATGTGAGTGGCAGAGTTATGAATGTGCATGTGTATGTATGTGAGTGGCAAAGTGTAAGTGGGTGTGAGTGGCAAAGTTATGAGTGTGCATGTGTATGTATGTGAGTGGAAGAGTATAAGTGGGTGTGAGTGGCAGCGTCTAAGTAAGTGTAAGTGTGTGAGTGAGTGTTTTGAAGAGCGTAAGTGTGTGTGAGTGTAAGTGTGAGTGGCAGAATTATGAGTGTGTATATGTGTGTGGCAGAATTTAAGTGTGTGTAAGTGGCCGAGTGTGAGTGTGTATGTGAATGGTAGAGTGTAAGTGTGTGAGTCAGAGTGTGAGTGTTTGGAAGAGTGTAAGCATGTGTGAGTGTCAGAGTTATGAGTGTGCGTGTGTATGTGTGTGAGTGGCAGAGTGTGTGAGAGTATAAGTGTGAGCAGCAGAGTTATGAGTGTGAGTGTAAACATGAGTGTCAGAGTTGTGAGTGTGCGTGTGTGAGTGGCAGAGTGTGTGAGAATGTAAGCGTGAGCAGCAGAGTTTTGAGTGTGTGTGCGTGGTAGTGTGTAAGTGTGTGAGAGTGAAAGCGTGAGTGCCAGAGTTATGAGTGGCAGAGTGTGAGTGTGAATCCCAGTGAGATTACTAGGAGAAAATGTGACTAATGACTATTATTCATATTGAATGTGATAATCAAGTGTGAAACAATGTTTATTTTTATTTTTCAGTTCCCTGCATTTCTTTCTTTTATGAGCTTGGTATAAGGAGCTTACCTTCATACCTCAGCCTATTCTCCCCAGGTTTTTGACCCCTTTTTATTAAAAAATAAATATTTATGATGTGCGTGTGAGAGTTGCATGTTTACACACGTGTCTGCGTGGCAGAATGTGTGGGAAAGGCCATCTGTGTGTATAAGGGTGTCTGTGTGTAAGGTTGTCTGGATGTGTGTGTGTGTAAGAGAGTGTGTGAGTGTAAGGTTGTCTATGTGGGGGTGTAAGGGTATGTGTCTGTGTGTGTGTGATATCCCCTATATTATGACATATTATGAGACTGTTGGTCAACTTTTATCTCAAAGTCTGGTAAATGCTCAGTTATTTTGAAATCATTTGCTCACATACAAGTGTGTGTGTGTGTAAGTGGGATTGTGTGTCTGTGTGTAAGGGTGTGTGTATGTATGTGTGACTGTGCAAGTGTGAGTATATGTGGCTGTATGTGTGTGTATTTGTGGCTGTGTATTTATGTGTATAAGTGTAACTTCGAGTAATGTTTTTTGTGTGCTGTGAGTCTTATTGTGTATTGTGGTACAGTAATGTGCAGCATGAGTGTGTGATACTCTCACACACTGCACATTACTGTGAGTTTTATTGCTGTGGAGGTAGTCACAGACAGACAGACACACACATACAGACAGGCACACACATACAGTTGGTGACAGGCACACACATACAGTCAGTCACAGACAGACACACATACAATCAGTCACAGACACACATACATTCCGTCACAGTCAGACATGCAGTCAGTCACACACTCATACAGTGGGTCACAGGCAGACATACAGTCAGTCAGTCACATAAACACACAGTCAGTCACACATGCAGTCAGTCATATACGCACACACATATACACACACACTGTCAGTCACATACACTTACGCACAAGTCAGCAATTTTGTTGTTGTTTACGATATAAAAAGCATCTATCAATATGTCCCCCTCCTGGCTGCTATACCTTATTCTAGCCTGGTCTGGGCCCTGCTGTTGTTTCTAGCCCTGCTGAGCACACTCAGCGCTCAGGCACTATGTGGGGATGGAGCAGGAGGACTGTGCAGCCAGTGCACACAATGCTCCCTCGCGCTCCGCTGGATAAATAAATAAATAAAATGATCCCAGCGGCGAGGGCACCAGGCAGGGACAACAATAACTGGGCGCCAGGTATAATTTCCTGCTGCCCAGGATTTGTTGAGCCCTGATATATACCCATATATACCTATTGCTCATTGGCATCAAATTTATGAGTCTGTATGCCGCCTAACCATGTGAACTTTTTTTACTCCACTTCTATCAAAACTGTCATCGGCTCCAGTCCCGGATCTTTTGGAGACCTAGCAACGCCCCTGCTCACTAGTGATGTCATCAGACAATGTGTTGCACTGTTAAGAGATCCTACTGTGTACAAGAGCAAGGTCACTCATAGGCCACTCAATAGACTCAATTTGAGGAGGACAGGAAGTGACTATATGAAACACCTTTATATCCTCAGAGTCTATATAATCAGTGCAGCCACACCTGCAGTAAACATGCAGAGTAATCACTGGGGAGGGCTTGAGTCAAATATTAAAAATGTGATTTATACAGAATGCCTGCATCAAATCACACAGGGATAAAAGCCTGTGCATTATACAAGCAGTGATCTTCATCTTGCACCAAAGTGAGTTTGGGGGCTAGACTGTCCCTTTGCACCCCCAGTTCACTGGATTATTGCTTTGCTTTATACAGCTCTATAAGGGGGCAGACATCTTGTTTAGAATGTTGGGATAGATAAAGGAAAATCTGACACATCTATAAAATTCTAAACTTTATTTGTATTCTTTCATTAAAGCATTTCTAAATGTCTGCACATGCATACTATCTTGAATTTTTCCCTACAGTTGTCCTTTAATGCTCCCTAATCCAATATTATATAAGGGTCTACTACATAGAGAGAAAATTGCAGGCAATTGAGACAGAAATTCCAAACTTTAGGCCAAAGTAGCCTAACCAGAGTCGGAAAAATGCATTCGATAATTTTTCCAACTCGGCTGCATTGGTCTAACGTTTGAAATTCCCATCTCAATTCCCTGCATTTTTCTCTTTATTGAATAGAACCTATAGAGGGGCATGTACTAAAAAAAATGCAAATATATTTTATGGGCAAAACTATTTTTTGTGCATTGCTCCTATTGTAATGTAGTTAACATGTAACACTCCAATAGTACATACGTGCAAATTGCAAATAGAAACAGGTAATTTTGCGAATATTTTTTCTACCTCTGTTGATAGCGCTCGCTAAAAGCTGGTGTAATTTTCACACGCAAATAAGAATTATTATTCACAAAATATTCGCAAAACTCTTTAGCGTGCGCAAATATAATCGCAATTTATTAGCGCAACCGGAAAAATGCACGCTAAATAAAAATAAACGGAAGAGGTGCAAATCAGGGAAAACAAGCGCAGAATGTTACCAATAGTCGCACATTTATCCTTACTTTCCCCCCACTGCACTTGTTTAGTACATGACCCCCATAATATCTAACTATTCCTCTAGATAAATGTTGTGAGGGTGAGATTATACCGTATCTGTTATTAACTTGGTATGTTAATAAAGATCAGTTTGTAGCATAGAGAAGAGATTCTGGCTCGCTCTGATCAAAGCATGTACATTCTTGGAAATACTTACTCAAACCGATGGAGAATACCGTATCTGGTTGACCTCGAGTCAGAAGCCTGACATAACTGGTATGCCTTCAGTATTTTTCACTTGATTCCTTGGAGTTAATGGAGTGAACTGATGGGCAGTCTGTTAAACAGGAGCCAGTTATTCATTTCAAGCATTGTTTTGGTCTTTGTTGGAAGAATGATGATTATATGTGAGGTCAAATACATCCAATAACTCAGGATGTATCAATAAACAAGGTGAGATGACCAACAAAATGTCATTGTGTACAGAGTAAATATCATTAACATGAGGTCGAATCTTAACCCTGTGCATTTTACACGTTGAACTTCAGTTGTAGAAAAACTGGCCATTTATTATAATAATCTTTACAAAAATATTTTTTCACATTTTTTTGTTTTTTACTTTTTTGTTTTAACCTCTTCTGTAAATGCTGGGAAGCATACGATCACTGTGATTGGGTTTCACAGATATCATATGACCCATTAAGTGCTCCAAGCAGGTTCCCAGAACATAGCATAGAGTAACCCCCTTATTGAAAATAAACCATGGAATCTCCATTTAATAATCCGTGTATTATTACCTAGATAACATCAGATAGTAGATGTAGAGGCCAGAGTTTAATTAGTTTTCTTGTAATTGCAGAATAAGCCACTTTACCTGGTGTCACTGGCTACCTACAGTACTCTGGGTCCCACTGGTACTACCACTGGCTACATATAGTACTCTGGGTCCTACTGGTAGTACCACTGGCTACATATAGTACTCTGGGTCCTACTGGTAGTACCACTGGCTACATATAGTACTCTGGGTCCTACTGGTAGTACCACTGGCTACCTACAGTACTCTGGGTCCCACTGGTACTACCACTGGCTACATATAGTACTCTGGGTCCTACTGGTAGTACCACTGGCTACATATAGTACTCTGGGTCCTACTGGTAGTACCACTGGCTACATATAGTACTCTGGGTCCCACTGGTAGTACCACTGGCTACATATAGTACTCTGGGTCCTACTGGTAGTACCACTGGCTACCTATAGTACCTGGGTTCCACTGGTCGTACCACTGGCTACATTTAGTACTCTGGGTCCCACTGGTAGTACCACTGGCTATATATAGTACTCTGGGTCCCACAGGTACTACCACTGGCTACATATAGTACTCTGGGTCCTACTGGTAGTACCACTGGCTACATATAGTACTCTGGGTCCTACTGGTAGTACCACTGGCTACATATAGTACTCTGAGTCCTACTGGTAGTACCACTGGCTACATATAGTACTCTGGGTCCTACTGGTAGTACCACTGGCTACCTACAGTACTCTGGGTCCCACTGGTACTACCACTGGCTACATATAGTACTCTGGGTCCTACTGGTAGTACCACTGGCTACATCTAGTACTCTGGGTCCTACTGGTAGTACCACTGGCTACATATAGTACTCTGGGTCCCACTGGTAGTACCACTGGCTACATATAGTACTCTGGGTCCTACTGGTAGTACCACTGGCTACCTATAGTACCTGGGTTCCACTGGTCGTACCACTGGCTACATTTAGTACTCTGGGTCCCACTGGTAGTACCACTGGCTATATATAGTACTCTGGGTCCCACAGGTAGTACCACTGGCTACATATAGTACTCTGGGTCCCACTGGTAGTACCACTGGCTACATATAGTACTCTGGGTCCCACTGGTAGTACCACTGGCTACATATAGTACTCTGGGTCCCACTGGTAGTACCACTGGCTACATATAGTACTCTGGGTCCTACTGGTAGTACCACTGGCTACATATAGTACTCTGGGTCCCACTGGTAGTACCACTGGCTACATATAGTACTCTGGGTTCCACTGGTAGTAGCACTGGCTACATATAGTACTCTGGGTTCCACTGGTAGTAGCACTGACTACCTAATTTTTGCTACTATTACTTTTAAAAATGAGTTTATTTGCATGTGAAGTCACAGGTGATGTCATGAACAGGAGACACCACAGACCTATTGTTGGTTATTTATTTGCTTGGAATTCTGCTAGCACAATGTATAGATCATCTTTCGCTTTAGAGAGTGAATGGATATGTCCACCTCACACTTGTTTTGTTGTGTTTTTAGTTACTCCACCGGTATCCACTTTCCTGGCTCCAGAACAGCAGTATTGTATTTATGTCTTGGCCAACTAGGCTTTTATTGGCAGACTGGAGGTGGAAGGAGCAGACTCAAGAGGCCAGAGCTACCTTAGCAGACATCTCTGGGGACAAGTGGTGAAGTGGAAGGTGCAATGGGGGCAATTTGGCTCTGTGGTAAGGGCTGCAGAGCAAGCTGGCACTGTGGTAAGGCATGTGGGGGCAATCTGGTGTAGTGGTAAAGTTATGCCAGGAAGAAGTGCAACCTGGAGAGGAAGGTGTGCAGGAATTGAGGGTTGGAGGTTTAACAGCTTACTCTGGCCTACGGCACCACAAATCCTAAATACCCCACTGGACTGCGCACTCTCATAGAATAAAATTACATGTCATTTTCCCCCATACTACTGTCATTTTCCCTTGTGCGTCTAAAATAGAAACACAAGTGAAAAAAAGTGTAGTGGCTCTTTAAATTGAAAATTCAGGATAACTGATTCTTATGGATGTAACTTAATACTTTTTATTGTATCTGATAAATTGTTATTTGGTTCATAATTCTATCGCCATTCAAATATGGTAGGAGGTTGGAACTGAAAATTCCTGCTAATTCTTGTTTTTAAATATTTGCAACTATTTAACAAATGCCATTTTATCTGAGATCTTTGGAAAAAAAGGAAAAAATTGTCCTGTTGCACAGAAAGTATGTATTTTCCACATGCACTACCTTTGCAGATTTATCAATGCTATTTAAAGGGACTCTGTCGCCTAGGCAGTGTTCGTTAATTTGAATGTAGAGAGTAAAAAAATGATCTATACATTGTGTTAGAAGAATTGCATATATCTCTTAACCTATGCATTTCTTGCAAGTCTACTAGCACAATGTATAGATCATTTTTTTATTCTTTACATCTGTGGTATTAACAATAGTTAGGTGACCTGATATCATCCCATAAGCATGCAAGACAGATTTACTGACAGAAAAGATACAGAGATTGACAGGCAGACAAGACAATTACCAAGTCGGGACAATGATAAAGTGGTGCGGGACCAGCCCATGGAGAGACAATTGCACCTCCTTCCCTATTGCCAGTTGTACCCTGTGGTCAAGGGAACTCACAAGCAGACCATGTCAGGATCCTTGGGTACGTGGCACCCTGATGAGTTCAAAATAAAGTCCTAGTGTGAGGAGAAAGCATCATCATGGTTGGTGGGTTCCAAACTTCACAGCGATGACTCAGTTGGTCTAGATTTAGGCTGACTCACGGAATAGTGAACTCCATCAATATCTGTCTATAGCGGGGCTCATCGGTCACAAAATTACGGTGAATGAAACTTTTCCATTCCCAAGTAGAACTGAGAAGGGAAACTTCCAAATCTTCTTAGTACCAAACGCTCTTTCCCAATAATCAAATACATCTATTAACTGCATTATTCATTAACACTTTAATGTATTTATTTATTAGCATACATGTTTTAACTAGGAGCCTACTGAGTACATTCAGAAAACCAGTTGTTTGATCCTTCTGAACGAGATAAACTTTAATTGCCGTGAAACGCACAGGGGAGTGTTTAAAGCGAAGCACAGACTTGTGTGAAAGTGCATGGGACATGAGTCATGTTAATATTTTAATTAACAATATTATTTTATCATACAGTATTAGGAATACATGTAGAGCTGTGATACATGGGATGGGAACAGACATAGCAAAGGGTGGTCTGACAGCCTATACTTTTTTCTGTTGCGGCATCTTCTGTGCACTACATTCTACTAACATCACTGTCAGATGCCAGTAATCAGTTTCATTTTTCAGTGCGCTATGTGTACACATGGTGAAACTGTTATGCCTCAGGGAAAGTCATTCAACTTTAAACCTGTTCTACTAGTGGATTTTATCCTGCAGGTATCTGTTTTGACTGGCCCTGAACTGGCGTGCACTTGAATATCCGAGATAAGTGAACCGTTTATTAATCATTTGATTTTTTTTTTTTTGGCATTAAAACGAATACATTAATGCTGAATTTTAGAAAGAACCAAAACCGCAAGACAATCAAATAGTCTTATTTTATGTCAACAATACAAATGGCACCTTGTGTATTAAGAGATTACAGTCAAAGGGTCACAGATTTTATTATTGTTGAGTGTCGACTTTGTACTTCCTACTTAAGAAGGTCTATAAAATGAGTTCCATTATGATCAGTTGGTTAGGTGCGAGAGTAAGTGCTCCAGGAGCTTTCGACTCCCCTCGGGAAGAAAAACTCTAAATAAAAACTATTTATTATTAGAATTAGTCTTGGAAATCTCAGCACTGGGCCTCCGTTCTTAGAACATGAAAATTCGACATGAATATTCGACATTTAAAGATATGTAAACAAGCTGGCATTTGCTATTAAGTGTAGATACTAAACCAAAAGAGAATTCCATCCATTAGAAAGGTTTATTCTTCACAATGATCGAAACATGCAAGGCAATGGCTGAAACCACAAATCTGCCATACCATTGTCATAAAGTGCCATGCAAACAATGTATGAACAGCAGTCTGACAATAGTAAAGTTATTGAGTGCAGGCAAGGAAAGCTTCAAAGCAGGTAGGCCAACAAAAAAACAAACCCGGTACTTGGACGCATAGCTGATGCACCCGATTGGCTCAAGATCGCGATCAAAAAGTTCATTAAGAAGGTCAGATATTCACAAGCCATAAAGTCTTTGGCATGGCCAAACACGTACACTGGCGAATTTACTCATCACTATTCTGCACCAACCACAAACTATTACTGATAGAGTTCAGGACCCAATTTGGACTATACAGAGACCACCGAAGTGATCCTGGATCATTAGGAAAATCACCCATTGTGGACGATTTTTGAGCCGATATTTCGGCAGCCAAACATAAAAGTCAGTGGAAATAACCAAGGTCCTCCTGAAATGGCCCCAAAATGGTCCACAGTTTAATAAAACTAAAATAGAATAAAAAGAAAAAAGAGACTCTTTGCAGGAGAGTGTTAAAGCACACTTCTGGTGCTTTAAAAGTTTTGGCTTCCTCCCCCACCGTTCAGCAGGCTTTAGCTCCTTACAATGAATCAGGGTGATGGGGGCATGTAATGGACTTGGTGGGGGTATGAAATGAGGGTCATGGTGGCATGTAATGGGGAGGATGGGGCATTTAGTGTGTACGCAATGTGTGTGATGGGACATACAATGAGGTGATGGGGCATACAATGAGGGGATGGGGCATGCAATGAGGTGGTGGGGAATGTCATGGGTGTGCAACGTGGGTGATGGGGCATGTAATGGACTTGGTGGGGGTATGTAATGAGGTGGCATGTAATGGGGGGGATGGGCATTTAGTGTGTATGCAATGTGGGTGATGGGGCATGCAATGAGGTGATGGGGCATGCAATGAGGTGATGGGGCATGTCATGGGTGTGCAACGTGGGTGATGGGGCATGTTGCAGGTGTGCAACGTAGGTGGGGGGGGGGTGCCCGAATTTTCTCTGCCTAGGGCAGCACAGAACCAAGATACACCACTGACACGTTGTTATTATTATTACCTTTGGTACCTTTAGTATCCTTTTATGAACCTTGGAAGGATTAAGGCGTGAGTTCAGTCTGTAGTCAGGGTATTTACCAGCCTAGTGAGCTAGCTCAGATTCTGTGGGAGGTCTAATCAAGCAAGTTGGTGATTTTTTCCAACTATTAATACCTGATTTTTTTTTTTTGCTATCATCTTGAAAGCTCAAAGTTCATTATTATTCTGACTAGCCCTACACAGGTAGAATCACTGACGTCCATTCCCTGAATACTGAATGCCTAACTTCTGCCAACAGGGAAATGAGAGGGCAACCTTATTATGGGCAGCATTGGCCAACAGTTTGTAAATCTGTTCCCAATAATAGCCCCATATACACAAAACCACCGATTTTAACTAAGGGGACGGGGATTCGTTTCCCTTTGCATGGAGCGAGAGTAGTAACTTTCCACCTCATAAATCTGGGGAATGTTGAAAAGAGTATATTTCCTATATTGGACTTTGCATATCAAATCTCAGCGAATGTTTACCATTACACAATGTGCCAATGGGCAGGCTGTTTACACAGTAACGCACGGAAGATTTGCAAATTTGCATTTGTAATAAAATATATCAACTGATATGAACCCCAAGCTATGCTCACCAAGCACTTGTCCCCTTGATAACTCAGGTATTTATGGAAATGAGCACATCGGACATATATCAGTATGCAAATAACTTAAACCACTGTGATCTGCTGACAGGAAGGCAGACAAACAACACACAATAATGGACTTTTATATTTAAGAAGAAGCGGAAAGCAAGGAAACAACTACTTATGACATCATCATGCAGGCTCTGGCAACAGTTGTAAAGTGAGACTGGCTGGAAGATTTTGGATGATGTTGCATCATGGGGAATATTCACAAAATGGAGCCAGGACATAAACATCTACTTTTATTTTTCCTTTTATATGCAATTAATTCAATCATATAAAAAAAAAACCCCAGTGGCATATGATTTATATAAGTGTTTGTTTTAAATTACCAGGTTATTTAGTTACATCTTGTGTACGTGGTAGTGTCCCTTTAACACTGGCAGTAATTTGAATGTCTTATGTTAATATTTTCTGTGCATTCCTTTATAAATGGTCAAAATAGATGTATTTATTTAAAGAAGCAGTCCCGCGTACAGTGCCCGAATAAATATATCTAGGTACTAGTACTATATTGTGTAAAGTAAAGGAAAAAATAACAGATCTGTAAGTTGTTTTGAAATAAAATTAATCTCATTTTTGACCTCCTACTTTAAAAGTGACAGTTCCACCTAGCTTATTTTCTGTCTGCTGTACATTAATATATGTGACATGCATTTATTTAAACGTTAAAATTATTTAG
This sequence comes from Pelodytes ibericus, assembly GCA_036172795.1. Lineage (NCBI taxonomy): Eukaryota > Metazoa > Chordata > Amphibia > Anura > Pelodytidae > Pelodytes > Pelodytes ibericus. Next base: position 19,978,567 of record CM069859.1, read on the forward strand.
GGTTCTCCTATAATTTTACATTGAAAATAAGTTTCCGGGGCCTCTAAATTCAGTGACCTCACCGAGAGGGCGTACACAAGAAGTAGAATGGTTTCTTCTGTTTTCATCCCGTCATTAACAGTGGAATCTTCAACCCGCTTCGGAACTCGTCTGTTTCAGGTGTGTGGAATGCAGAGGGGTGTGGTTTCGTGCTCTCATGTAACAGCAGATGGTGGACTTGAGGACTCAGGAAGATAGGTGTTGAGGAAAAATGGATAAAACGTAACTGTTTATTTTTTCTTTACATGATGCAGTAGTGATCTAAAAATATATTTTAGACACTGTAGGTGGAACTGTTCCTTTAAATGATGTTCTGAAAGATCACGTGAGAAACTTGCGCACAGACATCCTTAAGTATGAAAATATTTATATTAGCAAACCTTTTTATTTCCCTAAAGGGATGCCTTATATTGAGGCCGTTTCTTTATTCTTTAATTAAGAGCTTGGCGGGTTGCCTTACAATCAGGGTTGCCTTATTTTTGAGCAAACACAGTATGTTTTTGGATTATTTCATTATATGGTGCCAGTCTAACTATCTGCATGGCTATCCCTACGGTAGGCCCGGTGCCTGGCTGTATCTGAGGCTGGGCAGAGTAATGTCTCCTGGTCGGTGGGGCTTGGGGGCAGATGCAGCACATCTGGCACGTTGTGACTAGAAACGATGGCCTTTTGGCCAGCCTGCATGACTGACTCTTGGAGGGGCCAGAGGGCCAAACACCTCTCTGTGGTCCCTAGACCCAGTTAATTGGGGGAGCTAGTGGAGAACCATGCTTAGTTTCACCCTCCCACTGTAAACTAATGCCTGTGTTGTCATGTTTGTGTGTATATAAGTCTGTGCTGATAAATAAATGTTGTTCAGTCTTGCTGTACCTAACTGCTAGTAGTCCTGTCTGCTATTTGGGTACAAAGAGCAAGGCTCCAGGAAAGACTTGCTGGGTGGATTCTGAGCAAAAATTGGGGGCTAAGGTGGTATTTCCTACAACGGGCAGAGGTGCCACCAGTCTTGGGTAGCCATTCCGTTACACTATCTATATATTATTTTTGAAGGAATGTACTTTTCTAATATTGTAACAATTGTATGCCTACAATCCTTACTGTAATTGTTGCTTGTTAATGTCCTATTGAAAGCTATTTTTATTTTTACAATATGAGCATCTTAATTGCAATAGCATCAAGTAACCATGTTCTTTCCCAGAACTTTGTTTCCACGAAGGAGGCAACACAATTGTGTAGATCAAAGAATGACCAGGCCCTGAAGTTCTAAGGAGATATCATATCTTTTCCTTTTTTAATTTGAACCGGTAACAGAATGTCTTGGTAATTTATATGTTTTCAAGACAAAAGACCTGTGAAGTGGGAAAGTAAGGAAGTGAGTTTTCTGTGTCTCTTTAACTGTATCTCTATACACTTAATAAATCAAAGGCATACCAGGGAAAACATAGCACAGCCACATCCCTGTCATTACCTCAACAAAGATCAAAAAACTCTCTTTAAATATCTACTTCATAAAGACAAAGGGGACCTTTCACTGGACTTGAGGGGGATATTTGGAAAACTTGTGCATTAAAAGGTATTTTAATCATATAGTACATGTCAAAACTCATTCAAATGAAGACCAAATAGGCACTATGTTCCTTTGTACTCTATTTGATTCTTTATTTAATAGAATCCAAGATAGGAGCCGACCAGTTTTAGTCAAGGATAGGCCTAATGCCCGTATGTAGAAAGGTATGTGAAGGCCCATAGAACATCATTGAATTGTTGACCATGAAGTAAATGTTCAACACAAACAATGTTGGCCCCAACCCATTGTAAAGAGACAAACTACAATAACACGGGGGAACATGACCACATAGGGGATTAATCCACTCAAAAGGGAGCTTTTAAAGAACCGGTGCCCTGCTGACCAAGGGTCCGGGTCCAGACCTCCATCCCACACGTAGACTGTACAACACCAAAGTCAGTGGCACTCCAAAACTCAACAGAACTCAGGGTTGCCATGAAAAAGTAGTGATTTTCGATAAAGATCCAAGGCAAACAAGATGGAACCTACGCTTGTCGCGTTTCACCCTATGTGCTTAATCAATAATTCCTGTATGTGGAGCTAAGCCTGAAGTGCCACTGCCATCTTTGCTGTCAAAGAGATAAACTAAACTGCAGGTGGCACTATGACACCACCATATCTGTCTGTTGGCATGCCCTCCATTATGTTCCTCCCCTCCCCATCATGTGCACGCTTAGTTCTCTCCTGGTAGCTCTGAGGTGCCTAGGGATGTCCTTCCTCCATGGTACTTCAGTGCTACACCTCCTAGTATTAATGCTTCTCTTTGTCAGTGGAGCTTCATGTGTACCTCCCTTTGGCTTTTTATTGTGGTCATGCCCCATATTATGTTTTTTGGCATCATTTTTTCGGTTCCCTCAGTTTATGTTTAAGCATGCCGACTTATTATTTTTTTCAATGTTACCTGGCCCAACCTTTGGACCGTCTCCTGGACTGCCTCTGCTCCCCTATCATAACTCAGCAGCTACCTAAATCTACAAGGCTCCACCATTGGGGAAAACTAGCTGCTATCCATCACTTTCTGTGCTGGGTTGATGTGTAGTTAAACATTTGCTCACTCATTAGCACACTTCCACTGAGAGCAAATAGTGTTGACTACTGATGAAGATTCCCTATTGGCACGACTCAATATCAGCTGTTACCAGGTGTCACATAGGAAAATATTGACCATTCATCTATCAACCTTGAGTCACTAGTACACACCCTACCTAGATGTTCTCTACCTGATGAGACGCACTATATTTACCTTTCTTTGGGACATTGTATCTGAAAGGTTCCGTTGAACAGTTTGGCGGTTTAAATATATTGATTTTTCTTTTTCAGCCGTATTATTTTTAATGCAGGCTTGGCGATGAGAAGGTGACTGGGTAATTTATTTTATTTATAGTAACACAGTATTTGGTCTAATGAAACAACACACACTGGGTGCTCAACCACTGCCTATGAAGTAGTCCTTACAGATAGGTTCCCATCATGGGTGGAAGGTATCAACAAAGATAGAGCGGATTATATTTCTTAACATGATACAGTACTTCTCTAATAGTATTTTTGGACTCTGTAGGTGAAACTGCTCCCTTGGAAGGAGTAGACTGTTACCTCTGCCAGAATGATCACATAGTCCTTGCTTTTTACAAAAGATGAGGACTGAATAATTTTTGAACAGCGCACAGTCCATTACAGAGACAATTTTTATTGGGGAAGAAATGGGCTACTAAACTGGTTCATGGGTTGAAGGATAAAACTTACCAGGAAAGGTTAAAGCATCTTAACATGTATAGCTTGGAGGAAAGACGTAACAGGGGGGATATGATAGAAACATTTAAATACATAAAGGAAATCAACACAGTAAAGGAAGAGAGTATATTTAAAAGAAGAAAAACTACCACAACTAGAGGACATAGTCTTAAATTAGAGGGGCAACGATTTAAAAGTAATATCAGGAAGTATTACTTTACTGAGAGGGTAGTGGATGTATGGAATAGCCTTCCAGCAGAAGTGGTAGAGGTAAACACAGAGGAGGGGTTTAAGCATGCGTGGGGTAGGCACAAGGCTATCCTAGATATGATAAGATAGGGAACTGGGGACTAATAAAAGTATTTAGAAAATTGGGCAGACTAGATGGACCGAATGGTTCTTATCTGCCGACACAATCTATGTTTCTGTGTTTCTGCCTAATGAAAGAAAATATTGGTTCAGATTTAAATACTACTTAGCAATAACAGCTAGTGGATCCGGGGAGAACATTTTTTGTTTGGCTTCCTTTTGGGAAGAAACAAAATTGAATTACATGTTTTTTTCCCCCGACTGTTCTTGGATGCACCACATCCCGGAGATTGAACTTGACTGACGTCACTCATTTTACAACAATGTTAGAGCGAATTTTAGTCTGCAGAAAGAGGAATAAATAGCTTACCCTCTAACATCGGCTGAAAGGGTATTGGTGGCCACAAAGGAGATCGTCCACTAACCTCCAATAATGCATGACTATGCCAGTTAAACTATTGATGGGGACTTCTGCCTTTGGCAGATATTGTGAACATTTTACTTTAAAAGATGTTCCTATATCCTCGAGCCACATCTGCATGGGGCCCTATGAGGTATTTAGTCCTTGGGAGGCAGAAATCTTGGCCCTCTTAAAGAGATAGTCTTGACTACTTTTACTTGACAAAGAGGCTTGTCCAGTGGAAAACTTAGAACTACATTTTCTTTGAATAGCTCGAAGTCATGCATGGTAGAAGGCTGAAAGAATAAAGTTCAAGTACAGTTCCTTTTTAATGATCTGTTGCACAATGTGTCACATTTCCACCCCAGGGAAGCAAAACTTGTAATTTATGAAACGACCGTTTTAAAGCCGTTTACCAAAGCGACATATGGGTTAATGGCTGGAAAACAGACAGAACAGAAAGCAAAATGTAACAAAAACAAAAGAATATAGAGGTTAGATTCATCAGCTGTTTAAAATGGCGTAACTGCCTTGCAGTTCCACCTATAAGGTCTAAAAAATATATATATATTTTTTAGATAAATTAAGCATCATTTTAACTAAAGATAAAGAAACAGATCTGTCTACAACACTTCGTATCTCTTAACAATGGTATATAAAGCATAATAAAGTCTTATTGCTGCTGTTACCTTTCCAAGTCCTTATTGGATGAGACTGAATTTAGAGGGCCACGGTGAAATTATTTTCAACATAAAACTACAGGGGAACTGTAAAATATAGTGAAAGTAAAAAGTGCATTTTACAAATATAAACACATATACAACATACAGATACTGAACTAGGTGGAACTGCTCCGCTAAGGATTATTTTAGTAATTCTTTTGTGTAGTGAGATGAAAGCATGGCTGTCTGCAAAGATTTCTTCCAGCGGGGAAGGGGCATAATATCCTCCCCACCTTTCCCCTCTCCCACCCCAACACCTCCTTACCTTCTCCCCATTTGGCTACCTATGATGGCTTAGGAGAGGGGATTCCTGGTGGGATGAAAATTTTAGTTACCCATTAATAGGAAAAAGTATATGACCATGGTGGTAGTAGATTAGCCACAACTGCCCCAGTTGCCCCAGTCTACAATTCCTATGCTGCTCAGCAAGTAGTGGCTGACTGTATGTCATGGGAGCAGTCAACAACAACAAAAAATGTTAGTGTGTAGTGTAGTGTAGTGTAGGCCACCATAACCCCAGTATATAACTACTATCCCCATGAGGTTCATTCACCTAGCAATATGGCTGGATGAATATTAATGTATTATTAATCCCCCTAGAGTTAACCCTCACCTTCACTCTAACACCCCTGGTCTCATCGCGGTGCCCACTAGACATGTGCAAAACTAACATTTTCGTTTCATTTTCGTCCATTCGGACGAAAATGTTATTTATTTAGTCTAAAACAAATTTCGTTCATTACTGCATTAGTTTCAGAGGAAATTCGTTCATTATTGTTTCGTTTCGTTTTATTTGTTCGTTTTATAGAATACGTGTAATACTATTGGCTTTCTATAAACCGAACGAGAGCCCCATTCATAGGAAATTCTTATGAATGGCGTTCTCGTTCGATTCATAGAAAGGCAATAGTACTACACGTTTTCTATAAGCCGAAAGTCTATAAACCGAAGGTCGTTCGGTTTATAGATTTTCGGTTTATAGAATACATAGAATTACATGTAATTCTATGTATTCTATAAACCGAAAGTCTATAAACCGAACGACCTTCGGTTTATAGACTTTCGGCTTATAGAAAACGTATAGTAGTAGTGCCTTTCTATGAACCTATTCATAAGAATTATGAATGGGTTCATAGAAAGGCAATACTACTATACGTTTTCTATAAGCCGAAAGTCTATAAACCGAACGTTCGGTTTATAGACTTTCGGCTTATGGAATACATGTAATCCTATTGCTATTCTATAAACCCAACGTTCGGTTTATAGACTTTCGGCATTTGTAATGAATGTAATAGTACTATTGGCTTTCACTACACAGAGACAGAGTCTCCATTCATTTTATTGGATTAGGACCAGACAGAGTTAATCCGTTTAAACCATTGGACGGCTAACCAATCACACTGGGAAGTGCACACAACATGAACACAACATAAACAGCTTAAATTGCTAAATTGTTAAATGAACTACCCGGCTCCCGTGACTTATGTGTAATACTAAACATCTATTTTACAAATAAACAGTGTGATGTATATAATTCTATCACAAGACTAATACAACTGGCAACAGAGAACAATAACCAGAGCTCCTGATTCTGAGAGAGGGATGGAGGGGCAGGGTGGGGGAGCTGGAGGGCTGCTCCTCTCTATTAAAGAGTCATCTGGTGCAAAATTATTTGGATCCTCGTACACCCTGAGCATCTGCTTTCACCTGAGCTACTGAGACAACTCGTGCCTCAAGATAAGTCTTGGATCCAGCATGGATAGCAAACATGGGTGGGCGCCAACATTGCACATGGTGGGCATTTAAACTTAATGATGTTCTATGGAGCCTTCACATACATTGCCATTAACATGGGGGCCTTTGTACGGACACCCTGCTACCTGGTAGGGGTACAGCGCAATGGTCAAGTGAGTACCCGTTAGTATTTGGGTAAAAGAGACATTTTATTCTTGAACCAACACTAATTTTTCTTATTTTATGTCTGGGCGGGCTGTGCTACAGTAAGTAAAACTGGTTATAGAGAGCTACATGTCTAGACCAACCTATGCCCATTATGTTAAGTTAGGGATAGGTTTGATCATAAAATCAGGCATTAAATGCGGAGTTGGAAAGGTAGGCAAATTAATATCTGATTTCTGCTGATTGCTTGAGCCCATCAGACATATCTCTAGCTGAGTACTGACATGCATGGGAGGCCCTATAAAGCACGGCATGTCTGGGGGTGTGCCATGTAGTTTTACAGATGACTGCTTAAACATTTTATTTAGTAATCTTTTGCCTGCATTAAGATTCACAGTAAGGCACACTCTGGCATGCCATAGTATCTCTCCCATAAGTAGTCTATATTCTCGAATATAAGGTGATCCTCCAATCTTTGGATATTACTGAATAAAGAAAAAGAAAAGGCCTGAATATAAGATGAATGCATGGTTTCCCGTGGAATTGCAGGTTTCAGAGTGCACGTGACCCACTGAGACATAAGAAAGTATGTCTGTGCCACACTGGGAAGTACAAATATCTCTCTGCAGCCAATACCACATGAGGGACAGAATTTTGGGTGGCTGGTGTCCCTTTTCCAGGACGCAGGAGGGTAAAAATGGGACCCGGAAGACACTCTCTATTCCAGGATGGGTGGACTCCTTCTATATTAACTTAACCCCTTTTTGCGACAATGAACATTCCAAGTACATCACGGAAAAGCTGTCACTTAGCGACAGAGGAAGATTCATTAAGATGCAGTGAAAACCACATCAATGGTCACTGCCTATACTTAGCCGGTGTTGCTATGATGCCTCGATATTGAGGCCTCTTGCAACACCAAAATCCCCCCTCCACGGCAGGGCAATCACATTGCATGCCCATAATATTTTTGGATCACATTAAATGAGAAAGAGGAAAATTATAGCTAAACACAAACACAGCAGGAATGTTAAAATAGGTATTGACACGAAGAGTACAAAAATGTCAAAGCAGTCCATTCACTAAGGGGTTAATAATTTAAAAAAATAAAAAACTGCCCTGTGTCCCATTTTACTTTGTAATTCTGTCAAAACCAAAATAGACACATATGAAAATGGATCTTACAAATAAAATACCGCTAACAGTACGGGGCGAGATGCCTGCAGATAATATGTTTTATTATTTGGAGGATCCATTGATCTGTCAGTCTGGAACACTTTGCTTGAGTAAATGAAGAGGCTGCGAATATTAAATCACTTGCACTGTGAAAATTCTTATCTATTATTTAAAAACACAGCATGACTTGTCAGGTCAGGTAAATCAATTATTTATCATTTCTGGTTTAATTGCACATGAATCTTTGCTTGCTTACTCATCAGTTTCAACTCCCAAGCAAAACCACAAAACTAGAGAACTGACATGTTATCTGTCATCAGGCGACTTTCTCTCTCTGCTAGTACAGGGAGGGTTACTCACGTTCAGGCGGTGTCCGAGCTCCAGCTCCGCGGCGACTGTCTCTCTCTGCTAGTACAGGGAGGGTTACTCACGTTCAGGCGGTGTCCGAGCTCCAGCTCCGTGGCGACTGTCTCTCTCTGCTAGTACAGGGAGGGTTACTCACGTTCAGGTGGTGTCCGAGCTCCAGCTCCGCGGCGACTGTCTCTCTCTGCTAGTACAGGGAGGGTTACTCACGTTCAGGAGGTGTCCGAGCTCCAGCTCCGCGGCGACTGTCTCTCTCTGCTAGTACAGGGAGGGTTACTCACGTTCAGGTGGTGTCCGAGCTCCAGCTCCGCGGCGACTGTCTCTCTCTGCTAGTACAGGGAGGGTTACTCACGTTCAGGAGGTGTCCGAGCTCCAGCTCCGCGGCGACTGTCTCTCTCTGCTAGTACAGGGAGGGTTACTCACGTTCAGGTGGTGTCCGAGCTCCAGCTCCGCTGTGATGGAAATTAATAAAGGTTGTGAGAAAGTGCTCTAAGCTATAGTCTTCCCGACTGGAAGATATTTGAACGTGAGAGTCAACAGAAAAAAGAAGCCGGCGCTCCTTCCCTTCAACTCATAGTCCAGAGTTTATTCAGTGTACAAAAAAATGCAGCAAAGAATATGGTGGGGTGGGAACACTTGACGAGTTTCGCATCACTGTGGGTGCTTAATCATAGTTCTACACCAGACCAGAGAAGAATTCTCAATGGGCAAATCCACCCATGGCTCTTATCATGTGGTGGATTAGCTATACCTTTGTGTGATGCAACCTACTTCCTACTTCATATCCTCTTGCTCTGGCCTAATAGGTAGCAAGATACTGCTCACATCCCGGGGGGATGTCATAGCCATAGCAAAAAATGCTAGTGCTTCGTAAATATTCATAGATGCTAGCAGAACGCTTGGTTGCATAGGGAGAGGTATTAACAGAATGCTTGGTTGCATAGGGAGAGGTATTAGCAGAATGCTTGGCTGTATAGGGAGAGGTATTAGCTGAATGCTTGGTTGCATAGGGAGAGGTATTGGCAGAATGCTTGGTTGCATAGGGAGAGGTATTGGCAGAATGCTTGGTTGCATAGGGAGAGGTATTAGCAGAATGCTTGGTTGTATAGGGAGAGGTATTAGCAGAATCCTTGGTTGTATAGGTAGAGGTATTAGCTGAATGCTTGGTTGCATAGGGAGAGGTATTGGCAGCATGCTTGGTTGCATAGGGAGAGGTATTGGCAGAATGCTTGGTTGCATTGGGAGAGGTATTAGCAGAAGACATGGTTGCATAGGGAGAGGTATTAACAGAATGCTTGGTTGTATAGGGAGAGGTATTAGCAGAATGCTTGGTTGTATAAGGAGAGGTATTTGCAGAATGCTTGGTTGTATAGAGAGAGATTAGCAGAATGCTTGGTTGTATAGGGAGAGGTATTAGCAGAATGCTTGGTTGCATAGGGAGAGGTATTAGCAGTAGAAAGAGGGAAGTGCTCATGCCATTGTACAGAGCACTGGTGAGACCTCACTTGGAGTATTGTACGCAGTATTGGAGACCGTATCTCCAGAAGGATATTGATACTTTGGTGAGAGTTCAGAGAAGGGCTACTAAACTGGTTCATGGGTTGAAGGATAAAACTTACTAGGTTAGGTTTAAAGGATCATAGCATAAGTGTCGGGCAGCATCGGAGGGTGCTAGACACCAGGGAGTATGGAAGAGTACTGGCAAGTCTGGGGGTGGGAGATTGGCTAAGTGTAGGGAGCATATGGCTATGTAAAGGGGATGTATTGACTAAGTCTGGGGGGCATATGGCTAGCAGTGTGTGGGAGATGCATTGGTTAATTCTAGGGTAGATGGCTAAGTCTGGAGGCAGGTTGGCAAATAAAAGGAAATAAAAACAAGAAATTCATTTTTTTCAATCATACATTTTATTATATATGAAAAAACAGTTTACATGTGATTTAAGATTTTCAAGTAAAACTTTTTTCCTATAGGGTAGTCTTATCTTCAGGCTTTTTCTTTTTTCCATCCTAAATGAATATCCAAAGTTTGGGTGGTTGTCATATATTCGAGCAAATATGGTATACTTAAAATAAGAAAAACTACCACAACAAGATGATACAGCCTTAAATTAGATGGGCAAATGTTTAAAAGTAATTTCAGGAAGTATTACTTTACTGAGAGGGTAGTGGATGCATGGAATAAGTTTCAAAGGACAACTGTAGCAAAAAAATTACTTTACTTGAAAGAATACAATTAAAGTGCCTTATTGAGCCTTCTTCACTCCATATGGTTCTCTCAGGGAGCAGACATGTTGGTTAGAATCTTTACTCCATATCATTCTCTCAGGGGGCAGACATGTTGGTTAGAATCTTTGCTCCATATAGTTCTCTCAGGGAGCTGACATGTTGGTTAGAATCTTTACTCCATATCGTTCTCTCAGGGAGCAGACATGTTGGTTAGAATCTTTACTCCATATCATTCTCTCAGGGGGCAGACACATTGTTTAGAATCTTGGGTCAGATCTTCACTCACCTTGGTTCAGATGAACAAATATCTGACCAAAGATTCTAAACAAAATGTCTGCCTCCTGGTAGAGCTATATGGAGTAAAGATGGCTCAATAAGGTACTTTATTTGTATTCTTTCATTAAAGCATTTCTATAAAAAAAATGCCTACATTTGATGCCATCTTTCAATTAAACAGAACTTAATTATTTGCTACAGTTGTCCTTTAAGCATACATGGGATAAGTATAAGGCTATCATAGCTATAAGATAAGGTATGGGCCGAAACAGTTCACATGGTGACACATTCTATGTTTCTATCCTGCTTACATTGAGTCATTGTATTGGTAATTTCATGTATAAATAAAGATACAAAGAAGGATAGAAATAAGAGAGATAGAGAAAAGGAAGGAAAGAAAGAAAATATAAAGAAACAAAGAAAAAAAGAAAGAAGAATGAAAGAAACAAAGAAAGAAAGAGAAGAGAAAACAAAAAGAAGGATGGAACAAAAGAAAGGAAGATAGAGGGAACACAAAGGGAAGATCTTATAACTGGTTTGGATGATCTGCTCTCTCCTAATGAATCATCTTAAATCAACATAACATCCGAGTATTATCTTAGCCACAAGTGACAAACATTTAATTATACTAGATCAGTACAGTGCACTGGCCCTTATATTCTTAGTGTCTTCTAATATAGAAGTACAAGTGAAATGTACTTTCGATAGTACACGCCAGTTTATCCTCCATAGGAAGCAGACAGCCATCTGGTCGGCGACTGTCTCTCTCTACTAGTACAGGGAGGGTTACTCACGTTCAGGTGGTGGAGCCCAGTAGCTATGGAACCACACTTGCTGGAGCAGCACAACGGAGGGGAACTGAAAGGTGACCAGAACTCCTCACAAAGTGACCGCAGGCACGGGTGATCGTGCTGGAACTCCAAGGATGTTCAATGAAGTCTTTCGTAGAAAAAAGCGTGGTGGGAGGAGACAAGCTGTAGTCATGGATACCGGAGAGTAGCGTAGTATGAGGAGACGAGCCAAGGTCAGGGTTACCGGAGGGAATCGTAGTCAAACAAGCCAGGGTCAGGGGTGCCGGAATACAGAGTAAATGGGGACAAGCAGGGTCAAAACCAGGAAACAAACAAAGTAGAGCTTGGAGGCTGTGAACTTACTGGAGGCAACAGTAACTCTGAGCAATGCGGAGCACAGAGATTAAGTAGTGTTAGGGGGAGGGGCTTTGATAACGATGCGTGGGCGGAGTCTAGATGTGCATTTCCATGGCAATGTTTGTACTTTATTTCTACTCTCAGAAATGTGCACGTGCGAGGAAGGAGAGACACGTGCACCGCCTCTAATGGAGGATTCGACAGAGGGGACAGAAGCAGCGTGCACCCGACGGTGGACCCCTGCAGCGGGGGAGAGCCACTGACTGGCAACAGAATGGGTAAGGCGGCGTGTAGGAAGGCGGGTGCAACAGTGGGCCTGACAAAGAGACCCTTGTTTTTTGCATGGGATCAGCAGGGGCGACCTTAACTAGGTCCTCTCTGTTAATCCCATGCACAAAATAGTGTCTCTCGCATTCCGCAGTCAGGGCGGGGCAAGCCTGAGCTCTGATTGGTTGAATGCGCGCTGACAACGCCAGCACGCGACAACCAGAAACTGCTGTGTTTCAGATGTGAGACACGGCAGATAGTAAACCCGGGTGGATCTATTAAGTTACACGTTGGTTTTACTTCAAAGTCCAGGACATGTTTTTCTTAAGGTTCAATGCTAAAGACACACGAATATGGCTATACCACACAGCGAGTATTCTGGTCGGAATCGAGGGTTAGAAAAATGCTAACACTAAGATGAATCAGACTTAAATTCAAATGGTGTCCGCTCAAGCTGATTTTGTGCCTTGCCCAGCACTGGTCTCTCCTGCAAAATAGGATTAAGGACTCGAATCTATGAATTTTACTATGGGGTACATAAGACTTTACAACAATATGTAGAACTACAGACAAATGCATGTCACATTTTACACAATCTTCCGTTAAGATAATATGTTGTATGGTTGCAGTGGTATATTTCGGTCTTGTGCTGCCCTAGGCAGACAAAATTCGGGCACTCCCCTATCCACCCACGACATTCCCCATAACCTACTTCACCCCATTACATGACCCCATCACATACCGCCATCACTTCCATTACATGCCCCCATCACCACATCACATGTCCCCATTACATCACCACATCACATGCCCCCATTACATCACCACATCACATGCCCCCATTACTTCACCACATCACAGGTCTCCATCAAATCACCCCATTACATGCCCCATCACCACATTACATGCCCCATCACCACATTACATGCCCCCCATCACCACATTACCCCCATAACATGCCCCCCTCCCCCCAGGACTTACCGCCCATGGCGTCCTACCATGATGCCTGTTCAGCTCCCCCGCGGTCTTTGCAGAGGGTCACATGTCCTCCCTGCACTTCCCCTTTCATATCGCATGGGAAACCGAACAGGCAGCATTTGGGTTTCTCTGTGTTGCCTGTTCAGCTCCCTGTGCAGCCTGTTTCCAGGCAGAGCAGTGGTGAGGGGAGATCTTCGGATCTCCCCAGCCACTGTCTCTGCCGGCAACCAAGGTTGTTTTTTTCTGAAAGGGGTGGGTTTAAAAAAAAAAATTTTGGGTGTGTTTTGTGCCGCCCCTTGAAGGCATACAAGGCATGTGTCGCACAAGGCACTTGCCTTGTTTGCCTTCCACTAAATACAGTACAATGTATTACATTGTATGAATTTTGGTCACTCCAGTGATGCTCCATCGGACATTTGTCGGATCTGGGGTGCTGTTCAAATAATAGTTTTGGTATGTATTTTACACAATCTGGCATTTCTCTGATTTTGACATCTTTGCAATTCTGAAATCTTTGAAGAAGTTACTGGTGGCACCAATAATTCCTAAGCCGTTTCACTAGTTTCATTCTAGAAAGAATGCAAAACCCTTGCAGGTATCCTCATTATAGATCAGCTGTGAGCTACATACAAGGGAAGCCACCCTTCCAGAGTAAGGTTAGGACTTGCAAAGCCTTAAGCGTACTTTGTGAGGTTTGGTTTTTGCTAGATCCTCGATACAAGCATGCCACTATTGCCATCTTCAGGCCATTTCACAGCCTAACAACATAGAGGAGGAAACTACAATCAATTTGCTTCCCATCACGGCATTATAAACTACATTAATTAATTATACATGACTTATAAAAATAATTATTGCAGCCATAATCCACAAACAAGTTTAATTATTAAATACCGGTATATACCGGAATGCAAAAGAGCATTTATAGCAAATAATGTATAATTTAGGTTTTTGTTTATTAATAAAAAAAACTACATTACAGTATTTATTCGTTTAAGCATGTGTAACTATTTTTGATTAGACTCTGATTGTTTTCCAGCATTAGAAAGGCTCAGTATGGTAGGTCTTTCCCAGCTTACTTAGCACAAAGAAATAAAGACAAGGACTCCCACCCAACTTGATATGATATAAGCCAAACCTGTTTCAATCTTCGCCGCTTCTCCACTCTGAGCCCCCGCCAGACATAAACATGAAAAATTACGGAAAAGGCTATCGGATTGTGGAAAACAGAACGTTTGTATTGTGCAAACATACAGTGTGAGATCCAGTGGTGTATCTTGGTTTTGTGCTGCCATAGGCAGACATAATTCAGGCACCCCCCCACCCAAGCTGCACACACACGACATGCCCCATCACCCCATTAAATACCCCATCACCCACAATGCACACACATTAAATACCCAGTCACCCCATTACATGCCCCCATCACCCACATTGCATACACACTAAATGCCCCATCACCCCCATTACATGCCACCATTATCCTCATTACATACCCCCACCACATCCATTACATGCTCCCATCACCCCGATTAATTGGAAAGAGCTAAAGCTTGCTGAACGGTGGGGGGAGGAAGCGGAAATGTTTGAAGCACCAGAAGTGTATGCCAGAAGCGAGTGCCTTGCTTGACTTGTGGAAGATACACTACTGGTGAGACCTCCACCTGACTCTTAGCCTTCCTTGTATGTATGCTTAGGGGATAGATGTCCGATTCGTAGAACACACCATAACACCCCAATCCCAAGACCCGATCCCAACCCTATACCCCAATAAATAGACACAAAACTTGTGATGGTAAAACAAGGCCACAGCTCTTCTTTATTAACATATATATCAGGCTGTATCAACCTACCACCATCCTTTATTCATATAAAAACAGAACACAGCCTGACAAAATAACTAAGCCCTTGACAGTATAACAATTTATAACCTAAACCTATATATTTACATAGTGCAACATTTTTTAACCAACCAAAACCGAGATGCTCGCCTCCCCTCCTCATCCCTTGAGATGCCATACCTTAACCTGATCCATCTCGCCCCAATGCTCACCACTAGCCGACTCACTTAGCTCAGTGGGCACGTTCACAAAAACAACTTCCATGTTGAAAGGTTAGGGGAGGACCGAGCACCATTCTCCTTTTAATATCCCCAACTTCATCTTCCAAAACCATATCCCCGACTGGCAAGGACTGCCAACCCCCGCCTGCTGCGACAAAAAAGGAGTTAATACACAAACATAACATAAATTGAAGGGAGGGTGGGAAAATTGCTACCAAGTGCGTTTACCGACCAAAATGTCTGCTGGGGAGAGGGGCTCCAAGGCTTTTATCAACTCCCCCCCCGAAACCCCTCCCCCCAACAGCCATCAGTCATCTATGTCCTCCCCCTCGCCCATACATGTCCTGTACAATTAATTTGCATAATTTCCTAGGGTGCTAGACCGTAGCACGTTTGTAGCATTCCATTTGTAGGCCATAGAACATCATTAAATTGACCATTACAAAGGCCAACAAATGTCCACCATAAGCAATGTTGGGGCCTACACTTTTTCAGGAACCCATCTAATCCATCAAATGTACAACGCACACAAACATGTATTCAGTGGTTACCACTACCAGCAGATCTAAAATGTGCAATAGCAATTATTCTCACCAATGGTGTTGTGAAGGCAAGGTTGCATCTAACACAATGGCTCAGGGGAATCAAAGGCTGATGTCTTCTATTTTATTCCTTACGACTTAAACAACTGGTATAGAAATCGATGGAGGATATGTATAAAGATGCTCGGACACACTGATAGTTCCAGATAGTGGCGCTATCGATGTGTGCCCTATTGTAAACAGCAGGCTCAATGTGACTGCGCCACAATGGCACTTGCGGATTGTGACGGCCCACAGTGCACCATTGCAGCCAATGTAAAAAAAAAAAAAAAACAGGCACTTAAAAGTACCTGGTTATTGTTGGAGAACCACTGCGCCTTTTTATAAAACTTTGAGGTGCAGGATTTTTTTTTACATAACCCCTACGTGTTGTAGATAGGATCTACTGACTTGAAGCGGGATCGTACCTGTCAGATGAGGCTACTTTGAGTGGCCTCAGTCTGGAAGGAAAAATGTAGCCGGTGCTCAAAGCGAGCACCGGCTACATTTTACTTAATGGCGATGTGCCCGAACATCAGGGTTCGGGCGTGCCTCTGCGATGTCACACGAAATGTCCGGAGGTATCGCGATCTTTTGGCAGGAGCCCACAGGGGCTATTAAGACTCTGATAAGGTCTCTGCCATAGTGTTCCTGGCTACTGATCGGTGGCCAGGAACAAATCGTGACGATTTTGGTGTTTGCGTCATCTGGGACGCAAGCACCATGCTTCGCGAAGGGGTTAAAGATGTTTGGTCCTGCACAATGTATATTGAACTTAGTGAAATTAACTGTTCAACTCAAATCACTTGCAAAGCACCACTCAGGAAGTGACTCAAGCAGTCTATGGGGAGGACCGAGGATACCATTTTGGCGTCCAACCTCCATTGGCCGATTTTCATGAGGATTTGAGATGACTTCAGCAGTTTCTGAGTAGCCTGAATTTGAGAGCTAGTTGGATTACCAAAGTGATCCAACTGGGTCCGAAACTCTCAATAAAATCAGAACTACCTGAGTTGACTCTTATATCTATAAATTATATTGTCTTTATTTAATTTCTTACATTGACGGAAAAGTTGAGTTTTTCAAGTATTCTATATTCAAGGTGCCGTCTACCCAAGTACAGACTATACAAGATTATACATTCTTTCCATGCATGAATCCATGCTAGTTTCTAACCATAGTGTGTTATCTTATTGGCATTACTGTGCTATTCAAATAGCTTTTTTGGCATTCGTTTGGGGATTTTGTACAGCTTTTAGAATATCATATGATCTTTCATTTGAAAGTTTTACATTAAAGGAGACATATAGCTGATTGGGCTGTTCGTGGCAGTCTATGGGTCTAGATGAATACCACATTATACTATGGATTCCGACTGTTTACCAGTGATGAAGCTTTATATTGCAGCAACACAAAATTCTCACTGCCAAACCTGTGAGCTCTTGCCTTCTAGATATATAAGCACATTATACATGTGGAGCTTTCAAATGTATTTGCTATGGTAACAGAATAAAAGGTATATAAACATATATCATGAATTCTCACCGTAGCGGAACCACAAAGACACTGAAACTAATGTGCATTCAAAATTGGCACACCTTGTTGTGGATTCAAATGTTTAGCCTGGTTTTAGAAAAGAGAGAATGTACATTTTTCGAAAAAAAAAACAAAAAAACAATTATGTATCAATGTGGAACTATATTTATTCAAGATGTGCTGAACTCAGCTTCCAAAGAAAGCTAACAGTCTCTACATGGGGTCTATATACAAAAATCAAGTTCTTGGGAAGGAACATTCCACTGGTGTCCATGGTGACTGCTCCATTTTTTAGAACTTTGGTCCACAATCAAGTTTATTTTAAATAAGACCCTATCTATTGTAGGCATTTAAAATAGAAATGCTTTGATGAAAGAATACATATTGGGCCATCTTTGCACCATACGACCCTATCAGGGACCAGACATATATTTTAGCATATTGAGTCAGATGGATCTACGTGGGGTCTGTATAAAAGTCTATTCTGGTGTCCATGGGGAACTGCTCTACTCTTTAGAATGTTGGTCCACAATTGATTTTTAGTTAATAGGAACGGGACAGCCTCGAATAGAAAGTCGGAAAAATGTATTCTTCTACAACATACCCTATATTCTTGATCAAGCAAAGAGACATGTCTCTATGTAACCCAAATATTTGAACCACTGTATATATGTTGAATAAGAAAGAAATATGTATAATGTGCCATACTCTAATGTTGTAACCTGTGAAAGGAAAAAAAAAACAAGCATTGCACAATAAAAAATTGTCAATAAAAAAAAAAAAAAAAATAAGCCCCTAACATTTTTTTCAAAAGTGTATAAACCATAATAATTACTTGTTGCGTTACATGTTTAATTGCTCTGCAGTGAGTCAAAGGACAACTGTCGGCAAAAGAAAAATAGTTTTGTTTAATTGAAAGGCTGCATCAAGTGTGGGCATTTTAATAAGAAATGCTTTCATGAAAGAATACAAAAAAGTATCTTATTGAGCCCCCTTTGCTCAATATGACTCTTTCAGGGGGCGGACTTGTTGTTTAGAATCCTGAGTCAGATGGGTCAGTTCTAGACATGTGCAAAACTAAAATTTTCGTTTCGCTTTCGCCCATTCGGATGAAAATGTTATCTATTTTGTCTAAAATGAATTTCGTTCATTACTGCATTCGTTTCAGATGAAATTCGTTCATTATTTTAGTTTCGTTTTATTCGTTCATCTTATAGAATACGTGTAATACTATTGGCTTTCTATAAACCGAACGAGAGCCCCATTCATAAGAAATTCTTATGAATTCCTTTTTCGGACGAACGGACGAAAATGCTATTTTTGGACGAAAATGCATTCGTCCGAAAACGAATGCACATGTCTAGTCAGTTCTTCCATCATCCTACACATCAAGTCAACCTCCTTGTTAGAGCGGTACAAGCAAAGATGGCTCGATAAGGTACTTTATTAAAGTGTTTCTACATTTGATGCAATCTTTCAATTAGCCAGAAGTTCATTTGTTTACCTACTGATGTCCTTTAAAAATGTCAAAATAATAGATTTTAACATTACTTTCAAAGCATTTATCATGCAGAGATGTAAAAATGAGGTTGCCCTCTCACGAGGATTATAACTGTGGACACCTATCCACCAACAAGAAGCTGGAAGCAGCTTTTCCAAATTAAATGTCCTTCTGGGCAGGTTCAAGAAGACCTTGGCCATTAAAATCAATATCACTGACTTGAGCGATCACATTCGACTGGAATGTCAGAACCGGGACAACAGAGAATGAATTCTGTGCATGCGCAGTAGCACAGACGCTCTACTTCCCAAGTCTGCCTCAAATTGGGAGATATGCAGTGGCAAAGACACCTTGGTGAAGAACTACGTACGTGTCCTCGCTGAGATCTTTGGTGTTTCTGAAGCCCAGCTACTGCTCAGGGTCTTGCTATGTCCTAAAACCCAACCATGATGGAAATGATTTGTGGCAGTAAATATTTTCCTACAATGTGTCCGATAGAACTCATTGGTTGACCCTAAGAGACACACGTACTTCTGGTTTTTAGAATGAACATGTCAACACAAGGAAGCTTTATGTCAAGACCTGAGACTTATCTTATTGTAAGATACAAAAGGAGCTAACAATATGGCTCCTGCCATATGCTAAGTGCAATCTTTAATATTCTAAATGCTGCCAAGATATGGACTTTTATCCACATATAGTTCTGAACATTGGAAAATGTTCTTTCATATAGAGATAAACCCTTCTCAGCTACAGTGTTACATTCAATATAACAATCATACACTGTAGTCCAAAGGCCGAGCCCTTCGGTTAATACAGTATAAACATTTGTTCTCCAGTGAAATGGGCAAAGGAACTATACTATAATAAAGCGATACTGTACGAAACATGACAAAATGCGCTCAGGAGAGAAAAGTAGATCCCCTGTTCTACTAAGAAAAACACTGATATTTGTTTAAACTCTACAGGATTGTCGAAAGCAAACACTGGTAATTCATAGAAGATATTTCTTTAAAGATCACCTTTTTATCTTTGTTTTAATTTTATTTTGCTAATGCCATTTACTGCTTGACTGTGTTTTATAATGTTACATAGCTGTCTTGATAAAAAAAATAAAAAATTTTATCACATAAAAGACAATCTTTTCTTGTTCCTAGTTTGTTTGTTTTTTTAAAACCGATATTTAGCTTGTATTTAACAGGATGTCACAACGGATTTCTGACATAAATATGGCTTTTGAAATGCTGATTTTGTTTTTTTTGTTTTTTTTTTCTCATTTCTTTGGCACAAAGGTGAAAAAAAGCCAAGGATACAACTGTATAAAATGTTAAGATAATTCAAAAGGAACTAAGATTTACATGTCTGTATTATTTTTTATACCTTCAGATAACTGTTTTATATTCTATGCATACATGTACCATACCTGATTGTTTTTTTGTTTTTTAAAATTTCTGAGGATTAAGGAAAATATTCTTTCTTAAAAAAATGTTTTTGTCAGCAAGCTTAGAAGTTTTAGCTACCCATATCTTAAAAAAATAAAATTAAATAAATAAATATATATATATATATATATATATATATATATATATATATATATATTTATTTTTCTCTTCTTCCTTCCTTTTTTCCCTTCTTGGGGAGGAGGAACCGAGAGAAAGAGAGAGAGAGAATAGATATGGGGGGAGGGGGGTAGAGAGAAAAGATATGGGGATGAGGGGTATAGAGAACAGATATAGGGGAGTTGGAGAGAGACTTACATGGCAATGAAGAGGAAAGGGGCAAACATGGGAAGGGAGAGACACATATATGTAGGAAGAGGAGACAGAGAGACATGAGGGTAGAGGGGGGGGGGCACGGGGGTGGCCCACACAGGGCACTGGAACATGTAAGGCCGGCCCTGACCCCAATACAGTGGCAACAATTGTATAAACATAATATAAATGAGAGGTTTTGATTATAGGAATTATCCAAAGTATAGTTATACCCTAACCTCACCTACCATTAGTGCTGCCATTTTTTCACTTTAACTTTCGCAGGCTGCTTTGCAGTATGTAGAAGTCATATGTGACCAGATGGAAATCAATGAACTAATCAAGTAGTGGATCCCACAGAACCACGTTGATACTGCAAAGCAGCCTGCAAAAGTTATATGTGGCCAGTAAAAATGGTCTGGATGGCAACCCTCCCTACTCAGGGCTGGCGCCACCAGTAAGGTGACCTAGGCAGCTGCCTAGGGCGCAACTTAGCAGGGGGCGCCGGAACCCTGAGTTAAAAAAAATCCTCCCCCTTACTTACCTCCTCGCTGCTGCTCTGTCTTCCGGTGCAGCTCCGTGGCTGTGAGGGAAGCGTTGTGCGCTCCCCTCCAGCCAATGCGCATTCAATAAAGTTTGTTTAAAAAAAAAGTTTAAACAAACTTTATTGAATGCGCATTGGCTGGAGGGGAGCGCCAACGCTTCCATCACAGCCATGGACCTGCAGCACCGGAGACAGAGCAGCAGCGAGGAGGTAAGTAAGGGGCAATGTGGGAGGATCCTAGCTGGCATATTGTGTGGCATAATAATCCTGGCATATTTGGTGGCTATGTCCTGGCATATTGTGGGGGAAAATCCTGGCATATTGAGGGGCAAAATCCTGGGATATTGAGGGGCATAATCCTGGTATATTGTAGGGGAAAATCCTGGCATATTGTGGGGGAAAATCCTTGCATATTAAGTGGCAAATCCTGGCATATTGTGGGGGTAAATCCTGGCATATTGAGGGCCAAAATCCTGGGATATTGAGGGGCAAAATCCTGGGATATTGAGGGGCATAATCCTGGCATATCGTGGGGGAAAATCCTGACATATTGAGTGGCATAATAATCCTGGCATATTGGGTGGCTAAGTCCTGGCATATTGAGGGGAAAAATCCTGGCATATTGTGGGGGAAAATCCTGGTATATTGAGTGGCATAATAATCCTGGTATATTGAGTGGCATAATAATCCTGGCATATTGAGTGGCATAATAATCCTGGTATATTGAGTGGCATAATAATCCTGGCATATTGAGTGGCATAATAATCCTGGTATATTGAGTGGCATAATAATCTTGGCATATTGGGGGGCAAAATCCATTGGTGTTTGTCTCCAGTCCCCAGAGTCCCCAGAGCCAGACCTAGAGCCAGACTGCAGCCAGAGACCAGATCATCTTATTGTCCTGGCGGTAAGTAGACAATACATTGGAAACTAATTTACCTCACATGTAAAGGACACTATAGTCCCAGAACCACTACAGTTTAATGTAGTGGTACTGGTGTCTATAGCCTGTCGCTGCAGAGAAAAGACACTGTGCAGTACTGGTGTTGAAGGAGCACTATAGTGCCAGAAAAACAAACTTATTTTCCTGGCACTATATAGTCCTTAGGTGTGGGGCACCCTCGTGTCCCCCTCCCACTGGGCAGCCATTTACCTTTCTCCAGCGCTGGCGCTGGAAACGTTCCCCCCCCCTATCCTCCTCTCAGCTGCGAATGCTTTTCTATGGATGTTCCGCGTCTTCCCACTGTAATTTTCACAGTGAGAATCACGGAAGCACCTCTAGCGGTTGAGAGCGGTTCCACTTTAGCCTCCTCCCAATCAGGGCCAGACTGTCCTACCGGGATACCGGGAACTTTCCCGGTAGGCCGACTGTCCTGGGCTGCTTTGAGCTGTGACGTCAATTTTTTTTCCCTGTGTGTCCGCGATTGGCCACAAGGGATAAAGTTTTTTTCCCCCCCCTTCCGCGGTCCTGCACACCGCGATCGGCCAAAGGACAAAGATTTTTTTCCTCTATGCCCTCCCTCGGCTGATCGCTTAATGCTCCTGCAGCCTTGCTGCCGGATATGAACATATGAAGTCATATCCGGCAACGTTACATCCGCTACAGTGCGCACAGATCAGCCACTTCCCTGTGTACGCAGGGCTGTGTGATGAGATGTAGATCGTCACATGGACAGTGCTGAGCTCGTACATCTACATTTTCTATCAACAAAAGGTACTCTTAAACTGTGTAAACTAACTGTATTATGGACCATCTTTAAAATACTTATGTTATTTGGGGGGGGGAGAGATTTTCATAATTGGTGCAAAATGCAGTGCAATAAATATTATTAGTATATTATTTAAGATATAATCATGGGATTTGATTTAATTTGCTATTTTATTTAAAAAATAAAATTAAGACATGTGTTGTTGAATGATTTCTTTTTTTTTTCTTTCTTTTTTTCTTTTATTTTATTTGATTACAAAGTTGAATGATTTCTGTCAGAAAAATGGTTAAAAATTTTTTTGTAATCCATAAAACAACAATGTAGAAAATTATTGATTTTGTGACTAACAACTCTGATCCTATAGCTGGCTGAGGGTCATGAGGGCTTGAGGTGAGGCAATGATTATATTTATGTGACATTTATATGCATGTGGCCCATATTAAAATATATCAATGTACCTCAGGTGGGGGACAGGTGCAATTATATAGTTTAATATTATATTTATATGGGGGTTGAAAGTTGAGCTGAGAGGACTTGGGCTGAGTAAATTATATATTTTAATATTTAGATTTATGTGTGGGGAGGAACTGTAAAAAGAGGGGGCTATAGTGGTGAGGGAATAATATTTTGTAATAGATTTATTTGGAATGGTGGAGGAAAGGGGATTATTTACTGTAATATTATAATTATTGGGGTAGTCCAGGGATTAGTCCAGGGATTGACAAATCCCAGATCGCCATTGGCAAACAGGAAATTAGACCTGGCATCTGGGTATTTTTAGCCCCGTATGGTGCCCTCACTGCTGGGATGTTACATACTGATTGTGTGTGAGAGACTGACTGTATGTGTGTGTATGACTGGCTGCATGTGTGTGTGACTGGTGTATATCTGATATCATATACTTTGCAAATAATTCTGATAAATTCTATAATCTGTTAACCAATTTGATAAATGACACTTTAACACAATGTAATATTTAGAAGATAATAAATTCCCAATAAAGATATATAGTATTAAAAAGTGTGTGATTGACTGTGTGTGTATGTGTCTGACTGTGTGTGTGTGTGTGTATCTGTATGTGTGTGTGTGTGATGGACTGACTGTATCCATCTGTCTTATCTATAAATAATATATTCTTAAAATGTGCTTTAAAATTCATTGGCTCCATTTTAATGAACAACAAAATAGTGATGTTATGCTGTTAGGGCTGGTTTAATGAAGAAATGCTATGGGGCAGGTATAAATAAGCAATGCTATGGGGATGGTATAATGACGCAATGCTATGGGGCTGGTATAAATAAGCAATGCTATGGGGATGGTATAATGACTCAATGCTATGGGGCTGGTATAAATAAGCAATGCTATGGGGATGGTATAATGACGCAATGCTATGGGGCTGGTATAAATAAGCAATGCTGTGGGGATGGTATAATGACGCAATGCTATGGGGCTGGTATGCAATTATTTCCAGGGCTGGTTTTCATTCCCAGTCCAGCCCTGCTCCCAATTAACCACTGGACAGCATGTTGCATCCAAACAGTGACCTAAACTGTGTGCAAGCAGAGGAAAAAAAAGGCTAGTGCGCTAAGCTTGTCGCAGGCTAAAATAATATACATGTATCATTGCCGGCGGCTGTTGGCAGTCTTCCAAGATGAAAAGGGGTGGAGTTTAAAGGGGCAGCGCCAGCCTCCCCAGTATACAGATACCATGCGTCTGGAGCTCAATACTCCTCATTTAGGCTGTGTATGTCTGTTACACATACAGTTTAAATGCTGCCTGTGCACCAGGGGATGGGTGGCATCTTTTGGCCATTACACCAGCAGGGACTTTAATGACATTGCATTCTAAATACATAGACATTTGCCCATTCATCCAGTAGATCACTTGTGAGGTCAGGCACTGATGGTGGATGAGAAGGCCTCGCTCGCAATATCACTTCCAGTTCATCCCAAAGGTGTTTGATGGGGTTGAGGTCAGGGCTCTGTGCGGCCAATCAGGTTCTTCCTCCAGCCATGTTTTCATGGACCTTGCTTTGTGCACTGGGGCCAGTCATGCTGGAATATAAAATGGAATTACCCAAACTGTTCCCACAAAGTTATAAGAATAGCATTGTCCAAAACACACTACTCGATCTGACACTTGGCATTGTAATTGGTGGTGTGAGACTTGCATGCAGCTGCTACAGAGTCCAGTGGTGGTGTGCTTTACACCACTCGATCTGACGCTTGGCCTTGTACTTGGTGGTGTGAGACTTGCATACAGCTGCTCCAGAGTCCAGTGGCGGCGTGCTTTACACCACTCGATCTGACACTTGGCATTGTACTTGGTGATGTGAGGCTTGCATGCAGCTGCTCCAGAGTCCAGTGGCGGCGTGCTTTACACCACTCGATCTGACGCTTGGCATTGTACTTGGTGATGTGAGGCTTGCATGCAGCTGCTCCAGAGTCCAGTGGCGGCGTGCTTTACACCACTCGATCTGACACTTGGCATTGTACTTGGTGGTGTGAGACTTGCATGCAGCTGCTCCAGAGTCCAGTGGCGGCGTGCTTTACACCACTCGATCTGACGCTTGGCATTGTACTTGGTGGTGTGAGTTTTGCATGCAGCTGCTCCAGAGTCCAGTGGCGGCGTGCTTTACATCACTCGATCTGACGCTTGGCATTGTACTTGGTGATCTGAGGCTTGCATGCAGCTGCTCCAGAGTCCAGTGGCGGCATGCTTTACACCACTCGATCTGACACTTGGCAGTGTACTTGGTGATGTGAGGCTTGCATGCAGCTTCTCCAGAGTCCAGTAGCGGCGTGCTTTACACCACTCGATCTGATGCTTGGCATTGTACTTGGTGATGTGAAGCTTGCATGCAGCTGCTCCAGACTTGGCATTGTACTTGGTGGTGTGAGTTTTGCATGCAGCTGCTCCAGAGTCCAGTGGTGGCGCGCTTTACACCACTCGATCTGACACTTGGCAGTGTACTTGGTGGTGTGAGACTTGCATGCAGCTGCTCCAGAGTCCAGTGGCGGCGTGCTTTACACCACTCGATCTGACGCTCGGCATTGTACTTGGCGATGTGAGACTTGCATGCAGCTGCTACAGAGTCCAGTGGCGGCGTGCTTTACACCACTCGATCTGACGCTTGGCATTGTACTTGGCGATGTGAGGCTTGCATGCAGCTGCTCGGCCATGGAAACCCATTCCATGAAGCTCCCGTCGCACAGTCTTTGTACTGATATTAATGCCAGGGGAAGTTTGGAATCTTCAGCTCTAGAATCAGCAGAGCATTGGTGACATTTACACACCATGCGTCTCAGCGCTCAGTGACCCCCGCTCTGTGACTTTACGTGGTCTTCTGCTTCGTGGCTGAGTTGCTGCTGTTCCTAAACACTTCCACTTTCCAATGAGTCCACTTACAATTGATCTAGCAGGAATGACCTTTCACAAACTGACTTATTGTAAAGCTGTCATCCTATCATTTGCAAATACAGACTCCATGGCTAGGTGCTTGATTTACACATGTGTCACAATGGGTCTGATTGAAACACCTGAATTCAATAATCAAGAGGTGTGTCTCAGTACTTTTGTCCATATTGTGTATATTGACAGATATGGTCCAATTACCCATGTTAGAGGGATGCCCACAGAGAAATTGCCCCTATGATTCTCCTTCCCAAAAAAACAGGACTGTGTTGGCAAATTCAGGATTATTGACAACTGGGTACATGTGTGCAATCATCTGAAACAGGCTTAGGGCTCTATTAGTGACAGAAAGAATTGCAGGGTATCGGCGAAGGAATTTTACTCTTCAGGCTAAAGTAATTCAGCTGAATTAGACAATTTTTCTGGCTCTGCTACTATGGTCTTAAATTTGGAATTCCCTTGTCAGTTACCTCTTTCATGTATAAACCCCATATATTAAAAATGTATGGTCTTCCATTAAAAAAAAAAATGTTAATAAAGTTTATTGTTTTCCATTAAAAAAAAATACTTTACACAACCCCCACTGAAAGCCAGGAATATAATGGTGAAAAGAAGAGCATTCAGCACATTACGTGTCTTGGGTCCACATGAATTAATAGGTTTGAGCAAATGGCCTGGCATTGATCCAGTGACATTTCATGGACACATTTGGCCCATGGAAAGTTATCTCAGGATGAACACTAGTAGACACCACCATGGCCAGCAGTGTATCTTCCACAAGGCAAACAAGGCACTCGTCTAGGGCGGCACTTTGCCAGAGGGCGGCACTTTGCCAGAAAGTGTTAAAGCACACTTCTGGTGCTTCAAACATTTTTGCTCCCTTCCCCACTGTTCAGCAAGCTTTAGCTCCTTCCAATTAATCTGGGTGATGGGGGCATGTAATGGACGTGGTGGGGGTATGTAATGGACATGGTGGGGGTATGTAATGAGGATGATGGTGGCTTGTAATGGGGGTGATGGTGGCATGTGATGGACGTGGTGGGGGTATGTAATGAGGATGATGGTGGAATGTAATGGGGGTGATGGTGGCATGTAATGGGGTGATTGGGCATTTAATGTGTATGCTATGTGGGTGATGGGGCATGTAAAGGGGTGATGGGGCATGTCGTGGGTGTGCAGCGTGGGTGGGGGGGGGGGGTGCCTGAATTTTGTCTGCCTAGGGCAGCACAAATCCAAGGTACAACACTGACCATGGCCCATAGTGGACATTTACTGGACTGAATAATCGAATGATGTTCTGTCGATCTTCAAAGACCTTGCCGTGGGCCCTAGTATCCTTGTACGGACACTTAACCTATCTCTGAAGATCAGAAAAGAAATGAGAATGAAACATAATGGGTTATGTTTAATAGAGGCACTCGCGGGGATATCACCTAATAATTATGCCATTTCTCTGTTCCCCAAGTGTAAAGCTAAATCCTCAAAAAATGTAAGGGCTCGAGCGACCCATATTTCAAGAATCATTTGTTGTTCAACGCCTTATAAGTGCGGAGTATCCCAATAATGTTGGGGCTTAACGCTCATGCTGTGTTCCACAATAACCAGGGCAGGTATTCACAATCTACTCTCTCGAGAAATGACCCTATTCGTTAGAGAAAAAGCAGCCTCTGCCAACAAAGTACAAAAGGTAGTTGCCACATAATGCTTGGAATAAGAAATGAATATCGAAACCATAATGGAAGTCATTACCCGGAGCCCCGGAGGCAATGTCTGGCCTTTAGCCCGGCTCAATATTTCACGCAACGGATTAATATACAAACATTCTCATTCTGGAATATTTCACAGGCGGCATAAGGTAATCTCATTTTATTTCAAAATGCTCTTCTGTAATACCATGACCAGTGATTTACAAGCTGGCCCCTTAGAGTCCAAAACACGATTAGACGATCAGTATAATCATTCTCTACATAAAACGCGGCCTGTTTAAATTCATTGCGTGTATTCCTTCCATACACTGTACCTGCCGGCGCAACTATAATTCCATAAATACATGGGCAGTGCTCCAGAATACATAGAAGCTTTATTTATGGTTAATATAAGAGTTTACTGGTATCAAACTTTTACAATGCATTCTATTTAGTGAATTAGAGTGGAGCTGCAAACAACTTAAAAGACCACGGCTGACAAAAAGATGAAGTTATGTTTAATTGAAAGAAAGCAGTGTAGCCATTTTTGATAGAAATGATTTAATTAAAACATACAAATTCAACACCTCACT
Source organism: Pelodytes ibericus (assembly GCA_036172795.1). NCBI lineage: Eukaryota > Metazoa > Chordata > Amphibia > Anura > Pelodytidae > Pelodytes > Pelodytes ibericus. The sequence continues at coordinate 20,007,041 of CM069859.1, forward strand.
GAGCCTTTGTTGTTCGTATAGTTTTATCACCCCAATTTACTCTATTTTCAAGTTTAATACTAGGTCTCTTTCATTCCATGCAATACAATATAATACCCCCCAACTTCTGCCCACTGGTGAGTCGGGGCGCTTGGGAGGTGGAGTTTTAATTCTACCACACATGTGCTGGAGCCCTGTCAGACAAACTGACCCACCAAAATGTACTACAAATCTAGCTGAATATACCTCTTTCCACAAAAAGCAGGACTGATAATATACATGGCTGATAATTGGCTCAGGAAAAATATTACATGGCTTTCAATTTAGTTCTGTAATACTTGCCAAGGAACAGTAGGTTTAAAGCATCATTCACTCTTACATAGCGGAAAACTGGTGAACTCTGCCCAACTGCAGAAATCCTCATGTTAGTGCAAGATGAAGATCCCTGTTTGTATAGTGCACAGTTTTTTTTTCCAGTGTGATTTGATGCAGGCATTCTGCAAAAATCAAATTTCTAATATTTGATTAGTGATGACTAGTTTGACTAGTGATTACTCTGCATGTTTACTACAGGTGCAGCAGCACTGATTATATTGACACTGAGGATATAAAGTTTTGTTTGATTTAGTCACTTCATGTGCTCCTTAAATTGAATACATTGTGTGGACTATGAATGACCTTGCTCTTGTACATAGTGCAAGGCATTGTCTGAGGACATCACTAGAGAGACAGGAAATTCGGCATTTCACTACACGGACACAGAGTCTCCATTCATAAATTTCTGAATGGAGACTTTGTCTCCGTGTAGTGAAATGCCGACAGCCTATAAACCGAACGTTCGGTTTATAGGCTGTCGGCTTATGTAATACATGTAATCCTATTGCTATTCTTTAAACCGAACGTTCGGTTTATAGAATGCCAATAGACTTACATGCATTCCATAAACCGTTCGGTTTATGGAATGTAAGTGTACTATGCTATTGTATTCTATAAACCGACTCTATTTCGGCTTATAGAATGCAATTGTACTACGAATGGACGAATGAACGAATGATTTTCGTCTATTAACCATTCGTTCATTCGTCTTTCGTTAGTTTAGCATTTTCGTTATTCGTTTTTCGGACGAATGGACGAAAATGCTATTTTCGGACGAAAATGCATTCGTCCGAAAACGAATGCACATGTCTACTGTAAACATATAAAGATGTCTTATGACCATACGATATGCATTGGCCAAGAAGCACACTGGATTTACTTATTCTGGAAGTGTTTTACAACGAAGAGAAACCATTGAGATTGACTCATATTCATTCATGGAGAGAATTTGCAGAGTTTTACCCTTAAAACATAAATTGCAATCAATTGGGCCTTGTATTCATTTATTGTATTGTCATTTGGTTTGATTTAATTTTGAATCAGACCCATCAATGTTTGCAAATCCAACACTTTAGCGCTGTATAAAATGGTTAGCCTGGGGATTTGAAGGTTTCTGTTATACATTTTTGAATAGTGTGATTTAAAGTATGGTGACTGTGTTCAGATGCCAGAGGCAAAGTCTCTGTTATATGGGTACGTAATAAATAATACATTGTTTCAATGGGAATTCTATATTCTATATATATATATATATATATATATATATATATATTCAATAGACATTTTCAACATGATCAGACTCAAGATGTAATAATAATTTCCCATATAATGTGTATTTTTATACGCAGCCCAAGCAAAACAAGCTAGCTTTTTTCATGTTGTGTTGGAATTATTGTTATATCTATAGCATTTCTAGCATCACAACCTGTTGAGATGAAGATACGTTGACACACATCCGAACAAGGAGCGATTTAAAATCTTGCGGAGGTTGTACACAAAGTAAGTCAAAACAGATTCATGGGCAGTGCTAAAATATAGCAAACCGCCCACAACAAAAGCGTTAAACGGCACTATAATATTTACAGACATAATATTTTGAATTTCATGCCTTGAATTGACAAATAAATCTAAAAAGACGGAAAAAAAAAGTGGTTTCTTATCTTAGAAATCAATTTGTAACTTTTTTTTTTTTAAATAAAAATATTACTACAGGTTGAGTGACCCTTATCCGAAATACTTGGGCCCTGGCAGCATTTCAAATAACGGATACTTACGGTTAATGGGTCATATCAGTAGCACCAGCCCTAAAAATGATCTACATTACCTACATTCAGTGTGAGCAACTTGCTTATATTTTATTTAGATGATGTATCATTTACCTGCTCCATGGTGCTGCCAAGATGATTCAGGAGCTCCTCCCTCCCGTCGAGTGCTGGCTTCAGAAGTACTTATCCGAACTGACCCATATCCAACAAAAATGTTTGCGGATGTTGGGACATTTCGGATTTTGTCTCTTAAGGGATAAGGGATACTCAACCTGTATACATATAATACAAGCCACATATATAGAGTAGGCATGTTTACATATGTGTTAAACAATACTATAGGGTCACATAGGCTCCTATGTGGCTTTAGCAAAGCATTATGGTAATAAATGTTTATTAGTTTGTGTTGACATATTATGAAATGTTATGTTAAAAAAATATTGTGAAACAAAAAAGATATATACTATAGGGTCTACGTAATATCGAGAGAATAGCAGGGAATTGAGATGGAAATGTCAAACATTAGGCCAAAATAGCTGAGTTGGAAAAATTCTCTAATTGAGAGAATTTTTTTCAACTCTATTTTGACCTTAAAGGGACTGTAGCACCTGAACACTGATGATCTATACATTGTATTTGTCGGGTCCCGCACCCGCCGAGGCCACTTCCACGGTGTTCCTTACCTGGCACTGCTGCTTCCAGGCTCCAAACGCCCCGTCGGGGAGCCGCGCAAGCGCAATGTAGGCCGCATCCCCAGATTGTAGTAAGTAGCGTCCCGGGTTTCGCGAGCGCAATTACTAGGCTTCAGGCTTGTCCTGCGTTCGGCTAGCGCGCCCTCATTGGGTAGAGCAAGGAGGAGGGAATAGGAGGTTGGGTTATGCCCCACCTCCCTTCCTAGGCTTTCCAGAGACTAGAGGTGTGTACCTGGGGAGTGGTGGGAGGGGTTAAGGACTAGGCAGACTATAAAACAGGCAGGGACTGTTCATTCAGTGCTTGCTCGTCCAAGCTGCAGTACCTAGTATTGTTCCCTCTGGTTATCCCTATCCTATCTACAGTTCCTATTACCTCCCCCTGATTGATTTCCTTGCTGCTGACCAATTTTTTTGGACCTCATCTGTTTTTGCTGCCTTCTCCTCTGATTTTGACCTCGGCTTGGATTATAACTTGTGAACCCTCTCTGCCTGCCCTGACCTCCAGACCGAACTTGATCACTCTTTTTGCAAGAGTTTGCGTAATTTGCATACCGTGCCACAGGTGATGTCATAAGCAATTCCTTTCTCGATTCGTTGCCATTTCATCTTTATTGAGCAGATCCTTATTTATACAGAAGCAGATTTTGCAATAACCTCAGTCTGATGTTGTCTTTATGGCAAAACTCAGGTAAAAGGGATAGTTTGGTGTTGTCATCAGTGACAAGGAGTTCCCCTGCTAACTCCCAAGGCTTTAAAAAAAAAAAAAAAAACTTAGGTCCCTGGTAGTGTGCAATGTAAAAATCAAGAATACACGTGTCAAATAATATTATTTAAGGATTTTTAAAATTAAAATCAAAAATACAACAAAAACTGTATAAAAGACAAAAAAAAAAAAAAATCCCTTCCGCACAAAATTCCTGTTTTCACATCCTCGTCCAATGAGATAACTGAGTTATCTCCCCACTCAGTACAAGATTACACTACAGCTTCGCCTCAGTCCATCATAAGAACCTCTGAACCACCAACTTCAAGAATGCCGCATAAGGAAATAGAAGGGGATCTAAAGAACACTAGTGTCTTGTATCAATAGATGTCACAGGTATAGTAATTGTTCCAGGTAAATATCAGGTGATGTCAGGCTAAGTGTTATAGTTTGGATCATTTGGTCCTGAGGATGCAGCAATAGGTCTGTAATACTCACACCGGGAATGTACAATAACCAATACAATTAAAAGTGTCCAGAAAGTAAACAGGTACAATCACCGAGGTCTTATATATAGAAGGGCTTTACTAAACATCATTTGAAACTCGATAATTGTAGTAAATGTCCGGCTCACAGCGCTGGAGTATATTTGTGTAATATAAATCCCACTCGTCAGCTCCGGTGCCTCTACAGGTGCCTGGGTCGCACCTCAAGATCATAAATCAGAAGAAAGCAAAAACGTAGAGCAATGGCACTCCAGGAGTCGGTATAAGTTAAGTAAGTGATGTTTTAATCCAATCCAATCAAGTGAACAACTGCACAGCAAATAGAGATGGAATAAATCAAGTGAAAAACCGCAGTCACTAAGCTTGACGCGTTTCGCGTCATATAGCATATAGCATATAGCGCTTACTCATAAGCTCATTGAGCTCGTTGAAACTCTACTCATTGAACTCTACAAGTCTGCTTTTATATTCTTCATATATATATATATATATATATATATATATATATATATATATATATATATATGTATATATATATATATATATATATATGTACATATATATATATATATATATATATATATATAAAAGCATTCTTCTTTATAGTATAAATCTGATCATCTTCACTCACACTTCCGAGGTTTTTCTACTTCATTTTTATCTTGCCTTTTTGCCTTTCTTGTAAATAACACTGTATGTTTCCTGTAAAAATGTAAGCATCCCACCAAGGCACTAACATATAAGCATATCAGGGCCCCTACGTACATACGGGGGGGCTCAACATTACCTGGCTGAGAGGTGGCAGTTATGGAGACGGGGCAAATAGCTGATACTCTTCCCATCTGCTTTTACACTTAGGGCCCTTCGTAAAACCTAGACTTTTTGTAACTATTCATCTACGTTTGTAGCCTTCCTCAGGCACAGATCATATTCCGTTTTCCCAGGGTTAAGTTCCGCTAGATACTCTTTGTACTATACCATAAGAACACGTTCCCCGTACCAGAATGTCTGCACTTGTGAGAGCGCCGAGTGATAACTGGTGAGTTTTATGTGGGGTCTCTTGGTAACTTAAGAGATCTAAAACAACAGCTGCAGGAGGGCTTGCGATAGCCTGCGGTCATTTAATCTTCTGTCCTCCGGTAGGGTCATTGCTCGTAGAAGGTACATTTGAAGCGATAATAATGTCATGGATTAACGCAGCTGTTCGTTCCTTTGTGAGGAAAGAGTGAGGCGAAAAAAAACTAATCTTACAAGAAAACATCAGCAACAGAAAGTGTGGCCCGCTCTCCTGCTAGCAAACTATAAGGCGTCTCTGTTTGCAAAGAAGTTTATTTTGTGCTTGTGAATATTTACTAAGGAAAAGATGTACATGGAAAGTAAGTATGTATGGAATAGCCTTCCAGCGGAAGTGGTAGAGGTTAATACAGTGAAGGAGTTTAAGCATGCGTGGGATAGGCACAAGGCTATCCTAGATATAAGATAAGGCCAGGGACTAATGAAAGTATTACATTACTGAGAGGGTAGTGGATGCATGGAATAGCCTTCCAGTAGAAGTGGTAGAGGTTAATACAGTGAAGGAGTTTAAGCATGCATGGGATAGGTATAAGGCTATCCTAGATAAAAGATAAGACCAGGGACTAATGAATGTATTACTTTACTGAGAGGGTAGTGGATACATGGAATAGTCTTCCAGTAGAAGTGGTAGAGGTTAATACAGTGAAGGAGTTTAAGCATGTGTGGGATAGACACAAGGCTATCCTAGATATAAGATAAAGCCAGGGACTAATGGAAATATTACTTTACTGAGAGGTTATTGGATGTATGGAATAGCCTTCCAGTAGAAGTGGTAGAGGTTAATACAGTGAAGGAGTTTAAGCATGCGTGGGGTAGGCACAAGGCTATCCTAGATATAAGATAAAGCCAGGGACTAATGGAAATATTACTTTACTGAGAGGGTAGTGGATGTATGGAATAGCCTTCCAGTAGAAGTGGTAGAGGTAAACACAGTGAAGGAGTTTAAGCATTGCCCCTTGTAGTCAAGAAGGAATTTCCCCCCCTAGGAGGCAACATCCGAAATAGCTTCCTTAGGGGTTTTTGCCTTCTTTTGGATCAAAAAGCTGGAATGATAAGTAGAAGGGTTGTGTCTTTTTTCAACCTAAATTACTATGTTACTATGTATGTTACTATGTTACTATGTATGTTACTATGTCTGTAACAAGAGGAATACAGATACAATAATAGATACAAATGTGCCAGGCACTAACATGGTGTCCCACTGTGGCCCTCCAGCTGTTTATGAACTACAACTAGCATAATTCACTTCCATTTTTAAAGGACATTGGAGGAGGATTTAATTTGTCGCAGATTGGCCAGGTAAAAGGCCGCACTGCCCCCTGACGACGTCCTATCACACCAGGAAATGCGCCCTACCTTATCAGCTGCCAGACAGATAAAACTTATAACACAACAGGCATCCACCTTTGAAACTGTTACTGTTTATAACGTAGGTAATAGAATTAAAACCTAAACACATTCACTTAGTTCCTGAAATTAATAGGCAATGCGAGTCAGTAGAAAAAGTCACTAGTAGTCGATATTTGCTCACACAAAGTAGTATACTTGTTTTTGAACGTATTATAATCTTGAATGAAAGAATTAAAAAAAAACAAAACACAAAGACTCAAGTCATTGCTGGAGATTTTTTATTTTGGTATAAGGAGTATTTTAACAAGTAGTAGCTACTGAGCATCACTACTTCTAGTAGTAAATAGAATTCAAACAAAACACTAAAATCCATATTAAAAAAAAAAAAAAAATTTAAATATTCCATTTGGCACCAAATTGTCGGTACCCCTATTTTTATACGAGATATTTTTTTCTCTTATTTACAGATTACCTTAGGTCTACATAGTAATTATTAGGAAAAATCAATACACTGAATCTCTACTCACTGCAAGTAGAGTTCTTTTTTTAAATACTTTTTTAATGTGTTTATAGCTTTTCTTTTTCTACACCCACATGTTTTTTATGGTTTAAATTGTTGAATGGCATTGTATATTACTCCAATGTTTCATTGTTAGTGTGCTACAACTGATAGGAAAGGTGTACAGTAATAATAGACTGACAATCATTTTGACTTATTGATTTACAAATAAACTAGCAATATATATTGTACAGCATTCCAAATTTGCAAAAAAAAAAATAATTTATTTTTTATAAGTTTATAATGGTGTAAATTCTATCTATAGATAAACAGTGACTCCTTGTGGCTACATTACAAATCATTTGGTTATTAAAGAACGGTGAAGTTAATTATGTTACATTAAATTCAAGTCCATATTAATTTATATATTAGACTTGCATTTGGCAAAAAAAAAAAAATCGGCTTCATCCAATTCAAATTTCATTAATAGACAAATTTGTTTTCTGTTTTGGGAATTCAATTCCAATGAATGGAATTGAGCTAAAGTTAATTTCAGAATAAGTCAAACAAGGCCGTCCGAAACAGAAATTTTCCAGAAGGGATGCACAAGTCTAGTTAGGGGTTTGGAGTTAGGCAGGGTTAGGGGTTAGGTCATTTATGAGAGTGTGATTATGTGTATTAGTAAGTGTGTTTGTGTGTATTAGTGAGTGTGTTTTAATGAGTGTTATGTGTGACAGTATGTTTGTGTGTATTAGTGAGTGCTCTGTGTGAGAGTGTGTATTAGTGTGAGTGTGTATTAGTGAGTGCTATGTGTGAGAGTGTGTATTAGTGTGAGTGTATTAGTGAGTTCTATGTGTGAGAGTGTGTTTGTGTGTTTTAGTGAGTGTTATGTGTGAGAGCGTGTTTGTGTGTATTAGTGAGTGCTATGTGTGAGAGTGTTTGTGTGTATTAGTGAGTGCTATGTGTGAGAGTGTGTTTGTGTGCATTAGCGTGTGCCATGTGTGAGAGTGTGTTTGTGTGTATTAGTGAGTGCTATGAGTGAGAGTGTGTTTGTGTGTATTAGTTAGTGCTATGTGTGAGAGTGTGTTCGTGTGTATTAGTGTGAGTGTGTATTAATGAGTGTTATGTGTGAGGGTGTGTTTGTGTGTATTAGTGAGTGCTATGTGTGAGAGTGTGTTTGTGTGGATTAGTGAGTGCTATGTGTGAGAGTGTGTATTAGTGTGAGTGTGTATAAGTGAGTGCTATGTGTGAGAGTGTGTATTAGTGTGAGTGTGTATTAGTGAGTTCTATGTGTGAGAGTGTGTTTGTGTGTATAAGTGAGTGCTATGTGTGAGAGTGTGTTCGTGGGTATTAGTGCGAGTGTGTATTAATGAGCGTTATGTGTGAGAGTGTGTTTGTGTGTATTAGTGAGTGCTATGTGTGAGAGTGTGTTTGTGTGTATTAGTGAGTGCTATGTGTGAGAGTGTGTTTGTGTGTATTAGTGAGTGCTATGTGTGAGAGTGTGTTTGTGTGTATTAGTGAGTGCTATGAGTGAGAGTGTGTTTGTGTGTATTAGTGAGTGCTATGTGTGAGATTGTGTTCATGGGTATTAGTGTGAGTGTGTATTAATGAGTGTTATGTGTGAGAGTGTGTTTGTGTGTATTAGTGAGTGCTATGTGTGAGAGTGTGTTTGTGTGTATTAGTGTGTGTGTATTAATGAGTGTTATGTGTAAGAGTATGCTTGTGTGTATTAATGAGTGATATGAGTGAGAGTGTGTTTGAGTGTATTAGTGTGAGTGTGTATTAATGAGTGTTATGTGTGAGAGTATGTTTGTGTGTATAAGCGTGAGTGTGTATAGTGAGTGCTATGTGTGAGAGTATGTTTGTGTGTATTAGTGTGAGTGTGTATTAATGAGTGCTATGTGTGAGAGTGTGTTTGTGTGTATTAGTGTGAGTATGTATTAGTGAGTGCTATGTGTGAGAGTGTGTTTGTGTGTATTAGTGTGAGTGTGTATTAGTGAGTGTTATGTGTGAGAGTATGTTTGTGTGTATTAGTGTGAGTGTGTATTAGTGAGTGCTATGTGTGAGAGTGTGTTTGTGTGTATTAGTGTGAGTGTGTATTAGTTAGTGTTATGTGTGAGAGTATGTTTGTGTGTATTAATGTGAGTGTGTATTAGTGAGTGCTATGTGTAAGAGTGTGTTTGTGTGTATTAGTGTGAGTGTGTATTAATGAGTTCTATGTGCGAGAGTGTGTTTGTGTGTATAAGTGAGTGCTATGTGTGAGAGTGTGTTCGTGGGTTTTAGTGCGAGTATGTATTAATGAGTGTTATGTGTGAGAGTGTGTTTGTGTGTATTAGTGAGTGCTATGTGTGAGAGTGTGTTTGTGTGTATTAGTGAGTGCTATGTGTGAGAGTGTGTTTGTGTGTATTAGTGAGTGCTATGTGTGAGAGTGTGTTTGTGTGTATTAGTGTGTGTGTATTAATGAGTGTTATGTTTAAGAGTATGTTTGTGTGTATTAATGAGTGCTATATGTGAGAGTGTGTTTGTGTGTATTAGTGAGTGCTATGTGTGAGAGTGTGTTTGAGTGTATTAGTGTGAGTGTGTATTAATGAGTGTTAGGTGTGAGAGTGTGTTTGTGTGTATTAGTGAGTGCTATGAGTGAGATTGTGTTTGAGTGTATTAGTGTGAGTGTGTATTAATGAGTGTTATGTGTGAGAGTATGTTTGTGTGTATTAGTGTGAGTGTGTATTGGTGAGTGTTATGTGTTAGAGTATGTTTGTGTGTATTAGCGTGAGTGTGTATAGTGAGTGCTATGTGTGAGAGTATGATTGTGTGTATTAGTGTGAGTGTGTATTAATGAGTGCTATGTGTGAGAGTGTGTTTGTGTGTATTAGTGTGAGTATGTATTAGTGAGTGCTATGTGTGAGAGTGTGTTTGTGTGTATTAGTGTGAGTGTGTATTAGTGAGTGTTATGTGTTAGAGTATGTTTGTGTGTATTAGTGTGAGTGTGTATTAGTGAGTGCTATGTGTGAGAGTGTGTTTGTGTGTATTAGTGAGTGCTATGTGTGAGAGTGTGTTTGAGTGTATTAGTGTGAGTGTGTATTAATGAGTGTTAGGTGTGAGAGTGTGTTTGTGTGTATTAGTGAGTGCTATGTGTGAGAGTGTGTTTGTGTGTATTAGTGTGTGTGTATTAATGAGTGTTATGTTTAAGAGTATGTTTGTGTGTATTAATGAGTGCTATATGTGAGAGTGTGTTTGTGTGTATTAGTGAGTGCTATGTGTGAGAGTGTGTTTGAGTGTATTAGTGTGAGTGTGTATTAATGAGTGTTAGGTGTGAGAGTGTGTTTGTGTGTATTAGTGAGTGCTATGTGTGAGAGTGTGTTTGTGTGTATTAGTGTGTGTGTATTAATGAGTGTTATGTTTAAGAGTATGTTTGTGTGTATTAATGAGTGCTATATGTGAGAGTGTGTTTGTGTGTATTAGTGAGTGCTATGTGTGAGAGTGTGTTTGAGTGTATTAGTGTGAGTGTGTATTAATGAGTGTTAGGTGTGAGAGTGTGTTTGAGTGTATTAGTGTGAGTGTGTATTAATGAGTGTTATGTGTGAGAGTATGTTTGTGTGTATTAGTGTGAGTGTGTATTGGTGAGTGTTATGTGTTAGAGTATGTTTGTGTGTATTAGCGTGAGTGTGTATAGTGAGTGCTATGTGTGAGAGTATGATTGTGTGTATTAGTGTGAGTGTGTATTAATGAGTGCTATGTGTGAGAGTGTGTTTGTGTGTATTAGTGTGAGTATGTATTAGTGAGTGCTATGTGTGAGAGTGTGTTTGTGTGTATTAGTGTGAGTGTGTATTAGTGAGTGTTATGTGTGAGAGTATGTTTGTGTGTATTAGTGTGAGTGTGTATTAGTGAGTGCTATGTGTGAGAGTGTGTTTGTGTGTATTAGTGTGTGTGTATTAGTGAGTGTTATGTGTGAGAGTATGTTTGTGTGTATTAGTGTGAGTGTGTATTAGTGAGTGCTATGTGTAAGAGTGTGTTTGTGTGTATTAGTGAGTGTGTATTAGTGAGTGCTATGTGCGAGAGTGTGTTTGTGTGTATTAGTGTGAGTGTGTATTAATGAGTGCTTTGTGTGAGAGTGTGTTTGTGTGTATTAGTGTGAGTGTGTATTAGTGAGTGTTACGTGTGAGAGTATGTTTGTGTGTATTAGTGTGAGTGTGTATTAATGAGTGCTTTGTGTGAGAGTGTGTTTGTGTGTATTAGTGTGAGTGTGTATTAGTGAGTGTTATGTGTGAGAGTATTTTTGTGTGTATTAGTGTGAGTGTGTATTAGTGAGTTTTTTGTGTGAGAGTATGTTTGTGTATTAGTGTGAGTGTGTATTAATGAGTGCTCTGTGTGAGAGTATGTTTGTGTGTATTAGTGAGTGCTCTGTGTGAGAGTATGTTTGGGTGCATTGTTGTGAATGTGGATTGGCTCCTAGGGCCTTATCTTTCATAACCAGCCCTCCTTTGCCTAAAGTAATAACATGAAGGAAGAAGATATTGAACATAACAGTTATAGTGGCCCAAGTTCTACAATCCTTAACCTTTTACACCCAGTAATGTGTCATCTCTCCCTCATCTTAACTCTTTACCTCATGACATGTACAGCACTTTATCAAATCTTTAGTTGGGTGGGAAAAGAGGTACCAATGACAATTAAATCTATGTTCCATGTCACATAGGCCTACCCCTACGCCTTGCACCTCTCAGCATGCATGCAAGGAATCTCTTGGCCAAATTAGGGATAGGGAATGTGTCTGTACAAGGACACATGGGGCCATAGCAAGGTCAGTGAAGGTCACATAGAAAATCATTCAATTGTGCATCACAAAGTCCAATAAATGGGCACCAGGGATACTGTTGGTGTGTACCTCTGGAGGATTTCCATGTGAAGTTTTGCTAGTTTGTGTTTTTGTACAGTGTTCAACAATTACCCCAAAATGTATGCTAAACAGCAGGAAACGTCTTTACTCTTCCATACCGTCGACACCTGCATCGCAAGCCACCAAAGTGGACACATTCCATTCTCTGAGGGTATGGTAATTCTGCTCAGCGTAATCCTGCCTACATTTTAATTGCTTTGCTCCTGCCATTTTAGCTGAGCTGGTTTCCCCTGATTTACATAAGATATTTGTATATAATTTCTTCAATTTGGAAATCTGCTTCGTCCAGCGGAAAGAAGGTGAACGAAATCTAATAAATTAATAGCGTGATTCGAGACAACTACTGCGGTCACAGAGGTACAAAGTCACCTTGGCGGGCAACGCACTGCGCTTTATGGGGGGCAATTCCTTAATGTCAGCAGTTGGAATTATACAATATTACTAAAAATAAATGTTCCGTGCAGTTTTAATTTAATGTGCTGACACATCGCTCCGGAAAAAAAAGGAATAAAGTTTTAACTCTTTTTTTTTTTTTCAAAGTTCCAATTTCCAACTAAAATAAGAATTAAAAATGGACAAAAATTATATGGGGGAAAAAATAAAAGCCACACGCTAATTAATAAATAATTTCCAGATAACCAGCAGAAAATTGAAATCCGGAATAATACAGTTCACTGCGTTAAGGGCAAAGGTTATAAAAATGTTCTGAATGAAACATAATAAAATAAATTTATAACACAAACTAAACTCTGTGTTCCTTTTTTTTACATTTCGAGTTGCATTCTCCCTACCTTTCTTGCCTCCCCATTGACGCTGTGTGAATGGGAAGGAGGCTGCCATTTTGCATATCGCCTTGGGTTATAGAGCCTGGCTGCTTGTCACTGTGTGTCCGCTACTACAGTGGTGTATCTTGGTTTTGTGCTGCCCTAGGCAGACAAAATTTGGGCACACACGTTGCAAACCCATGACATGCCCCATAACCCCATTACATGCCCCATCACCCATATGCACACGCATTGCCCTATTACATCCCCCCTATTACATGCCTCCATCACCCCCAATACATGCCCCCAATACATGCCCCGATCCCCCGAGGACTTACCTTTGTCCCTGGTAGCTAGTGGCAGGCAGCATGGTGTCCTACCATGCTGCCTGTTCGGCTCCCTGCGGTGTGTGCAGAGAGGTCACGTGACCTGCTGCGTGTCTGACATTAGGGCACCAGTCACGTGATCATTCTTTTTATTTATTTATATATTTCTAATCTTTCTTATTTTATTGTATAAAAAAATACATACAAAGATCCGCAGCAGAAATACATACAGTTATTGCCGAAGCAAAACCACAATCAAATACATTAAACATCATGGAGAGTAATTAAATTCTCCTTCTTTTACAATCATCACTTTAGTTGTGGATTTCTCCCAATTTCTCATTGCTTTTACTCCAGGGTCTCTGAATCTCTATATCCACTCAGTTTTATACATCAAAAGTTAACTCCCCCAATTCCTCATTCATACAGCACTCATCCCTCATTCATCACTTGTCTGCTCTCATAATTTAATCTATCATTGCAATGCCTAGGGAATGGGGGGTAGGGGCCCTAGAGGGAGGGGCATTTTTCTTCAGTCTCTCTAGGAGGGATCATCATGACTATCCACAGTTCCACTATTTAATTCCTCCATCTCCGCAAGGTAAAAATAATAGTAACCCAGCACAGGAGTTACTATTACATGCCTCCATCACCCCCAATACATGCCCCCAATACACCCCCGATCCCCCGAGGACTTACCTTTGTCCCTGGTAGCTAGTGGCAGGCAGCATGGTGTCCTACCATGCTGCCTGTTCGGCTCCCTGCGGTGTGTGCAGAGAGGTCACGTGACCCGGTGCGTGTCTGACATTAGGGTGCCGGTCACATGATCTTTCAAGCACTTCCCCCGCATTTTGTGCAGCCCCTTATGGGCATACAGGGCAAGTGCCGCCCTAGGCACTTGCCTTGTTTGCCTTGCGATAAATACAGCATTGCGCTTCTAGTGTATACTTTGTGAATCAGTTTACTACTGTAAACTCAGCTGCATTAAAGAGTCCTTTTATTATAGACTCAGAGATGAAAAGTGCGGTGGGCTTCATATAGGGATAAAATGATGTGCATTTTTTTCAATACATGCCATTAATGGTTGTTTCACACCCAAGAGACTCACACATTCATGGGGAAAGACCATGGGGTCTATTTATTATGCCCCTATCTGGCCCAAAATTAGTGCTAATAGCCAAAATGTGGAGAAATGTTACCTATACGATGTACATATATTTATGGGGCCAGTCCTTAATTTCTATTGGGGTGACTAAGTGTCATATGGGATATGTGTATATGACATGTTGGTTGATATGGTAAATGCACCGATTATGCCATATTAGCAACCATGATGTAAAAACAAATACATGGCAACAAATAATTAACGGACCTAGCAACTTGGTCTTGAAAGCTTGCAACCAAACTCTCAGTTTGCCAATAAATGGTATCAGTGTAACTATACTTGTTTCCTATTATTTCATGTTATATATTTGTAAAGTAAAAGAAGCGATGGGCGCTTTAAACGAACTTAAAATAAAAAAGGGTGAATAAATGCAGCAAAAACACTAGTGCAGCTCCTTCAAACAGACACATAAACGGTGAAATATAGAATAATAAAAGTGTTGCGCAAAAAATATAAACAGGCTGTAAATAAAAACCTTGAATATAAAACACTTTCCAAGCTTGAATTGTTCACTCAAATAATCTTTAATATGTGGCGCTAAAAGGATAAAAACAGAAAAAATCCATAGTGCAGAACAACAAAAGGATTAATAAGAGCCAATATGTAAATGAGCAGGCCAACGAGGGAAGGAACAATACACTTTAGCAGGATGTATTGCACCAGTTAAAGATTCATGTGGAAATTTATAAAAATAAATATATACTTCTCAAGACACATTTAGTTTTCTATTCACTTATGTCAGTTCTGGCAACTAAAATCTGGTATCTCCATTATAGGTAACACTTTCAACCACACTTTTTGTCAGAGAATTGTCATGCCCGAAAAACACGCTAGGTGGCAGCAGACAATCAATTTCTATTGCGATAACGATACTGAATTGTTGAATGGTGTTGCTTTGTAGTTTGGCACATTTGGGTTTATAGATATTGTGCTTTTTTTGAGACCAGGTCACATGTGATTTCAAGTTATATATTGAATTGAATTACATGTATTTGGAAAATACAATGAAAATGCTTATTTCATAGTCTGTAATACTGTGTTTGGTACTGGGGGGATTTAATGAGCAGTATATATGCCTCTAGCTGTGACTAACAACAAGGAGAGCAAAAATTATCCATTTATTGGATGATTGGGAATTTGATTGCAAGCTTTATAGATGACTAAAACCCCTCCATTCTTCAAGGGGTCTTAGTCATTGAAATTTCCCCCAAAATGTCTACTCTGATCAGCCATGATATCACAGGTGGCAAGCCGGCGGAGGCAGTGTGATGCTTTGGGACAATGTTCTGCTGGGAAACCTTGGGTCCTGCCATTCATGTGGATGTTACTTTGACATGTACCCCCTACCTAAGCATTGTTACAGACCATGTACACCCTTTCATGGAAACGGTATTCCCTGATGGCATTGGCCTCTTTCAGCAGGATAATGCGCCCTGCGACAAAGCAAAAAATGGTCCAGGAACCTCACAACTTACAGGACTTAAAGGATCTGCTGCTAACATCTTGGTGTCCTGTTATGGCTGATCATCAGGCCTGGTACAAGGATTTTTCACACCCTAGGCATATCCTCCTTTTGCTGCCCCTTGCCACTCCCACTACCCCACCTACTTACAAGAGCTAGACAACAGCGCATAAATCACGCAAAAACACACCGTCTTATGCACACATTTACACACACAGAGAGACAGACAAAGGCAAAGTGACCCTGAGGATATGAAGCTTCATATTCCTTTAAATTTATGGCATACACTATACTGATACAATTACATTACCAATACCAAGAGAAGTTATAACCTAACAAGTTCACCTGTCCATAACTCCCAACATTCATAAATGGCCAAAGAGGGACACTTTTATTTTTGTGGGAGTGGCTAAATGTGTGTCTGTGGGTGGGGCCTTGCCAGAACATTTTCAGTAATGCAATGGCCAGTTGGTGACTATTTATGTAGTTTGTTAAGTCATTTAAAAGAAGAAGAATGTATTTTATTTACACAAATTAATATAAAAACACATTTACTTCAGTTTAAACAACATTTTTTTGTTGTATTGCTGTGGAGTCTGTGATACTAAAAATTCTGAACCCCCAAGAAAAGAGGGACAATAGAGGAGGAAAGAGGTACAGGGGGATTTGGGTGCAGTATAGAGACCATCCCTTCTAAATCTTCTCTATCACCATCCAGTTACCAATAATTAATGGAATTTAAAAACTGTATTCAGTATTGTTACATTTTAAAAAGATGTTCAACCAATTTGTAATAGAAAGAGCAACAATGAAGAACAGAAAACAGAACAAATAAAGTATTATCACTCTGCACAGCAAGACAGATCGTCGCTGGAGATTTCATCGCGGGACATTTCATCGCTAAAGGTAAGTATTTTAGCTATTTTAGTTTGGTTAGAATTAGGGTTTAGGGGGTTAGAATTAGGGTTTAGGGGGTTAATTTTAGTATTAGGGCTCGGGGGTTAGTATTAGGGTTAGTAGGGTTTAGGGGGTTAATTTTAGTATTAGGGCTCGGGGGTTAGTATTAGGGTTAGTATTAGGGTTTAGGGGGTTGATTTTAGTATTAGGGCTCGGGGGTTAGTATTAGGGGTCGGGGGTTAGTATTAGGGTTAGTATTAGAGTTTAGGGGGATAATTTTTGTATTGGGGTTAATTTTAGTGTTAGTATTGGGGTTTAGTTAGTGTTTAGTGTTAGTATTGGGGTTTGGGAATAATTTATTAGGGGGGGTTATTTTCTTTTTACTTGTACATTCTGAACTGTCAGCTCTTACATAGCCGCAGCCGTAATCTTCATTGCTGATAGTTCAGCGTTCTAACTGCCGCGCTGAACTGTCAGCGATGAAGATGCGGTGCGGAAGTGTCCTAGACCCTCAAGGTGATGGTAAAACCCCTCAACCTGAAATTCAGCGGGTAGCAGAGGTAATGCTAAACATACATTTACACATACCAGACAACCCAGAAGGCTACTGAGCCAGGCGAATCCTTGTGAAAATATACTAAAGTGAACAAGCTGCTTAAGTGTTGGAGTTAGAAGCAAAGAAGGAGTCAAAAGGC
The DNA here is from genome assembly GCA_036172795.1 of Pelodytes ibericus. Taxonomy (NCBI): domain Eukaryota; kingdom Metazoa; phylum Chordata; class Amphibia; order Anura; family Pelodytidae; genus Pelodytes; species Pelodytes ibericus. Next base: position 20,024,191 of record CM069859.1, read on the forward strand.
AAGAAGGAGGGTAAAGTATAAATCCTTTTTTATTCTGTTTATATTGTGTGGTTTACACTAGAGAGCATGTTGGACAATGCCACTAAGTGCATGTCTTGCAGCATGTATGCTGTCTTGGAGCAAGTTCCCCAGGGTCCATAAACCGACTCTCTTTCGGTTTATAGACTTTCGGTTTACGGAATGTATGTAATGCTATTGGCTTTCTATAAACCGAAATAGAGTCCCTATTCATACGAATTGACCTATTTCAACTCTATTTCGGTTTATAGAAAGCCAATAGCATTACAGACATTCCATAAACCAAAAGTTTATAAAACGAAAGAGAGGTTAGAATAGGTCAATTCGTACAAATGAATAAAACGAAACGAAAATAATGAACGAAATTCGTCTGAAACAAATGCAGTATTGAACGAAATTCGTTTTGGACGAAATAAATAACATTTTTGTCCGAATGGACGAAAACGAAATTAAAATTTTAGTTTTTCACATGTCTACTAAACACAGAAGAAGTGGAATGCCTTTAAGCACACATTACAAAAGTACACATCCCAATATATACCTTTGGGAAAAAAATACAAAAGACACAAATCAAAACCAATGTGGCTTACCGGTAACGTGAAACAGGAAATGCAAAACAAGAAAATGGCATTCAAACATTATAAAAACACGGGATCAGCATTATCATTTATAGAGTACAAAGAGGCCAACAAAGCCTGCAAAAAGGCAATTAAAATGGCTAAATTGGAAAACGAGAAAAGGATTGCTAAGGAAAGTAAAATTAACCCCACATTTTTTTATAAATATATAAATGGAAAAAAGCTAAAGAGGGAAAATGTTGGGCCCTTGTTATGCCAAATGGGAAATTTGGTAAGTGAGGACAGAGAGAAAGCAGACATTTTAAATACTTCTTTTTCTTCTGTTTATACTAAGGAAGAACAGATGGACGAGCCCCTGCTACAGGAAGTTACGGAACAGTCACTGCAAACATGGGACTGGCTGACACAGGAAAAAGTGCTTAAGCAATTAAACTCTGTTAAGATAGACAAGGCCCCAGGGCCAGGTGGTATACACCCAAGGGTCCTTAGAGGGTTAAGCATAATTCTGGCCAGACCACTATTTATGATCTTTAGGGATTCATTCAGTTCAGGTATAGTGCCAACAGACTGGCGAAAAGCGGATGTCATTCCAATATTTAAAAAGGGATCAAAATCTCTGCCGGGTAATAGTAGGCCAGTGAGCTTGACATCTGTAGTGGGCAGATTATTTGAAGGATTGCTAAAGGTATACACTCAAGAATACATCTTGAATCAGAATATAAATAGCATGGTTTTGTGAAAGACAGGTCTTGCCAAACAAACTTAATAACATTCTATGAAGAAGTCAGTAAAAACATAGATCTAGGTGTGGCAGTTGATGTGATCTATTTGGATTTTGCTAAAGCATTTGATACAGTTCCACACAAAAGGTTACTCTACAAATTGAGAGAAATAGGATTTGGGGCAAATGTATGTATTTGGATTGAAAATTGGCCAAAAGATAGAACACAGAGGGTTGTTGAAAATGGAAAATCCTCAAATTGGACCAGGGTATTGAGCGGAGTACATCAGGGGTCTGTTTTGGGACCTCTTCTTTTTAATTTGTTTATTAATGATCTGCAACATTGTGCTGAGAGCCATGTCTCCGTGTTTGCTGATGACAGTAAATTTGGTAATAAAGACTAATCTTGATGTTTTTTCTTTACAGGAAGATTTGGACAGAGTGGGGGACTGGGCAAGAAAGTGGCAAATGAGGTTCAATATAGACAAATGTAAAGTTATGCATTATGGGAAAAATAATAACAAAGCAACATATACGTTAAATGGTATTTCCCTGGGAAAAACTACTAACGAAAAGGATTTAGGATCATTGTAGATACCAAACTTGGCAACAGTGCCCAATGCCAGTCAGCAGCTGCAAGGGCCAATAAGATATTGGCATGTATAAAACGAGGTATTGATTCACGGGAGGAGGACATCATCTTGCCTCTTTACAAATCAATGGTAAGACCTCACCTTGAATATGCAGTACAATTATGGGCACCAGTCCTTAAAAAGGATATTAAGGAACTAGAAAAAGTGCAAAGGAGAGCTACAAAATTAATAAGGGGATTGGAGGATCTTAGTTATGAAGAGAGACTTAAAACATTGCATTTATTTACGTTAGAAAAAAGGTGTCTCAGAGGGGATATGATAACATTATATAAATATGTGCAGGGCCAATTTAAAGAGCTCTCTAGGGACCTGTTCATTAACAGAAATGTACAAAGAACAAAAGGTCACCCCCTGAGACTGGAAGGGCAAAGATTTCATAGACAGCAAAGGAAGGGATTATTTACGGTAAGGACAATAAAGTTATGGAACTCACTGCCAAGAGAGGTGGTGCTATCAACCACAATAGATGCATTTAAAAATGGTCTGGATGTTTTTTTTTTTTAGAAAAGCAGAACATACAGGGCTATTAATAATAGAATAAGCATTAATAACAGAGCTTATTGATCCAAGGAGAAATCTGATTGCCCTTTTGGAGTCAGGAAGGAATTTTTCCCCCTAGGAGGCAAAATTCTAAATAGCTTCCTTAGGGGTTTTTGACTTCTTTTGGATCAAAAAGCTGGAATGATAGGTAGAAGGGTTGAACTTGATGGACTTGTCTTTTTTCCACCTAAATTACTATGTTACTATGTACTATGTTACTTTTTCCCACAGTATCACGCATTTGTGCTACCACCACTGCAAGGGATTCTGGGTAGGCCTATGCAAATCCAGTCAACAATGACCACCTATTGCTTCACAATTCATTTTGATAAACAACAATATATAAGTGTCTGGAGCACTAAATTAAATGTGAGTTGTAAATAGCGACTACTGAAAATATCGTAATAATGTGATTAAATGGTACAGCAGCTAGGATTGCACCTAAAATCCTTCCTGAGTGGCCATTTTTGGAGATTTCAAGAGACCTCTGTGCTTTCCAAGGATGTCCGATATTATTGTGACTGCATTATACAGTATATTGTGAGTTTTCCTGCGGGGTGCTCACCACCATATTTTTGTAAGTCTGCATTCGTTACATTTAACTTCTATGATATGATGGGTTATTAAATATTCTACATTTCTACCTGAACTGTCCTCTGGCTTTCTGGGGTGATCTCAGATTTTTCAATCTTCAGCGCTTTAATTAAGCATAATAAATGCTCTCATGAGAGTAAGTGTGTCTTTGGCATTGTTAAATATTTTAAAAAGAAGCACTATTTTCTCTACATGTTTCTTTATAAAGCCCTGGATTTACGTATTACAGGAAGGGCTCCATGGCAAGGCCCAGATCAGGGGATTTTCCCCAGATAGTTACAATGTGTATGGTGGTTGAACATTACCCAGGTCATGGGTCCTCTTTGAGTGACAGGCTGGGTATCCATTAGGTATCCCCTATAGGGGTGGGGTGAAAATTGGTATAATAAAGTGGGGGGGTTTTAGAATCTGCTCATTACAGCAATTTTACCTAAGTTGATTTCCGTCCCTCCCCAGTTTTGTGGGTTAGGTTGAGGGCTACATTGGGTGCACTGTCCAATGGTCAGCAGTACACAATCTCCTCTAGGGAGTTATTTGGGCAATGGTACCACCAGCTAGGAGGAGGCGGCTGGTGGTTTTCCTACATCGGAATACACTGGTACAGTTGCACTGTCGCCGATTCTCACTGGATCTCGCCAAGGAATAGGCTAATATTCTGCTAATGTTAGCCTTATGTTACATCATTGTTTATGATGTTGGTTTAAGTGTGTTATATGTTTTCATATATGTTATTATATGCGTTTTTTAAAGTTGATTAAAGTATAAAATTGTTACAGTGTGTTTGAAATAAACGCCGTGGCCTTCAAACTTGAATCTGGTGTTGAGTCCTTTATTGTCATGTTGCCATCACGTTTTTCACAGAGAAGAAGCATTGTTTATTAGTATAATTTTGTATCACATAATCACATTATTACTATATTTTCATTAGCCACTATTTACAATTCACAGTTCATTTAGCGCTCTTATATATTTTTGTTTTTCTTAAGGATGTGGTAAGTGGGTTACTACTCTGGTCTGTGATTAGAGCAGCTTTTTATTGGCATCTCTTATTATTTAAGTAGTGCCAGACACTGTTTTGTTTTGATTATATATAACCCCCTATAATATGTTAAGAAATATTCCCCATCACTGTGGGGGTTATTTATTAACAGGCCAGGGAGCCTGGCCAAGTCCTTGGACAATTTATTGTTGTTTGACTGGGAGCCATTTATCAGGACCCTAGCCCCAGTAATAATAACAACAGGGGGTCAGAATCACTTGCCCAGACCCCACATATCTGTTAAGGGTTCTGGGGGCCATTTTGTGGAAATTCTTGGAGGTCGAGTTTGACTTATTCTTTATATATATATATATATATATATATATATATATATATATATATATATATATATATTTATATATATATATATATATTCTTTATTTCATTTTCAATTTCAAAAATTACACTATAAACAGACGTTAATTATTCATATCACATACCTTGTTCTACATTACTTTAAGAGCCAATATAGTTCTGCAGGGTTCAGTCAATGTAATGTCAGTAATGTGATCCACATTCATACCACTACACGACCCATTCATCCAAAGGGCCTCGGCCTACCACCAGATCCCATGGAGACCCACTTCCTTCTTGATCTATTTCACATTATTCAAGATGTCTATTTCTTTGCATTCACTGAGTCCATTTATTACTGTGTGTATTTCCCTGTCCATTTAACCTATAGAAACCCGATTCCATCTCCCTTATTCTTGACTCGCCTCCGTTCTCGCCCTTGGAATTTTTTTTTAGTCAAAACCATTTTGGCGAGTTCAAGATGAGGCCACTGAGAGGGCAGGATGAGGCGAATCTGTTCCAGGTTGGAGGTCGAAATTACTGTTAATCTCGACCTCCGATATCACATTTTTGTAAGTAGACCCCAACGTATAGATGATTTTATTTTATTCTTCCCATTCCCAGTATAAACAATGTATAGGGGATGGAGTGCCTTTAATGGGCTCAGAAAGGGATTGGTGTGTAGAGAGCCATTTTTTTTTTTTTGGGGGGGGGGGGAGAGGGGGTTCTCTGGTATTTTATTTAATGCATTATTTTTACATCTTGTGTTTTATATCCAATAATGTATATTTCTGGGGCTTCAATGAACCCCCAGAAATATAACGGTGTGTGAAGTTCTAGTAACTTTTTTTTAAATATAAAAAAATACACATGTGACCATGCTACAACAACGCAGAACACTGTGTGCTATTACTAAATGGAAAACTAGATGGAAAACTCATACAAAGAACTCAACAAAGACAAACAATGCATTTCTCCTCCAGGTCACCGACTGACGTAGACTGAAGATTATTTCTTTTTTTTTCTTGAGCATAGAATGTAATGCTGAACAAATATATTCCGCACAGAAGAATTAGTATGTTATTTGCCAACTTAATGCTTTGATTCTTCTACCTTTAAACAGGAAAAGTAATGTGTCTAAAGGTTGGACAATTTCATTTTGTATCTGATGTTCTTTAATTGTTAAAAAAAAAAAAAGCCAGTGGTAGAACTGGCTTCTGTGAATGTTATTTTCTGTTTAAGTTACAGATATTGTAGTCATTTATATTCCAGATAAAAAAGGTGCTGGTCTCACCCTAGACAGCAGTTTACACCCAACTAACTGGGTTACACCCAGTAGTGTATCTTCCACAAGGCAAACAAGGCACTCGCCTAGGGCGGCACTTTGCCAGAGGGTGTAAAACCACACTTCTGGTGCTTCAAACATTTTCACTCCCTCAGCAAGCCTTAACTCCTGTCAATCAATTGGGGTGATGGGGGCATGAAATGGACGTGGTGGGGGTATGAAATGAGGGTGATGGTGGTATGTAATGGGGGTGATGGGGCATTTTGTGTGTGTGCAAAGTGCGTGACGGGGCATGTAATGGGGTGATTGGGCATTTAATGTGTGTGCAATGTGGGTGATGGGGCATGTAATGGGGTGATGGGACATGTCGTGGGTGTGCAACGTGTGTGATCGGGCATGTTGTAAGTGTGCCACGTGGTTGGGGGGTTGCCCAAATTTTGTCTGCCTAGGGCAACACAAAACCAAGATACACCAGTGGTTATACCTGGAGACTAGTATTAGGGCCGACGTTAGTTATAGGCTAGGGCTCAAACTATGTGCAGTTAAATCAGGACACACTTTAATTTGCTACTACTTGGGGGCATTTGTCTACCTTTGGGTTATGCCAAAAACTGATTAACCCTTCCTTCCCTGGAAAGTCAAACGATGAGTGTATATCCAGCAGATGCAAAAAAAAAACAAAACACGTTATGAAAATGAACAATAAAGTGTTTTATTTTCACTTTAGCAAAGTATAAAGCTTACTAATTGCATTTTAATAAGAGTATGTATAATGTATCTTTTAGTACTCCTCCAGCTGAAATGTATATATTTACATTTGGTTTCCGATAAGTTGGATGTGGAGATGTTTTCCAGGAGCCTGACATCCGGGATCCATTCTTTAAACAGTGATTCAGGACGAACTGACAAACGAGTTGGAAAAACAAATAATGAACTGGAGAAATCGTCCCACGTGAGTCCCGGTGATTGTGACTTCATTGGTCACTGCTTAATGAATACAACACCTGGCGTTCTGGATAAGCGCTGCGCCAACAGTGGCCACGTAGCAAAATACCACGGTTTTCATGATCAGTTTAGAGGAACTAAACATTATTTTACTGAGAAAATCATCAGTACGTTATGTTCGAAAAATTGCAAGCAAAAATATAAATAGGGGTGGGGGGGGGGGGGGGGGGGAATGTGTTTTAAAAGAGTCTGTGCAGTCTCCTTCTTATGACATCACCCGTGGATAGATGGGAGTTGTTTAATTTGCATAGGAAGCCATAAGTAATATCACACACTCATTTAAAACACAGTGGGGGTTATGTATAAAAACTCCCGCACTGCAAAGTCTCAGAGGTTTTATAAAAAAAAGGTGCAATCACTGCTATACAGACAGAAATCAGGCACTTTTCAGTGCGTGATTTTTTTATACATGCGCTGCGCCGGTTCAACGAGCGCCAAGACAACCTAAATCTAAGCATTTGTCCGGAGTCTGTTTATACATTGGCGCACACGCCCATTGCGCCGATATTTGGTGCAATCTGCCCGGGCGCCGTGTTTATACATGACCCCCATTTTCTCCTAATTTATGAATTTATTGCAATTCTGCTAGCACAATGTATAGCTCCGTTTTTTATTCTCTAGATTCACAGCATAATCAATATTTAGGAGATAAAGCCCCTTTAATTAAATGTTTGGAAATCAATGGTAGGTGATGGGGTTGCCACCTTTTCTTCAGAAAAATACCGGTCTTGGTACTGTCTCCATAGACTTAACATTGGCCCGATGCCAGTTTTTTACCGGCCTGCCGGTAAAATACCGGCCAGGTGGCAACCCTAGTAGGTCATTTTTTTTAAGCCCTTGAGTGAAGTGATACATCAGATAGATCTAGTTTGAAAGACAAATCAACATAAATAGAAGAAAAGTATGGACAGCACAAGTCCACAGTACAGTCCTTAAAGGAAGCAAGGGTTAAAACAGTTGTCCTGGTTGTCCAGAATAAATCCAACATGTGTCTTAGATAGATACTCACGTGTTTACTCTCTGCTGTGTCTGAGTCTCAGCAGGACTGGGGGCTAGAGCATGCTGACAGTGACAGTGCTCACACTGAAAGAGGTCTGATTTTTCTGGGGATGTCGCCATTGGCGTTTGCTCCATATGTGCTAGGAGTGCGCCGCACACCTAGCACGGAGCAGCGGTGTCTATTTCCGACGTTTGTGCACTCCAAACAGAGAGCAACACAAACCCCAGAAATACATCCGGGAGACAGGCGGCAGCTGCGAATTTGGCAACAGTGTCACTCACTCTGTTGCCATTCGACCAGTATGGAAAATTCGTATACTTTTAGTGCTGGTCGAATTGGCAACAGAGTTGCCGAATTCATAGTGGCCGCCGGCCCCTCGGATGTAACTCGTGTATTTACGGCGGTTTGTGTGCTGGATTTTTCCCAGCACACAAACCCACGAAAATACACGAGATACATCGTGCCCCTGAGTGAGTGGCGTGTTCTGGACTGGCAGCATGATACGCCCCTGGATGTCTCTCATTTTTGCATTGGATCAGCAGAAGGGACCAAGTTAAGGTACTCGCGAGAGCCAGTCGCTGTCCAGACCGAGCTGCCTGTTTCCCATGGAAGCATGGCAGCCGACGGTCAGAGGATAAACGGGCAGGTACTATCAAAGCGATTTTTTTCCCTTGTTCTTCTGTTTTAGAAGCACCAGTGAAGACTACATTTTTGTTGTCCTTTAAAGTGCAAAGAAAAAAATAGTAGGAACAAATGTTTTCTTGAAGTGGGTTTGATTCCTTTTCATAATACAATGTATATGTGAACTGGTATGAACAAGTTTTCAGCTACCAACACTACAAGCGTAATAGGTTTGTTTCCATTGTCTGCATCTTCCTTGTAACTGGAGTCAATGCTGCTGATTATTACACCTGAGGTTCTGTTTAGCATTCCATAGAACCAAACCTGAAATTCATCTTGACACTTACATCAGCAACACTGTTACTTAGACTCCTGCCTCAAAAAAGAGACTGAAGAAGAAATGGATTGAAGATTGCCCTGTTTGGTTGATGGGTTTTCAATGTTTCAAAAATTACATCAAGGCTTTTTCTTTATTTCCAAATACAATTCCCAAGGGTTTTTACATATCGTGACCAGTATTCATGCTGTATAGACATTATAGTTTTTTTTTACACCTTGTGATATATAACTCACATAGAAGGGCATGGACTAAAAAAACGCAAATATATTTTCTGTGCAAAATGATTTTTGTACTTCGTTCCTTTTGCAATGTACTAAACATTTAACGCTCAAATAGTAAGTACGAGCAAATTGCAAATAAAAACAGGCAAGTTGGCGAATATTTTTTCTACCATTTTTTATTAGCGCTCGCTAAAAGCTGGTGTCATTTTCACATGCAAAATAAGAATAATTTTTCACAAAATATTTGCAAAAGTCTTTAGCGTGTTCTCTTTCCCACTGCTCACCATCTCTGTTCTCTCTCCCCTTCCTCCCCATCTCTGTTCTCTCTCCCCTTCCTCCCCTATCTCTTTTCCCTCTCCACTCCTCCCTATTTCTCTTCTCTCTCCCCCTCCTCACCACCTCTGTTCTCTCTCCCCCTCCTCACCACCTCTGTTCTCTCTCCCCCCCTCTTCCCCATCTCTGTTCTCTCTCCCCCTCCTCACCACCTCTGTTCTCTCTCCCCTTCCTCACCATATCTGTTCTCTCTCCCCTTCCTCCCCCATCTCTTTTCCCTCTCCCCTCCCCCCTATTTCTCTTCTCTCTACCCCTCCTCACCACCTCTGTTCTCTCTCCCCCCCTCTTCCCCATCTCTGTTCTCTCTCCCCCTCCTCACCACCTCTGTTCTCTCTCCCCTTCCTCACCATATCTGTTCTCTCTCCCCTTCCTCCCCCATCTCTTTTCCCTCTCCCCTCCCCCCTATTTCTCTTCTCTCTACCCCTCCTCACCACCTCTGTTCTCTCTCCCCCCCCTCTTCCCCATCTCTGTTTTCTCTCCCATCCTCCCCCATCTCTGTTCTTTCCCCTCTCCCCCATTTATGTTCTCCCACCTCCTCCTCTGTTCTCCCTACCCCTCCAATTCTTACAAGAGGTGGGCAGCATAAGCTCCATATGTTAAACACACACGGAGCTCATTCAGTACTGCTCGCCTGACCTGCACGCAGTGATAATGCAGGGTATCGAAAATCTGATGCCCTGCGTCATCACTAAGTGTGAGGAGAGTGCAGCAGACGCTTCACAAGGTGGGGGTGGACCTTCACGTCTCACCCGGTGAGCTCCACACCCTCCCCAAATCCTCCTGTGTCGGCCATGCAGAGGGCTGGTGAGGTGGCCCGCGGCCTCTACCAGCAAACTTTTTTTTTTTTAAACTGGCGGGCGCCCCCATGGGTGTCGCACAGGTCACACACCCCAAAGGCCGTCCCTATATATGTACTATTCAAATTGTCACATGCTTAAACTCCGGCATATGGTCCCACATACTATTTGAGCACTAGCACCTTACCTCCAGCTGGCCTGCAAAATGGACCCTCAGAGGTCTACTTGAAGGTCATGGTAAAAAAAATTAAAAATGGAAGGGCAAGTATTTGGAGATGTTCTCTTTACTTCAGCTGGAGGAGTCAGTAGACCTAAAGAAGAACGACAAAAAAAGAGAACAAATCGAAAATGGAAAAAAAAAAACATAGAACAATACCCAAGACCTTTGGCAACTGGCTCATTTTTTATTGTACTTTTTAAAAAAAAAATGTATTATACCAAGCGTTATCTGGGAAAATTCACCCAATAAGTGCTATGTTTTTCTGTTTTCTGGAAAGGATATGGGATGCATAAAGGATTTCCGGGGGTCTAGCAGGGCAGCCAATCAGAAAGCCCATAGCATTACATACATATACATTGTATGTAATGCTATTGGCTTTCTATAAACCGAAATAGAGTCCCCATTCATCCGAATAGGTCAATTGAGGAAGGGGAGGTTTATGTAATACATGTAATGCTATTGCTATTCTATAAACCAAAATAGAGTCCGCATTCATATGAATAGGTCAATTAGAAATTTGAAAAATTCTAATTGTTTTGGGTGCTAAATAGTACATTTGCGTCTTGCGGTGCACTTCATATCTGACAGTCAAATAGAACAGTCCAATACTGTGCTTATAAAATTCTGGCTACCTCCTCCTCCTCCAGCGCCGCTTCCACCTACACCGCCACGGTCACCGCCTCCTCAACCTATGGGTCACTTAGTATAAACTGAAAGAGAATACCCTGCACTCCAACCCTCTCTCAAATGGATAATTCTGTTGATCCTCCTGGCAGCCATGCTTTAGATTTAGATTTACGTTCTTCCAAAACTAAAATCAAAGATTCCATCTAGTGCTATTTTATGTTATTTTAAGTTATTTCCCTATCCACATTTGTTTGCAGGGCACTTGTCCTACTCTTACCCACATTTCACTTTTTTACAGCCCTCTATCCCTTTCCAGGACTTTTTTAGAAGCATTTTAGTGGCCAAAAGTTCGGGTCCCCATTGACTTCAATGGGGTTCGGGGTCAAGTTCGGGGTCAAGTTCGAGCCGAACTCGCCGAACCCGAACATCCAGGTGTCCGCTCAACTCTACTTGTGAAGCCAGCAAGTGATTCCTGGTCACTTAATCCCATCAACTCCATTACCAGTAGGATCTGTATAGTTATCTAAAGCATAATCAGTCACAAAGTACATACTGCACTTGCCATTTTATCTTTTATTCATGGTATTGATTACAGGCAGGGACAAAGTGACAGGGGGGCCAATTGATGATCGTTTTGTTCGCCCGGGCAACTAACCACATTAGCGGCCCTCAGATAGAGCGTGGAAGATGGCAATTAGTGTCAAGAAGCATAGACAGGTATACAGTGCTTATCAATTAGTTATTCTTCCTTACTACCTGGCAGACCATCACAAAGATCTATTATTCGACTTTACTTTAAACTTTATTGAGTAGTTTTCTTTTTTTATTTTGCTTCCAGTTTATATTCAGTGTCATTTTGATCATTATATAAATCGGTATCACTTATCATTTTTTTTTATAGTTTTTTAAAATATTTGTATTAGTTTTACTATAAGCTGTCATCCTTCTCACTCGCACTTTCTGAATTGCTACAGTTTTTTTTTTTACAGATCTTACAGAGGAAACTGTCTCTTTTGTCCATTCGTCTGAATTCCGAATGTGAAACTGAACAAAAGAATGAACGCAGGCGCAGTGAATGAAAATATTAATTCATTCAGATGCAGTGTGCATAATACATTTGCATCATACATAACACTCACACCACTGTACTCACTAATACACACTCGCACTAATACAATTTCACACACAACACTCACTAATACACCTAACCCCCACCCTAGACTAGACTTGGGCATTCCTTTTTGAATGAGATCGTTTTTCCTAAAAAAAAATTGTCTCTTTAGTCCGAATTACCAAACCCTAACCTAACTGAATGGTATGTCCCAAAAAACAGAAATTATGTCCGAAATTCGTCCGCAGCAGAATGGTAAGTCCGGGGGCAGATTGGCAGCAGCATGGCAAGGGAGGGGCAGATTGGCAAGAGAGGGGCACATTGGCTGCATATTGGCATGTGTGGGGGGCAGATTTGGAAGTGTGGATTCATATTTACTATTACAACTTTTTTTCCTTTAGGGTAGTCTTATATTCAGGCCTTTTCTTTTTTTTTTTATCCAAAGTTTTTTTTTGGGGGGGAGGAGTTGGTTCGGTCTTATAATAAGGGTTGTCTAATATTCAAGCAAATACTGTATGTATTTATTAGTGGGTTTGTCTGTGTTTTATTAAAAACTAGCATGAATTATTTTTCCATGTATAAAAGCTGTACATTGAGATCCAATGTCTCTATATCTTTTTTGGTGGGGATGATTGGCAGCTAACACCCTTTACAAAAGCAATCACGATACGATAATACGGTTTAATAAAAACGAATATTATCATTTTCATTATTTAACAGGCAAATGAACTGATTGGATGTTGTTCACTTTTACTAAAGCAGTCCACATTACAGGAAAAGCAGGGGTGTGATAATACAGCATGATTAGCGGGCTAGCAGGTGAAATTTAAATTATTATGCTAATGTTAACAGTGGGGGACACTAATATAACATGTCATACCCTATGAATCGACAGTCGATCGTGTCCAGTGAAAAAAACCTAAAGGTTAGTTTAATCTGTAAGTCATCAGAATGTTTACCTTATAAAATGCAGTATAATGCCAGCTGAATACATCTTGGATTTTTTGTTAAAATCTGTGATTGGATTTCACACTTTTCCCGTTAATGATTAAAGGGATACTACAAAAAAAAAATTCACTTGTGCTTCTAACATAGAAGCACAAGTGAAATGTCCGATATCCCTAGTATGAGGATGACCTGGCGGGTACTGTTGATAGTACTTTTGATAGTACACGCCAGTTTATCCTCTCACCGACAGCTGCCACGTTTCCATAGGAAGAAGGTAGCCATCTGGTCGGCGACTGGCTCTCGCTGCTAGCGCAGAGAGAGACCCTCGTTTTTGCATGGGATCAGCAGGGGCGACCTTAACTAGGTCCTGCTACTCCCATGCAAAAACGAGGGTCTCTCTCTGTGCTAGCAGCGAGAGACCCTCATGTACGGCAGTCAGAGAGGGGCGAGCTATGATTGACAACCGGGAACTGCTGTGTCTCGCATGTGAGACACAGCAGATAGTAAACCCACGTGGATCTATTAAGATGCACGACGGGTTTACTTTCAAAGACCGGGACATGTATTGTGTAACCCTTGTTTCCTTGAAGGAAGCAAGGGTTAAACATGGTGGAATGGCCCTTTAAACTAAATTAAAGTGTATGGTGACCCCCCCCCCCCCCCCCCGGCAGTCAGTAGAATTGGAGAGACTGGCAGACTACAATGACTGTAATCCCTTGATACAAACACTGAACCCAGCAGGGGGATGCATCGAGATACGGTTAAGGAAACTCAATATGACAGTACAGAGAGCCTCAGCGGATGCAGACGTGCACTGAAGACATCAACAGAAGCATTTATATCATTTACACATAAATGGGTAGCCTATGTAATTTCACAGTTCCTAAGGTTTTTCAGGGGGGAAATAAAGCAAAAAAATAAGAGCATCAGAATTTGACATTGGAAATCCTGCCTGCAGCGAAAGCACAGCATCCGTGGAGCTGTCAGAGTCTAATTCCTTAAGTCATCCCCAGAAGCATTAATTAATTCACTGACTTCATCTGCATGTGAAATGCAAATGGTCTGATGGTATTCCCAGGCTTACATACCCAACCTAGTTACCAACCGGTCAATATTGCTTAATGTCATCTGTGCACCAGCGTACCAGAGCATCAAGTCGATTATTTTCTATTCCACGACAGCTTGTTACAATTTGGAACGTAAGGATTCTCTCGGATTTAGTTTTTATTGCGATCGGAAAACAAAAATATATATATCTGGCATGGCCCAGACACCAATGCTATTCTCTAGATAAGGGTTTTAATTTAAAGGATCACTTTCACTTGAAAATGGCCTCCTTTTCTTCATGCGTATTAAAGTCAAATAATTATCGAAATGTATGTATTTATTGAACTTTCAGTATCTGTATTCCAAATAAGTGTAGTTTACCCTGAGGCTTGCAGCTTCTACTTGATCCTTCCTTCCACTCAGCTCTCAGCATTTGATAGCTTTACTTGCAATGTGTGCATAGATATTAGGCTTGGGCATTCAAATCTGTATTTGTGTCTATTCGGCCAGTTGTCTGAAAATTTATGCAAAGCTGGATAAAATTAAAAAAAACAAAAACGAATGGACGAATGTAGAATGAGCAGAAATCATTAATTCATTTGGTTCCTTCCTTGGTCCACTCAGGAAGCTCCGATATACTATGAGAAAATCAGAGTTCCGAGTTTCATATCTTAGCCAATAAATGGTATCATTTTAACACTACTTCTTTCCTGTTTTTCCACGGCTAACACGGTACAACTCCTTTACGAGTTTCACATCCAAACAGATCACTTCGGTGATCATGAAATTTGGGCAACTCCGAGACAACCAAAGTGATCTCTAATCTGCATGAAAAATCTGCCACGTGGAAGATTTCTGTGCAGACAGACATGGCCCTGAACTAAGGTGAAGACAGACATGGCCCTGAACTAAGGTGAAGACAGACGTGGCCCTGAACTAAGGTGAAAACAGACATGGCCCTGAACTAAGGTGAAGACAGACATGGCCCTGAACTAAGGTGAAGACAGACATGGCCCTGAAATAAGGTGAACACAGACATGGCCCTGAACTAAGGTTAGGACAGACATGGCCCTGAAATAAGGTGCAGACAGACATGGCCCTGAACTAAGGTTAGTCCAGACATGGCCCTGAACTAAGGTGAAGACAGACATGGCCCTGAACTAAGGTGAAGACAGACATGGCCCTGAACTAAGGTGAAGACAGACATGGCCCTGAACTAAGGTGAAGACAGACATGGCCCTGAAATAAGGTGAAGACAGACATGGCCCTGAACTAAGGTGAAGACAGACATGGCCCTGAAATAAGGTGAAGACAGACATGGCCCTGAACTAAGGTTAGGACAGACATGGCCCTGAAATAAGGTGCAGACAGACATGGCCCTGAACTAAGGTGAAGACAGACATGGCACTGAACTAAGGTGAAGACAGACATGGCCCTGAACTAAGGTGAAGACTGACATGGCCATGAACTAAGGTGAAGACAGACATGGCCCTGAAATAAGGTGCAGACAGACATGGCCCTGAACTAAGGGGAAGACAGACATGGCCCTGAACTAAGGTGAAGACAGACATGGCCCTGAACTAAGGTTAGGACAGACATGGCCCTGAAATAAGGTGCAGACAGACATGGCCCTAAACTAAGGTGAAGACAGACATGGCCCTGAACTAAGGTGAAGACAGACATGGCCCTGAACTAAGGTGAAGACAGACATGGTCCTGAACTAAGGTGAAGACAGACATGGCCCTGAACTAAGGTGAAGACAGACATGGCCCTGAACTAAGGTGAAGACAGACATGGCCCTGAAATAAGGCGAAGACAGACATGGCCATGAACTAAGGTGCAGACAGACATGGCCCTGAAATAAGGTGCAGACAGACATGGCCCTGAACTAAGGTGAAGACAGACATGGCCCTGAACTAAGGTGAAGACAGACATGGCCCTGAACTAAGGTTAGGACAGACATGGCCCTGAAATAAGGTGCAGACAGACATGGCCCTGAACTAAGGTGAAGACAGACATGGCCCTGAACTAAGGTGAAGACAGACATGGCCCTGAACTAAGGTGAAGACAGACATGGCCCTGAACTAAGGTGAAGACAGACATGGCCCTGAACTAAGGTGAAGACAGACATGGCCCTGAAATAAGGCGAAGACAGACATGGCCCTGAACTAAGGTGAAGACAGACATGGCCCTGAACTAAGGTGAAGACAGACATGGCCCTGAAATAAGGCGAAGACAGACATGGCCCTGAAATAAGGCGAAGACAGACATGGCCCTGAAATAAGGTGAAGACAGACATGACCCTGAACTAAGGTGAAAGACAGACATGGCCCTGAAATAAGGTGAAGACAGACATGGCCCTGAAAAAAGGTGAAGACAGACATGGCCCTGAACTAAGGTAAAGACAGACATGGCCCTGAACTAAGGTGAAGACAGACATGGCCCTGAACTAAGGTGGAGACAGACATGGCCCTGAAATAAGGTGCAGACAGACATGGCCCTGAACTAAGGTGAAGACAGACATGGCCCTGAACTAAGGTGAAGACAGACATGGCCCTGAACTAAGGTTAGGACAGACATGGCCCTGAAATAAGGTGCAGACAGACATGGCCCTGAACTAAGGTGAAGACAGACATGGCCCTGAACTAAGGTGAAGACAGACATGGCCCTGAACTAAGGTGAAGACAGACATGGCCCTGAACTAAGGTGAAGACAGACATGGCCCTGAAATAAGGCGAAGACAGACATGGCCCTGAACTAAGGTGAAGACAGACATGGCCCTGAACTAAGGTGAAGACAGACATGGCCCTGAAATAAGGTGAAGACAGACATGGCCCTGAAAAAAGGTGAAGACAGACATGGCCCTGAACTAAGGTAAAGACAGACATGGCCCTGAACTAAGGTGAAGACAGACATGGCCCTGAACTAAGGTGGAGACAGACATGGCCCTGAAATAAGGTGCAGACAGACATGGCCCTGAACTAAGGTGAAGACAGACATGGCCCTGAACTAAGGTGGAGACAGACATGGCCCTGAAATAAGGTGCAGACAGACATGGCCCTGAACTAAGGTGAAGACAGACATGGCCCTGAACTAAGGTGAAGACAGACATGGCCCTGAACTAAGGTTAGGACAGACATGGCCCTGAAATAAGGTGCAGACAGACATGGCCCTGAACTAAGGTGAAGACAGACATGGTCCTGAACTAAGGTGAAGACAGACATGGCCCTGAACTAAGGTGAAGACAGACATGGCCCTGAACTAAGGTGAAGACAGACATGGTCCTGAAATAAGGCGAAGACAGACATGGCCCTGAACTAAGGTGAAGACAGACATGGCCCTGAACTAAGGTGAAGACAGACATGGCCCTGAAATAAGGCGAAGACAGACATGGCCCTGAAATAAGGTAAAGACAGACATGGCCCTGAACTAAGGTGAAGACAGACATGGCCCTGAACTAAGGCGAAGACAGACATGGTCCTGAACTAAGGTGAAGACAGACATGGCCCTGAACTAAGGTGAAGACAGACATGGCCCTGAACTAAGGTGAAGCCAGACATGGTCCTGAACTAAGGTGAAGACAGACATGGTCCTGAAATAAGGCGAAGACAGACATGGCCCTGAAATAAGGTGAAGACAGACATGGTCCTGAACTAAGGTGAAGACAGACATGGCCCTGAACTAAGGTGAAGACAGACATGGCCCTGAACTAAGGTGAAGACAGACATGGCCCTGAACTAAGGTGGAGACAGACATGGCCCTGAAATAAGGTGCAGACAGACATGGCCCTGAAATAAGGCGAAGACAGACATGGCCCTGAAATAAGGTGAAGACAGACATGACCCTGAACTAAGGTGAAAGACAGACATGGCCCTGAAATAAGGTGAAGACAGACATGGCCCTGAAATAAGGTGAAGACAGACATGGCCCTGAACTAAGGTAAAGACAGACATGGCCCTGAACTAAGGTGAAGACAGACATGGCCCTGAACTAAGGTGGAGACAGACATGGCCCTGAAATAAGGTGCAGACAGACATGGCCCTGAACTAAGGTGAAGACAGACATGGCCCTGAACTAAGGTGAAGACAGACATTTCAACAGACATGTCGGCTATGGGGAAGACTTCAGCTTACTTTGGGAGGATATAAGCTGGGATGACTTCCCATCAGAAAGTTTGAATGAGAGTGATAGCTGTACAAATAACAAAACAGTGACATTTGTTTTTTCTTGGAGCGTGCCTTCAATGTTACATAGTAGTATAGGTTGAAAAAAGACTTGCGTCCATCAAGTTCCACCCTTTCCCTATTCCTCGTTTAGCGCTGTTGATTGCACTACCGCCCACCAGCTTAGGGAGAATTCGAAACGCGTCCTGTGGGGTGTAGCTGTTTCTTTAACCTGAACAAAACCCTGTGGGTAAGGGATCTTTGTATTTTTGTGGTTTTCTGTATTTCTGTATTACTGAATATATTTACTGCATATTTGCAGTTTTGTATTTTTCTGTATGTTATTTATTAATTTTTACAATGTATACATATTATCCATGTGACCACCTAGCTATATATAATTAGTGGCCTTGGATTATTGTCTTTGTTATATATATATATATATTTTTTTTTTTATTATTTGTCTTTATGCAATAAATTTATACTTTTATACATATCCGTCTCTGGAATTTATATTAACATTTTGTGTATTTATATATAGCGCTGTCTCACTTCTAAATATTCTGTTTTTTTTCTTGAAGTGGTCTATTCCATTGCATTCTAACACTTAATTCAGGCGGAGTCATTTTTTTTTACTCCACACGCTCTGGGATACTTATCTTCATATTGTCAGCCTGTGCCCCTCCTGCCAATAGTGTGTATCCGTATACATCAGTCTATTGGGTAGTATTGTGTTCTTATTATATTTGGAGTGAGGCTTTCTCCTTATGCCCTTTTTGACACTAATTATAATTTTTATTCACTAGCGCTGTGCCTATTTCTTTTAGGTTGAAAAAAGACTTGGGTCCATCAAGTTCCACCCTTTTCCTATTCCTTGTTTACCGCTGTTGATCCAGAAGAAAGTAAACAAACAAAAACCACCTTCTTTCAGCAATTTCGAATTCTGTTTTCAATGAAGGAAAAAAATACTCTTGAGTCCAAAAAGTAATCAGATTTCTCCTTGGATCAATAAGCACTAAATAAATATTAATGCCTATACTAATATACATAGTCAATCATGTTCTGACTCATTAAAAACTTTTCCAAGCCCCTTTTCAATTCCATACCTTTATTTTCTGATTTACTTTTTAAAATTCAGTGTTTTGGTAGCACCCGCTCCAATTTGCCTGTTTGAATTAATCTCATGTAATACAATGTTATGGTCATGATTTCCCCAAGTGCTTCCTTACGTAGATGTTAGCAGTAAGCTCCTGATTGTTGGTTAATATCAGATCCTTCTTACATTAAGACTATCGCCATGCATTAAGCTCCCTAATCTGCCGCTATCTTTGTGGTAAAGTGCATGGCACACAGGGCCGGCCTTAGGGGTGTGCGACCTGTGCAATCGCACAGGGCGCTACACCCCAGGGGGCGCCCGCCCAGCCGAAGAAAAAAAAAGAAGTTTGCCGGTGGAGGGGGCGGAGCTCACCGAGTGAGCGGTGTAGCTCCGCCCCCGCCCTTTTTCACAGGGAGTCACAGGCAGCATGAGAATGTGCTGCTAGCGCTCCCCACACATAGTGATTATGCAGGGTATTTGTTAAGAAAACGGGAGAGAGAGAGAACAAATATTGGGAGGAGGGGGGAGAGAGAGAGAACATATATGGGGAGGAGGGGGAGAGAGAATAGATATGGGGAGGAGGAGGGGGAGAGAGAACAGGTATGGGGAGGAGGGGGAGAGAGAACAGGTATGGGCAGGAGGGGGAGAGAGAACAGGTATGGGGAGGAGGGGGAGAGAGAACAGGTATGGGGAGGAGGGGGAGAGAGAACAGGTATGGGCAGGAGGGGGAGAGAGAACAGGTATGGGGAGGAGGGGGAGAGAGAACAGGTATGGGGAGGAGGAGGAGAGAGAACAGGTATGGGGAGGAGGGGGAGAGAGAACAGGTATGGGCAGGAGGGGGAGAGAGAACAGGTATGGGGAGGAGGAGGAGAGAGAACAGGTATGGGGAGGAGGAGGAGAGAGAACAGGTATGGGGAGGAGGAGGAGAGAGAACAGGTATGGGGAGGAGGAGGAGAGAGAACAGGTATGGGCAGGAGGGGGAGAGAGAACAGGTATGGGCAGGAGGGGGAGAGAGAACAGGTATGGGCAGGAGGGGGATAGAGAGAACAGGTATGGGCAGGAGGGGGAGAGAGAACAGGTATGGGCAGGAGGGGGAGAGAGAACAGGTATGGGGAGGAGGAGGAGAGAGAACAGGTATGGGGAGGAGGGGGAGAGAGAACAGGTATGGGCAGGAGGGGGAGAGAGAACAGGTATGGGCAGGAGGGGGAGAGAGAACAGGTATGGGGAGGAGGGGGAGAGAGAACAGGTATGGGCAGGAGGGGGAGAGAGAACAGGTATGGGGAGGAGGGGGATAGAGAGAACAGATATGGGAGAAGAGGGGGAGAGACAACAGGTATGTGGGTGTTGGCGAGAGACAGACATGGTAAGGAAGAGTAAAGGGACAAACATGGGAAGGGAGAGACACATACATGGAGGGAGAGGAAAGAGACAGGATGGGGGGGGGGCGCACAGGGCGCTGGAACGCTGGAATTATCTTTTAGGACTCTCCATTGATTTTTGTCATTGGGGCGAAAATAGACCATGAGGACTCGATCTCCAGCCCCTCCCAATAATGTGTCCGCTCTGTCTGTAACATGCCGAACTCGGGCACCTGGGAGACAGCAAAGCATTCGGTTGTTGCAATCAGAGCCATAGATTACTCTGTGAACGCTCTACAAGTGATATGGAATTAAATATTAACTAAAATGTCACTGAACATGAACTGGCTGCATTATGAACAAGAATACTACAAAATAATATAAAAAGTGTAGCAGAATAATAGATCTTTGTGACGAACTACCAGGTAGTAAGGCAGATGACAAATCTGACTCTAATTAACAAAACTGTGGGAAATATGTTTTGCCAAATCATTACATTTAAACTACCAGTATAGAGAGACCGAATACAGGCAAAAAGTAGAAATCAAGATATACCAGCTCGTCTTTATCAAGACAGGTGGAGGTTTTTAAAGGAGCAGCACAGGCATCAAACTAGCTTTGATTCATCTCGTAGTGTTATGTACATTACATTTGGCTTTTTTTTTTTTTTTTTTTGTAAGGCCAAGAAAGCAAGTAAAAGGTTCTGAAGTACTTAATGGTGCCCTGTATTTCATCCCTGGACCATAAGATGTTCAGGGACATATATCGGAGAAAGAATCTAGATAAGATGGCAAGGTCATAAAAGGTCCACCCAACATCATTAAATTGTCCATCACATGATGCAGTAATTGGCTACCATGAACCTGTACAGTAGGAAATAAAAACTAGCCCTGGAAATAATTGCCCAATAGCATAATATTATTTTTTTTTGTTCATAAAAGAGAAAACCATGCATAGGGCAATTTATACCCCCAGTATGTACACAAGGTTGTGTCTCACACACTGCCCTGATATATACCCCATGCACAGGGCAATACATACTGGGGGCATATATTGCCCTGTGCTGGGGTATATATCAGGGCAGTGTGTACAATATAACCTTGTGTACATAACGGGTGGATATATTGGCATACTCCAGCATCCAGAGTGCACTCACAGGACTTGCCCCAGCAACCAGATTACACACAGAGCACTTGTCCCAGCACTTACACCAGCACACAGATTGCACTCAAAGGACATGCCCCAGCACCCAGCCCAGCAATGAGATTGCACCAAAGGACAAAACTGATTTGATACACTAAATTGGAGCACTATGCCCTCCTCATTTGCACTTTTTGGAGTGCTACATAGACTTTCGGTGAATTGAATATTTCTTTGTAAAATGTTTCACATCTTGAACCAGTTAGGAAATTGGGGAGACATTTTTTATTTTTTGACACTCAGTGGTAAGAAGTAGCCCAAGGCAGCTATGTACTCCTTACAACTGTGATGCAAAATTTAAATCGACCACTAACCAACAGCTATGCTTACAAAAAAAAGTACACCTGCCATTGAACATTATAACGTAGTTCAACAGGAATGGTGTCTGTCACCTAAAGGAGACTCCACTTTGTGGGACTCATTTTAATCGACCTCAGAAAGATAAAAGGCTGAATTGACCATGCAACTTATTAAACCTGCCGCCCTGAGGTCCAAACAGTTGGTGCATTAGTCGAGCCATCTCATTAAAGTTATACCGCATTTTCTTACAGTCCACTTAATTAACCTACTTCAATCAGATACACCTGCCATCAATTCTAACCCGTCGGCTAGGTGTATATACACTGATTAATGAATGTGATACCTTGAGTCTTCTCACATATGAGTCTACTGTCATTTGATCTGACCTGGCTCTCCAAAACCTGGAAATACAGTGAGATCCATTCAATATAAAAGAAGATGACTTATTTTTATTTTTTTTTGATGGCTGAGGTGGAATCTGTCACATTGTGTAGTAATTTGATTTATTCAGTAGACCTCACACAGCTAATTCATATCTCTTTAAAAGTGGACCTGTCAATCACAAAGGTGGGGAGGAGACAATGCCTTCAGCAAGGGAAGGGGATTTGACATACTTTTTCACACACAGTTTCTAGCAAATATATATATGGAAAAAAAAAATGATATATATATATATATATATTATGCACATACCCTCTTAACGTGCACTCCCCCACATACACATCAAAATGGGGGTGCTATACGCACTATATTGCATAATAAATACTATCCTGGGGTTCTAAAAGTTCTAAAAGTGGAATATTTAATTGGTTTCCATGGTAAATGCTTTGAGAACCTCTCACCATTAATCTCCGTACCCAGCTTTCTTCACTGACCAGGTTTAATCACTACATCTAAGATATTGGGACCCAGAAGAGGTTGGGACATACCGTATTTGCTCGATTATAAGACGAGGTTTTTTTCAGGAAAAAAATTCTGAAAATCCCCCTCGTCTTATAATCGAGGTCTTCTTATAATCTGACCTCAAATTGAGGTCAGATTATAAGACTGGGATCCAGGTCCCCCACAGAGCTGCAGGGGACCTGGATCCCCCTCTCTAACAACAGGGGATGTCTGCGCGATGAGCACAGACTCCCCTGCTTCCGCCCGGCACGACCGCCGGGGCTTCTGTGATGAAGCCGAGTAAGGAGCAGTTTGCGACTATTTGTAACATTTTGCGCTTGTTTTCCCTGATTTGCGCTTCTTCCGTTTATTTTCATTTAGCGGCGCATTTTTCCGATTGCACTAATAAATTGCGATTAGATTTGCGCACGCTAAAGAGCTTTGCGAATATTTTGTTAAAAATAATAATTATTTGCATGTGAAAATTACACCGGCTTTTAGCGAGCGCTATCAAAAGAGGTAGAAAAAATATTCGCAAAATTGCCTGTTTTTATTCTCAATTTGCTCGTATGTACTATTGGAGTGTTAAATGTTTAGTACATTACAATAGGAGCAAAGCGCAAAAATAGTTTTGTGCATAAAGTATATTTGCATTTTTTTAGTACATGCCCCTCTAAAAAGAATAACTCTGACAGTGAATATGAGGTTGCTGAACCTAAAATGATTATTTCTGATCTAATAAAAAATGTTCTGCCTTTTCCCCTGCTGGAGAACTGGTTCATCTTATCCTTGAGAATCTGACAAAAAGACAATTGCATTTTAAATCTGGCAAAAAAAAAAAAATATTTGTTACGATCCAGAGGGAGAGAAAAAAATAACAACCCCTGAAATAGGTTCTCTGAGTGCTGTCAATATGAACTCAATGTAGACTTCACAGGGGCTACCTTGCTATAGAATAAACGAATCGAATGCAGGTACATGATTTCCGAGTTGAAACTAGAACAGGTATCTCAGGCGCGTATCGTTCCCCTACGTGGGGGATGGGACTTTTCATCGCGGCTGCTTCCGCGCAGCCGCTTCACCGCCGACTCTACAGCATAAGGCAGATCGTCGCTGGAGATTTCATCGCAGGACATTTCTTCGCTAAAGGTAAGTATTTTACCTATTTTAGTTTAAGGGTGCTTAGAATTAGGGTTTAGGGGTTTAGAATTAGGGTTTAGGGGGTTAATTTTAGTATTAGGGTTCGGGGTTAATTTTAGTATTAGGGTTTAAGGGGTTAATTTTAGTATTAGGGTTTAGGGGTTAGACCCCCCTAAGTGATAGGAGTACTGCCAGTACGGAGCACGCCTGTCTCTCAGGGGCACGATGTATCTCGTGTATTTCCGGGGGTTTGTGTGCTGAGAACAGCAACCCTCGGAAATACACAAGATACATCCGAGTAGCCGAAGCCAAAGCTTTGAATTCAGCGTCACTCACTAACGTTTGCAATTATCTGCAATGCTTTGTTTTTTTTAGTAGATCCTTAAAGGGACACTGCACCGTTTTTAACCCTTGCTTCCTTGAATGAAAAAAAAAAAAACATGTCCCGAGAGTTTGGCGTAAACCCAGCGTGTATCTTAAAAGATCCATGCCGGTTTACGCTCTGAGGAGTCTCACATCTGAGACACAGCAGTTCCTGGTAGTCTCGCACTGACAGTACAAGTGAAATATAAAGTTTAGTGTTCCTTTAAGAAAATGTACCATTATATCAGTTTCCAGATGGATAATATAACTAACTTACTATTTAATGTAAAAAATAAAATAAAAATCTTAACAGGGCACGTTAATAAGAGGACTGATCTTAATCCACATTGGAATATGTATTCCTTTATAGCTTATCAATGACTCAGGTTTACTTAATTCTACCGGCACTTTTGTAATTAAAGGGACAATAAACTTTTTTTTTTCACTTGTGTTTCCATGGGAAGCAGGCAGCCATCTGGTTGGTGACTGGCTCTCTCTGCTAGCGCCCTTAACTAGGTCCCCCCTGCTGATTCCATGCAAAAATGAGGGTCTCACGCTGTGCTAGCAGCGAGAGACCCTCGCTTTCGGCTGTCAGAGCGGGCGAGCCCTCGCTCTGATTGGCTGTGTGCGTGCTGACGTTTGTCAGCATGCGACAACCAGGAACTTCTGTGTCTCGCATGTGAGACACAGCACTTAGTAAACCCGCGTTAAGATATACGTCGGCTTTACTTAATTCTACCGGCACATGTATTGTTTAACCTTAATTTTCCTTTAAGAAGGTTCTTCAGTTATTAGTTTGTACGTTTTTAAGACTTTAGGTGTTTAGGCGTCTAAACATTCTGGTGGAGGATTATAAGAGTAGCGTGAAGGGTTACGATTTTTATTGGGAGGTGATACCTGACACACACACACCCCCCCCCCCCTTTTTCTATCATTTTGGGTTTCCTTTCTTCAAGGGGATGCAGCTGAAGAAAAATGTTTGATGCTCTAATTATAAGTGTTACCGATGGATATGTAACAAGTATTATTTGAATGTGGTGGGTTTCTGTTTGCTTAAGTAATAACTACTGTTGTTTGATTAATGTTGAAATTTTTTTTTTTTTTACTGTTATTTGTTGGAAAAAGAAAAGAATATGTTCAAAATAATCCTTTTCTCTTCTTTCACAGCTATAAAAAATAGCAATTTTTCTTTTAATTACAACAACTTTGAAATATACACTATATAGACAAAAGAATAACACTTTGTTGTGTTTCAATCAGACCCATTGCCACAGCTATATAAAATCAACCACCTAGCTATGCAGTCTGAATTTACAAACATGTGTGAAAAAAATGGGTTGTTCTGAACAGCTCAGTGAATTCATACGTGGCACTGGGATAGGATGCTGACACCATTGCAAAGCGTGGCACTGTGATAGGATGCTGCCACCATTGCAAAACGTGGCACTGTGATAGGATGCTGCCACCATTGGAAAGCGTGGCACTGTCATAGGATGCTGCCACCATTGCAAAGCATGGCACTGGGATAGGATGCTGCCACCATTGCAAAGCGTGGCACTGTGATAGGATGCTGCCACCATTGCAAAGCGTGGCACTGTAATAGGATGCTGCCACCATTGCAAAGCGTGGCACTGTGATAGGATGCTGCCACCATTGCAAAGCGTGGCACTGTGATAGGATGCTGCCACCATTGCAAAGCGTGGCACTGGGATATAATGCTGCCACCTTTGCAATAAGTCAGTTTGTGAAACAGCAGGAACTCAGCCACGAAGCAGAAGACCACGTAAAGTCACAGAGTGGGGTCACTGAGTGCTGAGACGCATGGTGTGTAAAAGTCACCAATGCTCTGCTGATTCCAGAGCTGAAGATTCCAAACTTCCACTGACATTAATATCAGCGCAAAGACTGTGCAGCGGGAGCTTCATGGAATGGGTTTCTATGGCCGAGCAGCTGCATTCAAGCCTCACAATAAGTGTCTGATCAAGTGGTGTAAAGCACGCCTCCACTGGACTTTGCAATGGAAAGGTGTTTGCTGACGAATCATGCCTAACTGTTAGCCAGTCTGATGAGCGAGTCTGGGTTTGGCGGATACCATTTTGAACAGTTCTATGCTTCCAACTTTGTGGGAATAGTTTGAGTAATTCCCTTTTTCTATTCCAGCATTCCCAGTGTAGAAAGCAAGGTCTATAAATACAAGGCTGGATGCGATTGATGTGGAAGAACATGACTGGTCATACAGAGCCCTGACCTCAACCCAATCGAACACCTTTGGGATGAACTGGAATATAGATTGTGAGCCAGGCCTTCTCATCCACCACCAGTACCTGACCTCACAAATGGTCTACTGGACGAATGGGCAAATATTCCCACATAAATATTCCAAAATCTTGTGGATAGCCTTCTCTGAAGAGTGGAAGCTATAGCTGCAAAAAGGGGGGACCAACTACATATTAATGTCTATTGGGGCTGTTCACTAAAAGGTGAGTTGAAGTGTATAGCAGGTGAGTTGAAGTGAATAGCAGGTGAGTTCAGGTGAGTAGCAGGTGAGTTGAAGTGAATAACAGGTGAGTTGAAGTGAATAGCAGGTGAGTAGCAGGTGAGTTCAGGTGAGTAGCAGATGAGTTGAAGTGTATAGCAGGTGAGTTGAAGTAAATAGCAGGTGAGTTGAAGTGAATAGCAGGTCATTTTATGTGAATGAACTTTTAATCTCACCAGTTCAGCTATACATTGTGCAGGAACAAACCTGATGAGTTCCCTTAGTGGGGGAACTAACCAGGTTTGTTCGTATGATATGAGAAACAGATTTCTCTAATAGCAGCATAGAAAAATGAGCAGAAGCCCTGGTCCATTGAAAGAATATCAAATTATGAGTTATGCATTAAGTCTCAACATGAGAGGTTTAGCTGGACCGCATTTCTGGCTGATGTCGGGGGTCTAGTTACCTACTTTGCACTAAAAATAGGATTTTATGAAGACAGCACATGTAATAATGGCGTCAATGTGTCATGATAACGCATCCACCACGAGGTCACAATAATGAGAAGTTCTATTAAGATGGGTTTGTACTTGTTATGGGGGGGCTATTTAAACTGTGGTTAGAATTATACAAACAGACTGCTTAATAAGGTGAATGTTGAAATGTTGTATCAGCCCAGGGGTGCTACTTATTGTTCTAGCTTGATGAACTAAATTGTTTATTTGATGGGCATTTTTGCAATTATGTATTTACATATATGTCTTAATGATGTTGTAATTAAAGTTTTGCTATTTTTGTAGCTGTTGGATGTGTTTCTGTTTATGCATGAGTTGTGCACAGTTGTGTATGTGTACAGCGTGTATGTGAGAGACTGCCTATTAATACTGAGTGTAGGGCTGAGTGCACCCACCTGTTACTGCGCGACCCATTGCCTACTTAATCAATGCGTCCCTGTCCTCCGGTTATGTCCACAAAGCCTGGAAAATAGCCAGAGTTATCCCCATCCACAAAAATGGTGATGTAAACTTAGTGTCCAACTACAGGGCTATTTCACTACTACCCATACTTTCTAAAATTATGGAAAAATGTGCCCATGATCAACTGTGCGAGTATTATCAACTGTCCAACTATCTAACCTCGCTTCAACCTGGGTTTAGGTCAAATCACTCCACGATTACTGCCCTCTTAAAGGTGAGCAATGACATTCAGAGTGGCATGGAGAGGGGTGAACTCACAGGTGCAGTTTTCCTAGACTTTGCAAAGGCCTTTGATACGGTTGATCATGATCTGCTGCTACACAAGCTAAATTGTTCCGGTATAAATGAGAGGTCGCTCTGCTGGTTTCGTTCATACTTGTCTGAAAGAACTCAATATGTGTCCATGGCTGATACTGCCTCCCTCCCGTTGCCAATCCAGTGTGGAGTGCCTCAAGGATCCGTTCTTGGGCCGCTGCTATTCTCGCTATTTATAAATGATCTACCCTCGGTGTGTGACCTGGCTCATGTGCATATGTTTGCTGATGATATGGTCATTTATACGTGCGGTACTCAACTATCGCAAGTGGAATCCGTGCTACAGGATCAAAAGTTTTCTAAAGTTGAAACTTGGATAGCTAGCAACAAATTATTCCTCAACGCTGAAAAAACGGTGTCATTGTTGTTTGGGACTAAAGCTAAGCTACTTAAATTAAACAATCCTCAAATAAGCATCAAGACCAAATCCATTTATAACCTGACCCAAGTAAATTCATATAAGTATCTCGGAATGTGGATAGATCCAAACTTGTCTTTTGGTCTCCATATTGACAACCTTGTGTCAAAGCAGTATCCTAGGATTGGCTCTCTATAGAGGAACAAATTAAACTTTGATTCCACACTAAGGAAACGTATTGTACAGAAAATGTTAATGCCGATCTTAGACTATGGAGATGTTGTATACAATTCTGCAAGTTGTATAGAACTTGACATTCTGTACAATAAAATACAATATATATATGTATGTATGTATTATTTTTAATCTACTGTTAAATGTGTAACTCTGTGTAATTCCATGCTGGACTGGGTCCCCAGAACATACTTGAAAACGAGAGAAATCTTGAAATATTCTTTATGATAAAACACTTTCTAAATAAAAATAAAATCAATTTGTGTTACTTTTGTAACCATTTCTTTCTAACCATAACTGTGTGAATACTCTAATAGTAAAAGGTCACTTAGGGAAACAAGAGCAGTAGCCGATTTAAGACTTTGCACAGGAGCCCGGGTTGCAAGCAGAGGTCTCTTCCTAATCTGCCCAGTAGTCATATCCAGATGTATGCTAATTTGTCATTTCTATGAATATGAAATCCAGTAAACTGTTAACCAAAACATGCCTTAGACCAGAGGAGTCCAATGTGTGGCCTAAGGGCCACATGTGACCCATTGGAGAGCAAGTTGCAACCCGACTGATTTAACTACCCATAAATTCACAAGCGATACAAATGTGTCATTTTGTTTCAATAAAGCGGATTTAACAGTTTTTGGAATTCTTAGATCCAAGTGAGCCCCCCTTTAAGGCGAGGTTTGAGTCCCAAGATCTCGATAAACTTCTGCTTTAGTTATAGAGGAAATCTGAAGGCTCCGTTGGAGCATTGTAATCGGAGCCACCATATAATGCATAGCATTATAAATGGGTTTACCCGTACTACTTCTAAATAACCAAACTTTTTTTAATAAAAATAATACAGCCCGATATACACATGTTCATTTCTTGGGATCGGCATCAATATTGTACACGGTGGACACTTTCTGGATCTCGTGATGGATATTTAAATAATAGTTTCTATGGATCTTCACAGACCTTGCCACGGGCGCTGCTGTCCTTGTATGGACACTGGCCCTGTGTTTTTCAGAACATGTGGCTCACTTCGGAAACATATTAGAATTCCCTGCAGGTCAGTAAAAAAAAAAGGCGATAGTATGGCCAATAGTGCAGTCAAACTCCACATGCTTAAAGTGTAAAAGATAAAACGATATCAGTACTCCCTCACGCATGTGCAGCTTCCCAACAATGTACGCCTCAAGTACACAAAGACAGGATAAAAAAGAAGAGAGAGAAAAAACTAAATATAGTGTGGTACAGAACTTTTAATGTGTTTGGTGATGGACTCGCATAACAGTCTAGGTGCTCCTGAGGAAGCTGGACACCGCCGGATAGCATTGATATTTTTGCATCTCCCTTTCTCAGAGTTGTTTCACTGCGTCAGGAACATCTCATCACAGCCTGACCCATCCCATTTGTAATTTGCCTTGTTTGCACACCATATATACCAGTGCTAATTCCTATTGTAAGTTAAACTGTTTTATGTACTTGCATTTATGTCTATGTCTCTTTTTATATACATTGTTTTGTGTAACAGCACTGTGACTTATTTTACTCAGATGAAATTTTTTTACTCAGTTCTGTCTCTTGTTCTCTAATTGACTTCAGCCTAGAGATAGCCTTTTTTTTATATATCACTTTACTAAGGGGTTAATTTGCTAGATATTTGGCCAGTAAGAGTTTTTGTGTATGTTTCAATTCTCCTGAGTTTTGGGGTAACTGAAGGCGCCCGTCGGTCTTAGTGGTGGCAGCTTTTTCTTCTTTTAGCTGGGAGTTTTGGGGGTCACCGTTGGGGGGTGGTGGTGGTTACTTTGTGCCCTGCGGGGAAAGTGCCGAACATACCGGATGCCCAGTTGGTGTTTAGCCCCATTCACACCCAAACGTCCACGTCACGGCTCGGCCGACAGCCCAGTCCGTGACAAACTATAATGAATCCATGTCTTGTTAACGGTCACTTTTTTAAAAATACTGCACCATTAACGTTTTCTTTCATTTAATAGTCTGGAAATTAAACAAGGTCTACTGGACTGCGCTACTGCTGATTGTTTCTTCCAGATTAATTATATAATTATAGAATAGCCAATAGCATTACATGTATTCTATAAACCGAAAGTCTATAAACCGAACGTATTTCGGTTTATAGACTTTCGGCTTATGGAATACATGTAATGCTATTGGCTTTCTATAAACCGAAATAGAGTCCCCATTCCTAAGAAATTCTTATGAATGGGGACTCTATTTCGGTTTATAGAAAGCCCATAGCATTACATACAATGTAATCGCCGAACCCCGAACTCCAACACGGACATACAGTGGAATGTCCGTGTTCGGGTCCGGGGTCCAAAAACCGTAATGTTCGGTACGAACCCGAACAGTGCGGTTCGGGTTCGCTCAACACTAATTGTAATGTGTCACACTGTATTTAGTTTTCATCTCCCCTCATAAACCTCCGCTCTCAGCATGGCCAGTTATTTGTTGAAGAAAAGATGGCAATCCTTGGCGCTACATACCGTTTGTAGATATGGCATTTAAAATGTACTATTTATCTGAGACAAGTAGGGAAATTGGACTCGTGTAGCTGCTGTCAGCTTAAAGTAATTGTTTTGGATGCATCGATGACAAATCTTCTGACCTTTAATCATTTTCACCTACTGGCCTCTGTCAAGCTTCTTTGAACAGCAGAGTTTATCAATCCATGTCACCCCCCACCTTGATATACTTTCCATTACACCCTCATTAACGTAGCTAGTGCCTTATTCTAATGGATACATTCAATTTGATGTATGGCGAAATAACATCCAGTTTCATACCGATTATTTTTCAGATAATGTCATTCA
This sequence comes from Pelodytes ibericus, assembly GCA_036172795.1. NCBI lineage: Eukaryota > Metazoa > Chordata > Amphibia > Anura > Pelodytidae > Pelodytes > Pelodytes ibericus. The sequence continues at coordinate 20,055,858 of CM069859.1, forward strand.
TGTTAACATTACGTTTCTATGTCATATTTAATAATGTGCACAATTGTCTGTCTCCATTAAAGTTGAAATGCTAATAAGCAGCATTATAATGAAGTGAACTTTTCAATACTGCGTTTAATGTTAAATCTTTTGTTAACTCTGTTAAACACCACAAAGCGCCAAATTGAAAACACACAAAAAATTGCATTTGTGCGATAAAATAGAATAAATTGGATATATAATCCCAGCCCAAATTAAACATTTCATACAAACACATTAATAGGTTTCATACGGACATGTTAAAATGGCAGAGAAGTACAAACAGGCCCATCTAGCCTGCCCATAATGTATACTCTTGTATGCCAATGAGGAATTGTAGGTATAAAACTTTTTTTTTCTCAAGGATTGCGTCAAGTTTTGATCTTTTAAATAATAAAAAATTCTATTTCTATATTTGTATGGTATTGTATGTAGTGTTGAGCGAACCCAAACCGCACTGTTCGGGTTCATACCAAACTTTACGGTTTTCGGACCTCGGACCCGAAAACGGACATTTCACTGTATGTCCGTGTTGGCGTTCGGGGTTCGGAAATAGAGTCCCCATTCATAAGAAATTCTTATGAATGGGGACTCTAGTTCGGTTTATAGAAAGCCAATAGCATTACATGGCTATCGACTTTCTATAAAACGAACTAGAGTCCCCATTCTTACGAATAGGTCAATTGACACTCACCCACATTTTACTTCATTTTGCAGCCCTCTAGCCCTTTCCAGGATTTTTTAGAGGCATTTTAGTGGCCAAAAGTTCAGGGCCCTATTGACTTCAATGGGGTTCGGGGTCAAGTTCGGGGTCAAGTTCGAACCCGGACTTTTTTCCGAAGTTCAGCCGAACCCGCCGAACCCGAACATCCAGGTGTCCGCTCAACTCTAATTGTATGTTATTTGTAGGCACACAATTGGAAGGTACTTTATTTGTATTATTTTATTGAAGCACTTCTGATTAAAGTTCTACACTTGTGGCAATCTTTCAATTGAACATAAATAACACTTAAGCCGAAAGTCGACCTTAAAATACTGAACGTACAGACACGTGATGAATTAGCAGTCTATTATTATTATCTTCTTTGTCTCTTTTTTTTTTATCAACTTGGTAAATACTTAATTATATTGTAATGCATAGTGTAACCTAAGTCACAGCTGCTGAAGTTCTTGAAGCATCCTTCTACTAAAATTAGGTTATGCAGCTCTGACAACAAACTGTTGGACTTAGTCATGCAAGGAACATAAGGTTCGTGGCAGGGTTGAGTCTAGGTTCACCGACACCTGGGTACAGGATTTTTTTTGGTGCTCTTCTAATGCTCTTCTTTTCACAAACATTAAATTTTTTAGCAGTACCCCTTTCTCTATGTAGTAGCTTACTGGAAGTGACTGTCTCACACGCAGCACTCCTTGAGCACCTCCCATGGGAATGGTGCAACCACCTCGGCTCTGATTCATGGACAGTGGATTAAGCGGGCTCATATAGTTTTGCCCAAGAGTAAGACAAAGGACACCAGTGTCCATGGCAAGGTCTCCGAAGGTTCCATAGAACATCATTAGATTGTCTAAGAGTCCAGTAAATGTCCACCATATTGGTACCCACTAAGGAACAATCCCCAATATGTTATGCTCAATCACTCTACAGATTCCAAAGTGTTTATCTCTCTTCCTCTCATACATAGATGTGTGTCTAATTAATGTTTCCACTTAATTCATTATTTCCCCACCTGTTTGTTCATAAAGTGTATTTATTATTTTAATAGTCTTTTTTTTTTGTTTTCAAGTGTTGCCATCCCTTCCGTTACAGACGTCGTCTTACAATTCTGGAGTTGATTATGAGGCTCACAATTCATATTGTATTAGCTTTTCTTCTGCTCTGCGTCAATTACAAATAAAGCCAAGGGATTTTTACTCATGACACTAAACTTGAAACAGTTCCCTTTTAATGATTATTTCAGGGTATGAGTTGTAGAACCATGAAGCAGAGGGGGTGCACTCTAAAGACCCTGCTGGCTGGTGGCCCAGAAGGTAATAATACAATCCCACCCAGCCTGAAGCTGGGCACACGATGGCCCAAAGGAAAGTCTATTAAATGTAACCCTTGAAAAAAAGAGAATATGGGTCAGTAACAGTCCAATTTGTCAAGGCAGGCGGCAATAGTTCAATAGTCGGTACACAAAGCAGAGGTCGGGTCAGGAGATAAAAAGGGTAGTCCAAAAAGGAATCCAGGGGTCAATAGACAGTAATCAGAGATAGATCCAGGAGACAAGTGGGGTGGTCCAATACGCAATCCAGGGATCAATAGTTGGTAATCAGTGATAGGGTCAGGAGACAAGTGGGGTAGTCCAATAAGAGATCTAGGGGTCAATAGCTGGTAATCAGAGACAGAGTCAGAAGACAAGTGGGGTGGTCCAATATGCAATCCAGGGATCAATAGCTGGTAATCGTGATAGGGTCAGGAGACAAGTGGGGTAGTCCAAAACGCAATCCAGGGATCAATAGCTGGTAATCGTGATAGGGATCAATAGTTAGTAGGCTAGCAGGATAAAATGAGCAATAGGGTAATGGAGTTTGTATGCAAACAGGAAGCTTAGCTCGGGAATAATCAAGCACCGACCTGTAGTTGGGCTTTTATAGGGCTGCGGACTGCATCTCCTCCCTTTGTCACCTGGGTACAATTATGGGAAATGTGTCTTTAAGGGTCAATGCTTCGCCCCTCAGCCCTCTGATATCCTGATTCCACCTGTAATTTATACTGCATTTCACTGGGGAGCTGCACCAAGACCCTTTTACAAGTCTCAAAAGATATAAAATGAGAGAGAAAAGAAAAGGAATGTCCTTGTGTAATACAGTTTATTGAAAGAACAGTAATAAAATATCTAAATTGCCCAGTGCCATATAAACAAAGGCATTCAGCTTTAGATTTATGAAAACAGAAATTTGATATATTTTATTAGTGTCCTTTCAATAAATTGTATTACACAAGTGCGTTGTGCCTCTTTTCTCTCTGTCTTTATATATGTTTTGCATATATCCTTTGGATGGTTGACATTTGGATCAGCTGAATCAGCGGCACTCCTTATACCTCTCTGTGGACTACACAATTTTGGCGATTATGTACAAAACTGGAGATTTTAAATTGACTAATAAGACCGTGGTGACTTTTTTTATTGCTAACTATTACCGCTAATTTGCATCTAATTTGTATTTTTTTTTGCATTCTTAGAATTGTCAACCAACCTCCGTTTGATTGAGAATTACCCATCCCTGCTTGATGATCAGAAATGGTGCAGTTTGAGGTGGAAGATGGAGGTGTAACAAGATGGAACACAGGGCTTGCAACTGTAACCAGCCCCCCCCCCCCATCTCAGGATTAGGTTCTACGCATGCCTTATCACCACATTCTCTGGAGACCCAATGTGCAGTCACAGGGAGACCTCTTTCAGAGGTCAGAGATTGTGAAACAAACAACATGATAGATCTAGCGTTACACACCTCTAGATCCCATATTACTCACCACCACCCAATGCTGTATTGAGCACTACCAGCACACTCTAGATTACAAACAAATGACATAGTGTGAACACTGGGGTCTTTGTATAAAGAATAATTGTGGGGGTCTCAAAGAGAACAGTTGGAAAGAACATTCCGCAGGTTTCAATGTTAATGGTTATACTTGTAGGACTTTGCCCCAGAATAAATCGATTGTAAGAATTCATATGAGAACTGGATAAGGGGAAACCAGCTGGGCTCTTACTCTAAGGAAGGGGTGTCAAACTATAATCCTCTAACTCCTTCCCTAATAGGTAGGGCATATGTAATCTGTCAACAGCTGGAGGGCTGCACTTTGGTTCTCCTCCTCTAAAGGGTCCTCCGATATCGAGGTTTTCTAAAACTTGACTGTTCCAAAAAAAACGCAATATACTAACATAAATAAAGTGAATAGTCTAATATCATATCTTTACAGTCTACAGAGCCACCATATTTTCCAATTACAGCATGAAAATGACATTGTATTGAAAATCTTCTCTCTTTGTACTTCAATAAATATTGTCTTCACGCTTGGCTCCTTCGGAACGCTTTGCTTTAACTATCTTGTCTACGGCCCTTTCTAGCCATCAGTGTGTTCTATTTAAATGGCCTTTTTCAATCCTCTGTGCAAATAGTATTTCAATGCCTTGGGTGTTGCAGGCAGGCTGATCATTCCTTCTCCTTCCACTTTCAATCAAAACTCTAGTCATTTCTTCGGCAGTTTGCGTCCTTTAACCTCTAGGCCAATAAAACGAGATTTACTTTATTGGTCGACGGAACAATAAAAAAAAAAAAAAGGGAGTCACTGCAGAGATAAGAGATGTATTTTAGGGGCCAAGGATGACTACAATCAAAGTCTGGCTTAGAACCATCGGGCAGAAGCATCAAAGATAATAACCATTGAGAAATCGCACTTAATCTCGTGATGTTAAGATCAGTCTTTGATTGACAACTTTATTAGTTAGGCTTCTTTGCACAGCCTTCCAATGTCATCCAAAGTATCAATTGTATAAGCTTTGTCTAGAAATAGGCATTCAACAGGGAGCAATGCCAACATTTAAAGCTGTTCATAAATTGGCCCTCTTTTAAATTTTCATTCGCTCATAGTTTGTTTTGAAGGTGTCACTGATAATAATAATAATAATAATAATAGGTTCCAGGCGTTAGGACACTTACTTTGTAATAGTGGCTCCTTGTGGGCGTGGTCTGTCAGACTGACACTCTGGCGGACCAATAGAGTAATTAACACTATCTGATGGACTAATACTGATGCAAATCTATTCCTTCTTTGTTTACCCTACATAACAAGTGATTCAATGAGCCAAAATATTACAATTTTGGAATTCCCACCATATTTAATCCCTTCGGGACAATAGTTTTCTTTGTTTTTATGTCCGTTTTGGAAAATAGCTATTTTGCTACTTTAGCTACGTGTGCGTTTAAATAAACATGCACGATTGCTTCTTAAAGGAATCCCCACATATTATATATTGGGCTTTTTAAGGACAGATAGGGCTTTCTTATGAGATAATTTGTTGAGATGTAACTTTTGTGTATTGAATACAATTTAATAAACACTGTAAAAATGGTCAAAGAAAGGTTCCCCCCCCCCCTTGTCATTTATTTGAAACAAATTTTTCTACTAAGCTTGGGAATAATCAAGCACCGACCTGTAGTTGGGCTTTTATAGGGCTGCGGACTGCATCTCCTCCTTTAGCCACCTGGGTACAATATTATGAGAAATGTGTCTTTAAGGGTCAATGCTTCGCCCCTCAGCCTTCTGATATCCTGATTCCACCTGTAATTTATACTGCATTTCACTGGGGAGCTGCACCAAGACCCTTTTACAAGTCTCAAAAGATATAAAATGAGAGAGAAAAGAAAAGGAATGTCCTCGTGTAATACTGTTTATTGAAAGAACAGTAATAAAATATCTAAAATGCCCAGTGCCATATAAACAAAGACATTCAGCTTTAGATTTATGAAAACAGAAATGTTATATATTTTATTAGTGTCCTTTCAATAAATTGTATTACACAAGTGCGTTGTGCCTCTTTTCTCTTTAAAACATATTTTTCTACTAATTTGGGCATTTGCAATTCTGTGAACACGAGGCCTAGATACATTTTTAAAGTTATAGACGCACAAGTGAAACATTTAGTACCCCTAGTATGAGGATAAACTAGCATGTACTTTTGATAATACATGATCGTCGGACAGTCGGCTGCTCTGCCTCTCTGGGTTTCATTTTATTTAGAGAGCAACTGTTGTTAAAAAAAAATTACATTACATTTAAAGATTGTATTAATGGTGGGCATTTCAAAACTAAAAACTTTAATGAAAGAACACAAATAACTAACTTAACTTATTGAGCTTCATATAGCGCTAACAGGGTCCGGTGAGTCTGACCTTTTTTTACATCTGCCCTAGGATAAAGGAAGATCTGACCCAAGATTCTCTGCCTCCTCAGAGAACAAAGAAGGCTCACTACAGCACTTTATCCTGTAATCTTTTATTAAAGTATTTCTATTTGAATCATCTACACTTGATGCAATGTTTTAATTGAACTAAATTCCCTTTTTTTTTTAAAATCCATTGACATTTTTACATCACTGACCCATAAGGCAAAATATTTAGTAAGAGGTTTTTAAAATAAGTACTTTACTTAATATAAGCGAAAACCCATCATATTTTTTTTTTGGGGGGGGGGGGGGGGTGTTTTTCTTATTACTTGCTACTCAAAATGCTTCACGTCTTCAAGGAAGATAATTACATTTTCCAAACAAATCTACCTAATTATCTCTCCAACTAGCCGAAATCCATGTCTTTAAAGGCTATTATGTAATTCATAAAAAACAATTTGTCATTGCTCATATTAAAACATTATACAGATCCATGTATTACTCGAGAAATTAAATGCATTCGAGATGAAAATGAGAATAAATAAATTGGAAAGAAAAAGATTTTGCCAACATCAACATCAACGCAGGAAAAATTAATTTATGTGGCATTAATCATCCTAATATGCTTTTTTGTTTGTTGTAAATAGCTACAATTAGCTCATTTCAAAGCTAGCAGTATTCTTTCAGAATATGGAACATATACATTGAGAGTTAGTGGATTTACATGTTATTACATGCAATGCAATCTTCAAGTGATAACAAAATGCAAATATCTCTAGGGCTTGTAAAGACACATAACAAAAAAAACTCTTACTTATATTTAAACCTAAAAAGGGAACATACAATTATTGTAATGATTTATACATTGCATTAGCCAAATTGCAGGGAAATGCCTAAATTAGGAGAAAAATGTCTTTTAAATGTGTCTGTGGAGTCTCCTGCTTCTCCTGTTTCCCCTCCCATAAGTTAACGTAACACTATGTAACAGCCATCTCAGACCTGCTCCCTCCCATTTCCCTAGCAAGTTAACTGAATACTATGTAACAACCTTCTCAGACCTGTTCCCTCCCATCTCCCTAGCAAGTTAACTTAACATCGTGTAACAGCCTTCTCAGACCTGCTCCCTCCCATCTCCCTAGCAAGTTGATGTAACACTGTGTAATAACCTTCTGAGACCTGTTCCCTCCTATCTCCCCAGCAAGTTAATGTAACACTGTGTAACAACCTTCTCAGACCTGCTCCCTCCCATCTCCCTAGCAAGTTAACTTAACATTGTGTAACAGCCTTCTCAGACCTGCTCCCTCCCATCTCCCTAGCAAGTTGATGTAACACTGTGTAACAACCTTCTCAGACCTGCTCCCTCCCATCTCCCTAGCAAGTTAATGTAACACTGTGTAACAACCTTCTCAGACCTGTTCCCTTCCATCTCCCCAGCAAGATAACTTAACACTATGTAACAACCTTCTCAGACCTGCTCCCTCCCATCTCCCTAGCAAGTTAACTTAACATCGTGTAACAGCCTTCTCAGACCTGCTCCCTCCCATCTCCCTAGCAAGTTGATGTAACACTGTGTAATAACCTTCTGAGACCTGTTCCCTCCTATCTCCCCAGCAAGATAACTTAACACTATGTAACAACCTTCTCAGACCTGTTCCCTCCCATCTCCCTAGCAAGTTAACTTAACACTATGTAACAGCCTTCTCAGACCTGTTCCCTCCCATCTCCCTAGCAAGTTAACTTAACACAATATAACAGGCTTCTCAGACCTGTTCCCTCCCATCTCCCTAGCAAGTTAACTTAACATTGTATAACAGGCTTCTCAGACCTGTTCCCTCCCATCTCCCTAGCAAGTTAACTTAACATTGTATAACAGGCTTCTCAGACCTGTTTCCTCCCATCTCCCTAGCAAGTTAACTTAATACTGTGTAACAGCCTTCTCAGACCTGCTCCCTCCGATCTCCCTATCAAGATAACTTAAAACTGTGTAATAACCTTCTCAAACCTGTTCCCTCCCATCTCCCCAGCAAGTTAACTTAACACTCTGTAACAGACTTCTCAGACCTGCTCTCTCCAATCTCCTTAGCAAGATAACTTAACACTCTGTAACAGCCTTCTCAGACGCGCTCCCTCCCATCTCCCTAGCAAGTTAACTTAACACTATGTAACAACCTTCTCAGACCTGTTCCCTCCCATCTCCCCAGCAAGTTAACTTAATACTGTGTAACAACATTCTCAGACCTGCTCCCTCCCATCTCCCTAGCAAGATAACGTAACACTGTGTAACAGCCTTCTCAGACCTGCTCCCTCCCATCTCCCTAGCAAGTTACCTTAACACTATGTAACAGCCTTCTCAGACCTGCTCCCTCCCATCTCCCTAGCAAGATAACTTAACACTATGTAACAACCTTCTCAGACCTGTTCCCTCCCATCTCCCTAGCAAGATAACTTAATACTGTGTAACAGCCTTCTCAGACCTGCTCCCTCCCGTCTCCCTAGCAAGATAACTTAACACTCTGTAACAGCCTTCTCAGACCTGTTCCCTCCCATCTCCCTAGCAAGATAACTTAACACTATGTAACAGCCTTCTCAGACCTGCTCCCTCCCATCTCCCTAGCAAGATAACTTAATACTGTAAAACAGCGTTCTCAGACCAGTACACTCGTTCACTGCTACTGGCAGTTTAGTCGACTAAAAATAAAACAATTCAGATGACTAAAGTATGAAAAAATATGGCATTTCTGGCAAAAGCTGATGACTAAAAGTAAATCAAGATTTGCCATGAAAATGAGCACTTGTGTGGACATGTTGTCTAGATGTCAGATCTTTCTTCATTTGATTCAAGATTCTAAACAAGATGTCTGCCCCAATAGAGCTATATAAGCAACGAGATCTTTACAAGGTACTTTATTTATATTCTTCCATTGAAGTATTCCTATTTAAAAACAGTCCTTTAAAACAGTAGCATATCCTGTATGGAAGGTTGCCACCTTTTCTTCAAATAAAAAACTGTTATCTGTAAAATACTGGCCTTTTAATAAAATACTGTCCGGGTACAGGGATTAGCAAATTACACTGAGGCAAGGTCTGTGAAGGTCCATAGAGCATCATTACATTGTCCATCAAAGACTCCAATAGTACACCGAGGCAAGGTCTGTGAAGGTCTATAGAGCATCATTACATTGTCCATCACAGACTCCAATAGTACACCGAGGCAAGGTCTGTGAAGGTCCATAGAGCATCATTACATTGTCCATCAAAGACTCCAATAGTACACCGAGGCAAGGTCTGTGAAGGTCCATAGAACATCATTACATTGTCCATCACAGACTCCAATAGTACACCGAGGCAAGGTCTGTGAAGGTCCATAGAGCATCATTACATTGTCCATCAAAGACTCCAATAGTACACCGAGGCAAGGTCTGTGAAGGTCCATAGAGCATCATTACATTGTCCATCACAGACTCCAATAGTACACCGAGGCAAGGTCTGTGAAGGTCCATAGAGCATCATTACATTGTCCATCACAGACTCCAATAGTACACCGAGGCAAGGTCTGTGAAGGTCCATAGAACATCATTACATTGTCCATCACAGACTCCAATAGTACACCGAGGCAAGGTCTGTGAAGGTCTATAGAGCATCATTACATTGTCCATCACAGACTCCAATAGTACACCGAGGCAAGGTCTGTGAAGGTCCATAGAGCATCATTACATTGTCCATCAAAGACTCCAATAGTACACCGAGGCAAGGTCTGTGAAGGTCCATAGAACATCATTACATTGTCCATCACAGACTCCAATAGTACACCGAGGCAAGGTCTGTGAAGGTCCATAGAGCATCATTACATTGTCCATCACAGACTCCAATAGTACACCGAGGCAAGGTCTGTGAAGGTCCATAGAACATCATTACATTGTCCATCAAAGACTCCAATAGTACACCGAGGCAAGGTCTGTGAAGGTCCATAGAACATCATTACATTGTCCATCACAGACTCCAATAGTACACCGAGGCAAGGTCTGTGAAGGTCCATAGAGCATCATTACATTGTCCATCACAGACTCCAATAGTACACCGAGGCAAGGTCTGTGAAGGTCCATAGAGCATCATTACATTGTCCATCACAGACTCCAATAGTACACCGAGGCAAGGTCTGTGAAGGTCCATAGAACATCATTACATTGTCCATCACAGACTCCAATAGTACACAGAGGCAAGGTCTGTGAAGGTCCATAGAGCATCATTACATTGTCCATCACAGACTCCAATAGTACACCGAGGCAAGGTCTGTGAAGGTCCATAGAGCATCATTACATTGTCCATCACAGACTCCAATAGTACACCGAGGCAAGGTCTGTGAAGGTCTATAGAGCATCATTACATTGTCCATCACAGACTCCAATAGTACACCGAGGCAAGGTCTGTGAAGGTCCATAGAGCATCATTACATTGTCCATCACAGACTCCAATAGTACACCGAGGCAAGGTCTGTGAAGGTCCATAGAACATCATTACATTGTCCATCACAGACTCCAATAGGTCATTCATGAGCAAGGCTGGTGCCTATCCCTGACTGGGTGGCAATCCTACTTGTACGGTTGATATCCTGTCACCTAGGCTGATGGCAGTCGGGAGGCTACCAACGGAAACATATAGCCTCCAACTACAGGAGTTAATGGCATTTTGCATTTATATCCCCATAGCTCCTCAGCAGGTGGTATCACTGCATCCGTCACACTGAAACAAAGGCAGACAGGAAGAAGGTTCACGTCTAGAAACTGTTGAAATAAATATTTGTAGCAAAATCCAGGAGAAACACAGGAAGTAAGCATGGCGCTTATAATCAAAACGCGGTCTTATTATCTAACAATAGCGTTATGAATTTCTACTGAAAACAGGACATCTCAAACTGTGTTTTTCTGAACTATAAAAGGAAATAGGTTGGTTTTTTTTCTCCCCTGTAAAAAAAATAAATATATATATCTATATATGTATATGTATATACCTTTGTGTTTTAAGATATTAGCTTGCCAGGTGTTCATTTACATTGTGCTGATAACTCTTTACCATGTAAATGTCCCATGGAAAACAGTATTATTCTTTTGTAATTTAAAATGCACTTTATCGGGAAGGAATTCAGTCTAGCGGTAGGAATACGTCTTTTGTCATAATTACATAAAAGCCACTAAAAGGTCTCTGTCTTATTGAAACACAATAGTTGGAGCCTGCCTGTTGCTATAGCGTATTAGGCATGAGATACATATGTTACACAGAAATACTTAAATAATGGATAGGGATATAGTGGACGCATGATTTATTGAGATCTTCTAAACTCTCGCCAAATAGAACGTCGCCAAATGGAATGTCGCCAAGTAGAATGTCGCCAAATAGAATGTCACCAAATAGAATGTAGAACACACCCAATAATCATGGGAATATTAGTAACTCCTTCCCCTTCCTCTTCTGAGTTCAAGAAGTCATTCCGACATAAAATTTGTCGCCCCATTTGAAAAGTAGGTAGGCCTGCTCAAAAATAGCCAGAACTCCTCCCATTCCAACCAGGATAATGAAAGAGTCAAATGAGCTAGGTGTAGCCCCCCCCCCCCCCCCCTGAATGTTGGAAGTCTCCAGGGTTTATCCCTGTATATATATTCTGTTATACATGGATGTTTGTCTTCATGAAAATTCATCAGACAAAGGATGTTAAAACAGAAAGAAACATTACAAAATAGTAACATATTGATTAATACAAATATATATTAGTAAAAGAGAGCTTGGTTGGTACAGGCATGAAAAAGAGAGTTCCTCTACAAGCAGTGAATAATGACGCGGGTGATGACCTCACCATGTTCTGTGTGTTTTTGAAATACATTTTTCTATACATTTTATGTATACTGGCTGACTGAACTCGCTACATGGATTGTTGTAGAGGGATTTGCTTGCCTGCTTTGTTAGAAATACTTTTTGTAGGGGGGAGTTCCGCTACTTTGGGGTATATTCGCTAAAGAACAAATTGGGTTGAACTGCCAAGTGAAAGGCAAAAAAACAAGGCGCAGTCTACCGGGAACATTGGAGGAACTTATGCCACACACGATGGGTGACCCTCCGAGAAATTGAATGTATATACCCTACCGGATGGACCGAATGGTTCTTATCTGCCGACACATTCTATGTTTCTATGTTTCTATATATATGTCCTTCAGACATACACCATTTGAACGCAAAGTTGCCTGTTTACAGGCAGTGTTAATTCTGTAGCCCCAGATTTAACCCTTGAAAATAAGACTACACCAGCAAAATCAGGAATGTTGGCCACTATGACTTCTATTCTGACATTTTCTTTCTCTCTCAGAGACCAGGGTAAAATAATATCAGGCTGTAAAGTAATGAATGAAAATGCATGTTCTTATCTTAAAGGGACAGTATCATCTAAACCTTGCTTATACTGTGCATACAGAGAATGAAAGAATGATTGAAAATTATCTACACATTGTGGTAGCAAAACGGCAAGCAAATGCATAAATTAGGAGAAAAAAAAAACATGTGTTTTAAATGGGTCTGTGGAGTCTCCTGCGTATGACATCACCTGTGGCTTGATATGCAAATGAACTGGTTTTCAATGGGAAATGTGTTATTTGCATATCAGGCCACAGGTGATGTCATCAGCAGGAGACTCCCCAAAGAACTGGTTAAGCAGCACTCCAAAAGTTTGGTGCTCTAGCCGGGCTCCACCAAGACCCCCAATATGAGAAATAGCAAGAAACGCTGTTTCAATCATTTCATCATTCTCTACACTCACACAATGAGCAAGGTTTAGTTTATACTGTCCCTTTAAGGTGTGTTCTCCATGATCATTCAATAAGATGGTTTGAAATGGTAACACATCCTTGCAATTAGACCACCGCTGGCCCATGCCTACCTTCCTCCACCTGATTAGGTTTCTTACATTCGCATCAGAATCAAAGAGAATACATCTAACCTTTGAGTCATCTCAAAAAATGCACTGTTCAGAAACCTGATGCATACAGTATTTTCAGCAATACATTTCAAAGGACAATTTGTACATTGTTTCCCTTGAAATTTCCTTCTGTGATTCAAACTCTTGCTTGCTATATAATTAGACGCTACAGAGAAAGCGGCGCTCCTGACTTATTACATTTCACGTCTTGATTTGAACAGATAAGATTTTTTTTTTTTCTTTTCTGGGGGGACACAGTTTATTTCAGTGGAATTGAAGATGCAGTAGGTATTATGAACAGAAGATTATTTAGTTTAATGAAGATTTCGTTGTTTGTTAGTTTTTTACTTCTTTTGCTTTTTGAATTTTTATCAGCTTTACTCCAGCCTTGTATAGTCACAGTGTGTGCAAATCTTCGACAGATTAACATTATTTTCATCTGCGTTATCTGTACTATATGTATTGTATCTGTAACTTCATCCTGATACATCCTATCCCAAAAAAGGAAACACAAGCATTATATTACGTGTCAACCAGTGTTAATTTTGTCAACTAAACATTAGAAAAATGGACTGCCCCCGCTGGTCACACATAACAACATTTGGCCCCCTGGGGCTATAACTAAAACTGGCCCCCAGGTGCCAGCAGGCTTCCTTGCTGGCCCCATATAATAAATAGTATATGCATGGAGGCCAAAGCAAGTAGCCCTGACCGATTAGCAAGACTCCCAAACCCTTTAAATATATTTATCAAAAAATGCCCTCCCCCGGTTTACCCTGTTTTTTACTCTCCAAGCTATGGGGGGGCATTCATTTTACTTAATCAGGGCCACAGACATTTGCCTACCTGTGCCCCCTGGGGGGCCTATCATTAATTTTTTATCATAAACTGCGGACATCTCACCGGCTTCCAGTTACTTGGAGACAGTTATATTTTATTAAATTGGGCCAACGGGAAATATACATACTGTGGGGGTTCCAGACCCCGTTTCCCACCAAGTCGGGGTCCCTTACCTGCACTCACTCCCGTTGCTGTCCGACGGAGGGGAAGGCCGTATCCCCGGACTCTAGTAACTCGCGTCCCGCGAGTTGCTGGTGCTTCTATTATCCGGATGGGGGGGCGTGGCCTAACACACGATGGTGCCATTCCATTGGTGGAGGCAGTGGGGGTGTGGAAAGAGGCTGACACTCACTTTAGTCCTATGAGAGTAGGTGGACTTCCCTAATTGGAGGAGGCGGGGAGGTTCACCTGGCAGCCCTTAAATACCAAGCACTGACTTCAATCAGTGCTTGTGTATTGAGCTGCTAAGTGGTGTATACCCTTGGTTCCTTTTCAGAGTCCTTTCTCCCTGTGATTCCTCCTATACCTATTTACCTCCCGGTTTTTTGACCTTGGCTTCCCTCCTGGATATTCTAATCTCTCCTGCCCATTGATCCTGGCCTGAACTGTTTATTCCCTGGTGATTCTATCTTGTATTTCTCTGACCGCTGCTCCCCTGTGACCCCTCACTACCTTCCTGCCATAGACTCCCAGCCAAAAACACATACATGTTTAAAAAAATGTGGGGGGGGGGGGGTTAGGGGACATTGGGGGAGCTCTTGTGGCTCCCTCAATATTTTATTTTTTACAGGTTAACCCTCAAGTGCTGTAGGGAGCACTTTTTGTGTATTAAAGGTTTCATTTGAAATATTGAGAGCATAGACATTTAACAAGACAAAACTCTTTTAATTAATGTCCAACATTATATATCTCATATCTCTTTTTGCTTGTAGGGTGTTTATTGGCTCTTTTTTGGTTTGTAGAATGTACAGTATAGCTCACAGATGTTTGTAGGGATAATGGCCACACCCTTTGTATTACTCTTATATGGGGCTTATATACAATAATTAATAAATGTATTTTATATAGCTCTAAGGCTAGAGTTAAATTAGGGATAGGTTTGAGTTAGGGTTAGGGTTAGTACTAGGGTTAGGTTAATGGTCAAAAGCAATGCACTACTCTCAGTTATTACCCTATAACTTACAAAAAGACAACAGGACAAATGTAAACTTTGGTTATATCTAAATTTCTCAGGACAAATATTAGACTCTATTTAGCAGGTTTTTTATTATTAACTGTAGATGTGTAAAATGTTTTTCATGCAAAAGAACCAAATTGTGTTTTTTTTTTTTTTTTTACATTTTACATCATATTTTATTATTTTTGGTTTACAGTAAATTATAGGATATGAGCAAAATAATGGTATCTAAAGAAATCCCTACTTATGTCAAAAGAACAATAAAAAAACAATATAATGTGTGTGGGTATATTTAATGAGAAAAAAGAAAATTATAGCTAAACACAAAAACCACAGAAGTGTACAGCCATTGTTACGAAGGGTGCAACATCTTTTAAAACAGTCCAGATACTAAGGAATTCAATTTCTTATGATTCTTCATTCAAGTAAATTTGAATCCGTCCATGTCCCAGGGCCAGAGCACGGAGCACCCCTTACATAGATCAACTTGGTAAATACTTTTGGTTTCTGTTGATAGTAACCACAGTGGTGTGCCTAACATTCTTAAAAAAAAACCAGTACAAAACACACAAAAAAATCAAAATAAAGATTAGTAACTGTCTACGGTATCCAAACATCATAATAAACACATTCAGAATATTGCCTCCTATGACGTGCTTTCTGGTAGTCCTACTTAACATCCAGTTCTGTTAATTTGTCCATTGCTTCTTATACCGTGTCCATTATAAAAGTAGAGCCTGCTTGGGGCAAGTGTAGTTTTTCAGGGGCTAGTAAAGTGAACCTAAACCCCTGGGTGTAAAAAGTTTTACAAAGAGGTGCAAAATCTTTCCATCCATGCTGCAACCTGTGCGGAGTGTAATCTAAAATAATAACTAATTCTATCTTGATCAATTCTTCTTTTTATGGTATAGTCACTAATTGTTTGACTGATTGCGGAATATTAATCAGCCTCAAAGTTTTCCTTCTACTTTCGAAGGTCTTCGATTTTATCTCGTAGGGTTTGAATTTTGACATGCATCTTGTAGATGAAGGACTGTGTCTTCCAAATCGCTTTTCCTGCCCTCCAATTTCGTTATTTTAACCGTATTAGATGAGACTTGAGTCAGGGAAATATCTACTGATGTTTGCCATTCCTGTAAATCTGGCATCAAACATGGGCCATACCATTTTAGATACTTCTTACGCAACTTCTGCTGCCTGATTTTGAAAGGTTTGTGTTATCTATATGCTAGAATCTTGACCTTGCAGGTTAGACAGTAAATTCGCCATTTGTGTTTCTGTATTTGATTGTGAGTTTTTCGTCCGTGTGAGCTTTCGTGTTTCCTCTTTATGAGTCTGTCTTACACTTGGTTTCTTTTGTGGCATACCCAAGAATTTGGCCATTCCTGGACTCAGTAGTCAGTTATATATTCGTATTTCCCTGGAATATAGCTGATAAAGTATTTGTCAGTACCACAATTTCTATACAAAGCTATGTATCAGTGTTCTCTTTGAAATTACCATCTGAGACTGGAAGTAGGCAATATTCCTCCTCCAAGTAATTCATATATTTCTGTTTAGATTTACCACTTCTGGAAGAAGACAAAAATACCTGATTACCTTATCAGGATTAGATAGCTCTATTTATGTGTTTCAACAATATAGGATTTCCGTTTTTGTAATGATCTAAAATTAGACAAGTATACTTTCCAAATTGGGTAGTAAATTAAAGCTCAACTTCCTGGAACCCGCGGTGGGAGGCAGAAGGTCAAAACCTATGTATGTACAATGGAGTTGGATGAATCATCCTGATCTGGACTCCAGAAATATAGGTCTCTTCTTAAAAAAAAAGTTATCACCCAACCTTAGTCACTACAGAGAGATGGTCAGCTAGATATCACTTCCAAACTACGATCGAGGTCGAAGTATAGCCTCATAAATATAACAAATTAAAATAAATAGATCACAATCATTCACTGCAGAAATAGGCAAGTCTCTCGTCAGAATCAGATGGTAAGTTGAGTTGCTGCTTTGTTCTCAGTTCCTGTAAATAACCGGTGTTATGCATTTTTTGTAACAATGAATAATAAATTCATACTGCAGACCGTATCTCCAGAAGGATATTGATACTTTAAAGAGAGTTCAGAGAAGGGCTACTAAACTGGTTCATGGGTTGAAGGATAAAACTTACCAGGAAAGGTTAAAGCATCTTAACATGTATAGCTTGGAGGAAAGACGTAACAGGGGGGATATGATAGAAACATTTAGATACATAAAGGGAATCAACACAATAAAGTAAGAGAGTATATTTAAAAAAAAAAAAAAAACTACCACAACTAGAGGACATTGTCTAAAATTAGAGGGGCAACGATTTAAAAGTAATATCAGGAAGTATTACTTTACTGAGAGGGTAGTGGATTTTAAGCATGCGTGGGATAGGCACAAGGCTATCCTAGATATAAGACAGGGAACTGGGGACTAATAAAAGTATTTAGAAAATTGGGCAGACTAGATGTTATGTTTCTTATCGGCCGACACATTCTATGTAAATTACCTAACAGTTTTATATGAATTTAAAGAACTCTGAACAAATACATGACTTTCTCAAGATGAGGTGACCTACAGTTGAATGTTGGCATCAACATAAACAAAATTTCAGATCACAAATGATGGAAAGTTATGCATACACTGCGGACCAAAGTACATGCACTTTCAATAAAGTCTGGCAACCTATAGAATAATTTGACTGTCTCCAACAGAATAAAAAAACAATGTTGATAAAGTCGACCAAAATTTGCCAGTCTGTCCATGATATATTCTCTCCAGGATATTAGGCTGTGTGTTTTCGTTTCTTGCTAAATTGCTCTGCACAGAGAGAATATGGCCCCCTAATAATGGTAGAGAGAGATATCTCCCCCCGTCACTTTTGGAAATGAACAAAGTCTGAACACCATGACAGATGAACTGTAATTAAAATCTAGAGTTCCAATCTCTGCCTTACACGTTATCTTTAGATATTCTTCACCGTGGGGTCAGTTAAGATGGCCAATTGTCTTTCCTTTCTCACTTGCATTCTGTACATGTAAAAATGTGTTAACACATGTGTGTTGTATATTATCAAAGTATGTTTGGATTTGTCATCCCAGATCACAGATGATGAAACGGATCAGTTCTAACACACATTGAAATTTAAAACATGCTAGGTTTCACTGAAGTATGGTGATCAGTAGATTTCTGGAGCTTCTCACAGCACAACCCAAAAATTATGCCAGACAGCAATGGTATGTACTTGACAGAGTATTAGCTCTGTAAGCATGGCAGCTGTCCGTCAGAGGATAACGCCAGTTTATCCTCACACTAGGGACAACTAACCTTTCACTTGTGTGTATATATATAAATACACAATATTGTTCAACATTTTTTTTTTCAGAACTCTTATCCATTCCAATAATATCAAACTGATCAGAAACACAAAAAGACTGAAAAGGAAAATATATGTTGTGAGCAAAAAGGACCCCTTCACCTCAAATAAACAAGACAAAAACAATGCTAACCAACAATAGATATGCATACAAAAAGGGGGGGGGGGGGGGGGGAGAAGTGCACATATTCAAACAATCGTACATATAAAGCAATATTGCACTATAACCAGTGTGAGGTGTATAGTGGTTATAGTGCAATATTGCTTTATTTGTACGATTGTTCCAACCTGGCCAGGTGAACAAACCCAGTGGGTAAGGATTAAAAAATAAAATAAAATATATTTTAAATCCCTTTTATACAGGGGCGGGCAGGGCCGGGGGGCAGGGAGGCAATTGCCCCCCAGGCCGCCATAATGTTTGTAAAACACGGCCGCTGGGCCAGTGTTAAAAAAAAAAAAGAAAAAAACGCGCTTGCAGGCAGAGACGGAGGTGAGAAGGGATCGGAAGATCCCCTCTCACCTCCACTCTGCCTGCAAAACTGCACGGGGAGCCGAACAGGCAGCACAGAGAAACCTCCGTGCTGCCTGATCGGCTCCCCGTGCAGTGTGACATGGAAGTGCCGACAGTCACGTGATCGGCGCTCTGACGTCAGATGCGCGCCGATCACGTGACCTGTCGGCACAACTGCCGGGAGGCCGAACAGGCAGCATGGAGGGACCATGCTGCCTGCCACTAGCCACCAGGGAAATCCTCCTGCCACTAGCCACCAGGGAAGTCCTGCCACTAGCCACCAGGGAAGTCCTCCTGCCACTAGCCACCAGGGAAGTCCTGCCACTAGCCACCAGGGAAAAAGGTAAGAGATGGGAAAGGGGAGGGGGCAAAAAACACTGGCATATTATTGGGCAAATTGGCTAGGGAATATTACATGGCAAATAAGACTGGCATATTATTGGGCAAATTGGCTGGGGAATATTACATGGCAAATAAGACTGGCATATTATTGGGCAAATTGGCTGGGGAATATTACATGGCAAATAAGACTGGCATATTATTGGGCAAATTGGCTGGGGAATATTACATGGCTAATAACACTGGCATATTATTGGGCAAATTGGCTGGGGAATATTACATGGCAAATAACACTGGCATATTATTGGGCAAATTGGCTGGGGAATATTACATGGCAAATAACACTGGCATATTATTGGGCAAATTGGCTGGGGAATATTACATGGCAAATAAGACTGGCATATTATTGGGCAAATTGGCTGGGGAATATTACATGGCTAATAACACTGGCATATTATTGGGCAAATTGGCTGGGGAATATTACATGGCAAATAACACTGGAATATTATTGGGCAAATTTACTGGGGCATATTAAATGGCAGAATAACACTGGCATATTATTGGACAAATCGTCTGGGCAATATTAAATGGCAGAATAAGACTGGCATATTGGGCAAAATGGCTGGGGAATATTAAATGGCAATTAACACTGGCATATTGGGCAAATTAGCAGGGGCATATTAAATGGCAGATAACTGATGGAATATTATTGGGCAAATTTACTGAGTCATATTAAATAGCAGAATAACACTGGCATATTATGGGACAAATTGGCTGGGGAATATTAATGGCAAATAATATTGGAAATGTGTATGTAATGGGGTGATGGAGGCATGTAAATGTGGTGATGGGGCATGTCCTGGTGTGCAACGTGGGTTATGGGTCATGTCGTAGGTGTGCAACGTGGGTAGGGGGGGTGTCCAAATTTTGGGATATTGGGTGTCTAAATCCTGGCATATTGAGGGGCATAATCCTGGCATATTGAGGGGCATAATCCTGGCATATTTAGGGGAAAATCCTGGCATATTGAGGGGGCATCATCTTGGCATATTGAGGGGAAAATCCTGGCATATTGGGTGTCTAAATCCTGGCATATTGAGGGGCATAATCCTGGCATACTGAGGGGCATAGTCCTGGCATACTGAGGGGCATAATCCTGGCATTTTGTAAGGGAAAATTCTAGCATATTAAATGGCAAATCCTGGCATATTGTCGGGGGAAATCCTGGCAATATTCGTTATAAAACAAGGAAAAGATGGCCGTGGATGGGGAGGCGATTCGATGGTGCAATGGGCCACTTGACTGGATTTGCCCCCCAGGCTTAAGGCTGCCAGCCCTCCCCTGCTTTTATATGTATTTTTCTATTGTCTATGTGAGATTTTTTTTATATAACCTGTATGTATTGTCCATGTGACCGGCTACTATACTAGTGTTCTAGTGCTACTGGATAATTCTCAGTATTTGTGTACAATCACGCTACCATTCTCTTGGTGCTGTATTTAATAAATGTATGTTTTATATATGATGCACATCTGTTTCAACAGTTTAGTGTAGACATTTTTAATGTTGTAAATGACTGTTATAGCTGGAAACAGCTGATTTTTTTTAATGGTATGTATAGTATAGCGCAGAAAACTGTTGTGCTGATTAAAGAACAAATAAAACTGACTTCTTTAGAATCTAAATCATTATTTCTAACCTTGTCAACATCTTGACTGTATTCCCTATTCATTTCGCAGCTCATTTGATGTATGTTTTCATTTAAAACAAGGTCATTTCTAAGTGACCCCATATTTTTGAACGGTAGGTTTCATACATGTAGCCCTTTTCAGGGGCTAATGATCTGATTGTGGAGGAAACCGCAATTCATCCATTATACCCAAAATGGGCCACATTCCACACAGCAAGTACTAGGAGTAAAAGAAAGGGTATTGTGGCAAAGAAATGGAAAATTTCAGCTATGAAGAAAGGCTTTCCAATTTGTTCCCCTGGAGAAAAATCTTTGTGGGAATGTGATTACCCTTTCCAAGTATGTTCAAGGTCAGTACAAAGCCTTTTTGAAGCCTTTATACATCGTACCTTCCAGACAACACGTGGGCATCCCTTAAGATTGGAAGAAAGGAGCAATCGTCTTAAACACCAAGAGGCTTTCTGTACTGTTAGGGCAGCTGAATTGTGGGACAGACGGCCGTCTGAAATTGTTTTAATATTTTCAAATCTGCCGCAACAAACTGTTGGATGCTTTTCTAGAAATGAAATGCAAACCGTAACAGTAAAAGTACATTCAATACTGTTGATCCAGGGTGATTCTCACTGCCTTAGACTCGAGAAGGATTTTGATCACTTTAATATGGAATTAGTGTATCAGAGTTTGGTTTTATGAGAAAGTGAGAGAACTCAAATGGTTACTGAACCAGCTGTATGGAGCATGTTCAACCCTTATGGTTTCAGGTCCTGATTCTGGTGAGAGTCACTCAGCCTTTCATCCTTCTGGGATCGATCAAATGAACACCATTAAGTTGGCATACAAACTAGATCTATTATCATGTCCATGCGGTGGTGCACAGGCAATCACCCAATATCCTAATAATTAGCATAGTATTGCACTATTATTAAGCATACTAACTATTTAAATGTTGTGTTTGACGCGATGGGACCTCTTCTCAATGTCCACAGCTGTTATGAGAACTCTCATGTTATTAAAGTAGTCTTTAAAGGGACAGTCTAGTCACCAAATTAACAAACAGTCAAAACTTAAGGGTTGCAGGTTTAATTACTGGCAGGCTTAATCCAGAACAGTCCATCATTCTGCAGATGTAGATAATAAAAAAAAAAAGAGTACAATTAAATTGGGTAATAGTAATGTCCCCTAGATATTGGGCAAATGTAACATCCCCGGGATGAACCAGAGAATAGTTGAGGATAGCCTTCCGGGTTTAAAATCTTTTTATTAATATTATTTGAGATCAATATAAATATGATGATACTTGATACCTGCAGGATATTTTTATGGCCCCCATGCGATGGATTCTCATGCACAGGTAAACATTGTTATAATACAGTGCTCTGATGGGGCCATCAGGGCGCTAGATCTAGCCTTTACTTTTACCTTAAAACAGAAGTGATCTCAGCACTCCCATCTCAATTCCTCTATTATTGCAATGCAAGTCCGTGACAGTGTTAATTTTGACGGCAAATTTTTATTTCGTTTTTCTCATTGTATTTTGACTATAATGTTATTTTTGCTTAGTCGTATTTTAGTCATCTGGGTTTGTTTGTTTTTTCGTTTTAGTCGACTAAATCTCCAGTAGCAGTGAGGGAGGGAACAGGTCTGAGAAGGTTGTTACATAGTGTTACCTTAACTTGCTAGGGAGATGGGAGGGAACAGGTCTGAGAAGGCTGTTACACAGGGTTAAGTTAACTTGCTAGGGAGATGGGAGGGGACAGGTCTGAGAAGGCTGTGACATAGTGTTAAGTTATCTTGCTAGGGAGATGGGAGGGAACAGGTCTGAGAAGGCTGTGACATAGTGTTAAGTTAACTTGCTAGGGAGATGGGAGGGAACAGGTCTGAGAAGGCTGTTACATAGTGTTAAGTTAACTTGCTAGGGAGATGGGAGGGAGCAGGTCTGAGAAGGCTGTTACATAGTGTTAAGTTAACTTGCTAGGGAGATGGGAGGGAGCAGGTCTGAGAAGGCTGTTACACAGGGTTAAGTTAACTTGCTAGGGAGATGGGAGGGAACAGATTTGAGAAGTCTGTGACATGGTGTTAAGTTAACTTGTTAGGGAGATGGGAGGGAGCAGGTCTGGGAAGGCTGTTACATAGTGTTAAGTTAACTTGCTAGGGAGATGGGAGGGAGCAGGTCTGAGAAGGCTGTTACACAGGGTTAAGTTAACTTGCTAGGGAGATGGGAGGGAACAGATTTGAGAAGGCTGTGACATAGTGTTAAGTTAACTTGTTAGGGAGATGGGAGGGAGCAGGTCTGGGAAGGCTGTTACATAGTGTTAAGTTAACTTGCTAGGGAGATGGGAGGGAGCAGGTCTGAGAAAGCTGTTACACAGTGTTACGTTAACTTGCTAGGGAGATGGGAGGGAGCAGGTCTGAGAAGGCTGTTACACAGTGTTACGTTAACTTGCTAGGGATATGGGAGGGAACAGGTCTGAGAAGGCTGTTACAAAGTGTTAAGTTAACTTGCTAGGGAGATGGGAGGGAACAGGTCTGAGAAGGTTATTACAGAGTGTTAAGTTAACTTGCTAGGGAGATGGGAGGGAACATGTCTGAGAAGGCTGTTACATAGTGTTAAGTTAACTTGCTAGGGAGATGGAAGGGAACAGGTCTGAGAAGGTTATTACAGAGTGTTAAGTTAACTTGCTAGGGATATGGGAGGGAACAGGTCTGAGAAGGCTGTTACAAAGTGTTAAGTTAACTTGCTAGGGAGATGGGAGGGAACAGGTATGAGAAGGCTGTTACATAGTATTAAGTTATCTCGCTAGGGAGAGGGGAGGGAACAGGTCTGAGAAGGCTGTTACATAGTGTTAAGTTAACTTGCTAGGGAAATGGGAGGGAACAGGTCTGAGAAGGATGTTACATAGTGTTAAAGGGACTGTCTAGTGCCCAAAATGCCTTCTCAACATTTTAATGCATATTTTATATTTTGCATTACTTAAAAAATGAAGATATTACACTTAGATAAAAATGCACATTTGCAGAGGTTCAGGAAGCCCACTCAATGGGCGTCTCCCTCAGGCTTTATTTTCCCAGCAGCAGCCAATAAGAATTGGAATATGATTTCCTGTTTAGTGATGTAATCAGGCAATGTGTTGTATAAGAGATCCTAGTGTATACAAGAGCATTATAAGTTAGTGCCCTGTCATTGTATAATGAATGTCAGTCATATCATCCAGCACTGCCCATCATGTCAGCTGGCTGAGCATGATAGGCAGTGCAGTCCCCCATAAATACCAGCTTGGCTGAGCATGATAGGCAGTGCAGTCCCCCAGAAATGCCAGCTTGGCTGAGCATGACCGGCAGTGCAGTCCCCCCATTAATGCCAGCTTGGCTGAGCATGATAGGCAGTGCAGTCCCCCCATAAATACCAGCTTGGCTGAGCATGATAGGCAGTGCAGTCCCCCCACAAAACACAGTTTGGCTGAGCATGATAGGCAGTGCAGTCCCCATATAAAACACGGATTGGCCACACACTCACATCACACCACACACTCACTCACTCACCCACATTACACCACATCACATACAAAGTAGCACTTTTTTTTCTTCTTACCTTCTCAGCAGGCGTCGCCAGTGGAAGCGTTTCTCAGGGAGGATGGATGAGGGAGATGTTCTTCCTCCCTCTCCTTCCATAGTTAGAGCAGCGGTCGGGAGCGGCGTGGGGGGGGACTCTGCTGTGCGGCTAGTGAGCGCGCTTCATGAACTGTACTGCGACAGGAGCTCAGTTTAGTCTTTCAGGCTTTGTATGGACTCGTTTCTATTTTATATCTATGTCGCTATTGTTTAAGTTAAACTCTTAAGACATAATCGTCCATTGGCTGGGCTTCCATCAGTAAAAAAAAAAAAACACAGTGTGACTTCAATTGATGGCGTGGCATCTTCACAGAAGTTGACACACTGTTAAACATGACTGGATATTCATATTTTGATTTTTTTTTATCCCGGTCGCATGGAGCTGTTGCGTCATTTTGGATTTGGTGGTATCTAATACACGCTTCTGGTGCGGAAGAGGAGAGGGGACCTGTGGCAGCCTTGTGCGTCTATAAACATCTGTATCTGTGATGACTAACCTTGGCACTGCACTACGTTTGAGAACTGCATATCCCATAATGTTCAGTTAGTCAGCAGTGGAACCAACAGCCAACAGGCTGCGTTATAGGTAACACCTTCTACCACATGGTGCTCCAGAGGAGCATTTTCCCTTTGACCCTTTCCTTAAGGCCTGCATAGTGGCTTTTTGAGGGGAAATGGCAGAAGACAACATAGAGTTAATGTAGTGACCGCCCCATTCATTTCTGGCTCCTAGTTTTACTCGTATAATGCCTGTTATGTGACACATTGGGCCCCATTCAGTCATGTAAAAAGTCACTTATCACTGTTTTTTAACTCACATTTTTCTGTTGCAGTCTATGGTATTCAATGACAAGAGATACAATAACTCAGGTCATTGAACAGACCTCATTCTGTCCAACTTGAAGGACTGATTATGTATCCCTTATACACATAGAAACATAGAATGTGTCACCGGCAGATAAGAACCATTCGCTCCATCTAGTCTGCCCAATGTTCTAAATACTTTTATTAGTCCCCAGTTCTTGGTCTTATAGCTAGGATAGCCTTGTGTCTGGCGTTCTAGAACGACGAGGTCAGCTTTGAAGGACTTTGGAAAGGCTGAGATGGAGGGAGAGTGCTGGAAATGATGTGTAAATGGGTTTTAACTTGCTTGACCATGGTGCAGCTCAAGAGAGGTCCTTCAGGTCCAGAGTGGGATGAAGTGATGAGCAAAGCACAAATGCTGTTCATGGAGTACATTTCTAGGCAGACAATTTAATAAAGTTCTAGGTACCAGTAAAAGTTTTGGTTTTTTTCTGACGGTCACTCTGACACAAGTACAACTATTTAAAGACACGTGACACATGTTTAACGTAAACACATAGCTGTGTGTGTCACTATGTTTAGCCATGAAACAGAGAGTATGGATAAGATCGGGAACTGCAATGTGCATCACCCTACAGAGAATACTGCCCAACGCCACAACACATCACAAAGAAAGAAAGAGAATGAAAACAAATCATAATAAATATTACAAAATCACAACATACTGGGATACGCTCTGTCTTGGCACTAAAGCACCTTCAGTTTCCTACAATTATTGACGCACTTTGTTTTTCAGAGCAATTTCCGCCCATGTTTGTACGGTTATATAACCCTTGTGCCACCAGCCTGCATGAGCTCACTCCAGGCCAACAAGTGACAAAGC
Source organism: Pelodytes ibericus (assembly GCA_036172795.1). Classification (NCBI taxonomy): domain Eukaryota; kingdom Metazoa; phylum Chordata; class Amphibia; order Anura; family Pelodytidae; genus Pelodytes; species Pelodytes ibericus. Next base: position 20,082,023 of record CM069859.1, read on the forward strand.
AGTGGCCAGGGTTACAAGGTTGCCACATACCAGTTTGTGTTTAAGCCTAACAATTCCAGGAGATCTAGACAAATCCTCACTTTAAAGTCTCCGATGTGAATTGTAAAAGAATGCATTAACAATGTCACAGGTGCCTGTATCCATGCATTCAACTACACCTTAAAAATGTATATGTAAATACTGAACTAGTCAAAAGAACATGGTAATCAAAACGTTTAACGTATATAATTATATAATATTTCATGATATTATTTGCAAAATTATATAAGCTAATAGTTCATACAGAAATGAGTGGGTTACTAAAGCAAGGGAACTCCAGTCTGAAGTTTAAAATCAGTTAAAATAAATCTGAAATGTGTATGTAAAGACACGTCAGGTGATTCCCTGGTGAAACTGGTGACAGGCTGTGATTAAGACACAGATTGGATCTTTTGGAATATCAGAGATGTACAGACTGTTTTCAGTGTTTAAAATATTGATTTGAACTACTTCTTGTATAGTGTTTTATACATTATAACAGCTTTTCGTTTTTTTTGCAGTATTTAAAGACCGGCTCCAAGCTGTTTTGTTCACCACTCTTTTATTAAGTGAATTTTTATTTCTTTTTTTTTTTATTTGCTATCATTGTTTGCTATTCACCTTAATAGATCTTCGTTTAACCCTTCCTACTTTTGATTTCATGCATTGCTTTTATTCCATGGCCATTTTTTTTTTAATTATACGTATAACTTGTACATGTAGCTCTGCATATGTATGAACACATTACAGCAAGTATAGTTCTTTAGCATCTGTGATACTTTAATTTCTGCATGTTGGAAACATGAAGAATTTCCAGCCACAAATGCGGAGAGCAGACTAGGAGGGTAGAAGCTTCAAAGCCATACATCCCAAGTGTCCCGATTTAGATGGAACAGTCCTTATTTGGCATCCAAATCCCCTGGGGTCTAGGACTCTTCTTCGCCGCTGACAGTTCAGCTCGCCAGTTAGAACGCTGAACTGTCAGCAATGAAGAATAACGCGGCCGCTTCATCGTGGACGAGGCTATGTAAGAGCTGACAGTTCAGCGCTGAACTGTCAGCTCTTACAAATGTAAAAGTAAAAAGAAAATACCCCCCTAATAAATGATTCCCCCCAAACCCCAATACTAAAATTAACCCCAAAACCCCAATACTAAAATTAACCCCCGAACCCTAATACTAACCCCGAACCCTAATACTAACCCCTAAATCCTAATACTAACCCCCGAACCCTAATACTAACCACCTAAACCCTAATACTAACCCCCGAACCCCAATACTAAAATTAACCCCCTAAACCCTAATACTAAAATTAACCCTGAACCCTAAAAACTAATTCTAATCCCCTAAACCATCATTCTAACCACCCTTACTAAAATAAACTAAAATAGATAAAATAATAAAATAAACGTACCTTTAGCGATGAAATGTACCGCGATGAAATCTCCAGCTGTCTTGTGGTGAAGAGACGGCGGTGAAGCGGCTGCGCGGATGCAGCCGCGATGAAGTGTCCCATCCCCAATCTCCTGTCCCTCTTTCCTCCTCTATTGTACTCCTTTTCTGGGAACTCAGAATTTTTATTTTTGTATATCACAGAGCAAAAAAACTCGCAATAAATTGCATGTAAACTGCATTCAATGTGTTTTTATATTCATTTGTTCAAATATAATGCATTGTTCTTATTCTAAATGACTTATAAAATGACATAAATAATTATCAATTGACCTTAAAGAAGCTGAAAAGGTTCTGTAAAGCCCACGCCACACCTTCAGCCCCGCCCACAAGAATAAAACATGTCCCTCTTTGACCATTTGAAATGTTCGGTATGCAAACCTGGTGTATTGCGTAAACGAAACAAACTTAGAATACAGATATTCCCATTGTAATGATTATATATAGATTTATAATCATTTAATACGCGTGAAAAAACTCAGGTCGGAGTAGTCCTTTATGGAAAGCTATATAATAAACCTAGCAAAATAACTACAACCTGGTAATGTATACATAACATGCAGTCTAAAGGCTAAATAGTTAGGAGTTTCAAAGAGTACTCACTATCTTAATACTATGCAAGATTAAAGATTATGTCGCAAGCACATGGTTAAGCCCCAACCTTCTGAAAGACGCAGCCATCGCATGCTGGTTCGGATGCCAATACTGTTGAAATCCTAATCTTAGCAACAAGGGATTTGGCATTTTAACGAAACAGCTTTTGTACAACCCCCCCCCCCCCCCCCCTTTTCAAAGGTCTCATTGTGCAAGTCCTAAAGGTAATGCACTTCGGTGGAGGTGGCGGGGTGAAGAAACTGTGTGTACAGTATTGTCTTGATAAAAAAGCAAGACAGGCCATCTGCTGGTAAAGGGAGATCTAATCGCAGGCAATAGCTGGCTGTTTAAAAAAAAAAAAAAAAAAAAAGCTACAGAGCAGAATCCATGAAATTAAATACAAATTAATATTAAATTGTATTTATTAGCTCAGTGGGCTACAGCATTAATGGTAGAATCTGTTTAACCATCGATATTGCAGACTGAATTCCGGGTAAGGTCATCAAAGCCTTTCATCCTTCTAAGTTTAATAAAATGAGTACCAGTAACTCTGGTAATAGTAACATCTATAGGGCCATGCCCCACTACACTCCTGCTATATTGTTGCTGTGGGCTAACGTTGGGTGGTTCTTGGTTTTAGGGAGTTCTCAGCTAAAAATCAGATGGGGCCCCTTGACCACCTATTTGCCACTTTTTTCTACTTACCGGTATTTTCTCGCTCGCGGGGTCGCCTCACACATAGAGTTCTCTCCAGCCTGGTTACTAAACAGTGCTAGGTTTGCTACCCAGACAGTATTGTTACCGACAGACGTGTAAAGAATTAGCTTGACGCAAATGTTAAGTCTATGGGGATATTAGATGCAAGGTTAGAGGGATAACGCCAACCCTGCTGGATGGCTTTCTCTGATCCAAAAACAGGTTACTCAATTTAAGTCCTGAAGAATTTGGGTTTTCCCCCTACAAAATACAGAGTTTCTCAGAACGATTTATTTCTGCTTTTATCAGTGGATTTATTTGCACAAATCTAATTAGAACTAACATCATCTTAAAGACCCGGCCCAGCAGTGGTAAGCATCTCCATGGCCAAACCGCCCATTAAAAGTTCTACTTTGGATTCTTCCTAAGCAAAACTTAAAATGCACATTTTGCAAACAGAGCTGGTAACATTTGTATCTTTTAATTTGTTATTCTTAATTACATTTGTATTTCATACTTTATCTATCCAGTAAGCGCTATGTGGCCCCCTTTTCTCTGGTTGGCATTCTTTGACTCAAGTGAGATATCTGAACCCTGGACCATTTTTTTTTCCAGAGAAAGTGGTGTGCCTCGTGCCTTGTATCATAAATTGGGGATTGGAGTTGTCCCTAAAGGGACACACACAGGGGAGTATTGCCTCTATTTTTGTATGTATCTATGGAGGATGATAGTATACCAGGTGATTTCATAAATAAAAAATGGCAACTCGAAACAATGCATTGTTGTAATTTAACAAAAAAAGAATTGCAAAAATATGTCCAAAATAGATAATTTGGAAAAGGTTTTCAGTTCACCTATTATTCTAACTCTTTGGATCTGATTTTTCTAATAAGCCTGTCAATTCACCACAGTAGACTTCCCTTAACCCCCCCCCCCCCCCCTAACTATTTACCTTGTATTTTAAATTCTTTACTATTTTCTTAGTCCTGTGTACGTAAAAATGTATAAATATGTATTTTTAAAAAGGACCCCAGGGTACACTTACACTCGAAGAGAGAAATGTCAACATAGCCTTCCCTGCTGCTAAAACTCTGTCTTAAAGAAAGAAATGAAGTAGATAAATAATAAAGAGAGGAAAATGTGAGACTATTTGCTCATCCCTAGTTACTATGTGTGTGTTTAAACAACTAAATAAGCTATAGTGATCCGCATCATGCGCACGGTGGGTGATATTTATGTAAAAGAACAACATAGTCTTCAGATGATATTTATTCCATTAAAAATGTATTTAAAAGGGACCCGTGTAAAGCTTTCCGGGGCCGACTGCATGGCATGCTGGGTGACTGCACGGCATGCTGGGTGACTGCACAGAGGTATCATACACTTACTTGCAGCCCATGCTACAGCAGTAGGTACAGAAACAGGTACCCTAGCTGTTATCCCACTCAATGTTTTTAAGACATAGAAGGAGTTGAGAAAAAAAGTTATTAGACCAGATTATTTGCATGATGTACTGTACTGATGTACTGTAGGTGGTACTGCCCCTTTAATACTTACCCATCTATGTCATTGTTTCGCAAGTTAAGATAGGACCCACCACCCGTTCACTGTCTGAGCCAGTCATGTGGTCACCATAGGGATCAATGGTGATTTGCAACGATCAACTGCGCAGACGCACATTGTAAAGTCGTATTCGTCTCAAAGGAAATACCTGTGCATGTACTGAATGTGTGTGGGTTGTGCACATACCGTATTTGCTCCAACATAAAATTACTCCCCCACACTTTTGATATTAAAATACGAAAAAAAAAAAAGTAAAAAGCCTAAATATAAGACCGGCCATACGGGAAGAACGTTGTACTAGTAAATATTCCTTCACATGTAAACAGCTTTTTTCATATTTAATTTTTAATTTTTTTTTTTTAAGTTTGAAAAAAATGTATTCCTTGTTTTTGTTTTCCGTTTACTTGCCAAACTGCCCCCAGACTTGCCAATTCGTCCCCAGTCTTGCCGACATGCCCCCAGACTTGCCAGTGATCCTCCAGACTTATCACTATGTCTCCAGACTTGACAATGCAGCCCCCAGCACAGCCAGTGCACCTCCAGAGCCTCCATGGTGTCTTGTGGGGCAGCCGGAGGATGTCTCTGAGCTGCTCAAGCGCACAGACATACTCCGATGCCGCCTGACACTTCTGCTGGGCCTTCTGAGATGGACCCCAGCATTCAGTCATAGAAGCACCGGCAGAATTCGATCTGATTGGATCACCGGTAGAGAGGAGGATTCCGGTCCCCTGCAACTCTGCGGGCAATCAGAACCCTGGTAGTCAAAAGCTTGCTGTGATGGACAGGGCATGTATGTGGCAGTGGGAGTGTGTAGGGGTCATGGACTGGGCAAGGGGAGGACTTGGGGGTAGCAGTATAAAGTCTGTGCCACCCCTCCCCTTGCAGCAGCCATTTTATAACCCCTGCAGACACTCAAAGAAGTTCCCACCCACCTGTCCCTCTGGTTTTACTGTACTGTGTATTGTGTCTCACTATGTTTCTTTTGTCACAGCGGGGGTGCATTATGAAAGAAAAAGGGAAGAGTGACGATGTTATGGTTACGTTTTGGGCTCGGCCCTCCCCTAACCCTTTAAAAGTGAGAAATCACTACGTGCCCACTGAGCGAGGAGAGTTCGGCTAGTGGTTAGCATGGAAAATGTAAGGTAAAAGGGTAAAGAGACCCTAGGACGAGGGGGGAGGGGAGTACCACTGGTTTGGTGCTACTTGCACATTAATATATATGGTTATATATTTAAAATGTTAGTTTAGGTGACTGGCAAGTATTTTAGATGATTTGTTAGGATGTATCTATTTGAGAACTAAAATAGTTAAGGTGATTGGCTGATACAGTCCTTACAAGTTATTATTATGTTAATAAATCGCTGTGGCCTTTTTATTCACCAACAACTGTCTCGTGTGTTTTTATTTGGGTATGGGTTACAAGGTAATTTGTTTAACACAGTAGCACTATCCACACTCTAACATACTTGGATCTTAGTTCTATAGTCACACCTCTATTTGAGGTCTCATTATAAGATGATCTCAAATATAAGACAAATGGGTCTTTTTCAGACTTTGCACTTTTTTTCTTTCTCAGCTGGAAACTGCCGACTATGCACACTGTAGAGTGTACAGCTGTACACACTTTAAATGTCCAGCTAGCTTCAGGAGGGTGGAGCAAATTCCTTTTTTTTTTTTGTCTTACTTTGACACATTTATTAGCAGGAAAATATATGGAATACAAATTTCAGGATTAACATCTTTGCCCGTTTCACTAAATATGTGGAATCAATTTTACATTGTAAAAATTCCTAGTATGGGATAAAAATGGCATGTACTGTAAAATATATGTTCCAATTTTCCCCAAACCTAGAACCAGTATGCTTCAGCAAGAACCATAAAGACTGATCCGGTCACCGACTCTCACGTGAAAAAAAACTTTTACTTAGCAAAAGTTATTTTCCAACTTTAAATAACATAACTTCAGAGCGATTCTGATTTCAGTTGGGTTTGTGAAAATAGATACAAAAATATTGCATGTCTCATTTAGATCTTAATTAAGAGAAGGACACAGACAGTACAAATATATTGCTTTTCGTAATTTTGTTTATATACCTGGCACCAAACTTAATGAATATAAAAAAGTACAGTGGTTCATTTAAGATTTTTTTGTGTGCCATATTTAAAAAAAAAATAATAAGAAAAACAAAAAAAACACAGGTAGAAGAAAGTCAAGGACCAAAAATATTAATATATATTTATTAAACTTGGGCGCCAACATTTTCATTGACCCAATAGTTTCGAACTATATTCGGCCATTAGTTATGTTTTTGGGAATTCCAGTTGGACTATTGAAATTGCACCAAATTTGATAAAAAAACAGAACATTCGACCTCCGAATGGAAAAATGATTTCCGTACATTCTACATTTGTTCTTTCTATTTTTTAGTTCAGTTTCACATTTGGATAATATGGCCATATATTGCGACTTAATCTCCAATATTTGTTCATCTAAAATAACTTCAATAAAAATAATGTTTAGATAATGTGTTGGATGGTTGCACACTGAATTAATGTATTGCGTTGTGTGAATTTTGATCACCCTAGTGGTGCGCAATATTAAATAAGCCGGTTATGGTGTGCTGTCCATATTCTAGTATTTCGTATGTATATAGAGCCTGACCAGCTTCTGGGTGTGAGCCCCACTCACTGGTGCTCTATATGTAGTATCCAGTCAAACTGTATAAATTACAGCTTAAAGGGCCATTCCAACTTCTTTAACCCTTGCTTCCTTCAAGGAAGAAAGGGTTAAACAAAAAATGCCCCATCACCCCCATTACATGCCACCATCACCCTCGTTACATACCCCAACCACGTCCATTACATGCCCCCATCACCCTGATAAATTGGAAGGAGCTAAAGGTGGTGGCTGAATGGTGGGGGAGGGAGCGAAAATGTTTGAAGCACCAGAAGTGTGCTTTAACGCCCTCTGGCAAAGTTCCGCCCTCTGGCAAAGTTCCGCCCTCTGGCAAAGTTCCGCCCTCTGGCAAAGTGCCGCCCTAGGCGAGTGCCTTGTTTGCCTTGTGGAAGAAACACTACTGGTTAACGGGTTTATACTGACAAGGCCCCTAGGAGCTGGCTTGCAAAGAGACGCAAGATCTTCCAACTCATTATTAAAGGCAGATCTTTGCCCGTTAATTTCTTAGTTACTAGACCCCTATATTTACATGTATTTCTGTCGAAATGTTCAGTATCTCTGTCCTCATGCAAATATTCATATCATCTACCAAAATACAGGAGAATGGGCCACTGTGGGCGCAGATCAGCCATAGACAGCTGACATAAAGAGGGTTGGGTATTCGAGTTCCGTAACTGAACGGTCACCATGGTAACCAATGGATTGTGTATGCAGATCGATCAAGGTTCGGAATCTTAGCCCAGAATTAAACATTGCATGTAACATCCATTGATAGGAATCACCTTCTGGTTCTTTTCCAGCACATCATCCCAATTTCTTTCTCCAGTTGACTGGAAGAAAAAAAAAATTGCCCTGTGTGAATTTATCAATATCACATGAATTCAAACAACCCCATTTGAATGTATGAACTAAAAGGGGAACTGTGATACAGTGACAGAGGTATTAGTGGCTTGGGAGAAAAGGCATGCATGCTAATGTGTTTATCTCTTTGTTCTGTAGGTCCTTCAGGAGATAAAGGATGTGTTTTAGCCAATTCCTGAGTGGACAACTTGGTTTCCTCCATAGCATCCTCTCCTGCTTTGTCGTCAGACCTCCCCTTGCAGGTTTATTTAATTTGAGTCCTGGCAAGGTAGAGGTAGGGGGAACAGGTAGGGTAAAATTAATATTTAATTTATTTAATTGATTTTATGGGGTATGGGTCACTTGTCCAGCCGCTGGCCCCACAGGCATCATTTTTATTTATTTTATGGGCCAGGGTCATTTGGCAAGCCCCTGGTCCTGTTAATATATATCATTGGAGCCAGGGTCATTTGGCCAGCCCCTGGTCCTGTTAATATATATCATTGGAGCCAGGGTCATTTGGCCAGACCCTGGTCCTGTTAATATATATCATTGGGGCTAGAGGCATTTGGCCAGCCCCTGATCCCAATCATTTATAGTGTTGGAGCCAGGGGTATTTGGTCCATACATACAGGAGTCCATTAAATATGTCACATACAGGAGCCCATTAAATATGTCCCATACAGGTGCCCATTAAATATGTCCCATACAAGTGCCCATTAAATATTTCCCATACAGGAGCCCATGAAATAAGCCACATACAGGTGCAAATGCATCCCCAGACTTGCCAAAGCTTCCCCTAGACTAACCATTATGCTTAGGAGGAAGGGGAGGAGCAGGGCAGATCTTTCAGGAGCGCAGGCAGGGAGAGGTACAAAAATACCATCCGGAGAAAGCTGGGTCAAGACTGACTTAGGCTTAGGAAATCTTGACCGGCGTGCAGCTTACTCAGGACGGAATTATTTGCATCTCCATCTGAGTCAACCACTCGGTATCACCCTGCCTCGGCAAGACAGCACTATAGAAATTAAAATCCGGGTCTGTCCCACATAAAGCAGGTCAGTGGGGAGGCATGCAGTCAGGCTTTATTAGTTACTAGTGGGGTACCTCAGGGATCTGTACTTGGACCCATTCTCTTTAATATTTTTATTAGCGATATTGCAGAAGGTCTTGTTGGCAAAGTATGTCTTTTTGCTGATGATACAAAGATTTGCAGCAGGGTTGATGCTCCTGGAGGGATAAGCCAAATGGCAAATGATTTAGCTAAACTAGAAAAATGGTCAGAGCAGTGGCAACTGACATTTAATGTGGACAAGTGCAAGATTATGCACCTTGGGCGTAAAAAACCAAAAGCAGAATATAGACTATTTGGTACAGTCCTAACCTCAACATCTGAGGAAAGGGATTTAGGAGTAATAATTTCAGAGGACTTGAAGGTAGGTAGGCAATGCAATAGAGCAGCAGGAAATGCTAGCAGAATGCTTGGTTGCATAGGGAGAGGTATTAGCAGTAGGAAGAGGGAAGTGCTCATGCCATTGTACAGAGCACTGGTGAGACCTCACTTGGAGTATTGTACGCAGTACTGGAGACCGTATCTCCAGAAGGATATTGATACTTTGGAGAGAGTTCAGAGAAGGGCTACTAAACTGGTTCATGGGTTGAAGGATAAAACTTACCAGGAAAGGTTAAAGCATCTTAACATGTATAGCTTGGAGGAAAGACGTAACAGGGGGGATATGATAGAAATATTTAAATACATACAGGGAATCAACACAGTAAAGGAAGAGAGTAGATTTTAAAGAAGAAAAACTACCACAACTAGAGGACATAGTCTTAAATTAGAGGGGCAACGATTTAAAAGTAATATCAGGAAGTATTACTTTACTGAGAGGGTAGTGGATGTATGGAATAGCCTTCCAGCAGAAATGGTAGAGGTAAACACAGTCAAGGATTTTAAGCATGCGTGGGATAGACACAAGGCTATCCTAGCTATAAGACCGGGAACGGGGGACTAATAAAAGTACTCAAAAAAATTGGGCAGACTAGATGGAGCGAATAGTTCTTATCTGCCGACACATTCTATGTTTCTATATGTATCATAAATCCATTTAGATATTATTTTTCCCCAGTAAGTTAAGTTTTAGGACATATATAAATATATATATTTTTAGCTAGGCTTGTTGTAGTAAGATTGAACTCAAATGGCTCAGGGCTCCCCTGCAGCTGCTGTAAGTACAGTGTCAGACTGTCTGGCAGACAGTCCAAAAATAAGATACAGATTAATTTGCGTCTACTTTTTGCAGGCTGGTTTTTTTTGTTCTGCTGCCCTTGAATCCGGTTTACAGCAGGTGAAGCAGCGCAAGCGCCGATCCCAACCAGAAAAAGCTGTCACATCATGGATTTAACATTATCATTGAAAGCTTCCGATTATTTTAAGCTGCATTATATATATTATTTTTAACCGGTGATGGAGATGTAAAATGTCTGATGCCGGATGCGCAGAACAGGGTGTAAAAAAAAATTAATATCCCACAAAAAAATAAAAATAAAAGTACAACTGCAAAATGACAGCTGCCCGAGGGAAGATTATACTTACTCAGTCTCGCTAAAGGACAGCTGTATTTTACTAATTAAATAAACACACATACATTAAATTAAATAAATAGCATATTATTTGAAATAATATAATAGGACATCTCCCCCAGAGGCACTGGAGTTGAAGGGGTCGTCACTGTGTCCAGATGCGCCACTCACGGGGGCCCGGGTGACACCCTGCGAAAGGATGTATTGGATGTTGACAGTCATCAATGTCCAGAGCAGCAGAAACCCGCTGCTGTCAATCATCGTGGAGAGCAGGACCAATCAGAATAGGGGGGTGCAAGGATATGAACATACATCGTGCATTGGAGGTGACTGCTAGGAAGAGGCTAAGACCACCAGCTTCCCCCACACCACAGACTGCCAGGGAGAGGGCACACCACTAACCACCGAGGAAGAGATGACTCCCCCAGGGCAGGAATTAGCCCACCAGAAGGTAGAATCCTGGTTGGATGGCTCATATCAGCACCATGGTGGAATATTATCTGGGGAGTGTAAGGAGCCCACAGGGAAACTTTTTCACTGGGGCCCTGTGGTTTCTAGTTACACCACTGACCAGAAAGCAACTGCTGGGGAAGGTAAAGGAAGGTAAAGTCAGTTTAGTCACTTTGGTTTATCAGACAAATCCGGCCAAAGGGAGATGCTGCACAGCTCAGTAACAGTGCGTAGTGCTCAAGTGCAACGATGCTGTAGTGCTAGTGTTTGTCGAGGATTATCTCAAGCCACCACCCCCAGCATTCCACATTACAGCTGTGGAATGTTGGGGCAAGTTGGGAGGACCCCAGTAGAAGTACAAAAGGGAGAGGGGAGATCTGGGACAGGTGGGGCTTGAGAGGATCCACAACACTCAGAGTCAGGGACATCCCAGTAAAGGTGTTAGAGCATAAACAAGGAAGAGGACAGTGCCAGTTCACACTACCAGTGCCAGTTCACACTACCAGTGCCAATTAAGCAGGACACTCAGGGCTGTGGAGAGAGCGCAGCCTGTCTTCTAATTCGGTCTTCAGAAGCGAGAAAGTGGTGTGTATGAAACAATCTGAGCTGCTGGTCAGATTATGGGTAAGGAGGTGGAAGCTATATACCTATATAAAAAAAAAAAAAAAAAAATAAGAGTTTATCCCTAATCTGTGTTTCTGTCTCATCCCGATTATAGGCCACACTCCCCCACTTTATTTATAAGCCTATAATCAGGCACGGCCAACCATCGGTTTTAAATCACCATAAATAGCATGATTCCATAGCTAATACATTGTTCTGCTTGCGTGTCTGGGAATACAACTCTCAGCAAAACCCTGACGCATTTTGCCACTACTGGTCGGCTTCTTCAAAGGTGTCCAAAGCCAAAAAAAGGAGAGTTAAAGATGTATGTATAATATGGTATTAGTAACTTATTAAAAAATTTAGAGGGAAAGGAAATAGATTGCTAGTATCCAGGTACATGTAAAAATATATTACTGGCAACAATAAATGAGACTAACAAGATAAAAAGACATCTCACTAAAGTATCATAGTGTATCCATATATTAAAAATTACACAACGAAATGAACATCATGTATCACAGTGTCTCCACCCCCAAGGTGAACACCAGTAATTGTCCTGAATTCACACAACAGATTATAGTTGTTAATTAAGCTTTGTTTTGGTATATATGTTCTTCAAGAAACCAGGACAAAAAAAAAAAAACATATAACAACCAACACCCACAAACATTGTGAGAAAATCACAGCTGACCTGAGTTGACCCGATTAGTTAAATTAGACTGTATCTGATTTAAATACTTTAGAGCTCAGGAACCACTTAATACATATATAAATGTAGATATTACAATATGTTACTTAATAATGCATAACAAATGATATTAAAGGCATACGCATACAGAATTATACAGGGAGTGGAGACGGGTGGAGCAGCAGATCAACAGTAACCAAATAGTTATATTCTTGCATTATTTAATACATTATGAGTTATTTAATCAAAGTGATCTCAAATGCTGTCGTCTGCCGTCATACAATGTGACAATATTTGTTTTATACAGTACCCCATGTTTGTTCTCGAAGGGGAGAGGGCTAATGGAACTAGACCTTTACTAGGTGCAAGGGTTATAATTCTTATAACTTCTTAGTACTGCAGCGTTGTCTGTGCCCTAACAGGATAATCGTGTCGTGATTACATCCACTAGGTATTTCTAGCAGGTAGGTAAAAAGGTGTACAGCTTGCGGAGTTACCCCCTTGAGAATTTCAGGGTAGTTGCCCCCAAATCCAACCCATGAGCTACATAGTGCGTCATCAGCCTGCTTTCTCCTGGGCCCAACCGGTTTGGTTCCAGATGGTTTTAGTTAGATTAGGGCTTTGTATATAAGTCAACCTAGTGAGTCATCAAGGTGTGTACGATGTGTTAAAGTCTGCCCGGTGTCCTGTTCTGTCAAAGTAAGTGTCACACGGAGTCTGCATTCCTGCTCCGCTACAGAAATGGACTCCAAGCAAGACTCCAAACATGGCTTTATATGTCACCTTGGCTTGATATGCAAATTAACTACTTTCTTAATGGGAAATGTGTCATTTGCATACTGTGTCACAGGTGATGTCATAAGCAGTAGACTCCACAGACACATTTAAAACACATTTTTGCAGTTCTGCTAACACTTTGTATTGATCATTTTCAATCATGTTTTCATTCCCTACACTCACAGAATGAGCAAAACATCTCAAAAACACACTATTTCGGAAACGTGATGCATACGGTATTTTCAGCACACGCATTTCATTTCAAAGGATAAGCAACGTTTAGGTGATACAGCCCATTTAGGTTGTGTGAAACGCGTCAAGCTGTTTGTCTGGCAGCACTTAATAAAGTCTAAAACGTATTAAGCTAATCCATCAATATTTCCACAAGCTTTAAAATATGCGAAACGCGTTATGCTGTTTGACCGGCTGTACTTTTATCACTTTGTGAAATCTCTTAATAAAGTTTACAATTTCTTAAGCTAATCCATCGACATTTGGAATTTTGCTTGGAGTCACTCCCCTCCTTTCCTTCTTATTCTTCGTATTGATACAACCGGTTTGGCTCCTTTATTATTCACCCCCAGGGCCCAACTGGTACCTACCTCTCCGCATCTCTCCCTACCAGGCAGGAAACTGCCTGTAGAATGTCACCTACCACCTTGAGAGATTGTGACAATTCAGGAGATACTTGGGGCACAATGGTGCTGGAGCAGGACTCCTGTACCGGGGTGTAGTAGAAATAGCCAACAAGTATTTTATAGGAAAGCCAGCAAAGCAAAAATTGTCTCGAAGCCAATGAAGTACATGGAAGCAATAGCATGCCCTGTATTATTTAGTAAAACAGGTAGTAGGAAAAAGAGCAGCGTCAGGTAGGCTGAAACACCGCAGAAGTACACCCAACTTTTCGACTTTTATGCGTTTATCAAAAGAGACCTTACATTTAAGGGCAAGACAAGGTTATTTGATTAGGGGGGGGGGGGGGGGGGTGGAAGTATTTGGCACTGACAGCTCAGTGTCGAAACAGCCTCGTTGTCCTGTCAGCGTTCTAACTTCTTCGGTGAACTCACTGCAAAGAAATGTCCAGGACCCCAGTGCGAGACATCAGGGCTGATGTCTGTATGTGTGCCTGCGTCACATGAGGGACAGAGATTTGGGTGGCTGCTGTTCCTTTTCCATGATGCAAGGGAGGTAGAAACAGGACCCTGGGGCTGCCCTGGTCAAACGAGGATGGGAATGGCAACCGTATGTGAATCTGAAGCGAGCAACTGGATCCCTACGATGACAAATGTTGGTAAACACAAGTCGGAGATTGTTTGGTTCCTTAATCCTCCAGCAGCGAATTAAACAGCAGTCTCTGAAGTGTGCAATTAATATGCACTTAGTGAAAGTAACAAATAAAAATGATTTAAAAATAAATTAATTAGGGAATGAATAATTGAAGACGCATTCATTATTTATAACATTATTTTTCTTCTTAAATTGTTGCAGTCAGTTGAACACCAATCGGCAGAGCTTGCCGGCTCAGTGTGTCTAGCAGGAGCATTAATGTAATGAATTCTATCAGTTGTACATTACAACAGACAGGCTTTACACTCATCCTGCCAAGCATTCATTTAGGAGAGCATGGCATTCATTAGTAATCTGGATGAATTATTGCCATTTTTTTTTATATTTATTAAAAAAAAAAAAAGCATTGATGCAGAGGGAATTAGTTGACTGATGCCATACAAGCCTGCTTCATCAATGATTTAGTAAGTCTTGCCATGATCATACCGGTTGAGCTAGGGGTGATGCTAGATTTTCGGAATGTGAATTAGATGCCTGTGAGTTTTCAGTGGTTACTATGAAATAACAGAACTGTAAAGAAAATGGGACAATGCACCTAGGTCTCTTAAAAAGAGAAAACGCAGGGAATCGAGATGGGAATTTCAAACATTAGACCGATTTAGCCAAGTTGGAAAAAAATTTATAATGTATAATTGGCCTTGAGTTTGAAATTTCCCATCTCAATTCCCCACAATCATCTCTTTATTGAGTAGAACCGCTGACACTGAAATGGTTTAAATCCTGGGTGCCCCAACCCTAGGCAAAGGTGACCTGTTAACATGTAATACTGGTCTCCCACTAAGGGGCAGAGTGTAGAACCCAGGGCAGGAGGGAATGCAGTCCCAAGATGAGAATGTTTAGATATAGGTTCATATGTTGTAGGGAAGTAGGTGAAAATTAGATGGTCCAGGTTTACAAGAGCATGCCATTTCTCAAAGTGACTTGAGTGCTTAGACTGTCCTTTTAAAGCGTTGGTGATTGGCTACTAGGGTTGGCTGGTAGAATGTTACACACAGAGGTCAATGAGTATAAAGGCTCAGGTGTAAGTGGAGGAAGAAATACAGATAGAAGTGTTGAAGCAAAAACAATATAAATAAGGATAGGAAGAGGAATTTCAGAATGCTTGCAAGGGAGGGTAAAAATGTGATCCTTGTGAGCACAGGTATTGAGGAGAAATAAGACTATGGGGGAAAATAGACAATAAGAAGAAGACAAAGTGGTCCTGATGTTGCAATATCTCAAAAGAATGCTCCAGCGCTCAATCCTCGTATGGAATTTAATATTTGTTGAAATAGTAATATCTACATCGAAAAACAATAGGTAGTCAGTGTAGTCACCTGACGCGTTTCATCTGTGTCCTACCAGGTAGTGGTTTTTCATGACCAAACGCGCAACTGTTCAATCCGCTCAGGTTTGTAAATGTATAAAATGGAACTGCACTAATAACAACACATTTATGGCAACATTTCCTGATTTAACCCCTTCATGGCGATTGGTGCTTGCATCCCAAACGACGCAAGCACCAAAACGTCACAATTGGTTCCTGGCCACCGATCACAAGGGGATCGGTAGCCAGGAACACTCTCGCAGAGACCCGATCATGGTCTTAACAGACCCTGTGGGTCCCTTCAAAAAAAAACGTGAGACCTCCGGACGTCACGTGTGACGTCAACGCGGAAGTTCGGGATTTGGAGAAATGTAGCCATTGTTCGCTTTGAGCACCGGCTACATTTCCCCTGTCAGACTGAGGCCACTCAAAGTGGCCTCAGATGACAGGTAGGATCCCACTGCAAGTGCCTGCAGCGGGATCCGAAAACAGCTCATCGCGGGGAGCCGCGGGGAGCTATTTATTACAGGACGTACTATGCCTACTATGCCGGGCGACGACGCACAATATTTTTCTACCAGCATGGTCCTATGTTCACTTTTTACATTCTGTTTCACAAGTTCCTGCCATTTGTTTCTACTTAAATCCACTTAAATGTCTCTTTATATTATAGAATTACTGAATCATCTTGGAAGAAGGAACATTATCTGTAACTCCTCTCACCATATCAGCAAGTACAGCTCCTCAGTTGGCCATTTTCATTAGCACTCGTTTAAACGTTTTTATATTAGATATATATAATGCCCAGTCTTTCAGAATATCCATTTAAAGACTGAAATTCAAGGCTTTGTTTATTTTCATTTTTTTTTTTTTGCATTTCATGAATTAACACAAGGAATGGAATATTTGTATAGATGGATTTGCATGATGTCCAGAGTGAAGAGAGTCCCATTCAGGAATGTAACCAAAGCTGACAGCTGCAGTCAGTCATTTGGACCCAAATAAACAGGTCACAATTGGAAATCAATCAAGCCAGTAATGTTTCCTATGAAATCAGAGGGTACAAGGGTGATGGCATGTTTGATACACTTTAACAATGGCACAAACTGGAAAATGCAAAACTCATATAACCATGCCCGGACTGTTTACAAAATATCCATTCTCTGCTATCTGTTAGTTTTTGTATTAGAAAAGGAACGTATAAAAACAATGTTACTGATTAACTGGTAACAGGACAACATGTCACCCTCCCACTGTTTATATAATACATAGCACTGAACGGTCAGCGATTACAAATACATTAACCACCCCTAAAAGTTACCCCGAACCCTAATACTAACTCCCCAACACCAATACTAACCCCATGAACCCTAATACTAACCCTCAACCCCAATACTAACTCCAAATACTAACTCCAAAACCCTAATACTAACCCCCCAAACCCCAATACCAACTCCAAATGCTAACCCTAATACTAACCCCCCAACCCAATACTAACTGCTAATAATAACCCCACAAACCCATATACTAACCCTCCAACCCCAATACTTACTCCTAATACTAACCCCCAAACATTAATACTAACCCCCCAAACCCCAATTACTAACCCTAATACTAACCCCCAACCCTAATTCTAACCCTAAACCCTAATACTAACCCCTAATACTAAAACAAACCCCTAATCCTAACACTAACCCCTAATCCTAACACTAACCCCTAATCCTAACACTAACCCTTAATACTAACACTAACCCCCTAATACTAACCCTAAACCATAATACTAACTCTAAACCCTAATACTAACCCTAAACCATAATACTAACTCTAAACCCTAATACTAACCCCTAATACTAACCCTAAACCATAATACTAACTATAAACCCTAATACTAACCCCTAATACTAACCCTAAACCATAATACTAACTATAAACCCTAATACTAACCCCTAATACTAACACTAACCCCTAAGCCCTAATACTAACACTAAACCTTTATAGTAAAACTAATACTAGCTCTGATATTTACAACTTTATAAGAATTAAAATCAGGGGGCGAATGGAAGACAGCCTTTAATACTCAGATGGGTTACTATGAAATTCTCCAGCAGTTTTCCAGGAATTTGTCAATTCTATTTTTAGAGATATTACTATAGACTTTGTACATTTTTATCTAGACGATATTCTTATCCATTCTTCTGACCTGGCTTCCCATTGTAGACAATGACATGTTAAAATTGTATGTCAAAGACTCCAAAGGTACCGGTTATATGCCAAGATGGAGAAGTGCTAATTTTACATTTCCAGAACATCTTTTTTGGGGTTCCATTGTCCCTACGTCCGCTTTTGAAATGGATCCCATCATGACTGGCCTCAACCTACGGCCCTAAGACATTTACAAAGATTCTTGGGATTTGCCAGTTATTATAGAAAACTGATTAAAGATTCTTCCAAGACTGTATGAACATTCCATGACCATGAAGGGTTCCAAATGTAAGATTTGGTCTGAAGTTTTCTTCTTGGCTTTTGTAACTTTTAAGAAAGTTTTTTCCACTGCCCCTGTGCTTACTCACCCTGATCTCCCTAAACCATTTACTGGTGAAGTAGATACTTCAGACATAGGAGTGGGAGCTGCTTTGTCACGGTAGAAGGATTTCCATGGAGAACTCCATCCTCGAGCTTATTTTTCTGACACATTTTCTTCAGCTGAATCTAGCTATGCCATTGGGATTCACAAATTATTCGGTATCATCTTGTCCTGGCAGATGTGGCGTCATCTCTTAGAAGATGTCAGAAACCCAATAACCATTTTGACTGACCACAAGAATTTGGAATACCTGGGCAATACCGAGCGGCTGACCACCTGTCAAGCTCATTGGCCCTTATTCTGTTCTAGATTTAATTATATTATTTGATGTCATTCAGAAAGCAGATGCTTTATCTAGACATGTCCTTACAGACACCAATGAAGAGAATTGTCCAGAACCTGTAATTGCAACTTCTCGTATTGTTGCTGCAGTCACTACCCCTTTAATTTATATACAGTTAGAATCTATTTTGAAATCTCAAACCTCAACTCCAGCACGTCCCGTACTTAAATTTTGCTGGTCTGATATCATAAAATATTGTGTGGAATTGGTAGAGTCTTGTATTTTCTGTGCTGTTAATACATCTTCTCATACCGCTCCCTACTCATCCTTGGTCCCTTGGCCATGGATTTATTTCACATAGAAACATAGAATGTGTCGGCAGATAAGAACCATCCATCTAGTCTGCTGAATGGTTGAGTTCCCAGAGTCTAGAGGTAATATTGTTATCTGGGTGCTAGTGGATCGTTTCTCCAAGATGGCACATGTCATTCCCTTGCCCAATTTACTCTCGACGCCTGACATGTTACCCATTTTCGTCAAAGACACAGTCCGTCTTCACAGGCTTCCTAAATACATTGTGTTGGAAGTCTTTTTGTGCAGCTGCTGAGATGTTCATTGGCATTTTCTTCTGCGTACCATCCCCAAACTAATGGTATCTCAGAAAGAACTTATACACCTTGGGAGCAATTTTTAAGATTATTGGTTTTGTCATTACCAGTCTAATTGGACTCATTTACTCCCTTGAGCAGAAGTTTCTTGTAACTGCGCTATTCATGAACCATTTAAAGTGTCCCCATTCTTTAGCACTTTGGGATTTAATCTATCAATTCTACCTTCATCTATTTCCGAGAGAGTGGTACCAGCTGTGGATCATTATGTTTGGTATGGTTATCTTGGAATAATATTAGATTTTGGGTTGCTTCTATGATATTGGCTCCTCGTTTTATTGGTCCGTATAATATTTTGAGACGCATTAGTCTAATTACCTTCTTCCTGGGCAGACTAGATGGACCGAATGGTTCTTATCTGCCGACACATTCTATGTTTCTATGTTTCCTTGAGAATTTCTCAAATGTTTTACGTTTCCTTGTTTAAACCTTTGAATCGTAATAGATGTATCAGTCATTCTTCTCTATGTGGTTCAGGTGGATTCCAGGATGGTGCGTAAATCTTTGCAATATCTTGTTCGTTGGGGGGGATGTGGGCCAGAGGAGTGTACATGGGTACCTGGATCCGGACATTCATGCTCCTGATTAGATTTCATAAGATATTTATGGAAAAACCTTGGTTGTCTATTGTCTTTGGCCAGCTCTCAAATGGGCGCTACTGTCACAGCTACTACTGATAGCTGGCCAGTGGTTGGTCAGATGGCACTGGATATTGCCATACATCAGGGCTTGACAAACTGAACTGAGTTTAAAAAAACTAGGAGCCTGACAATGGCACATACACACAAACACACACACAGTCACACATACACAGTCACACATGCACACACACAGTCAGTCACACATACACACAGTCAGTCACACATACACACACACACACACACACACCTTCAGTCCCATATACACACACACAGTCAGTCACACCTGCACACACACAGTCACACATGCGGGGCTAACAATACCCAACATGGCCCCTGGGGTTTGTCGAGCCTGCCATTCGAGGCACTTAGGGTGCTTCCTGTATGCATGGTGGGTTGGCGTAGAGCACCTAGAGCCAAGCTTCAAAAGCACAGCATCTCAGAGGACTTGCACCCACCGTGGTTCCTGTTATTTTGCTGTCAGTGCTCATTGTTTTCACTGATTTTTAATGTATTAGTCTCTGTTTGTCTGGCTAGTTTCCTTGTACCAGTCCCGGCATGTCTGCTAACGTTCCCTGTTTTACCTGATCCTGGCGCCACTGACTATTCTTACGGATTGCCCTTTGGCACCTCTCATCACCCTCAGGGTTACTGGCATTCAGTTAACTTCTGTTCCTGCTTTTAAAATATCCTGTTGTTTCTCTTAAGGTCAAAGCTCTGCTATAGTCTGTGCTATAGTTTATCTGCGGTCACCTTCTCTGAAGTGTAAGCTCTGCTGCATACTGGAATCCAGTATTCATCTGCTACCTACTTCTATGACATGCTAGCTCTGCCACAGTATGTGCTATAGTTCATATCTGCTCCAATCTCCTGAGAATAATATGCTGCTTTACAGTCTATGCCTTAGTTCCTATTTGCTGCTATCTTTTGTAGAGTGTAAGTTCTGCTGCTTACTGTAAAACAGTTTAAGCTTACTGTTACCTTCTCTGGAGTGAAAGCTCTGCTACAGCCTGTATCTGTGCACCAACCTACAACTAGCACAGCCAACCTACAACGAGAACAGAGAACTCTGCCATATCTCCTGCAGTCTTGTGATGATGGCTGGAAAGGTAATACAATAGGTGTTGCCTTTTTTTTAAAGACTCTGTTTATGAAGGTTTCCCTATATTGGTATAGGGCTTACAGAAACCAATACGCTTAGGTCAGAAATATAAATATGGACCTGTAATACTGGTTCAGAGCAGCTTATTAGTGAGAGAGATATGCTGGGGAGTAAAGGATTTGGGTGAGCACAAACCTCTAAAAGTGCTCCCACACAGTCCTACATCAGTTCTAATTAAAAAAATTGAACTACAAAATTGGAGGATAATACCCCAAATCTGTTCTCTTTTAACAATATGTCTCCTGAGAGTAAAACTTTAGCCAACCCTTTGGTGAAGAAGCAATTGAGAAGAATTTATAATACAACTATTATTTATTTTTATGTTTAACAATAAAAACTTGTTTAAAGTGGATAGTTTGGAAAAAAATGTTGTAAATATGTTATTTAAAATAATAAGGTAGATGATTGTTTGTGCGTAAAAACAAAAACAAAAAAAAAACCTTGCATGTAGGAAGAATTTGAGAAGGGACAATTGAAAAGTCCCACACCACACGCCAAAAAAGACCTAAATTGCACCCCAGGTATTGCCAGAGCCCCTAGATTGCACCCACAGGTCTTGCCAGAGCACCTAGCTTGCTATAGCAAGTAGAGTGCTCCCAGAACCTTGGTTGCACCCACAGGTCTTGCCAAAGAACCTAGATTTTAAAACAGGCAGTTTAGCTATAATTGTAGTAAATTTGCATCATAAAAAAATGCATGTAGGGGGTATTTGAAAATGGACAAGGGAAAAGTCATACTGTATCTTTTTTCCTGCTCATTGCGGGTAGATGTTAAGCCATCTTACGTGGAAAAATCGGATTATTTTCTACCTGATGTTATAACGTGTAATAACTGCTAGCAGCACCGCACAATCCCGTTACTGACTAATAGAAACAATGTTAAACAATGTGATTTAAACCCCTGAGGCAAAAAAATGGTTGATGACAACCATGGGACTGAACACAGCCATGTTACTATTTCTGTCCAAAGATGAAAACCCGTCTGTAGTAAAGGCAGCCATCAGCCTCTGTACTCCCTTTATGTCTCAAGACACGTTTCATGTGACACTGCTTCTGTTATAGAAATACTTAATGTTCAAACCTAGAGCTTGAAATCAGAGGTGATCCCAGTGAAGTGTGATCCTGCTGTACATAAACTTGAATCCACCACTAAAAAATAGCAGCCAGCTTCATGCAACAATTATTCTGTAAGTACAGGGCTGGCTTTATGTTTTCAGGTGCCCTGTGTGGGCCACCCCTGTGGGCCACCCCTGTGGCACGTGGCACTTCCCACCCCCTCCAATCACAGGCTATGACCAGGTATAGTTATCAGATAATACAAATTGCATTTCTTGTTTGTTTGTTTTTATTTCTGCCTCTGCATTTCTCCTGCCATCTTTTCATCATTACCACCACATACCTTGCCAGTGCATTCACAGCACCAACATAACTTTCCATGGCACCACTTTGAAACACCCATATTGCACAGCACCCACAGGTCTTGCCAGAGCACCTAATGGTCTTAATATAGCACCTAGATTGCACCCAGATCACACACATAGGTTTTGTCAGTGCACCCAACTTGCACCTACAGGTCTTGTAAGAGCATCTAGATGGCAGTCACAGGACTTGTCCAAGCACCAAGATTGCACTCACAAGATTGGCCCCAGCACACAGATAGCACCAACACGATTTAGCTCAACACCCAGATTGCACACATAGGACTATAAGCATGCATATAGCATTCATAGAACTTGTTCAGCACCCAAATGACTTGCCCCAGAAGCCACTTTGTATATACAGGATTTGCCCCAGCACTCAGATTGCACACACAGGGCTTACCATGGTTTTCCTTGGTGTACAGAGATGGGTATTAGTATTAGGGTTTGGGGGTTAGTATTGGGGTTCGGGGGTTAGTATTAGGGTTAGGGGGGGTTAATGTTAGTATTAGGGTTTGGGGTGGTTGTGTTAGTATTAGGGTTCAGGGGGGTTAGTGTTAGTATTAGGGTTCAGGGGGGTTAGTGTTAGTATTAGGGTTCAGGGGGGTTAGTGTTAGGGTTCGGAGGTTAGTGTTAGGGTTCGGGGGGGTTAGTGTTAGTATTAGGGTTTGGGGGGGTTTTGTTCGTATTAGGGTTTGGGTGGGTTAGTGTTAGTATTAGGGTTAGTGTTAGCATTTGGGGTATTAGTGTTTGAGTACGGGGGTTAGTATTAGGGGGTTAGTATGGGTGCTCGGGGTAACTTTTAGGGGGAGTTATTTTATTAGGGGGATGTATGTTTGTAAGTGATGACAGTTCAGCGCTGAACTGTCAGCGCTTACATTTCCGCGATGAAGCGTCCGTGTTGCCTTTCACCACTGACAGTTCAGCGTTCAAACAGCTGCACTGAAGCAGCTGTGAAGAACTGTCCTAGAGGCTACTAATAATACCCCATTGGTCTGTCAGCTGTCAGTCTGACAGAACAATAAGAGAACACCTGCACAGACCATGCCCACAAGCAGACACTGCAGAAAGTAAGCAATATCTTATAAACCATGCATCATAACAAGAAAATTCAAGAAGCGAGTAAATCAGCAAAACAATTTAAAATA
Source organism: Pelodytes ibericus (assembly GCA_036172795.1). Classification (NCBI taxonomy): domain Eukaryota; kingdom Metazoa; phylum Chordata; class Amphibia; order Anura; family Pelodytidae; genus Pelodytes; species Pelodytes ibericus. The sequence goes on from CM069859.1 coordinate 20,105,519, forward strand.
CTGATTTTGGAGATATACTTGTTGGCTAGCCCTGTTTTTGAGACTTCATCTCTCCAAAACGTTTTATTACCCCACATATAAAGTTACTTTATCATCAGCCGAGTAATAATATAAGAGTCCTTGTGCATGGTTCTCGATAGGGGTGAAGCCTTGAATTGCAACTATTGTGAACTACACGTCCCAAAAATGAGTTCCCAACAACTGGAGTGGCAAAGCTAAGCCATTATTGTCCAAACAGCACAGTGAAGGGTTAAAATAATTTCAGATGGGATTTAATCATTGAATATGACCAGTGGGGCTAGATTTCAATTAAATTGGGATTGTATCCCCCCCCCCCCCCCCCCCCATAATAAAAAGAGGGGGTTGTTCAGCTTCAATAAGATTGCTACAAGAAGCACAAGACAGAACATGTCTGCATCAGCACATACTGATTTCAGTCTTAGTTATGACTACCTACAGCTTGCACAACTGCTGTACTTGAGTGATCAATTGCAAACAAGCAAAATAAAAAACACACACAAAAAAATACAAAATCTGCAACTGTTTTGTGACGTTGTCTCCCTCCCAGCATAGATCTGCATGTTATTTATCCAAAATGCTTTTGATCTCTGGGAAATAAAAGGTCATGGCAGGGAAGGAGTTAGCAGTAGTTGTGGGTGCAGGGGGTGGTGGAGGGAGGAGTAAGGGAAGTATGCTTTCAGGAAGCTGTGTGACACTAGAAGGTGTGCTAGTGCTTTAAACTGCAGGAAGCTGAGAGAGAGAGCTCAGTGGGATCTGGGGTGGTCGTACCTTGCTTGCTGGAGCTGCATCCCATTGCATGTTGCCGGCTCTGACACCAGGGAAGGGACACAAGCCATGATCCAGCCAGCCTGCCCGTCCCTCCCTGTGCCTGGACTAAGCTAGTGTCTCCAGAAGCCCCACAGAGCTGGGGAGATCTGCCTTGTGCCTTGAACATCTATCTGCCTGGTAAGTTCTGATCATTTTACTAGCATCCTGTGTGTCTCAGTCAGATGCCCCTTTTAGGACCATGGTTGGTCTTAGATCTTTGTGTTTTAACCAATGCAAACCCTGCCTTACTTTTTATAGATTTAACCCTGGCTTGTGTGTGTTTGGAGGCAAAGCAGGGGGCACTGCACCTTTTAGAGGCAAGAGAGGGTTAATGCACCTGCAGTGTTGAAACTGAGATGAGCCCAGCCTCTCCCCCCCCCCCTTTTCCTCCCCTCAGGTGCACATGCCTGCCTTGCAGCCTGAGAGATCAAGGCTGATTGCACCTTGCTAGTTGCCACATATCCAACAGGTGGAAGCAAACTCAGCCTTGTTCCCAGATTCTTCCAGGTGTCTGATGGATACTTTGTTTTTTCAGGAAGATGGGGAATCAGATGGAAAAACTGACTCATCTAAGTTACAAAGAAGTCCCTACTGTGGATCCTACAGGCGTGGACAAAGATGATGGCCCTAGGATAGGGGTCTCCTACATCTTCTCAGCTGATGATGATGACCTGGAGGACACGGGGCAAGCTCCAGATAAGCAGGGCTCCCTGCAGGATGATCTGCAGTATGATCCCTGTAATGAAGTGGAGTGTTCTGTTTATTATAGGGATGAGTGTATTTATGAGAAGGGCTGTGTAGCTGAGAACAACACCTACTCCCCTGAGAACCTCTTGAACAAGTGCAAGCCTGGGGACCTGGTGGAATTTGTGGCTAAGAACCAGTACCCACATTGGGTGGTGTATGTGGGGGATTTTCAGGTGGTGCATTTATACAGGTTGGAGATCACCAACAGCTTCATGACTGATGCCAGCCAAGGAAGAAGGGGTCGGATTGTCAATGACCAGTACAGATACAAGCCTCTGAGTCCGGAGATGGTGGTACAGAATGCGCTGGATCAAGTGGGTGCCAAGGATCAGGAGCTAAGCTGGAGGAACTCTGAGTGTTTTGCTGCCTGGTGTAGGTATGGCAAGAGAGAGTTTAAAATAGGAGGGGAGATCAGGATAGGCAAACAACCCTACAGGTTGAAGATCCAGCTGTCAGAGAAGAAAAGTCACACTTTGGAGTTCCAGAGCTTGGAGGACCTCATTATGGAGAGGAGAAGGAATGATCAGATTGGTAAAGGGGCTGTGCTGCAGGAACTATCCAACCATCTCCATTCTGATGATGATGCCAGGACTGATCACAATGCAAACTGATGGATTAAAGCTGAAGGCTGGGAAATTGAGCTGTTATAAGCCCCTTTGGGCTTCTTCCAGTTGCAGTTTTATTCAAATCACATGTGAAAGGAAAGCTGATTTGTTTTGCCTCCAGTTAACTGTTTCACCAGCCAAGCCCTTTTTATTATGATGATTGTGTCGTTTTTTTTTCATCTCAATCTGCGGTTAACTCTTTGATTGCCAGATGAGTTTAGCTCACTAGGGTGGAAAACCTTAACTTATTATACCTATTATATTGGGGGGGGGTCTTCCCCTCTGTAATCCTATTCTATTGTTATTGCAATTATTCTTTTCTCTTAGTAGGAATGCAGTTTGACCAGTCACTTTTTAATTATGGTGGCTTACATAAGATGCATGTTACAGGACAATGGTCTCTTTAATTTAAAGGTACTGTATCCCCTAAACATTGCTTTTACTGTAGAGGAAAAAAAAAAATACTGAAAATGATCTATACATTGTGTTCACAAAATTGCAAGAAAATGCCTAAAATAGGAGAAAAATGGTTCTGTGGAGTATGACCTCACCTGTAGTATTGTATGCAGATTACACTGAAAAGTAGTCCATTCGCAAATGATGTCATAAGCAGGAGACTCCACAGACCTGTTTAGAACACACTTTTTTTTTCTCCATGATTTAGGCATTTGCTTGCAATTATGCGATCACAATGTATAGATAATTTTCCATCATTTTGTATGCTCTTCATCAAGGTGTTAAGGTGATACAGACCATTTAGACCTGTGGCGTTCACTTTCCATAATGATTCACAGTCAAAGGTATGATCTGGGTGCCATATAATATATAAAAATATTATATGGCACACAGATTGCACCTTTCGACTGTAAAAAAAAAAAAAAAAAAAAAAAAATAATAATAATAATTAAAAAGAATATATATATTTTAACCAACTTTAATTATACCATAAAACTAGTCCAGAATCTAGGGCTTTATTCATGAAAGAGAGAATTGAGGGGAGTTTCAAACTTAAAACCAAATTAGTAGCATTGAAAAAGTTCAGGCGAATGGGGATTTTTTTTTTTTTTTTTTTTCTAGCTTTGGTACTTTTGGCCTCACATTTGTAATTCCCTTCTCCAGCCCCTAGTTACAACTTCTCACACTATACATTTAATGGGTTTATTCACACTCCTGCATACATGACTAGTATAATTTCCCTTACCAGAATATTAGATGCGTTTTTTTTTTTTTTTACATACATTATTAACCCCTTGAGGTTATGTCTGAAAAAACATGGTGGAAAAATATTTATTTACCACCCCATACTAAATAGTGCTTGTAAAATTTGGTATCCAAAGACACACACGTTTTTTTGTTTTTTTTGTTCCTTGACCCCTGGCTCTTCACGTAGCATTCAGAGAACATTGTACCCTTTAAGCCAAAAATAAGTCAAGAAAGAGTTACAATATGGAATGCATGTTGGGTACGCTAAATTAGAACATCTGATTTACCCCTAAACAAACTCCCAAAATGCTCTGGTCACCAAGGAGTTAAAATCCACGTTACTGCAGTACTAGCGTATTTTGGAATATATACATTTTTTTTTTTTTTTTTAATAAACCCATTCTTCTTTTCATAGATGACATAAGAATAAACATCCTTTTTGTTTTATTTATTTATTTAAGCTATATAAATACCCCTGATTTACATAACTGCCACATTGTGTTGTTTTCTCCTCTCCCCCCAAAACACATAAAAATGATTTGTATACTTTAATTTTGAGATGCAGACTGCTGGGCCTGGGAATCCTGCTATTTGTTTAGTCCATCAGAGAGCTACTGTTACATTATGGAGGTGCACTAATCTATTAATGAGGGTGTCGCTCTCTTGTCCCCTCCCTCATTCCCCCTCCGGTGTAAAAACACGGCGTTATTAACCAGTTCACTGCCAGGGGCAAGACAAGCTGTTATGGAATATCTTTCTGAGCTCCTTCCAAGCAGATTTAATGAATATGATGACTTATTTTTTTGCTGTCATTTAGGTTTAATTAAAGTATCACGTGTAGACATTTTTATAATTTTTTTTTTTTTTTTTTTTTTTTATGGAAGGATAAAAAAACATTTATAAATTATTAAGGTTATTGAGCACTCTTTGCTCGGTATGGCTCTACCAGAGGCGGACATGTTGTTTAGAATCTTGTTTGAGACATTCCTTTTATGTGACTCAACATGTCAGCCTCCTGATAGGGCTTCAAGGAGCAAAAAGGGTTCAAGTATCCTTATTAATTTTCATCTATTTTTGTATTCTTCTTCTTTTTTTTTTTTTTTTCTTTTTTTTTATTATTAAACAGGGTTTGAAATGTCTATACTTGATGCAATATTTTGTTTATCAAGGCTTTACCATCTTTTAACAGGTTTATAACATTAATCTAGGTAACCTCATTTCTGGGGGTTTTTTTTTTTTGTTTTTTTCTGGGGTGCTCCTAAAAACTGCTTCTGAGACTGTACGGAGTTCAATGAAGATTACACACCAATACATTTCTATAGTATACATTTTATTTAAAGGATCCTTGACTTCAATGTTCAATGTGATCGTACTATCCTACATTAGACCTGTACACTCTCAGCTAGGCACACATATTGCAAACCCACTTCATTTTTTTTAAGGCTGCTGTTGGTGGTAAATAGCTGGAGAGGTCGGACTCTAATGCAAACTTTTATATTGTTCTGTAGAGGCTGTTTAGCCTGATAATAAACAGGGATGTCTATTCCCAGTGATACTTCCATATTGCTCATCCAGGGCGTAAAGCAAAGCTACATGGGGGTTCTAGACCAGAACCGCTGATGTTCCTTATTTCTAAAAATGCGTCTCCCCAGAGTATTGCTGACCAACCTTTTGGCACTCTAGGTATTGTGGGCTTTTGTTTCCAATGGTGCTCAACGAGTCCTATGGGATGTGTGTATATTGGCTATTCCTGGTCATCATGAGACGTGTAGCTACAGGATTTAGAGTGCCAACAAATTGCTGCTCTAGAACAATGTTGCTGGTATTGACAGGTGTACCCTATGCATCAAAATTTCTGTAAATATGTGATTTCTATGTGAAACTCACTGTGATTTATTACTGACCACTGCTTGGCTGGTTTATATATATATATATATATATTTTTTTTTTTTTTTTTTATTCCTTTTTTCTTTCTGTGTGTGTTTGTTCGTCATGATTTGGACAGCTTCAAAATATTTTTGTTTTGTATAGCCAATGTTTTCCGGAAACAGTTAATTTCCTGTTCAGATTGGATACCTGCATAATTTTTTGGGCCGACAGACTTGCAGATCCCCATGGTTCCTGACCTAGTATCTATGGGTGTCTTTGATTCTTCTCCATTGCGGTAATCTGCCCAGCCAACAGCTGGATGCTTAAATAGCATTTTCAAAGCATTGTATCCCATTGGAGCATACGAAGTTGTCTTGGCTGTGAAGATGCAACTTGGAAATCCCGATTTTTGTACGAAGAAGTTCTGCTATGACCCACTTAGTCGTTCTTAAAACTGCTTACATTAAATCCCACCCACATGAAAACTCGGACACCTTCAACAGGCTGTTTTTATAGCTGGGATGTTGTGAACTTTGCACTTTTGGGTTTTAAATCCCGACGCGACACGCACTATGGACAATGAGTATATTGGATGACAGTCCTCTGCCAGCCACATCACCACACAATCTAATTGTGTGCGCCCACCCTACCCCATCAAGGGGTCTTTTGCACTTGCGTGCAGTATAGCTTTGGTTCCCAACTCCAACCCCAAGTGATGCTCAGCCCTCTTCTAATTGCCTTGTTATTTTTCAAGACTGGATTCTCTTGTTCTTCAGTATGGGGGGCCTAAGCCGCCCGATCTAGCCCATGGACACAAATATACTTCTCGCTCTCCATATGTGTTCCCGGGCACCTGTTGTTGGGGTGAGAGTGCCAGAATGTCACGTAATCTTAGTGCTCTCACTCACAGGAGTGCTAAGGGTAGGAGGATCAAGGCATCTGGATATTGACCACTTTTTTGCACTTGCTCAACGCAGCTATAGGTTCCATTCTGATCCCACTGGGCAGTAGAAGCTTGGAACCTCTAGATCTTGGGCATCCGACTGCACCCCAGCTGCTGCTGAACTACAAATATTCTTAATTTGCCACTAACTTTTTAGAATGTCCGATAATTTATGGTAGTTCTAATCCAGAAATGGCTGGAGGGCTGCTTTTGGATGCCCCGGATCTAGGTCATAACCAAGAATCTCACAGCTACGATACAGGCTAAACTACCCTACTAGACAAGAGACTTGTGTTGCAATCCTGGGTCCTAAAAAAACAAAAACTAAGACCATTTTATTTTTGTGTACCTTGATACACTGACCTCTAGTGATTTTTAATAACTTTACTAATTCCTGTACATTATTTCCTATTGGGATGCAGATTTGCAGCAAACCAATGGACAGATAAATCTGTAGATATTCATATTGAAGTTTTTTTGTAGAAATCATATTGTTTTCTCTATTTAAAATACATATAAATATTTTCTTACAACTATTTTTGACAGCTGCAATAAATTGTCATTAAATTTTGGAAAGTTAACACTGTGTTTGGGTAATTTTTGTTGCACTACATTGCGTGAAATGGGGGTAATTTTGTAACATGGGTGCAGATAAGTAACAAAAGGTGCACTCGCTGTAATTTGTTTGTCTGTGGTTGGGGGCCCTCCCCCTCCCCACACAATTTAGGACAAAGTTTTGCTAACTTTTTTGTTAAAAAAAAAAGGGGTTGCGCTGGTGCAGAGCGCTGGCACATGTAGCCCAACCCCATGACATTGCTACACACGGAGATTGCACCCCTGTTTCCCCAAATTTCTAAATCTCCTAATTGTGGAATAGGCACAAGGATATCCTAGATATAAGATAGGGAACTGGGGACTAATAAAAGTATTTAGAGCATTGGGCAGACTAGATGGACCGAATGGTCCTTATCTGCCGACACATTCTATGTAATTTGTGTTTCTATTGTTTGTTTTGTACTCCTGACATATTGAAATGGTTTTAACCACTCCAACCTGTTTATCAGCAAGGGGTCATCTTTACCTTCTTCTTTTATTTTATTTTTTTCTTCTTAATACATACTATTATTTTCTGGTTATATGCGTGGATTATCTGTAATTACCCTGAGTGATTTGTGTTAGTCCTTCTTTTTTTTTTTTTTTGTTTGTTTTGTTTACAATGTTGCCTTATTCATTACTAACTGTGCAGAAATCCTAAAAGGACTCCATATCCCTTGCACTCCCCCAATGTGAATCTTCTCAAAATTGAGGACAACTTGATTTATGAAAGCATCTTTTATATATAAAAAAAAAAAGACCCATTTTTCTCATGATTTATCTAATAAATGGCTAAATTTGACACAGTAGTCAAAAGGTTGAGTGTTTTGTTACAGAATATGCAGATATAAATGCATATACCTAATGTTTTCGTTGTGTTCCTAAACATCTGACAGGCTAGCTTCCACTTTTGTAAGACGCGTAAATCATTTATTTACATAGCCCCTTTACGTTCCCAACTCTGAACTACATTGGTTAGTAGGGTCTTTTTGGCATTATCTACCATTGCCAATTTAAACACTTGTATTCGACCGCTCGCTTTAATAACTACTAATAGTGGTGTGAATTCACCTAGCATCAGATCTAACTTGTGGCAATATGGGTGCAGGCTGGTAAGATAGCAGGGTGCATACAAACCCCCGGGGAACATTTTGAGGGGGCAACATATATACTTTAGGTCTTTACTGGCAACTGACTATTTAGATCTGTAACCTCTTGGCCGAGCTGCTAAACGGATACTGACTTTTATAAGTCTTTAACTGCTTGTTAATCAAACCTAGAGAAAAGAGAGAGGTTTAAAGGTGTGTTAAATACCTCTGGCATTATGTGCTTCCTACCAAGCAGGTTGAATGCTATTACTAAAAATGGCTCAAACACGCTCTGCCGTTTTTTTAAAAAATTTTTTTTAACAAGGTAAATAATAGCTTTCAAGGAAGTTCTAAAAGTGAGTAACTCTCAGATCCCTCATTTCCAGCCAACAGTTTCACTGGCTTTGTAGTTTGAGGTACTCCGGAACGGAGACTGTCATTTCGAACTTTAGGCCAACGTAGCTGAGTTGGAAAAATTTGAGAGAATTTGAAAGTTTCAAATTCCTGTCTCGATAGCCTGCAGTTCTCTCTGTGTGGAGTATACCCTTTAGTGTGATGTGTCCTGTGCAGACCCACTATGTATCTTTAACTATAATCTTGTGCTTTTTCCATGGAAATGGAACAAATAAAATAGGGCCTGGTGTCTCAGTAGCCTCCAGATTCCATTTGTTTAATCCGTAGACTTTCCATTGTTTGCTTATGACTTTGGATGCTCTTGACCCATGCATTCTCTGTGTGTTAAGCAACATGATATTGATGCCTAAACCATCACTGTTCGGTTGAATCCTTTGGATCATTACAGCTCATGTGGAATGCACAGGCTATTGACGTGGGTTCAGTCTGCTCCAGCAAAGCTCTCTCTCTTCTGACCTTTTATATTGTTTGATCACCATTTTTTTTGCCGAATTTTATACACTGTCACTTGAATTCCTAACCACAGCAGAAGTGATAACTATATAATTAAAGTAAACTAGGCTTCATGGACTTGTGAAATTGACTGGCTCAACCTTTTTCCTACTTATACTTATATAACCCTTTTTTTTTTTTTTTTTTTTGCATAAGTGCAGCTTATGTCAGCGAGCATTTTTAGAGAGATTTGTGTGTATGAAGGCAAAAAATGCCCCTCCTCCCACGCAAATATGTGCTATGAAGTCCAGCGTTAGGGCTACCATTAGATTTTAATTTCCTCTTGATTTCTGTATAATGCAGAGTAGTGTTGAGCGAACATGAACCGCACTGTTCGGGTTCGTACCGAATATTACGGTGTCCATGCCACGAACCCGGACATTTCACTGTATGTCCGTGTTGGAGTTCGAGGTTCGGCTATAAACCGAAAGTCATTCGGTTTATAGACTTTCAGTTTATAGAATAGCCAATAGCATTACATGTATTCTATAAGCCGAAAGACAGTCAGTTTATAGACTTTCGGTTTATAGAATAGCTATAGCATTACATGTATTCTATAAACCGTATGTCCAGTTTATAGACTTTCGGTTTATGGAATACATGTAATGCTATTCTATAAACCGAAATAGAGTCCCCATTCATAAGAATAGGTCAATTGACCTGTTCGTATGAATGGGGACCCTATTTCGGTTTATAGAATAGCAATAGCATTACATGTATTACATCTGAGAGTCGAATAGAACAGTCAAATACTGTGCTTACAGCGCACTTTGAAACATTCTAATAGTTTTGGGTGCTAAATAGTACATTTGCGTCTTGCGGTGCACTTCATACCTGAGAGTCAAATAGAACCGTCAAATACTGTGCTTACAGCGCACTTTGAAAAATTCTGGCTGCCACCTTCTCCTCCTCCTTCAGCGCCGCTTCCATCTTCACCGCCTCCTCAACCTATGGGTCACTTAGTATAAACTGAAAGAGAATACCCTGCACTCCAACCCTCTCTCTAATGGATAATTCTGTTGATCCTCCTGGCAGCCATGCTTTAGATTTAGATTTTGTTCTTCCAAAACTAAAATCAAAGATTCCATCTAGTGCTATTTTATGGCTCAGCTGTATTTTTAATTTGTTTGTATGTTATGTTATTTTAAGTTATTTCCCTATCCACATTTCCTTGCAGGGCGCTTGTCCTACTCATACCCACATTTTACTTCCTTTTGCAGCCCTTTCCATGACTTTTTTAGAGGCATTTTAGTGGCCAAAAGTTTGTGTCCCCATTGACTTCAATGGGGTTCGGGGTCAAGTTCGAGCACGGACCCGGACTTTTTTCCGAAGTTCGGTCGAACCCGAGGATCCAGGTGTCCGCTCAACTCTAATGCAGAGAATTGTGTGGCAAGTACCATATCTATACTTCCAACAGTTGAGATGCCTGCAGGTTATACTCCCTCCCCCCCTCCAGTTTCCCTATTCTCTACACATGGGCAGAAGAGCTGACACTTCTAAGACACATGCCCTGCATCATCGGTGGGGCAAATTTCTATGGTTTACTATAATTCTGTGTACTTCTTCAAGGAGCATCCATTTATCTTAAAATGTTACTATCCCAATAAGAAAGTGTTAAATGTGTTCTCTATTGGGATATGCAATAAATCCCACAGATCTAAATCTAGCTAAACTGCAGTATGCATATCTCGCACATTATTTTAGAACTTTTTACATAGCACCACTTTGGCTCAAACACAGTGCACTCTGTGTACCCAGGATGAGAGAGACAGAGCACCAACATAAGTCATTTTGTTTTTATTTGCTGACCAGGTCTAATCCCCCAAAAAAACAAAACAGCTGGTTCCACTGTTGTGCTCTTCTGTGCTGTGCCAAGCATTTTTAGGTGAACCTGAGCTAGATCGCTATTCCACTTGTCAAGCTATATTGTTTAAATAAATATGAATATATCGAAAGTGCTACATCTTGGAATTGAAAGCACACTGCAAACCAGCTTTAGAACTATTCTGCATATTTATCATATTAGTAAGATTTACAGCATGATAACATGAAGATACATTGCAGAGTCGTCGGCCCAAACCAGCTGCTGTTGTGTAAATCCCGTCCGTGCCAGTCATGCATCAAACTGACCGCTTTTACAAGAGCTGAGAAGAATTCATGATATCCAAATCACAAATGGGTCATTTGGGGCTTTTACTTCTAAAAACTCAGAAATTGCATTCAATACTGGAGACATAGAAACATAGAATGTGTCACCGGCAACTAAGAACCATTCGGTCCATCTAGTCTGCCCAATTTTCTAAATACTTTTATTAGTCCCTAGTTCCCTATCTTATATCTAGGATAGCCTTGTGCCTATACCACGCATGCTTAAACTCCTTCACTGTGCTCAACTCTACCACTTCCACTGGTAGGCTATTCCATACATCCACTACCCTCTCAGTAAATTACTTCCTGATGTTACTTTTAAATCGTTGCCCATCTCATTTAAGACTATGTCCTCTAGTTGTGGTAGTTTTTCTTCTTTTAAATATACTCTCCTCCTTTACTGTGTTGATTCCCTTTATGTATTTAAATGTTTCTATCATATCCCCCCTGTTACGTCTTTCCTCCAAGCTATACATGTTAAGATGCTTTAACCTTTCCTGGTAAGTTTTACCCTTCAACCCATAACCCAGTTTAGTAGCCCTTCTCTGAACTCGCGCACACAGGCATATATATTATATATATACACACACTGATTTACACAGGTGCACACACAGTCACATACATAATATATACATAGGCAAGTTTGAGAAAAAAAAAAAACCCAGGTTCTAATCTTTCTCACTGAAAAATGATTGAAGTCCATTTGACTTATTCGAGCTATTCTCGAATATTAGTGAATAGACCCAAGAATGTAATTTGACTCTCTGTGAAGTGCAAGAGCACTAGGAAGCAGAGAAGGAGGTCTGTGCCACCTCTCAAGGCACAGTCACCCTCACTCTTCTAATTGCAACTTCCATCCAGCCCAGTGTCTGTCTCCCACAAAATAAAAAAAGATGTCTATGGGGGAAAAGGTACTCCAAAAGTATGTGCAAGATGGATGCTGGCCCACCACTGGATACATGAACTACTCTATGAATAGCCAACTCAGAGTTTAAAGGGACACTAAACTTTTTTTTTTCACTTGTGCCTCTAATATAGAAGCACAAGTGAAAAGTTAGTTGTCCCTAGTATGAGGATGAACTGGCGTGTACTTTTGCTAATACAAGCCCGTTAACCTCGGACTGACAGCTGCCATGTTTCCATAGGAAGTAGGCAGCTGTCTGGTCGGCGACTGGTTCTCTTCTAGCGCAGAGAGAGAAACTTGTTTTTCTATGAGATCAGCAGGGGGAGGACCTTAACTAGGTCACCCCTGCTGATCCCATGCAAAAACGAGGGGCTCTTGCTGTGCTAGCAGTGAGAGACCCTGGCATTCAGCTGTCAGAGCGGGGCAAGCTCCCGCTCTGATTGGCTGTGCGCATGCTGACATTTGTCAGCACGCGACAACCGTGAATTGCTGTGTCTCGCATGAGAGATACTGCAGAAAGTAAACCCGGGCGTATCTATTAAGATCCAAGTTGGGTTTACTTAATTTTATCGGCAAATGTATTGTTTGATCCTTGCTTCCTTTAAGGGGAATTAACAATGTTTAATTTCCCTTTAACCCCTTCGTGACGCATGGTGCTTGCGTCCCAAACGACGCAAGCACCAAAACGTCACGATTTGTTCCTGGCCACCGATCGGTAGCCAGGAACACTCTGGCAGAGACCCGATCAGGGTCTTAATAGACCCTGTGGGTCCCTGCCAAAAAATCGCGAGACCTCCGGACGTCACGTGTGATGTCACGGAGGCGTGCCCGAACCCGGAAGTTCGGGCACAGCGCGATTTAGCAAAATGTAGCCGGTGCTCGCTTTGAGCACCGGCTACATTTTCCCTGTCAGACTGAGGCCACTCAAAGTGGCCTCATCTGACAGGTGGGATCCCGCTGTAAGTGCCTGCAGCGGGATCCGAAATAAGCTCATCGTGGGGAGCCGCGGTGAGCTGTTTAGTACAGGACGTGCTATGCCGTCCTAACGACTTTAAGGCACTTTAAGTCAGGACGGCATAGTATGTCCTAACGTCACGAAGGGGTTAAGGTCACTTAATCAATTCTTTGTAGGTTAACGCATGACCCATAAGGTCGGTGATCAGGCCAAGTGAACATAGATTAAACTGCAATACATTCCTCTTCAACCCTATTCATTTTTACATCAATACAGCCATGCTCTAACATGTCTTTACTTACGATGGGAAGTCACATTGTATAATCCATACTTCTCCTTATTCTAAATAGACATATCCTGCTTATGTTAAAGATCAACCTAAACACTAGGTATGCTGTAAAAGAAGCAGTAAGAAATGATGAAAAATGATCCATCCATCTGTGGAGTCTCCTGCTTATGACTTCGCCTGTGGCTTGGAATGCAAATTACACAATTAGTTCATTTGCATATCAGGCCACAGGTGATGTCATAAGCAGAAGACTCCACATGTTTTTCACTTGTATTATGCGTTTGCTTGCTGTTCATTTTGCCATGTACAGATCATTTGTATTCTCTTCATTCATGGTAGAAGTAATATTTGGGTTGACAGAGCTCCATTAATTAATTAGGATAATGATGTCCACTTTGTAATCAAAATGTGTTGTTTTGAGAATATACATTAGGTTTTTAAATTACGTTATCAACTTAATCCAGGGTGTGATTTAATTAACACTAATTTAAAGTATGAAGCAACATAATAATGCATTCTCCTTTCTATAAATAAACATCATCTTCTTCCCCCTCCCCCCCTAGGTTACTCAAATTCTGCTACATTTTATCAGTGTAACCATTTGAAGGTATTTTTCTTATGAAATTAGTGCATTATTTAAATCTGGCTATTTCTCTTTTTATTGCAGAGATCTCAATGTTTTGAGATCTAAGCGCTACTGGGACGTCTTCACATGATGGCACTGTAGTGCTGCCTCGTCTCGTTAGAAATGTCCTTTTGTTAGACTGAAAAAGTGCTTACCGCATGCTCTCCAACTGTCCTGCTTTGGGACCACTATCCCACAGTTCTCATCAGCAGGCCCAGATTGTCCATCGGGCACACCAGGCCAAAGCCTCCACAGGGATAGATGGGGTAGACTGCTTGCCCTGCCCCCTCGCTTTGAACTACTGACATCCTAGTGGTCGGTGGAAAAGGCAGCGTTGGCAGTCGCACACCAATGGGTCAAGTCCTGAGTGCAAATATTGCCACCAGGGCAAGTCCTCAGGGAAAATGTGGCCACTGGGGCAAGTCCTGAGGGCAAATCTGGCCTCTGGGGCAAGTCCTATTTGCAAATCTGGCCGCTGGGGCAAGTCCTGAGTGCAAATCTTGCCACGGGTGCAAGTCCTCAGGGCAAATTTGGCTACTGGGGCAAGTCCTGAGGGCAAATCTGGCCTCTGGGGATAGTCCTAGTTACAAATCTGGGCAATGGAGTATGTCCTGAGTACAAATCTTCTATTTAATATAAAAGCACACGTGAAATATTCAACTAGTTACATAGTACATGCCAGTTTATCATCTGACCGACATCTGCAATGCTTCTATGGGAAGCAGGCTTGAACAGGGAGAAGCCCTTGTTTTCAAAGAGGGTCAACAGAGACTATCAGCGTGGGCCAGCCTCCTCACTGGCTCTGCCTCTGCTGTGAGGCAGAGCTGAGAGGAAACCAGTGTGTATCTCTAAAAACACACTTTTTTTTAAACCCTTGCTTATGTAAAAAAAACTTTTGCTTCTCTGTAATGCAAGAATACAGATAAAGTACCTTATTGAACACTCTTTGCTTTGTATAGCTCAATCAGGGAGCGGACATATTGTTTAGAATCTTGGGTCAGATCTTCATTCCCCTTGGATCAGATGAAGAGAGTTCCGACCCATCTGACCAAAGATTCTAAACAACATGTCTGACCCATGATAAAGCTAAACAGAGCAAAGTGGGCTCTATCTGGTACTTGGTTTATATTCTTTTTTTTACTACAGGGTGGTGTACTGAGAGAGGTGCCTAAATGTTACTACATGCATAATACATTTTTTTTTATACTTTTGTCTTTAAGTTGAGCAGTTCTTCATAACACAAGTTATATATTTACAGTTCGAAACATAGATTGTGTCGGCAGATAAGAACCATTCGGTCCATCTAGTCTGCCCAATTTTCTAAATACTTTCATTAGTTCCTTATCTTATATCTAGGATAGTCTTATACCTCTACCACTTCTGCTGGAAGGCTATTCCATACATTCACTACCCTCTCAGTAAAGTAATAATTTCATTAGTCCCTGGCCTTGTCTTATATCTAGGATAGCCTTATACCTATCCCATGCATGCTTACTCTCCTTCACTGTATTAACCTCTACCACTACCGCTGGAAGGCTATTCCATACATTCACTACCCTCTCAGTAAAGTAATACTTTCATTAGTCCCTGACCTTATCTTATATCTAGGATAGCCTTATACCTATCCCATGCCTGCTTAAACTCCTTCACTGTATTAACCTCTACCACTTCTACTGGAAGACTATTCCATACACCCACTACCCTCTCAGTAAAGTAATACGTTCATTAGTCCCCAGTTCGCTATCTTATATCTAGGATAACCTTGTGCCTATCCCATGCATGCTTAAACTCCTTCACTGTATTAACCTCTACCACTTCTACTGGAAGACTATTCCATACATCCCCTACCCTCTCAGTAAAGTAATACTTTCATTAGTCCCTGGTCTTATCTTATATCTAGTATAGCCTTATACCTATCACATGCATGCTTAAACTCCTTCACTGTATTAACCTCTACCACTTCTGCTGGAAGGCTATTCCATACATCCACTACCCTCACAGTAATGTAATACTATCATTAGTCCCTGGCCTTATCTTATATCTAGGATAGCCTTATACCTATCCCATGCATGCTTAAACTCCTTCACTGTATTAACCTCTACCACTTCTACTGGAAGACTATTCCATACATCCCCTACCCTCTCAGTAAAGTAATACTATCATTAGTCCCTGGTCTTATCTTATATCTAGTATAGCCTTATACCTATCCCATGCATGCTTAAACTCCTTCACTGTATTAACCTCTAACACTTCTACTGGAAGGCTATTCCATACATCCACTACTCTCGCAGTAAAGTAATACTTCCTGATATTACCTTTAAACATTTGCCCTTAATTTAAGACTATGCTTTTTTTTATTTTTAAATACATTCTCCTCCTTTACTGTGTTGATTCCCTTTAGGTTGGAGTTCACAGCACATTTTAATTGCAGCTATGTTTGCGTGTGTTTTTTCATAATGTGCTCTTTTTCTTCCGCAGTGAAACTTTTTGGTTTTGCTCTGTAGTTTTGTGTTCCATTACACACAATGGTTTAGCAGAAGTCTGCTAAAATGTCATATCCTTTGCTGCACAATAGGTACTGAACTCATGTAAACAGTCATTTGCCTGAGGTTTCTGTTCTCGTACTTCAAAGGTGAGATTACGGGAAGTGGTGAGCTGTGAACGCGCTGATGTTTTAATTCCATGTACAACGGCTGTATCCCTGTAGCTACACTTTGCATGGTTCACTGCCCTTGCAGACAGCAGTGAGGGCAGTTATTGACAGGGGAAGGCTTGAAACTGTTGACCCATTAGGGTGGGACGGCAAATCATGTTAGTTGTCCCTGGTGCCACTTCACCAGCCCACCTGAGATACACACATAGATATGCAAGACAGATTTGCTGACAGATGAGTTGCAGAGATTGACAGGCAAACAAGATTGGATACAAACATTTCAGTTATTACAGCCCTATTTATCAAAGGGAGGTGCGGACGCACATGGGCCAGGCCATGACCCTAAACAATAAAGTAGGGACACAAGTAGCCCCATACATTAAAGGTGGGGGGTCTGGGACACTCTGGACCTCCAATACATACCAAGGCATCCATCAGGGGTCATTTCTGCAGCCCCTATCCCCCCTAGTAACTACCATGGCAGGGGGCTGCCGAAATGGCCCATGGCCCCTTAATGCCAACCAAAATGGCCCTCCATACATTAAAGGAGGTGTCTTGTCCCATAGTTTATTAGGTCATTTTACAGTTTATTGTTAGTATCTGTTTTTTTTTTATGGGTGCAGTAATGATTTGCCATTATTTTACTGCATGAACTTAATCTAACCCAAAGAGGGAAGAAATGACACTTGCCGTTTTTGAGTCTAAGTTTAATTCAACCTCTAGTTTTTTGAGTTGGACTTAGTCTCAGTACCTCAAGTCTCCTCTATCCCCCCCCCCCCCCCCCCATTGACTATAATGGGAGTCGAGTTTAACGGAGTAAGTTTGGAGACTAAGTCAAACTCAGCTTCCTCGCCGCACTTCGCTTGACCGCCATCTCGTCATCCTTCCCCACCATTGGACCTCGACAAAATTCTTTGAAGTCGAGATGGGGGGCAAGCGAGGGGAGTCAGTCTGCTCGAGTTTGGTGGTCGAGATGAAAGCTCGGCAAACTCGAATTTTAGGGAATAGAACTGCCGTGAAAGCAGAACAATATTTTTAGGAAGACAGCAGCCCTTGGACTCCCATCATCTTTCATTAGCCAAGCATGGGTTCAAGCTGAGGATAATTACTTTGGCCACTGATGCTAAATCCTGTATTAGCGGTCTGGCCAGTAAGCTTATAGAATTAGCCATGTGCATAGAACAATAGATGGTAAGAGAATCGTACATATACCACCAGAGCCTAGAGATGTATTTCTTCTTACAATGGATCTGGCTTATATTCACTTTACAAGGAATTCTGCTAATTGGATTTAGAAACCTGAGCTAGGCAGTGGCTTGTTCAATAGAATCGACACCCCCCCCCCCCCCCCCCCCGTCCAACTGTAAATCAAAGAACAATATAAATGCCTTCTAGCTGAATCATTTAGTCCAGATAGAACCATATGGTTCATTAAATCCCTGCAGTAATGTAATGGACTCTTCACTGTCCTGGGAGGGTATGGACATGTGCGCACTCACCTGTGCTCTAGCAGGAGAAAGCAATTAAATAACTCCAGTGTCACAGATCCCTTCCACAGTTGCACAGGCCATTAAAGATTTATAGATTCCATTAGAGCAGTGTTTCTCAAACCTGTCCTCAGGACCCCCCAATGGTCCAGGATTTAGGGATTACCCAGTTGTATTTAAATAAGAATATGTAGAACACCTGGTATGGTTGCTTAATGGTTAGGGAACCACACCAGGTGTACATATTCTTATTTAAACACAACTGGGTAATCCCTGAATCCTGGACCGTTGGGGGGTCCTGAGGACAGGTTGGAGAAACACTGCATTATAGGGACTGATTTTATTGTTGACACCCTCTAAACCAACAGTGCTATGCTATCGGACTGCTGGCAAGAGGACCTTTGGGGAAGAAGAGGAAGTACAGTCAGGGCAGGGATGTGTATTGTGCCTATGGAATAACTACAATTGGTCCTGTCCTAGCTCCTGGCATATAACTATCATCTGTATACATCTCCATCGTCTGGTACAGATTGACAGCAGCTGAGACTAATACAATCTCCTTGGGGTGCTTCGGCTCTGGTGGATAGCATCATTCCACTGTGTAAAAGGAGGTAATGATGCAATACGGCCCTGGTGTCCAAAGACAAAATTACATGAACTATAGGTTTGTGAGAAGCATTTCATTCAATTGTATGTAATAACTCTCAATGTAAATGTCTCAGCCCCGCTAAGGTCCTGTCCCAAGACCAATCACAATACACATAAAAAAGTAAGTAGAAGAATGACACAAAAATTGCAATAAAAATAACATAATTTATAAGTAAAACATCAAGTTAAGCCATAATATTAAATCACAATAAATGCAATGCAGAGTACATATATAAAAAAAAACTACACTACTAAAAAGAGATTTTAATACTCTAAAATACAACTGCAGTAATACACATAATAGCATATCGAGCAATATTTGAATATATAAAAACCCAACCAAACAGAAACCACCCAACAATACCCTGAAGGTAAAATAAAAAGAATTAAAAAAACCCAGAAACAATTAAAAAACAATGAAAGGATCACTCAAATGCAGACAGAAATACATTTCATATTTATCAAAAGGGAGACAGATCATGATCTTCATTGAGACCTATAAAGCGGCGTCTGTAATAATAAACGAAAAATATATTAGGGTCCAGGAAATTCTACGCAAACTGAAAAAAGGAAATGCTGGATATTAAATTAAACAGATTATGCAAAGTGTTACTCACAGCCAAGCGTAATCAAATGCAATTTAATGTTCTTACATTTAAAGTAGGTATTTGTTTTATATTTAATGCACCAAAATATTTTATACTGGTTTCTGCCATAGTAATTCTATTTGATATCTGGGAATTGATTAAAAACCTTCTTTAGAAGAAAGACCCAGTGAGAATATGCTAACAGTTTAGAGAGGAAATTATTTCAGAATATTAGAAAACCTGTTCGGGGGAATCTTTATATATATAGCCATAAAATTTGGATAGAGTTCATGGTCATGAGCTTCAAGCAAATGTAAAAATGAAACTAAAGTAATGTGCCCTATGCTAGAATTATTTTTACCTTTCAGTGCTAACTTCCAAATTCTCCCTTTTTTATAATCTTTTTTTTTATTTTAATTAAAGCAGCCCCATCAACTGAAAATGTCTGTATAAATCAGATTCAATAAATATTAATAAACAGATTAAAATGATATTCATATAACCAACCTACATTGAATGTACCTGAAATTACCATGTAAAGATCTTGCACTGGATTCAATGCGGAGGTGGCCATCTTGGGAAGGTATCACACTTTTTTTTTAAAAAAACCTTCCCAGTTGTAGTTGCTGTTAGATTGCCAGCAACCAATCAGAACTGAGCTAAACAAAAAAAGGAAGTAATGATGCAATAAAAGACATGAAAAACCGGTTTACATTTTATTTTTATTCTGTACACTCACAGTATGAACTATTCCCTTGAACTAGTCAATAACTGTAAACTAAACATGTAATCAAACATTTAAACAAACTATTTTGTATTTTGAGTTTCTAAAATATACCATTTTTCTCTGCCTTACCACCTGGGCACCGTAGAACGTACTACAATCTATCATAGTTATAGAAGTAACTATTATAATAGCTTCTCTCTCACCCGCTCTCATCAATGATTTAGAATAATTTCTTATATCTTTGTAAATCTGTTGTAGCAGAGAGCTGCCCATTGTGTAAATGTTTTATGATGTTTTTTTATTTAATGCATTCACAAAGTGCTGGGTAACTGTAACAATCCTTGCTAACATGCTCTGGCAGATTAATTGAAGTGGAAGTACTTTCTTATTACCGAACCGTGTGGATTTGAAGGTTGGCAGAAGAGATAACAGACATACTAATACAACCTGGGAGAAGATTGACAAGCTGCCTATCTGCCAACGTCCCAGGGAGCAGCAGGGTGGGCTTTAAAAGGGAGTGGTTACATCATCTTACGCATTATTGCTTGACCCTGCTACTTACGTGTGCCAAGAGCTCAATTTTTTATGCGTTTAAACTTTGTGTGTCGCTCATGAACTGGAATGACTGTGCGTAGTTGACAGTCATGGGTGAAAAAACATATGGGTCGTTCTAGAGCGGGACTTGTATTTACTAGTTCTATACAGAGCAAAGAGCGTCCAATAAGGCACTATATTTGTACCTTTCATTATACACTTCCATTTGGAATGTCTACACTTCATGCAATCTTTCAATTAAACTTCATTTTTTGCTGCCAGATGTCAAATTAAGAAGGTATTGGAGACACCTGGTCCAAAGACCAAAAAAAAATCATCCACCCTTTCTGGCCAAAATGTCATTCTATAGATCAGTTCTTCTTAAACCTGTCCTCAAGGATTCCCCAACACTCCAGGATTTAAAAGCTCTCAAAAGTATCTCAAATTAAAATGGTAACCACAGTTCTCATGGATGGAAGTTCCCATGCTGTAGACCCATGAGTCCCTATAGATAAACGCCAGGCAACGGTGGGAGATCTTTAGATTGCGTGTGTTCAATGAAGTCCTCAGACAGAATGGGAAGGGATGTCAAACGCGTTTCGCAGTCCCCATTCTTCTTAAGGTGCATGCCCTCTGTTCGTGTGCTTCCGCTACTTATAGCGTTCTTCACTTGTGTTACCTACATGTGTCACACCTCCATCCTGTTGGTAAATAAGTCAGAAGTATCTTTTAAACAAAAACAGTTCTTTATACTATTTGAGACTACCTATATAATGCATTGCTGGAACTTTCTTCTGCTTGATATAGCACACCATCTGGTTATCATCACTGACTTATGCCTGTTTAGAAACATATCACCATGTATCAATAACAATACATTCTCTCATATATTTAAATCAAATCCAATAACCCTAGATGAGTCTTTATTCTTTATTCTAAAATGTACAGTAATATCACTACACATTTAAAAAGTACAACCATCAATGTATGTGTACCTGTAAGAGAAGAAGAAGAAAAATATCTACCAATAACATATTATTTACTTGGATCCCCCCCCTCCCCCCCCCTATGATGACCCCTATATTTATTCCTAATATTCTTCACGTGTTCTCTCACCCTTTTTGATAGTGGTCTAGAAGTTCAGCCGACATACTGAAGGGCACATGGGCAGGTAAGCAAATAATTGGCATTATTCATCCTACATGTAAAGACCTTATTTCGTATTGGTTAATGCATTGGCGTGCTCTGAAACAATTGCATTTAATACCCTACATAATTTGCACTTGTAAATCTCACCGTACACCCCAAAAGGATTGTGATGTTGTTTCTGTTATCTTAAATAACTTTGTGTCAACATATTTTGTTATCAATGACTTGTTAATAATTGTTTTAAATCGGGGTCTTTAAGCAATGAAGGCCAGGTTCATTGTACTATTTGTTCTGATAAATGTGTTTTCCTGAAAAATTAGTTAAAGGGACAATAAATATTACTTTTCACTTGTGCTTCTAATACAGAAGCACAAGTGAAAGTTTAGTTGCTCCTGTTGTGAAGATAAACTATCCTTACACTATCACAAGTACACACCAGTTTATCCTGCCATGCTTCCATTGGAAGACCCCTATGTTTGAATGGGATCAGCAGCAGCATAGTGGACCTCATTGCAACATGTTCGCCCCCCCCCCCGCATGTCTGTCTCACACAGAGACAGTCATGCGGGCAGCAGCCTGCAGTCCACAACCGGCAGAGACGCTCCGGCTTAACTCCCTGTTAGTGCTGCCGTCTATGACAGCAAATCATATCCGGCAGCTGGATGTCCCTCCTCCAAGCATGCTGTGTGCGTAGTGTGATTGGCCGACGAACATACATCTGCCGGATATGACTTGGTGCCATGCCTGTCATATCCAGCAGCACTAATAGGGAACACTGTGGAGGAGATGGTCGAGAGAGCAGCACCCAGGTAAGTACTGGGGAAGGGGGAGATTATTTTATTGGGAAAACTGGCCGTGGCATATTAGTGGGCAAATGAAAAGTGGCATATTAATGGTCACATTGGCTGTGGCATACTAATGGTCAAATTGACTGTGGCATATTAATGGGCATACTGGCTATGGCATATTAATGAGCATACTGGTTATGGAATATTAATGGGTATACTGGATGTTGCATATTAATGGTCAAATTGACTGTTGCATATTAATGGGCATACTGGTTGTAACGGACTATCTACCAGACGTAGTCGACCCTCTGCCCTTAGGAAATCACCTCCTTAGCCCCCCGATTACAGCTCAGCATCCACCCAGCAAGTCTTTCCTGGACCCTTGCTCTTTGTACCCAAATAGCAGACAGGAGACCACTAGCAGTTAGGTACAACAAGAAAGAACAACTACTTTATTTGTGTAACAACACAGACTTATAAAAATACATAAATATGACAATGAGTAAATTATTGTCACTGACACATTATAACCCTTCAGAGTGGTCTACTCACAGAATTAAACATTACACATTAACCAATATACTAACAGAATATAACTAACTAACAATATTAACGTATAGAGTTATGGCACATAAGCCAGGGCCCATAATCTACAGGGAGGTGTTTGGCCCTCAGGCCCCTCCAAGATCCCCAGTCAGGCAGGCTGTCAGAATTGGGGAACAATATTTGAGAGAAATAGGCATTTTGTGTACATAGAAAAGTCTTAGATCTTTGAGTTCAGCTCATGAAAAATGGTGGTTATCTCCATTACGCAGTGACGGCTGCTCTGACTTGGTTGGTCTGATGAGGTCAGTTACTCATGTTGAAGTACCTTGTGCTTATTCATTTATTAGAAGGATTCCCCTGTTCATCATGCATGAGATGCCACATGGTGTGTATAGGATCCCACATGGTGTGTGTAGGATGCCACATGGTGTGTATAGGATGCCACATGGGATGTATAGGATGCCACATGGTGTGTATAGGATGCCACATGGTGTGTATAGGATGCCACATGGGATGTATAGGATGCCACATGGGATGTATAGGATGCCACATGTTGTGTGTAGGATCCCACATGGTGTGTGTAGGATGCCACATGGGATGTATGGGATCCCACATGGTGTGTATAGGATCCCACATGGTGTGTGTAGGATGCCACATGGTGTGTATAGGATGCCACATGGAATGTATAGGATGCCACATGGTGTGTATAGGATGCCACATGGGATGTATAGGATGCCACATGGTGTGTATAGGATGCCACATGGGATGTATAGGATGCCACATGGTGTGTATAGGATGTCACAGGGGATGTATTGGATGCCACATGGTGTGTATAAGATGCCACATGGGATGTATAGGATGCCACATGGGATGTATAGGATGCCACATGGTGTGTATAGGATGCCACACATGGGATGTATAGGATGCCACATGGGATGTATAGGATGCCACATGGGATGTATAGGATCCCACATGGTGTGTATAGGATCCCACATGGTGTGTGTAGGATGCCACATGGTGTGTATAGGATGCCACATGGTGTGTATAGGATGCCACATGGGATGTATAGGATGCCACATGGTGTGTGTAGGATGCCACATGGGATGTATAGGATGCCACATGGTGTGTATAGGATGCCACATGCGATGTATTGTATTTTCATTCCTTGTACCGTACATTGTTCCTATGCTGTTTATGCCATAACACACGGTAAGTTGCTCTCCTATACCACTACTGGCACTTTAATACTACCGCGCGCTATCCAGTCTGGATCAGGGTCCATTCCTATCCAGTGGGTTAAAGATGGTATCACAGAAAAGAGATAGTGGTGTTTAGATTAACATACTGTTATTCCCTATTTCCCGATTAATATAATACTATGGGTGGAAAAGCCAGCCCCAGTCCTCTAGGGTCCGCCCATCACCCCCCCCCCCCCCCAAAAAAAAAAATATTTGACCCCCTGGTGCCATCAGCCTCCTGCTGGCCACATGAAAAGTGGCTTCTTAGTAATAGCAGGCCGGCTCCATGCCCGTAGTCCCCCCAAAGCAATATGTCACTGGGTCTATACCGTGGCCCAAATTACATAAGCTCTCCTGGGGCTTAACTTTGCCCCACCCACTAACAAATTAACTTATTGCCCCCCATAACGCAATGCTAAAATCCCCAAATAAACGAAAATAGCCAACCCGCAACTTTTGTGCCAGGGGCTGGCCAAATGCCCCATGCAGAATAAAATTAAGAAATTAAATCCCTGCCTAACCCACCTATCTGTGATGGGGGCATGTAATGGGGTGATTGAGCATTTAATGTGTGATGGGGCATGTTGTAGGTGTGCAGCGTGGGTGTGGGGGGTGCCCGAATTTTGTCTGCCTAGGACGACACAAAACCAAGATACACCACTTGGCGGGGGGGTCTCCTGCTGTCCCACCAAACTTTTCCTGTGTCTCGCTTCTCAGGACAGAGGTAGAGCTCGGCAGGATTCAGGGCAGCAATTGCTGATCACAATCTCTAGTGTCTGGGAAGGCAAGTAGAGCGGTCAGGACAGCTGACGGAGCCACCGCAGCTCAGTAACGCTGACCCTTGACCTCTCAAACTCCGCCTCCGTTCGTCCCAATTTGCTGGGGAGGGAGGGGGGCGGGATCTGACTTATTTCCAAACGATAAAACCACAGGAGAACTGTACATTTTACATATTTTAAAAAACATGTACAAGACACAGAAAATATGCATCACTTAAAATGGGTCAAAGTATTTTCGCACACAGGATGTAAGTCACGAATGTAAATCTCTCTTATCCCAGTAGGGAGGCTCTAACATTGTGTACATTGGCTGCTTTAACCTTTGTAACACAGAGAGATAACAAAGGAGCTTAACAGGACTGTTGTACACAGCCCATTTTGCACAAACAAAATGAAAATAAAATCAGAAGCCACTTTGAATGCCCCCCGTCCAAGGAACATCAAACTCAGGTGACTTTTAAAATCAGCCTGTACTACAGTAAGTCACAGATTTAATTGCAGAAGCTTATGAGGTACATTGGTTGTTGGATAAACATTTGCTAAACCTTTTTTTTTTTTCTGTTAGGACAAATGGAATGACTAACATCCTGCTGCTGGTGTAATAATAATAACCTGATTCCTTACCTGTGCTGAGTCTGGAACACGTGTTAAAGCACAACTGTCTGCAAAAGAATGAATACTGTATGATTAATTGAAAGATTGCATCAAGGGAAGACATTTTAAATAGAAATTATGTAACTCCTTCAGGACAATGGTTTTGTTTGTTTGGACAATAGCTATTTTTTTTTTTTTTTTTTAGCTATGTGTGAATTTAAAATAAAAGTGCACACTTGCTTTTTAAATAAATCCCCACATAATATATATATATATATTTTAAGGACAGAAAGGGCTTTCTTTTAAGACCATTTTTTTTAGACTTAACCCTTTGTGTAATGTATAAAATGCAATAAAGAGGGTAAAAATGGCACACACAAAAAAGTGTGTTTAGTGTTTCTTTGTTTTGTCTGGGACTCTCTCTTTCTCTGACTAAAGATAAACATGTATCAGTGAGAGAGAGGAGGGATTTTGACAGTGTTCACACAACACTGATTGCCATTTACTGTGTTTAATTGCATTTATAGCATGTGATCAGTGGGATTAATTTTCACATTAATAAATGCAAAAAATAATCTTGAGGCAACCAGGACCAACTCACCCCAAATTTGGTGGAGGATGGCAATCAGGTCCGGCCTTAAGTATTCCGGCGTCATGTGTGGGCCACCCCCGTGGCGTATTCCCTCCTCTCTACCCTAATGTCTGTCTGTCTCCTCTCCCTCCTCATGCCTGTCTGTCTCTCTCCTCTGCCCCCTCATGTCTGTCTCTCTCCTCTGCCCCCTCATGTCTGTCTGTCTCCTCTCCCTCCTCATGTCTGTCTGCCTCCTCCATGTATGCCTCTCTAACTTCCCATGTTTGTCCCTTTCCTTTTCCTTGCCATGTCTGTCTCTCTCCACCAATGCATTGGATAAGGAACCTGTACATGTATGGGCAGTGTCACCAATGCATTGGATAAGGAACCTGTACATGAATGGGCAGTGTGACCAATGCATTGGATTAGGAACCTGTACATGTATGGGCAGTGTCACCAATGCATTGGATAATGAACCTGTACATGTATGGGCAGTGTCACCAATGCATTGGATTAGGAACCTGTACATGTATGGGCAGTGTCACCAATGCATTTGATCAGGAACCTGTACATGTATGGGCAGTGTCACCAATGCATTGGATTGCTAGCCTGTACATGTATGGGCAGTGTCACCAATGCATTGGATTGCTAGCCTGTACATGTATGGGCAGTGTCACCAATGCATTGGATTGCTAGCCTGTACATGTATGGGCAGTGTCACCAATGCATTGGATTGCTAGCCTGTACATGTATGGGCAGTGTCACCAATGCATTGGATTGCTAGCCTGTACATGTATGGGCAGTGTCAACAATGCATTGGATTAGGAACCTGTACATGTATGGGCAGTGTCACCAATGCATTGGATTAGGAACCTGTACATGTATGGGCAGTGTCACCAATGCATTGGATAAGGAACCTGTACATGTATGGGTAGTGTCACTAATGCATTGGACTAGGAGCCTGTACATGTATGGGCAGTGTCACCAATGCATTGGATTGCTAGCCTGTACATGTATGGGCAGTGTCACCAAAGCATGGGATTAGGAACCTGTACATGTATGGGCAGTGTCACCAATGCATTGGATTGCTAGCCTGTACATGTATGGGCAGTGTCACCAATGCATTGGATTGCTAGCCTGTACACTTATGGGCAGTGTCACTAATGCATTGGATAAGGAACCTGTACATGTATGGGCAGTGTCACCAATGCATTGGATTGCTAGCCTGTACATGTATGGGCAGTGTCACTAATGCATTGGATAAGGAACCTGTACATGTATGGGCAGTGTCTCCAATGCATTGGATTGCTAGCCTGTACATG
This sequence comes from Pelodytes ibericus, assembly GCA_036172795.1. Classification (NCBI taxonomy): domain Eukaryota; kingdom Metazoa; phylum Chordata; class Amphibia; order Anura; family Pelodytidae; genus Pelodytes; species Pelodytes ibericus. Next base: position 20,132,846 of record CM069859.1, read on the forward strand.
TATGGGCAGTGTCACCAATGCATTGGATAAGGAACCTGTACATGTATGGGCAGTGTCACCAAAGCATGGGATTAGGAACCTGTACATGTATGGGCAGTGTGACCAATGCATTGGATTGCTAGCCTGTACATGTATGGGCAGTGTCACCAATGCATTGGATTGCTAGCCTGTACATGTATGGGCAGTGTCACCAATGCATTGGATTAGGAACCTGTACATGTATGGGCAGTGTCACCAATGCATTGGATTAGGAACCTGTACATGTATGGGCAGTGTCACCAATGCATTGGATTCGGAACCTGTACATGTATGGGCAGTGTCACCAATGCATTGGATTGCTAGCCTGTACATGTATGGGCAGTGTCACCAATGCATTGGATTGCTAGCCTGTACATGTATGGGCAGTGTCACCAATGCATTGGATAAGGAACCTGTACATGTATGGGCAGTGTCACCAATGCATTGGATTCGGAACCTGTACATGTATGGGCAGTGTCACCAAAGCATGGGATTAGGAACCTGTACATGTATGGGCAGTGTCTCCAATGCATTGGATTGCTAGCCTGTACATGTATGGGCAGTGTCACCAATGCATTGGATTGCTAGCCTGTACATGTATGGGCAGTGTCACCAATGCATTGGATTGCTAGCCTGTACATGTATGGGCAGTGTCACCAATGCATTGGATTGCTAGCCTGTACATGTATGGGCAGTGTCACCAATGCATTGGATTGCTAGCCTGTACATGAATGGGTAGTGTCACCAATGCATTGGATTGCTAGCCTGTACATGTATGGGCAGTGTCACCAATGCATTGGATTGCTAGCCTGTACATGTATGGGCAGTGTCACCAATGCATTGGATTGCTAGCCTGTACATGAATGGGTAGTGTCACCAATGCATTGGATTGCTAGCCTGTACATGTATGGGCAGTGTCACCAATGCATTGGATTGCTAGCCTGTACATGTATGGGCAGTGTCACCAATGCATTGGATTAGGAACCTGTACATGTATGGGCAGTGTCACCAATGCATTGGATTAGGAACCTGTACATGTATGGGCAGTGTCACCAATGCATTGGATTGCTAGCCTGTACATGTATGGCCAGTGTCATGAAGGCATTTAGTGATTAATAAAAATATATAAATAAAGTACAATCTCTGCTTGTAAAGCACAATCAGAGGGCTGACATCTTGGATCAGATGAAGGAATATCTGACTTCAACATCAGGACTGTCCCACCTAATGGGGGAACGTAAGGAGACAGATGTAAGGCATACATCTCCAGATGGATCCATAAAGTGTGGGAGTCATGTGATCACAAAGGGTCATTATTTAATGATTAGATTTATATAAGGGATTTCACCCATAAACCTTGCAATAGGGAGCTGTCCCCTCCTGCAGGGACTTACTTAGATGTATCAACTGTAAGCCCTGGTGGTCTGTGTTCTGCCAAAATAACAGTAAATGTGGATCAGGTTAAAACATTGCTCTACAAGTGGTGAAATTAGTAATAGAGCAGGTGGTCTAGCTGCATACTCATCAGCCTCCTTCTTGGGATCCAGCTGGGGGTGGAGCCAAATGCGGGAGTGGCTCCACAACATATGTCATCCTGCGAGATTGAGCTCCACCCTCCTGGGTTCTGGAGCTCACGGCTTGCGCATACTGAGTCAAGGAAGATTTCATTGCAAACATTATAACTAACACATACATCATTCAAAACACAGTGCACCCAAAAAACAGAACTGCTCTGTTAAATCCGGGACTGTTGGCAGCTATGGGAGTCCACCAAAGGAAAAATAGAGTGGCTCTTTTTATCAAACATGTATTTTTCCTGCAGATTATATATATATATTTATATTTTATGCCACTGCTATTGACAGCAGCCAGCGGCTATGTAAACAAGGATATCATGTTTTCCCCCTTACAAAACAAAAAAAATGACACATCCAGATGATAGGAACAGAGGCAGTTATTCCATCTGCTATTACCGTAACGTGCTTACATGCTCCCTTCCTAATACAGCTCCACTGCTCAGTACTGGGAAGCAGATGCATAGCATGCTAATGATTGCCACATAATCCTCATTACGCTGAGATATATATCATGTCATTTTTCCAGCAAACTGAATTGGACGTTGATGCATTAAAAAAAAAAAAAAAAACAAGCAGCTATTGTCTTTTGGATTTAACTGTGCAAAAATGTACGCCTGAAAATATTCTGGGTACCTGTGCTGAGACAGATGTATTTTGTATATACTAGAAATAAAGAATGTTACAGGGGGTATTATAACATCTTTTCTTGGAAGGTAGATTAACGGGCACAGAGGAATGATTTTTTTGACCGTTAATTTTTACCATCCCTCACTGAATCCCTGAATCCCTGTTTGTGCGGTGATTACCACACAGATCTGTTGCAATACTATTTTTTTTTTCTTTTCTGAATAAGTGCAGTAAACCCTCATTATAAGTATAGAGTTTATTTAACGGGTGAGGTAATTTTTTTTTAACGTCAGCGGTAAAGATCTTACTGCGCACGTTAAGGTCATTGAATCGCAGATGCTCGGAATTTTACAGCTAACAGTAAGTTTTTTAAAATAACAAGGGGGCTGTTAATTTTCAGGGTCCCCAATCAATACACTTTACCTTACTGCCCTACAGAGCAGTAGGCCGAAGAATTTGAAAGTCAGAGTTCAGGCGCTGCACAATTATAATTCACACAGCCTCTCATCAATGTCGATTCAATTACACTCAGCATTCTCCCAGTTACCATTCTGACCGCAGCTCTGAACTTCATTTGGGTACCAAACATTACAGTTCCATAGCCCTAATCACATTAATCCCTGCTACTTGCAAGTCGCGTGCGAGAGCAGGCCATCGTTTTTCACTCCGCTTTATTGTAATCGTTTTTCATGTTTTACGGCATTTTGTTGAGCTGTTGACAAACTGAGAGGTTGTGATGAATTATTTAAGGGGACCTGTCTAGCGGTACATTATGATTCTCTAATCTTTATGATCTTGATGTGCAGTACTACAGGGATGCTTGTCAAGCTTTCTAAACATCTCACAAACTGCAGCGCTGACTTTGCAGTTTTAAGCTGTATGTCTTTTTACTGCCACTGTTATTACTGCGATTTATTTAGAAAGCGCCAGGCAATGTGTTCCACTGCACCGTACCAAGGGGCTGTAATAAATCTGGGGGTTGCAAATGATGTGCAAAGAAATGCATGCTTAATAGGCAACCAATTATAAAAATATCAACCTTTTCACATGTCATACGAGTTTCCATCAAGATAAGAGGCCAGTAGTGTATCTTCCACAAGGCAAACTAGGCACTCGCCTAGGGCGGCACTTTGCCAGAGGGCGGCACTTTGCCAGATGGTGTTAAAGCACACTTCTGGTGCTTCAAACATTTTTGCTCCCTCCCCCACCGTTCAGCAAGCTTTAGCTCCATCCAATTTATCAGGGTGATGGGGGCATGTAATGGGGGTGATGGGGCATTTAGTGTGTATGCAATGTGGATGATAGGGGCATGAAATTGGGGGATTGGGCATTTAATGTGTGCGCAGTGTGGGTGATTGGGCATGTGATGGGGTGATGGGCCATGTCGTGGGTGTGCAACGTGGGTGATGGGGAATGTTATAGGTGTGCAACATGGGTGGGGGGGTGCCCGAATTTTGTCTGCCTAGGGTAGCACAAAACCAAGATACACCACTGTTAGAGGCAGGGTCCCTGCCGAAAGACCGCGAGACTTCACAATGTCCCGTGTGATGACGTGGAGGCGGTTTGGCCATGGCGCGTTCTGATAAAATGTAGTTGGCGCTCACTTTGACCGTCGGCTACATTTTCCACTCAAAGTGGCCTCATCTGACAGAAGGGGATCTGCTGCAGGTTCCTGCAGTGGGATATACTGCACAGCTCATCGCGGGGGGCCACAGTGAGCAGTACTGTGTCTCACTCTCTCCCAGCTACGCTACTGATTAGAGGAGACAATTAGAGCATCTGGAATGGAGTCTTGCACCAGAAGCATGGAGAGGAGAGTGTATTAATTTTAATAGTTACATATAAAGTGTACATTTGCTAATACGATGTACAGAGAACACAACACTCAAGCAAATCATTGCAATTTGTTGCACTACAGAGTCTCTTTAAAGGATGCCTTCATGATACAGGCAACAAGTAAGTTGGTTTTGCGTTTAGATGTCTTGTATAGAAACATTTAAAGGCAATGCTTCTGTGTACCGGAGAGGTGGGGAGAAATGCATACAGCGCTGACCAGCAATACTGAGGAGGAGGAGCTTATATTCCGACACAAAAACAATATAAAGTGGAAGTCACTGAAGAAGCCCTGGGCATGGCGAAATGCGTCTGACGGAATCTATCTGATTTTGTCTATATACACAGAGAGCACTATTGTCCGACCCCTTATTCATTCTTGTCTGAGGGAATACCTGATTTAGAAGATTATAAGGAACGAAGACCACCATCTCAGCAATTGGAAAGTTATCTAAATATAAGTAAATATTTTTTTAGTTTCCAACATGTGGCCACTGGTGAGGTAAACACAGTGAAGGAGTTTAAGCATGCGTGGGATAGACACAAGGCTATCCTAGATATAAGATAAGGCCAGGGACTAATGACAGTATTACATTACTGAGATGGTAGTGGATGTATGGAATAGCCTGCCAGCAGAAGTGGTAGAGGTAAACACAGTCAAGGATTTTAAGCATGCGTGGGATAGGTATAAGGCTATCCTAGATATAAGATAGGGCCAGGAACTAATGACAGTATTACATTACTGAGATGGTAGTGGATGTATGGAATAGCCTGCCAGCAGAAGTGGTAGAGGTAAACACAGTGAAGGAGTTTAAGCATGCGTGGGATAGACACAAGGCTATCCTAGATATAAGACCTGGAACGGGGGACTAATAAAAGTATTCCAAAAAATTGGGCAGACTAGATGGACCGAATGGTTCTTATCTGCCGACACATTCTATGTTAAAGGGAGTCTAACTTCGTACGTAGTCCCTCTTTATACTCTGTATCTAGCGCTACATGTTGATGCAATGTGTATGGGCCCTGTTATATAGCACTATCATATCCCCTCTCTGTTTCTCTAGCGTGGACAAATAGAGCTTTTGTAGAACTCCTTCATAACTAAAACTAGGCATTTAACATAGAAATGCTTCAACGAACGAAGATAAATAAAGTCGCTTATTGAGCCCTCTTTGCTCTGTGCTTCACGGTGCTTTGTCCTTGGTTAAATGAAGGTTTGACATACTGACGGGCTTTTGTCCTGTAATATATCCTAATTTGTTCCATTACAATATATGGCCTCTCAGAGGGTTTTACAGCAGCATCAATGTCCAATCCATTACACCAATGAACTAAAGCAGTCCGGCGACTTAGCAATCTCCCAAAAAAGATTTAAAGCCACCACTTAAAGGGACAATCACTTATTTAAGACTTCACTTAATAAATATTGGGGAAACGTTTAAAATGTATCAACGGTGTTATCATACTTGCCTAAAGCATGCCTCCCAACTCATCCCCACCCCCCCCGCAAATCAGAATGTCAGGGATGAAACTTGAGAGGTTGAGTGTGAACGACCTGCTACCACGCCACCCGACAGCTCTACTGCGCTGAGCGAAAACCATTAGGGACAGGAAAGAAATCTCTGTGATTTTCACACTCATGGCACTCAAGTGTGTTTTTCTTTGCAGATGTCCACTAATTAAGATTTTTCCCTCCCCTACCTGGGCCAAGGTAGGGGTAAGTAGGATTATTTTTTAATTAATTACTGATATTTGCCGGGGGCCTTGTGGCTACCCCTGCATAAAGGTTTTTTTTTGTTTTTTTTGATTGTTTATTGAGGGGAGGCAGGGGTAAATTCTATTTATTTTTGTTCTGTTTTTGTTACGTCCTTTGGATGCAACCTGGCTGCAGGGACAAGTCTTATGTGTGCATTCTGGGTGCTGGGCAAGTCTAGTGGTGCAATCCAGTTGATTTGACAAGACTTGTGGGGGCAAACTAGGTGCAAGGCCTGTGAGTGCTCTGGCAAGACTTTTGAGTTCAATATGGGTTCTTGGCAAGACCTATGTGGTGCTCTGGCAACTAGGCTGCTTTCTTGAACGAGCAATGTGGGCATTTGCCCAAGGGCCGCTACCAAAGGGAGCCCAAAAAGTGGGCTTGGATTCCACCAAATAGAAAACTAAATGGAAAAAAAACGATTTGGGAAGTAAGAGAACAAGAAAAAGGCCCTCACCACTGGACAGGCTTGGTAACCGGCAGGATGAAGAGAGCAACTGCACTGAGTTCAATTTAGACAGAAATGGGGGTAAAGAGGAAATAGAAGAAGCGGTAAAAGGTTAATTAATAATCAATAATTACTATTAAAAATATTATACAATATATGTGTGAGGAGAGGGCCACTTTTGAGAGCTCTGCCCAGGGTCCACCATTGCCTTTAAAGTCTGGCAACACCTGTGGGAGCAAGCTGGGTGCTGTGGCAAGTCCCGCAGTTGCAATGTGGGTATGTAAGGTTGTGGTGCTGTGGCAAGTTATTTGAGTTAAATTAGGTGCTGTGGGTGCAATGGTAAGGGAAGTTGGGGCAATAATGAAAGGAAGGCAGGATAAATGGAATGAAGGGGGCAGAGGAATTAAATAAAAGCAAGGAATGCATTTTTTCAATGTCTACACTCTGCACCTGAACACCTAAGGCCAGCCTTGCTGGATATAAAGTGACGTCCTATATATCTAGAGGAGGACTGGAAACTTTTGGCCCAAGCGGCTAAATACTATTTAGTGGCCCATGGGGCAAATTCCTCAGTTTACCTATTATCAGAGATTAAGACAGACAGACAGGCAAGACAGATATACTGACAGACAAGGCACAGAGATCATTAGACAGACAAGACAACTGGATAAAAAGTGCTACATACTGGGGCATTTAGAAGTGAAAAGCAATGCAGTGCTAGCCCCCGTTGAGTCTTTGGGGGGGGAAATTTCCCCCCCTCCCCTCTTCACAAGATGATTTCTTCCATCTCTTTTGAATGGTACTTTGATGAAGGAGAAGTTTTTTTTTTTGTAGAAGGTTTGTTTTTGTGAATTGCTAAATTATCAGCCAGCTTTATTATATTTAATAGATTTATTAAACTTTTCTTTCCCTTCTGCTGGTAAAACAACCCCCACCCCACCCCACCCCCAAAAACACTTAAAAATAAAATAAAAATCAAATTAGTAACTAGATATCAGACTAGTGGGGCCATACTCTATATATAGTATGATATGCGTTAACATTTCCGAAGCACAGACTGAAATCTTATTAGCTTCCTATTAATAAGATGTAAAAAAAATAGTCATTAAAAAGTTTAAATTCCATCATAATTCTCCCTAATGGTGAAAATATGGAGTGTTGCGATTCGGTCCTGAAATTGCATTTTCAAAGAACATTGTGCTTTATGTCTTAAATGACCTAATTACCATATTTATTGCCAGATTCTGTTTTGTAATCCCTTGTGACTTTGTCGGATGTATTTATGTTCTTTCCATTTGGCTCTTATGCAAGAAAGACATACATAGGATTAATTAAGAGGGGAAACTCGGCATGTTATAATCCGATTTCTACAACTTCTTTTAAATTGATCGCTTATATAGCATTTCAGTATTACAGAATCATTTTGAACACAACCAGTTGCATACCTCCCAAGTGTCTCTATTTAAGAGGGATTGTCCCTATTTTTGGCCTGCATACCCCTTCCCTACTCTTGTGTCCCTATTTTCTATGAGTTCTGAATTTTAGATGTGTACGAGTATATCGCAGAGCTTAAAAATTCAGTAAATGTGCTTCTATATTAGTGGAAATGAGTGACAGGTGCTCAAGAAACAAAAAAAAAAGATGAGTGTGACTTACAAAAAACGTATTATTGGTGTAAACTGAAGTGTTGCGCAGACAGAATGGATTAACAAAAGATATACTAACTGACAAGGCATCAGTTAAGTAGCTTGGTCCATACATACAATAAAACGGAAAAAAAAAAAGTTATACATTTTTTATAGCAAAGAAACTATTTCTCTCCCCTCCAGTGTTAATTTTGACGGCAAAGTCTGATTTCGTTTTAGTCATAGTCTTTTGACTAAAATGTAAATTAAGTTTAGTGGTATTTTAGTCATCTGAATTGTTTTAGTTTTAGTCTAGTCTAAGTCGACCAAAGCTCCAGTAGATTTTAGTCTACTAAATGTCCAGCAGTGAGGAAGGGAACAGGTGTGTGGAGGTTGTTACACAGTTTTAAGTTAACGTTCTAGGGAGATGGGAGGGAGCAGGTCTGAGAAGGCTGTTACACAGTGTTAAGTTATCTTGCTAGGGAGATGGGAGGGAGCAGGTCTGAGAAGGCTGTTACATAGTATTACGTTAACTTGCTAGGGAGATGGGAGGGGGCATGTCTGAGAAGGCTGTTACACAGTGTTAAGTTATCTTGCTAGGGAGATGGGAGGGAGCAGGTCTGAGAAGGCTGTTACATAGTGTTAAGTTAACTTGCTAGGGAGATGGGAGGGAACAGGTCTGAGAAGGCTGTTACATAGTGTTAAGTTATCTTGCTAGGGAGATGGGAGGGAGCAGGTCTGAGAAGGCTGTTACATAGTGTTAAGCTAACTTGCTAGGGAGATGGGAGGGAACAGGTCTGAGAAGGTTGTTACATAGTGTTAAGTTAACTTGCTAGAGAGATGGGAGGGAACAGGTCTGAGAAGGGTGTTACATAGTGTTAAGCTAACTTGCTTGGGAGATGGGAGGGAACAGGTCTGAGAAGGCTGTTACATAGTATTACGTTAACTTGCTAGGGAGATGGGAGGGGGCATGTCTGAGAAGGCTGTTACTAGTGTTAAGTTATCTTGCTAAAGAGATGGGAGGGAGCAGGTCTGGGAAGGCAGTTACATAGTGTTAAGTTAGCTTGCTAGGGAGATGGGAGGGAGCAGGTCTGAGAAGGCTGTTACATAGTGTTAAGTTATCTTGCTAGGGAGATGGGAGGGAGCAGGTCTGAGAAGGCTGTTACATAGTGTTAAGTTAACTTGCTAGGGAGATGGGAGGGAACAGGTCTGAGAAGGCTGTTACATAGTGTTAAGTTATCTTGCTAGGGAGATGGGAGGGAGCAGGTCTGAGAAGGCTGTTACATAGTGTTAAGTTAACTTGCTAGGGAGATGGGAGGGAACAGGTCTGAGAAGGTTGTTACATAGTGTTAAGCTAACTTGCTTGGGAGATGGGAGGGAACAGGTCTGAGAAGGCTGTTACACAGTATTAAGTTATCTTGCTAGGGAGATGGGAGGGAGCAGGTCTGAGAAGGCTGTTACAGAGTGTTAAGTTAACTTGCTAGAGAGATGGGAGGGAACAGGTCTGAGAAGGTTGTTACATAGTGTTAATCTAACTTTCTAGGGAGATGGGAGGGAACAGGTCTGAGAAGGCTGTTACAGAGTGTTAAGTTAACTTGCTGGGGAGATGGGAGGGAACAGGTCTGAGAAGGCTGTTACATAGTGTTACGTTAACTTGCTGGGGAGATGGGAGGGAACATGTCTGAGAAGGCTGTTACACAGTGTTATGTTATCTTGCTAGGGAGATGGGAGGGAACAGGTCTGAGAAGGCTGTTACAGAGTGTTAAGTTATCTTGCTAGGGAGATGGGAGGGAACAGGTCTGAAAAGGCTGTTACATAGTGTTAAGTTAACTTTCTAGGGAGATGGGAGGGAGCAGGTCTGAGAAGGCTGTTACATAGTGTTAAGTTATCTTGCTAGGGAGATGGGAGGGAACAGGTCTGAGAAGGCTGTTACATAGTGTTAAGTTAACTTGCTAAGGAGATGGGAGGAACAGGTCTGAGAAGGCTGTTACATAGTGTTAAGTTAACTTTCTAGGGAGATGGGAGGGGAAACACTCATTTGACAATCAGATTGACGAGTGTCCTCTTTATCTGTATTTTGTAGGGCGTTGTTCCAGGGGGCTGACAGGCACAGGGAGCCTGTGTCTCAGCCAATCCAGCTGCAGATAGAGTCAGGGGACTGGGCTTTGGCAGAGAACCATGGGAACCAGAACCAGAATTCCAAATAGGTAAATGCAATAGACCCTTCATAATATTTTAGTCAGTTGACAAAAAATTGCAATCGATTTTAGTCCTATTAACTTCAACGAAATTGACACTTCCTCCCTCCCAAGAGATAAACTCAAATCAAGTGACTCTGGTATGAATCTGAGAGATTGAGACTGGGATCTCAATCCCCACCATCCACAGAAAGAACTCTTGCAGCTTTAAAATGAAGGACATGATGAGGTTGCAAAAGTCTAAAAGCAGGCAGTGGAGAGAAAAGACAGGTGTAGTGTAATATGTCAAAACAGAATTTTTTTTAAAATCCCCCCCCACTTATACAAAAAGAATTAAAATATAGATATGCATATAAAACATTTGACGAATTGCAAGAGAAACAGGCAATCAAGATAAGCAGCAGTCCAGCTCAACGCCTTGTGAGTGATATTGCCCACAATAGAAGTTGCCGTCCGTTACTCTGCAACCAGCAGTGTACCAAGAAGACACTCCCTCATCACGTCCATTTAAGCATATTAGCTTTATATAAGTATTCGTTTTTCCATCCATTATTCTTGTTATAAAAGGGATTACAAAATTTCATAAATAGTCATAAGTGGCCATAAACTCAACCCGCCCATAGCTGCACCTATAGCTGCTCCACCCAAAAAATAATAATAGTGTCCCTCTTTGGACTGTTTCAAACATTGGGAGGTATGCAACTGCACAAGTGCCCGGTGGTATTTTTTCTTGCAGGGTGAATCCCAGTAAGAGATTCAGAGCGCATACCATCTTACAGTCTTGTGTTGATAGCGGGATCAGTGTCTCTCAGAGGCCACTCACCTTGACCGGTGTCCTCTTTTGAGTTTGTGAACAAGCCGCTCAGGGGCAGTGTTAGTTTTATTCCATGTCTGATAGCACCCATATTATTGGAGAAGGTGCGCTGCACCCAGGCTTGTTCTTGTAGGGAGTCCTTGATAGAAACTCTGTCCAGTATCACAGTAACCGTCAGCCATATTGGCCTGGTGGGGGAGCCCAGTAATAGCTTTGTGGCTCATGGTTCTCAACGGTCTTGGTCTGCCACTGGTAGGCACACACTGTGAGTTATTCCCGGGGTGCTGGGCTGATGGTGACGTCACAGAGGCACCACACAATTTAGCATAATTGCGGCACCCAGGCAGACAGAATATCAACAGACGTGAAATATGCCTGTCTTCTTTCCATTAATAAATGACTACGTATGGCATGTACTGCACAGCAAATCCCAGCGTGCCAAAGGACATCAACGCAAATAATCTAGATAAGTAACTTGTCCTGCGGCTCAAACACATAGTGCAGAGCTTTTATACTGGGGCAATATTATACATGGGGAGCAATACAATTCCACTGGCTTGTGTGCTTATTACCCCACATGGGGCAATATTATACATGGGGAGCAATAAAATTCCACTGGCTTGTGTGCTTATTACCCCACATGGGGCAATATTATACATGGGGAGCAATAAAATTCCACTGGCTTGTGTGCTTATTACCCCACATTTGGAACCTTGCCTCAGAGATGATCACTATATATATATATATATATATATATATATATATATAACCCCCAGTGTCTCTTCACATGCATCCTCCATACTGTATTAAGGACAAACACATTCCAACTATTGGGAAATGAGCCCAGGACACCCGGTATCTGTATGGCTCAATCATTTGGGACATGTAACGACATCTGATGTCACACAAAACCTTTTTTTTCCGACACTAGCTACAACAAATTTGGCAGCTGGGTGCATCCAAGCTCCCTTAACACTCTCTCGCCCACACACTCGGACAGAGACAAAGCGTATGTACAACCTTGCATATACTCATTACAGCGAGGCCAGACTTCCAGGTATTAATGGTTCCTTATCAATAAATATGAAACACAAACATTAATTACACGGACCTCTGCCTTTGATATTTTAAGATGTGACTGTGTGTTCTCTTTCCTCTGTTGTTTATCATTAGACAAGCTAAATCATTATCTCCACAAAAAATATCTCCCCCTGCCATATTTCCTGTCCCATCATGCCAAGCATCACATATGCAATCCCCTGGCATACCAGCGCAACTGTTTATACATAATAACATTTTTCCTGCAAGCACTTAGCATTGTGTAAAAAAAAAAAATAAACAGAGTATTTATTTACAGCCAAACATCTGCAACTGTAAACTGTAATTTTCAAAATTAACAAGGCGACACAATAAACACAATTCATCTGGAGGGGATGGGAGTCTCTCGTCTGGACTGACATGGATGGCAAAATAAAGAACGTTTCTATCTTTATTCTAGTATCAAGTGCTGATTCCAAGGCATGTGCCATGTCTTGGATTGCCCGGGGCAGCCTTGGTCTAGGACAATATAGTCTTGGAATGAGAGCTCTGCGTAAAGGAGGTCTCAGCCAATGAGGAGGCTTCTCAGTTCAGAAGCCTCTCCAGATTGGCTGATCTATTAAAGCTCGGATCACCGTTTTATCAAAAACGAAGAAAGGTCCTGCCCAATGTGATAACTATAGGCCAATCTCCTTATTTAGTGTAGACTTATAACTCTTCCCTGAGATCCTGCGACTCCCTGACCTAATCCACTCAAAGCAAGTAGGTTTTGACAGAGAAGCATGACATAATATGACCAAATATTGAATTGCATTACAGTCAGGATCCGTGTTAATGAAGAACTATGTACACCTTCTTCAATTCCCAACGGAACCCAAATGCGATGCCCCCTTTCCTCCTTATTGTTTGGAACCATTCCTAGTGGAAAAATGCTGCAATCTCTTTAATTTGCAAGTCAATCTAACAGTCAGAAATACTAAACATTTACACTTCTCCACTGAAAATATCATTCCCCTTCACCTGATGCCCCAATAAACTCCATCACATGATTCTCTCTACCAAGAAAACTTTTCCAAGATAGCCGAAAAAAAAACACTCATACTTCTCTAAATAGGCACTCCCTCGCATTACTTGGCTATGACGAATTCAGGTGTTAAAGATGAACATCTTACTGAGGATGGTTACTATATCTATTTCACTACATCCTGATAACCATACCACGCACATTTTTTAAACTCTCTGCTCTCTATTTCTGAAATATGTATGGGAAATATCCTCAGCATGCTATAAGTAATATATACGCTATCGACCGAAATCACAAGGGGGGCTTGCCCTTCCTCATATTAAAGGATACCATGATGCGGCCCATCTACAGATGATATCAGAATGGTCAACTAACTCCATAACATAAATAATGGGTCTCTTTTATAGGAATCACAGGCCATACATCCTCTACTCATTGACCCGTCTCTAGCCTTCTACTCGGACAGACACCACTTCCATACACCCAGCCATCACTCCATCACTGCAATTTTGGTACTCAAAGTACTTGTGTCTTATCCTTTTCCACTAATCCCTATAGTTGTAAGCCCAGACCCCCCCCCCCCCCCCCCCACATTTCTCATCTCCCTTTTCTCGCTGCAGACCCATCGCCCAGATTAAAAAAAACATTGGAGGAAAGGGAACACTATACCCTATCAAAGATTTATTACCAGATAGAAGTATCAGCAGATGTCCTTTAAACACCTCTGGTACAAGACCACAGCAAAAAAAAACAAATTATAGGACTCAGGCAAGAGCCAAATTAGAGCTTTTTCTCTAGCAGACTTCTATACATCTGGTGGCACTACCTCGTGATCAAACCATTTTAGACCAAGATCCTCAACACCACAAGCTATAATTATAGGGGTCAGACCTACACAGACACCGGCAACTGTATTACTGCATCATACACCCACTGCCTTTCAGACGTGTTAGAAATCTTTCATATTACCTCTCCTTCATGTAGCTAAGTCACTTATCCCAAACGTTTGGTGAAATCTTCAAGGTCCCCCGTTTTTCAGTATGGTTCATCAAAGGGCTCATATATTTGTAAAATTGTGGAATAAGTCCTTGGTGCACATGAAAGACCTGAGACCAATACAGCCATTTGGTTACCCTGGTTAGAGTTCGTTGAATCGGATCCATTTTAGAAACCTGACCTCAAGAGCATAAACCCACGAGTTTCCCAAAATGAACAATTTTCAGATGGTAAATGTATAATTCCTCCTGTATTGATTGCCACCCATTTATTTGGTCTCCTGCCCATTCACATTCCCTGGCTCCTTTTCCATTTGCTGATGGTTATCGTATTATTGGATTTTGTATCATCTTTGTTCTCTTGTAAAATATGATGTAACCTGTATTATGAAAAACAGAGATTATATAAAAATATATATATATATATGGGGTGTGTCCTGCAGCACGATTAGGATGGCCACTTGAATCACAAGCTTTGCACCAGCACTATAATCTTATAAAAGCTACAAAAGACACAAAATGGGAAAAGAAAAAAGGTGTAACTTTCCACAGCAGCCCAGGTCACAATCAAAGGTCTGCCAGATTAAGTAATCTGAGGTATTGAGCCATTGGCTGAAGCCTAGTTTTGAACAAATGCTTGGGCACACCACAGAAAACACGTAGAGGTGAGGGTCCTGCTCTCAGAGGTAAATGCCAAAGGCAGGAAGGTATCAGATCTAGAGAAGATGAACACACAAACACAAACACCACTGCTAGATATGGAGATGCATTTAAATGAACATGCCTTGATGCTGGGGGTCATGGAGAGACACCTGGAGGACAGAGTGAACTATGGATCTTGAAAGAACATTTTTTCTTGTTCATCAAGGACATCATGTTTATTCTTTGTTTATACATTTAAAAGAAAAGAAAAGAAAAAAACATAAATACTGAAAACATTAGTACCCACTAAAAACTTTTTCCAAAACAACATTTTAGTGGATTTTCAAGCATTCTAGATTTTTTTTTTAACTATAAAACTAAACTCAACTAAAAAATGACTGAATGTAAGTGTTATATGATACCTGATCAGTCACAGGCATAATAACAGACAATGCATGATTTTTTTGTTTTCACAGCCAGGGACAGATATCCCTTAATGCAGACTATGTACTTGTCAGGGAGCTTTTTCATTAAGGATGGAGATTAGTAGTATTACCATCTTATTCAAATGGGCAATTTCACCTTCTAATGTTTAATATTGTCTATGAGGAGTACACATAAGCCTCAACTGCTGCACATGTGGGGTGGTGCTGCCACTCACTCTGACAGTGCTGCTGCACATGTGGGGTGGTGCTGCCACTCACTCTGACAGTGCTGCTGCCCATGTGAGGTGGTGCTGCCACTCACTGTTACAGTGCTGCTGCACATGCGAAGTGGTGCTGCCACTCACTGTTACAGTGCTGCTGCACATGAGAGGTGGTGCTGCCACTCACTCTGACAGTGCTGCTGCACATGCGAGGTGGTGCTGCCACTCACTCTGACAGTGCTGCTGCACATGCGAGGTGGTGCTGCCACTCACTGTTACAGTGCTGCTGCCCATGTGACGTGGTGCTGCCACTCACTCTGACAGTGCTGCTGCACATGAGAGGTGGTGCTGCTGCACATGCGAGGTGGTGCTGCCACTCACTGTTACAGTGCTGCTGCACATGAGAGGTGGTGCTGCCACTCACTGTTACAGTGCTGCTGCACATGCGAAGTGGTGCTGCCACTCACTCTGACAGTGCTGCTGCACATGAGAGGTGGTGCTGCTGCACATGAGAGGTGGTGCTGCTGCACATGAGAGGTGGTGCTGCCACTCACTCTGACAGTGCTGCTGCACATGAGAGGTGGTGCTGCCACTCACTGTTACAGTGCTGCTGCCCATGTGAGGTGGTGCTGCCACTCACTCTGACAGTGCTGCTGCCCATGTGAGGGGGTGCTGCCACTCACTGTTACAGTGCTGCTGCACATGCGAGGTGGTGCTGCCACTCACCCTGACAGTGCTGCTGCACATGAGAGGTGGTGCTGCCACTCACTCTGACAGTGCTGCTGCCCATGTGAGGGGGTGCTGCCACTCACTGTTACAGTGCTGCTGCACATGCGAGGTGGTGCTGCCACTCACTCTGACAGTGCTGCTGTACATGCGAGGTGGTGCTGCCACTCACTGTTACAGTGCTGCTGCCCATGTGAGGTGGTGCTGCCACTCACTCTGACAGTGCTGCTGCACATGAGAGGTGGTGCTGCCACTCACTCTTACAGTGCTGCTGCACATGCGAGGTGGTGCTGCCACTCACCCTGACAGTGCTGCTGCCCATGTGAGGGGGTGCTGCCACTCACTCTGACAGTGCTGCTGCACATGAGAGGTGGTGCTGCCACTCACTCTGACAGTGCTGCTGCACATGTGAGGTGGTGCTGCCACTCACTCTTACAGTGCTGCTGCACATGTGAGGTGGTGCTGCCACTCACTCTGACAGTGCTGCTGCCCATGAGAGGAGGTGCTGCCACTCACTGTTACAGTGCTGCTGCTCATGTGAGGTGGTGCTGCCACTCACTCTGACAGAGCTGCTGCCCATGTGAGGTGGTGCTGCCACTCACTCTGACAGAGCTGCTGCCCATGCCCTGTTCGGATTCTCCGGCGTATGTGATCAGGAATGTAGGATTGCAGTCCCGGTCCCACTGTCCCACTGATTTGTAACCGTGTCCCGATAAGTGGGACAGGCGTAGAGCTCGTCAGGACAGTGGGACTCAGCCCCAAATCAGGGACTGTCCCATGTAAATCACAGAACAAAGCCTCCTCTGATCTATTCTCACTCAGCGCGTGGGGTACACATTTATACCCTCTTAATCTGCGTTTGGGCTCCCAGCAGGGAATTATTCGTATAAATTAAGATTTCATAAGTAACCCAGACCTATAAAAAAAATAACTAAATAACCATGAAAAAAACAATAATGAGAGTAAAAAAAAATAATCATGAGTTGGCCATAAATGTCATGCATGGCACAGACACACAAAAACAATGTCTTAATTCCAATTAAGTTAATGAACCAAACTGCAAATTGCTTTGTTTGCATGAATACTGCTCCCAGGTGGAAGCCCACGGATAATAAAGTAGCTATTTCAAATGGTATTGATTGCGATGCAGCTTGTTAAGCCGTCACAGATCACTTAACTGCTCTACTTTGCATGAATCTAATAGGTCTAATAGGGAAGGGGGGCATGACTGCGGGGGTGCGGGCCTGATTTTAAATCAGTTATCCGAGGTTTAAAGTGATTGGACCAAAAATATGTTATAGATACATTGTTGCATGATATATACCATGGAGCTGGGGGAGGATCCTACCCTTATCAGTTTGAGTATTACCGCCCTCCCTCACTTTCTCTTTTTTCTTCTTGTGTGTTAGTTTTTCTGTTCGTGTGTTTTCATAGGTTATTGTCACAGCAGTGGAAGATATCCGGCCAGCGCCTGCTCTTTGAGGAGTTAGAAGGTGGACCAGTTGTGGGCTGTTAGAGAGCCATATCGCAAGGCTGGATTAGAGTACCACGGACCAGAACTTAGGTTAGCAGCTTGTGGTAATGTTTAGTAAATGCTGGCTATTGTTAAAATGGTTTAATAAAGCTGAATGCCCATAACCCAAAATAGGTTGTCTAAGTTTTTATTTGGGGAGGCTATCAGCCATAGCATTATGACCACCTGCCTAATTTTTTGTATCTCCCCTTTTTATGCCAAAACAGCCCTGACCCGTCGAGGCATGGGCTCCACTAGACCTCTGAAGGTGTGCTGTGGTATCTGGCACCAAGACGTTAGCAGCAGATCCTTTAAGTCCTGTAAGTTGTGAGGTGGGGCCTCCATGGATAGGACTTGTTTGTCCAGCACATTCCACAGATGCTCAATTGGATTGAGATCTGGGGAATTTGGAGGCCAAGTCAACACCTTGAACTCGTTGTTGTGTTCCTCAAACCATTCCTGAACCATTTTTGCTTTGTGGCAGGGAGCATTATCCTGCATAAAGAGGCCAATGCCATCAGGGAATACCGTTTCCATGATAGGGTGTATATGCTCTAGGGGCGGTGCACTGCACCCAAGCAGTTTTGCCAATGAGACACAGGGCCTTCAATGTGGCGGTTGTTAATGTGACACTGTATTTGTGTGCATGTGAGACTGTGTGTGTGTGTGGTTGTTTGTGCGGCTCCAAACACTACAGTAGTCAGTTCTTCCTAACACGTTTGTAAAGACAATGACCTGTTTTGAGTCTCCTCGCACAGCTAAATGTGAAGGATTAATAGCTGGCTGCACAGCCAATGACAGACTGTTGTGTCTCCGCTTCTTCCCCTGCTTCAATTGCAGAGCCTGTCGCAAGCAATCGGGCAGGTCCCTTCCTGAGACCAGACTCTGGATCCACCTCCTCATCAGCCAAGCGAAGCACCACAAGCCAGGGCTACAGTCACTGACGAATCTTTAAATTAAAATACTGCCCGAGATTACAATATTACACACTGGTGAGAGGCACAGATTAGTTACAAAGTCATTTAGGTTGAAAAAAAAGTATCCAGGCCATATATAAAGGCATCTAACGTATTTGCTAGAACCACTTCTTCAGGCAGTGAATTTCATTAGTGTTCCGACAGGTCCCATTGCTCTCTCTGAAACAACCCCACCCCCCCCAACCTAAAACAATTCATGGTGACCTGGAACAAAATGGACACAACATCAAGGTCGTTAAACTAACCATACTGAGGGCACTCTTTTAGACATTGAGCCAGAGAGAAAAATATGTGAGGTTAAACTCATGGGCCAATTTAATACCATAGATAAGATCTTAAATCAGGACAGAAAAAAAAAAAAATCTTTCCCATTACAACACTGTGGAATCTGGAAATCTAGACCTTTAACAAGAGTGAAACACCTTTGATGTGCTCAGGAACACATTAATGAGGCTTCACAGTGGTTCAGGACTGGTCAACCGACCTACGCAGCTATCAAAGCACATAAAAGAAATACATGCTCTTTGTAATATTATGCTTGGAGGAGAGATCAAAGTGGTCCAGAAAACTTGCACTCAATTTTCTTTCTCTGTATCGTTTGGTCTCCAGTTGCTTCCTGCGTACGGTAAAAGTAAATCAAGATGTCCAGAGTTCTAAATGCAACTGACCATATACTGTCAACTAAAGTCATTATATATATATATATATGGACAAAAGTATTTGGACACCTGACCATTCCAGTTACAACAACATTTATGACAACACATTCTAAATACATAGACTTTAATATGCAATTAGTCCCCCCTTTGCAGCTAGAGAAGTTTCCACTAGACTTTCAAGTAATTCTGTGGGAATTTTTGCCCATTCAGTAGAGCGTTTGTGAGGTCAGGTACTTATGTTGGAGGAGAAGGCCTGGCTCACAAGCTATATGCCAGTTCATCCCAAAGGTGTTTGATGGGGTTGAGGTCAGGGCTCTCTGTGGGCCAGTCAGGTTCTTCCTCGCCAAACTCATCCAGCCATGTCTTTATTGACCAAGCTCTATGCACTGGGGCGCAGTCATGCTGAAATAGATAAGCGCCTTTCCCCAAACTGTTCCCACAAAGTTATAAGAATAGCATTGTCCAAAATATCTTAGTATGCTGAAACAGTCCCGGGCCTAGCCCAATCTCTGAAAAACAGAGCCATACTAGTATGCCTCCTAGACTAAATGTTACAGTTGGCATAATACTGTCAAGCAGGTAACATTCTCCTGGCATCTGTCAAATCAGACAGCCAAAAAAGGAAGCGTGATTTGTCACTCAACAGAACACATTTACACTGCTCCAGAATCCAGTGGCAGAATATTTTACAATACTCGATCTGACACTTGGCAGTGTACTTGGTGATGTGAGGATTGCATGCAGCTGCTCCAGAATCCAATGGCAGAATGTTTTACACCATTTCATCTGACGCTTGGCATTGTACTTGGTGATGTGAGGATTGCATGTAGCTGCTCCAGAGTCCAGTGGCAGAATGTTTTACACCACTCGATCTGACACTTGGCATTGTACTTGGTGGTGTGAGGCCTGCATGCAGCTGCTCCAGAGTCCAGTGGTGGCGTGCTTTACACCACTCGATCTGACACTTGGCATTGTACTTGGTGGTGTGAGGCCTGCATGCAGCTGCTCCAGAGTCCAGTGGTGGCATGCTTTACACCACTCGATCTGACACTTGGCATTGTACTTGGTGGTGTGAGGCTTGCATGCAGCTGCTCCAGAGTCCAGTGGTGGCATGCTTTATACCACTCGATCCGATGCTTGGCATTGTACTTAGTGATGTGAGGCTTGCATGCAGCTGCTCCAGAGTCCAGTGGTGGCGTGCTTTACACCACTCGATCTGACGCTTGGCATTGTACTTGGTGATGTGAGACTTCTATGCAGCTGCTACAGAGTCCAGTGGTGGCGCGCTTTACACCACTCGATCTGACGCTTGGCATTGTACTTGGTGATGTGAGACTTCTATGCAGCTGCTACAGAGTCCAGTGGTGGCGCGCTTTACACCACTCGATCTGACGCTTGGCATTGTACTTGGTGGTGTGAGGCTTGCATGCAGCTGCTCCAGAGTCCAGTGGTGGCGTGCTTTACACCACTCGATCTGACACTTGGCATTGTACTTGGTGATGTGAGACTTCTATGCAGCTGCTCCAGAGTCCAGTGGTGGCGTGCTTTACACCACTCAATCTGACGCTTGGCATTGTACTTGGTGGTGTGAGGCTTGCATGCAGCTGCTCCAGAGTCCAGTGGTGATGTGCTTTACACCACTTGATCTGACACTTGGCAGTGTACTTGGTGATGTGAGGCTTGCATGCAGCTGCTCCAGAGTCCAGTGGCGGCGTGCTTTACACCACTCGATCTGACACTTGGCATTGTACTTGGTGATGTGAGGCTTGCATGCAGCTGCTCCAGAGTCCAGTGGCGGTGTGCTTTACACCACTCGATCTGACGCTTGGCATTGTACTTGGTGATGTGAGACTTGCATGCAGCTGCTCCAGAGTCCAGTGGCGGTGTGCTTTACACCACTCGATCTGACGCTCGGCATTGTACTTGGTGGTGTGAGTCTTGCATGCAGCTGCTCGGCCATAGAAACCCATTCCATGAAGCTCCCGTCGTACAGTCGTTGTGCTGATATTAATGTCAGTGGAAGTTTGGAATCTTCAGCTCTGGAATCAGCAGAGCATTGGTGACTTTTACACACCATGCGCCTCAGCGCTCAGTGACCCCCGCTCTGTGACTTTACGTGGTCTTCTGCTTCGTGGCTGATTTGCTGCTGCTTCTAAACACTTCCACTTACAGGTAATACAACTTACAGTTGATCTTAGAATATCTAGCAGGGATGAAATTTCACAAACAGACACAAAGGTGCCATCGTATCACAGTACCATGATCAGATTCCCTGAGCTCCTCAGAATGACCCATTTATGTCACAAATGTTTGTAAATACAGTCTGCATATCTAGGTGATTGCTTTTATACACCTGTAGCAATGGGTCTTATTGAAACACCTGAATTCAATAATTAAGAGGTGTGTCCCAATACTTTTGTCCATAATGTATACAAATTACTTTGAAGATTCATAACCTGGCTTTGAAAAAAAGTTTGATTTATTTCTAAGAACATGGTTATATAATGTAGAACTGTTTACATGGGTAAATAGTTCCAAGTATGGTAGTCACTCTAGCAACCAGTGTTGTATTTCTGCCTATACCCACTAGATCTAGACTTAGGGAAGCATACTGGAAGGGGCAGCAGAAGACCGAAGGGGGGGAAATCTGGCACTGTTGTAAAGTATGTGGGGGCAATCTGGTGTTGTAGAAAGGTCATGTGAGGTTGGAGTTCATGACTTTAGTCAGGCCGAGGGCAGCACAAAACCCTAAATATACCAGTGCTAGCAGCAAATGGAATATTACCCCCCATGCTCCAAATGTAGCCAACCAAAGCTTTACACTCTTTGTTGGTGTGGTCATGTGTAACAAAGACCTTTCATTAAAACATTTTTTTTTAAGTTTTCAAAATAACGATTTCTTCTAAAAGAATTTACGAAAAAACTTTGCAGCAAATTCGGTAAACAAATTATAATTTGTCTCTTGGCTTGCGGATTATAAATATTCCCCAGTTAGGAAATTTATCATATCTCAAAACTCGCTAATGGTTGCAAAATTACCTAACCTTTCCAGAAATGTGCTCTTCCCTCTTGAGCCCAACAAATATACTAATTACTATCCTGCATAGCCTGGGTTTCCAACAATAATTCTCTGCTATGAAGAGCTAATTTTATTCTTAACTGGAATGATTTTAAATGCATAACATTCAGAAAACTATCATTGTAGGGGAAGATGTAAAAAGAACCTTGTGAAAAGAAGTGTTGTGAATCACTGGCACACTTATAACGGTTATTATTTATGTAGCAACCACACTGGCGTACACACCTTTACATGCAACCGAAAAAACTATGCAACAATGTCAGGCTCCAGGCCCTTCTACCTCTGGATCTCCGTCTTTCCGCGTGGTGTTTGCACAATCGCGGACTAGGCCGCATCCCCAGTCTCCAGTAGCATGCTCGCTATACGCGAGGCGTGCGATATCTATGTGCGCATTCTACAACCGGTGGGGGAATGTCCTTGCATCCTGAGGAGTGGCTGCCTCAACGGAGGTGCAGGGCAGAGGGTGAAAAGTAGGCAGTTCCTTCTAGGCACACTTGCTATTCAGCATCTCAGGGGAGGTACTTGCTACTTGTGGGAGGAGTTATGGTACTGACTCCCTATTTAAACCCTGCTCACTTGTCATTCCTTGCTTGATTATTCCCAAGCTAGTGCCTCGTTGTGCTTATCCTACCTGTGTCTGTTACTATTTTTGGATTAACTAGCTTTGACATTTTGGACTCCCTTTTTGACTATGTTGCCTTCTCATACCCAGACCTTGGCTTTGCTCCTTTTTTCGCTCAAGAACCTTATCAGCCGTCCATGACCATTTGGATTTCCGATGAGAACGTTTTTTGCCTACCCCTTTTGTGTTCTTTGGAGCTCCCCTGCGCTACGCTCCCACTTGTCAGTCCAGACAAATAGGGACTTGTTGAGGATGCCCAAGTGAGCTATAACATAAAAGCTAATTATTTTATTAAATGATTAATTATTTGATCCTCATTTGGGGGGAAAACGGAGACAAAAAGAAAGACAATATAGTGCAATATTGTTTGGAATCTATAAGATGGTCCCACAGGATTTCCTCCTTTTTGGATCCCACTTACATTTAAAGGAGCCCTATAAATCAAGGCTAGAGGATACACAGCGCAATTTCAGAGTAACGTATTTCCTAGGAATACCAGATATCAAGGTTCTTCATGGAGATTCATGGGGCAAAGTAGTGAGAACTGGAAAGAAGGGAAGGAGACGGGCAAATGACTGAAGTAGGGACAAAAGACTGATGTAGGGACTGTGGTAGGGGCAAAGGACTAGGGTAAGAACTGAGATAGTGACAGCGAACTAAGGTCTGAGATGGGGACAAAGGACTGGGAACTTGGCATCTAAACCTTGGACACGACACTAAGAAGGGCAGAGGCTGGATAGATATTCTAAAGCAGGATGATGACAGGAGTCTCTGGAACCCTTCAACCATAGGGTTGAGCTCCTAGGTTAGGGGTCCCAGATCCTGTACAGGATAACCAAACAGGTGCAGCTACCAGCCAATGGAACAGGAGCCAGATAGTGAACACCAAGGCTAAAACCAGTGGCGGATCCAGGGGGGGGGGGGGGGGCAATTTACCCCCCCCCCCCCCCGAGAGAGGAGAGAACAGGAGGGAGAGAGGAGAGAACATATGGAGAGAGGAGAGAACAGGGGGAGAGAGAGGCGAGAACAGGGGGGGAGAGGAGAGAAAAGGGGGGGAGAGAATGGGGGAAGAGAGGAAAGAAAGGAGAATAGAGGAGAGAAAACTGATGGTGAGAAGAGAGAACACTGAAGGGAGGACAAGAGAGAACACTGAATGGAGGAGAAGAGAGAACACCGATGGGTGGGGGGGAGGAGAGAACAAAGATGGGGAGAGGAGAGAATACAGATGGAGAGAGAAGGAGGAAAAGAGACAACTATGGGGAAGAGGAGAGAGACAACCATTGGTAAGAGGAGAGACATACATGAGCAGAGGGACAAAGAGACATAGGAGGTAGAGGAGAGAGACATGCATGGGAAGGGAGAGGTTAGAGATAGATTTGGGAAAGAAGAGGAGAGACAGACATGGGAATGAGAAGGAGAAAGACAGACATGGAAAAGATAATAGAGAGAGAGAGACATAGGAAGGGAGAGGAGAAACACAGACATGGGAAGGAAGAGGAGAAATACAGACATGGGAAGGGAGGAGACAGACAGACATGGGAAGGGAGAGGAGAGAGACAGACATGGGAAGGAAGAGGAGAGAGAGACAGACATGAGAAAGAAGTGATTATAAATACAGACATGGGAAGGAAGAGGAGAGAGACGGACATGGGAAGGGAGAGGAGAGAGACAGGTGGACATGGGAAGGGAAAGGAGTGCGACAGACATGGGATGGGAGAGAGGAGAGACTAGCAGACATAGGAAGGGAGAGGGGAGTGACAGATGGACATGGGGGAGAGGCAAAGACAGACGGACATATGCCCCTCCAGAGATCATACTATTGATCTGCCTCTGGCTGAAACCCCAGTAATTCCTCTCCCGACAGTAATTCCCTTCTCAATTCCCTGCAGTTTTGTTAAGTAAACCCTAAATTCAGTGATGTAACCTAAATTTAGGTTAGCTATTAGCTGCCTGGCATTTTCAGTGGAAAGTCCTTTTTTATTTTATTTTATTTTTCACAGCAACCAATATAGATCAATAGCTCCTGTGAACTACATAAACCTTCCCAATTAATCCCTGCGCTGTGCTAAGTAGGAGATTGAATTATTTTGTTTTTATAACCTGCAATGCATTCTACTGGAACAGTGTGCACAGTTACAAAAGAGAGCATTCTTAGTATCAATTTAAAAAGCTTTCATTTGAATTAGCACTGGTCACATCAAATACCCACTTGGGGATAACTGTGGTTTATATTGAATAACGAATCACTTGCTTGGGTACAGTAGCTCTTTGGCTGTACTTTCTGTTGCTATGTTTGCATTACACACATCAATCTTTTGTGCATTAGCTTCTCACCATGATCACATAGAAACACAGGCAAAGTACAACGCCGCGGCCAATTTAGATAAAACGCACTTCCTTCCATTTACATTCTTAGAGGGGCATGTACTAAAAAAACACAAATATATTTTATGTGCAAAACTATTTTTGTGCTTTGCTCCTATTGCAATGTACTAAACATGTAACCCTCCAATAGTACATACGGGCAAATTGCAAATAAAAAGGGACATAACTGCGAATAAAAACAGGCAATTTTGTGAATATTTTTTCTCCCTCCTTTGATAGCACTTTGCTAAAATCTGGTGTAATTTTCACACGCAAAAAAGGATTATTTTTCCTAATCGCAATTTATTAGCGCAACCGGAAAAATGCACGCTAAATAAAAATAAACGGAAGAGGCGCAAATCAGGGAAAACAAGCGCAGAATGTTACAAATAGTCGCAAATTGCTCCTTACAATTACCAACTTTTTTCCCCCACTGCACTTGTTTAGTACATGACCCCCCAAGTGTTCTTATAAAAGCTTTGACTTCATAAACTCATTTCTGGTTAAGATATTTTGCCGGTTTTCGTGTGATCATATATCCTGATAGAGCTATAAGCAGCAGATCAGCCTCGATAAGGCAGTTTATATATATTCTTTCATACAGGGACGGTCTCATCCAAACATTGTTTTCACTGTGAATGTGGAGCATATAAAATGATTGAAATTGATCTATACATTGTGTGTTACACATTTCCAATCGAAAAAGCAGTTAATTTGCATACGTGCCACCGGTGAT
Organism: Pelodytes ibericus; assembly: GCA_036172795.1. Taxonomy (NCBI): domain Eukaryota; kingdom Metazoa; phylum Chordata; class Amphibia; order Anura; family Pelodytidae; genus Pelodytes; species Pelodytes ibericus. Next base: position 20,158,760 of record CM069859.1, read on the forward strand.
GTAATAAACAGGGGACTCAACAGATTTTTAAAAACACCTTTTTCTCCCAATTTAGGCATTTATTTGCAGTTTTGCTAACACAATGTATAGATCAGTTTAAATCATTGTCTATGTTTTATATGCAGACCCTTTAAAGCATTTCTAATTAAAATGCTACACTTAATGCAGTTTTTCAATTAAACATAAGTTAAAGAAAGCCCTGGATTTAAGTATTACAGGAAGAGCTCCATGGCTAGGCCCAGATCAGGGGATTTCCCCCAGATAGTTACATGACATGGTAGCTTTCTATCATTGAGGATATGTATTTGCCTAGAAATAACTAAAACTTAAAACCAGACTGTGGGGTAAAACAACGGCCATAGCACTTTATTTAAATAGCCATTGCATTTACAATCATATACACATATATATACACACACTCCACATATATATATATATCCATAATTAATACAATGACTAAACATAAACATAAAACATTAAACATTCCATATACAGGAAAACCAACCAAGCTTACAAGAGTATCCAGGTGGCTGCCGAAGTCCATGTTCTGGGCATATCCCAATGCCCCCAATACCTGAGGTTCGAGGTACCACTTTCCCCTCGAACCTCCCACCAGAGTCCCGATTGACTCTCCCCAATCCAAATCTTCCATTAACCCTCCTGGATACCCTGCAAGCTTCCGCCAACGCTGTGACATGTAATAAATAAATAAATAAAGGCTCATTAACCATAAAATTAGGGAGGGTGGGTGGGACAACAGGTATAGGGGGAAAACTTTTCCTAAAATGGCCCCTAAACTTCCTGTTCCTATCTTTTATACTCTCCCAACTCCTCCCACTAATTCCCACTATAGGCTGACATATCCTCTCAGCACCCTGTCATGATTGCCCCTCCCCGACCTTGTCTGGGGGCTACAATGTGGAAGGTGGTTAAACATTACCCAGGTCATGGGTCCTCTTTGAGTGGGGTGGGGTGAAAATTGGTATAACAAGCTGAGTTTTTTTAGAATCTGCTCATTGAATATAGAGTGCTGTCGGGGCAATATATATATACCAAATGATGGTGCCAAATAACAACATATAAAATTATTTAAAAAAAAAGTGACAGAAAAAATAAGCGTTTAATAGATACTTATTAGATGAAATGGGCTCAGTATTGCTGGATTGAAGATCTCTAATATAGTGTAGACACCCAAAAAAAGAAGAAAAACATACAATAGTGTTCTCTGTTTCGACTGGTTTACATGTATACACTTTATGGAATTTCACTCACAAGAATAGAGTACTTTACTGTTTAAACGTTTGATGGATGTCTCTCTAAACGTTTGATGGATGTCTCTCTAAACATTTGATGGATGTCTCTTTAAACATTTGATGGATGTCTCTTTAAACGTTTAATGGACGTCTCTTAGACGTTTGATGGATGTCTCTTAGACGTTTGATGGACGTCTCTTAGACGTTTGATGGATGTCTCTTAGACGTTTGATCGATGTCTCTTTAAACGTTTGATGGATGTCTCTCTAAACGTTTGATGGATGTCTCTTTAAACGTTTGATCGATGTCTCTTTAAACGTTTGATGGACGTCTCTTAGACGTTTGATGGATGTCTCTTTAAACGTTTGATGGATGTCTCTAAACATTTGATGGATGTCTCTTTAAACGTTTGATGGATGTCTCTCTAACATTTGATGGATGTCTCTCTGAACTTTGATGGATGTCTCTCTAAACGTTTGATGGATGTCTCTCTAAACGTTTGATGGATGTCTCTCTAAACGTTTGATGGATGTCTCTCTAACATTTGATGGATGTCTCTCTAAACGTTTGATGGATGTCTCTCTAAACGTTTGATGGATGTCTCTCTAACATTTGATGGATGTCTCTCTAAACATTTGATGGATGTCTCTTTAAACATTTGATGGGTGTCTCTCTAAACGTTTGATGGATGTCTCTCTAAACATTTGATGGATGTCTCTTTAAACATTTGATGGATGTCTCTCTAAACATTTGATGGATGTCTCTCTAAACGTTTGATGGATGTCTCTATAAACATTTGATGGATGTCTCTCTAACATTAGATGGATGTCTCTCTAACATTTGATGGATGTCTCTCTAAACATTTGATGGATGTCTCTATAAACATTTGATGGATGTCTCTCTAACATTTGATCGATGTCTCTTTAAACGTTTGATCGATGTCTCTCTAAACGTTTGATCGATGTCTCTTTAAACGTTTGATGGATGTCTCTTTAAACGTTTGATGGACGTCTCTTAGACGTTTGATGGATGTCTCTCTAAACATTTGTTGGAGATCCCAAAGGAACGTCAGAGAGGGAACTTCATGTCCTCTTGTAACTTCACACAGCTACTCATCGCACATGTAGTATAATATGCAAGAACAAAACAAGGCAGAACATGCCACGAAATTGTAACAAAGTAACAAATAAGTTTATTAGCTATACAATAAAAAATCTTCCAAGTGAGTACGTTTCAGTGACTCACACTGTATGAAGGATCAGCTAAAACCGGCTTATCTCGGTGTACCTAGTGGATCAGCTTCACAGGATTGCAGGGACTGGTTTCGCGGGAAGGAGGTCTTCAGCCTTTTCGCTTCGGAGCTGCATTCAGCTGCAAAACCTCACAAGTCACGGACAAAATGGGGTGTGTCAGAAGCGTTTCGCCTAACGTGACTTCTTCGTGCATAAAGTGCAGTCTTATGTAAATTAGTGGTAACATAATTTGGTACATAGGTTCCCCCAACAGTACTCTCTTTCTGGATTTTTTTTATTTTTCTCTGTTGCATTTTAAATTTCGTTTCAGAAGTATAGGAGAGTTTGTTGGAACAAAACTGTGGCAGCAGCTGTGGCTTACCAGATATGGCAAGTACATTTAAAGAGGGATACAGCCCACTATGTAATCTTTTACTAAGGCAACTTCTGTGTGGTTAAAAAATCATCTGAACAATGCCACCTGTTCAGTTCTTGTTTGACTTCTAAGACAAATAATGACATCCAGACTGCCATGTCCTGGAGATTGCTCTCTTTGACCTGTCTGTGCTTATTGGCATGTGGCATTTGTCCCACTAAACACACCTCTAGCCGGGGAGGAGTATATCATCTTGTAGGCTCCCCTCTCTGCAGCCACGGAGCGATGCTTCCACAGAAAACAAATTAACAAATGGAATCAAGAAATAATAGATGATAAAGAATATACCATGTATGAAGAATAGCATGCATTGTGTACAAAAGAACCTACATAGATTTAAGCATTGTGAATTAGTGATAATCAAAACCTCACACATATGGGGCTATTCACTAAAAAGCTGAGTTGAAGTGAATAGCAGGTGAGCTGAGGTGAGAAGTAAGTGAGTTGAGGTGAGTAGCAGGTGATTTGAAGTGAATAGCAGATGAGTTGAAAGTGAATGGCAGGTGAGCTGAGGTGAGAAGCAAGTGAGTTGAGGTGAGTAGCAGGTGATTTGAAGTGAATAGCAGATGAGTTGAAGTGAATTACAGGTGAGTTGAAGTGAGTAACAGGTGAGTTGAAGTGAATAACAGGTGAGTTGAAGTGAATTGCAGGTGAGTTGAAGTGAGTAACAGGTGAGTTGAAGTGAATAACAGGTGAGTTGAAGTGAGTAGCAGGTGAGTTCAGGTGAATAGCAGGTGAGTTGAAATGAATAGCAGATGAGTTGAAGTGAATAACAGGTGAGTTGAAGTGAATTGCAGGTGAGTTGAAGTGAATAACAGGTGAGTTAAAGTGAATAGCAGGTGGGTTGAGGTGAGATGAACATTTCATCTAAACAGTTCACCTATACATTGTGCAGGGCCAAACCTGATGAGATCACATAGCGGGGGAACTAACCAGGTTTGCTCCTGCACAATGTATTGCTGAATTGGTGAGATGACATGTTCATCTCACCTCAATTTATCTGCAACTCACCTTTTAGTGATTAGCTCCATATGTTTTTAGTGGCAACATCCCACTCTGTAAGGGGTAATGATGGACCCACAGAGTAGTTTGCTGGGGGGGGGTCACCAAGCAGAAGACAGATTGTCTTCTGCTTGGTGACACTCCAGTGATGATGAGGCCCACACTGAGTTTTTGGTTTGTCTTTTTACTGTAACATTACTTATCCAAGATAAAGAAATTAAATAAGTACTGAGCTTTTATTAAAACACCATGAAAAATATGTCAGTACTTTCTACTTCTCATCTAAATTATATATAAATATATTTCAATTTGAATCATGTTTTTCCACTTAGAACAAAATTACCCACTTTAAGAATATTAAGACATTCATATGTTGAGTTTCTCAATTCTTTTTAATAATTTGAAGATTGCTTGTTTGCAAGCCACAGATAGCTGTAGCATGGTATGTATTCCAGGCTGTACTCCAGTATGCTGCTATGTTTTCCTAATTAGATCCAAACTGATTTAAAACAAAGCCACACAGAGAGGACCTCCTCTGTGCTTTAAAAGCTTGTTTTCCACAATACTAATAATTTAAACACATAGGGGGTCATGTACTAAACAAGTGCAGTGGGGGGAAAAAGTAGGTAAAACATGAGTAAGGAGCAATTTGCGACTATTTGTAACATTCTGCGCTTGTTTTCCCTGATTTGCGCCTCTTCCGTTTATTTTTATTTAGCGCGCATTGTTCCGGTTGCGCTAATAAATTGCGATTAGATTTGCGCACGCTAAAGAGCTTTGCGAATATTTTGTGAAAAATAATTCTTATTTGCGTGTGAAAATTACACCCGCTTTTAGCGAGTGCTATCAACAGAGGTAGAAAAAATATGCAAAAAATTGCCTGTTTTTATTCGCAGTTTGCCCGTATGTACTATTGGAGGGTTACATGTTTAGTACATTGCAATATGAGCAAAGCACATAAAATATATTTGCGTGTTTTTTTAGTACATGCCCCCTCTTAGTGTCCGCTGCTAGCAGAATTCACCCCTCAAGTCTTTAAAAAATCCTGTATCATTGTGGCAGTGCAGATTGGGCAACACATGATCATTTTAGGTTAAGAATCATATGGCCCAACACAACTTTACTGAAACCACTTAAATGGGTTGCTGCATTAACATAGTTGCCAACATCGGCCATGTTTCCAGGGACACATATTTGTTCCCCATGCTGCAGAAAGAGCATGCAAAGTGCAGCCCAGCTGTATGTAGGATGGATATACGCACAGACACAATCCAATCAATTAATCATGGCAGGTTCTATGAGATTTCCACCCTGATTAATTAATTGGATTGTGTCTTGTGTGTGCATATCCACCCTACATACTGCCGGGCTGCACTTTGCATGCTCTTTCTGCAGCATGTGGAACAAATATGTGTCCCTGGAAACATGGCCGATGTTGGCAACGATGCATTAACGTTGAGGCATTATTCATGAAAAACAGAATTGCAGGGAATTGCAAACATTAAGGACAACACAGCAGTGTTTGAAGTTTAACTGAGAATGGGAGAATTTTTCCAACTCGCGCTACTTAAGTTTGCAGTTCCCTTCTCAAATCCCTGTAATTCTCTCTTTCAAGAATAAAGCTTTGTCTTTAAGGGTCCTGTTACCTTCCTTGTGTACAGTCTGTTCACGCTTCAGGCTTGCAGGTTCAATTACAGACAGGGTCACCCCAGCCCTTCATGCTTTAAGGGACTGTATTACCTAAACATGGTTTCTCCTGTAAATGTGTCTATGATGTCGCCTGTTTATGACATCACCCATGGCTTGACATGCAAATCACACATTTCCCATTGAAAAACAAGTCATTTCCATAACATGCCATTGGTGATTTCATAAACAGCAGACTATACAGATACATTTAAAAATATATACCGTATTTGCTTGAATATAAGACGAGGTTTTTTTCAGCAAATGCTTTGAAAAATGCCCCTCGTCTTACATTCAAGGTTAGTCTTATAATCAGACCTCAAATAGAGGTCTGACTATAAGACTGGGATCCAGGTCCCCGGCAGAGCTGCAGCCGGTGGATATCTGCTCAATGCGGCACTTCTATGAAGGAAGCCGGGAGGTCATAGAAGACAGAAGTGCTGGGCAGCAGCGGAGGATGTCTGCGCGTATTGTGCAGACATCCACCGGCTGCACCCACTAGCCGCCATGGAGATTGGGGCAGCCGATGGATGTATGCACATATGCGCAGACATCTTCCGGAGCATTGGCTAAGTCTGGGGGAGAGAGGGGGGAGGCAGCATTGGCTAAGGTTGGGTAGGGAGGGGGAGGCAGCACTGGTTAAGTCTGGGGGGGGAGAGGGAGGGCCAGCATTTGCTAAGTCTGGTGCCAGATGGCTGTGGGGGCGATGCATTTGCTACGTCTGGGGGGCAGATGGCTGTGGGGTCAATGCATTGTCTACATCTGGGGCAGATGGGCAAATAAAAGGAAATTAAAACACGAAATGCATTTGTTTCTATCATCATTTTTATTAAATATGAAAAAGCAATTTACTTTTGAATATATATAAGTAAAACGTTTTTCCTATAGGGTAGTATCATATTCAGGCTTTAATTTTTTCCCCCTAAAGGAATATCCAAAGTTTGGGGGGTCGTCTTATAATCAGGGTCGTCTTGTATTCCAGCAAATATGGGATGTCTCTTATTGTATGCAATTTTTCTAATACAATGTATAGATCGTTTTTTTTATTCTCTACATTCACAGTAAAACAATGTTTAGATGATACAGCCCCTTTAAGAAAGATAAATAAAAAGAGTACCATTACACTGGGCAATAGTATTAGTAACACCTCCTGGAAATTTGGAAAAAGTAACATTCGTACAATGTATACAAATAAGAGAATATCTCAATGTACCCTGCTTGATTAAATACTATGTTATTTGATTCATTTATTAATAAAGGGAACAAGGTATATGTAACATAAATTAAAATATCGGTTTTGCTGAGAAAACGAAAATACGCCCCAGTAAGGGAAATAGAAAATTATAAATAGTATTTTGTGGAGGACAATTATTGGTATAAATTGCTCCTGATAATTCATTCGTTTACTTCAAGAGATACAAGTTTTAAGCTCTCACAGTTTCATTATAATTCTTTCCCCTGCCAGCTGGATGCTTGCTGTTTGTTCTGGAGTGCATTGTGCTTCTTAACTGGGATATATTATGAATAATTAAACATGCTGGAATTTAAACAGGACACATTTGGAGCTGTGTGTGGCAAGTCTAAAAAAAAAAGTGTCCAAAATTATCCCATTGTTAACACCAGCTGAATTAGTTAGGAGTTTCTGCATTAAAGGGAGAACTTTGAAATCATAAAACCATAAAAAAAATGTAAATAAAGGAATTTATTTTATGAAATAGGTTTCAACCGTTGACAAATAAATGAATTGCCTTATACTTAATTAAAGGATTGTGTCAAGTCTAGTCATTCTAAACAAAGAATGAATACAAGTAAAGTACGTTATACAGCCCTATTTGCTCCCTAGGGTCGGAAGAAGGAAGATCTGATTAATTTGAGTACTAGGGAGCAAAGAAGGTTCATTAAGCTGCTCTATTTGTATTATTTCATTAAAGCATTTTGATTTAAAATGTGTACACATGTGAAAAACATTCACTATGTGCCCTGCTCCACCTGGGATGGCCACCACTTACTCAAACTCAAAATGCAAACTATTCAATGCTTTATGGCAGTTCATAAAAAAACAAAAAAATGGAAACACCTTTCACCACCACAATTTAAGAACCAGTTGAGCTACCAGTTGAGGATGGAAGCAGGAATAAGCAGATATAATGACTCATGGAGGACAAGGAGTATGCGGGCTAATTGCTTAGACCTGTTCCAGCAGTGGAGTAATGGGTCCCTGGGGGATATTTAGCTGGGGTGTTATGTTTTCTCAGATGGCTTGATATAAAGGTTGCAAAAAAACAAGTAAACAAAAGTGCGCTATATACACAAAACTGTGAAAATACAATGGTGTCAACCTTTGAATAAAAAAAAAAAAAGTGATATCCAGTGAGCAAAAATGTGATCCAGGAGAAGCTGTGTCTCCCTTTTGGTAATACACTCACAAGACTCAGGGATAATGAAAGCACATAAAGAGGAGGTCTTGAAGGAGTTGATCTTCTATATGGAAGGCTCCAAAGACAGACAAGATATCCAATTAGTAGTGGTACAAAAAGTATTTAATAGAGAAGAAGCATCTGCTTACATGTAAGGTGTCCTGTAACAAGCGCAGTGGGGCCAGCGCGGCGGGATTAGCAGGAACTCAATAACAATAAAGTGCAGAGCTATTAAAATAAACACTAGCATAAAACAAAATAAAAACAATAAAACTCGAGTATAGCAGGTAAGTCCAGTCCACGCTACGCGTTTCGCCCGTCAGGCTTCAACCAGGCGTCTGGACTTCCTGCTTTAAGGTGCCGTTTATATCAGTCTCTGTAATCCACGCTGCCGTATAGGTTTTCATCCTCAAATCTCCTTCCGCATACGTCATAGACTCGCGGGATGTTGACTTAGCCATTTTTTTCAATCTTCATTGCTTTGCTCTCACACATTAGTATAACATAGCGGAGATAAGACAAAACGAGAAAACAAGTGTTTTATCTCACACTAGAGGTATGAAGATGACACAAAGAGCCACAAGGGGATATGCTTACTAAAAAATGTAAATAATAAGGAAATAAACCATAAGTATAAATATATATACATGGTAAACACAAAATCATGTTAGTAAAACATACATAAGTCCACCTTTTAGGATAAAAGGCTATTGCACCAGTATAATAAAAATGCACCTTTAAAAATACATAGCAGCATATCCCATTTAGCTCATTGTGCACATATAGTGGTCAAATAAGATTACATAAAATTAAACAAGTCAAAATCTGCATTAAGTCCTTGTGGTTTCAGTGTGTCTAAATTAAAAACCCATTTCATTTCAGTTTGCCCTATTTTTTTGATATTATCACCCCCTCGCCAATATTTCTGAACTTTTTCTATTGCACATATTTTTAAACCCTTGGGGTTTTTTTGGTGGTAGTCCAAAAAATGTTTTGACAGACTGTGTGTAACCAAATCCATTTTTGATATTTCTTACATGTTCTTCTATTCGTTTTTTAAAAAGTCGTGTAGTTCTTCCTACGTATTGCAGCCCACATGAGCATTCAAGAAGATATATAACATTGGCGGTGGAGCATGTAATGAATCCATTTATTGCATATTTATGGCCATTCCTAAACGAACAAAATTCTGTGATAGGATATTTTTGTTGTGTAGTTGATTTACATCCAATGCAGTTTAAACAGCCATAAAACCCTGGTTTCCTGGTTAGAAAGTGACTAGGTGCAGAATTTTTAGACACTAACTGACTGGTATAATTAGTCGTTAATTTTTGTCTTAAATTAGGTGCCCCTCTAAAAACAATTGAAGGCACTTCAGGTATTATATTTTTAAGTACTTCATCTTTATGCAAAATTTTCCAGTGTTTTTTCACAATCTTTTTGATATATTTGGATTTATTATTATAATTAGAAATTATAGGCATTTTATTCAAAAATGTATTTTCCACTTCTTTTGTTTTGTAGGTTAGTAGTTGATTTCTATCAACTTCTGTAACCTCAGCAATGATATGATCAATAGAACTGCTGTCATAACCCTTTTCTACAAACTTTTCTCTCAAAATATTGGTTTGTTCCTTATAGGTATTTAAATCTGTACAATTTCTTCTAATTCTTGTGCATTGACCTTTTGGTATACCCTTAAGCCAAGGGGGGAAGTGACAGCTAGTTTTCTCTATATAACTATTGGCATCAACCTTTTTAAAATGATTTTTAGTCTTAATATGACCATTATCAATATAAATTTCTAAATCTAAAAAAATGATGCGTTCCTTGCTGTATGTGGTATTAAGAACTATATTTTGATTATCATTTAAAAAATTAAGAAATTAACAGGACCAGGTTCGGCTGCCAGTTATGCCCCCAAACATATGTATTTTCCCACTGGGACATAAACAAGTTGGCATAGCTGGGGGCGAACCTGGTCCTGTATTATCGTTATATAGACGATCTTATTTTCATATGGAAGGGGGATGAAGAAAATCTTAACCTATTTCTTAATTTTTTAAATGATAATCAAAATATAGTTCTTAATACCACATACAGCAAGGAACGCATCATTTTTTTAGATTTAGAAATTTATATTGATAATGGTCATATTAAGACTAAAAATCATTTTAAAAAGGTTGATGCCAATAGTTATATAGAGAAAACTAGCTGTCACTACCCCCCTTGGCTTAAGGGTATACCAAAAGGTCAATGCACAAGAATTAGAAGAAATTGTACAGATTTAAATACCTATAAGGAACAAACCAATATTTTGAGAGAAAAGTTTGTAGAAAAGGGTTATGACAGCAGTTCTATTGATCATATCATTGCTGAGGTTACAGAAGTTGATAGAAATCAACTACTAACCTACAAAACAAAAGAAGTGGAAAATACATTTTTGAATAAAATGCCTATAATTTTTAATTATAATAATAAATCCAAATATATCAAAAAGATTGTGAAAAAACACTGGAAAATTTTGCATAAAGATGAAGTACTTAAAAATATAATACCTGAAGTGCCTTCAATTGTTTTTAGAGGGGCACCTAATTTAAGACAAAAATTAACGACTAATTATACCAGTCAGTTAGTGTCTAAAAATTCTGCACCTAGTCACTTTCTAACCAGGAAACCAGGGTTTTATGGCAGTTTAAACTGCATTGGATGTAAATCAACTACACAACAAAAATATCCTATCACAGAATTTTGTTCGTTTAGGAATGGCCATAAATATGCAATAAATGGATTCATTACATGCTCCACCGCCAATGTTATATATCTTCTTGAATGCTCATGTGGGCTGCAATACGTAGGAAGAACTACACGACTTTTTAAAAAACGAATAGAAGAACATGTAAGAAATATCAAAAATGGATTTGGTTACACACAGTCTGTCAAAACATTTTTTGGACTACCACCAAAAAAACCCCAAGGGTTTAAAAATATGTGCAATAGAAAAAGTTCAGAAATATTGGCGAGGGGGTGATAATATCAAAAAAATAGGGCAAACTGAAATGAAATGGGTTTTTAATTTAGACACACTGAAACCACAAGGACTTAATGCAGATTTTGACTTGTTTAATTTTAGGTAATCTTATTTGACCACTATATGTGCACAATGAGCTAAATGGGATATGCTGCTATGTATTTTTAAAGGTGCATTTTTATTATACTGGTGCAATAGCCTTTTATCCTAAAAGGTGGACTTATGTATGTTTTACTAACATGATTTTGTGTTTACCATGTATATATATTTATACTTATGGTTTATTTCCTTATTATTTAAATTTTTTAGTAAGCATATCCCCTTGTGGCTCTTTGTGTCATCTTCATACCTCTAGTGTGAGATAAAACACTTGTTTTCTCGTTTTGTCTTATCTCCGCTATGTTATACTAATGTGTGAGAGCAAAGCAATGAAGATTGAAAATGGATGAAAAAAATGGCTAAGTCAACATCCCGCGAGTCTATGACGTATGCGGAAGGAGATTTGAGGATGAAAACCTATACGGCAGCGTGGATTACAGAGACTGATATAAACGGCACCTTAAAGCAGGAAGTCCAGACGCCTGGTTGAAGCCTGACGGGCGAAACGCGTAGCGTGGACTGGACTTACCTGCTATACTCGAGTTTTATTGTTTTTATTTTGTTTTATGCTAGTGTTTATTTTAATAGCTCTGCACTTTATTGTTATTGAGTTCCTGCTAATCCCGCCGCGCTGGCCCCACTGCGCTTGTTACAGGACACCTTACATGTAAGCAGATGCTTCTTCTCTATTAAATACTTTTTGTACCACTACTAATTGGATATCTTGTCTGTCTTTGGAGCCTTCCATATAGAAGATCAACTCCTTCAAGACCTCCTCTTTATGTGCTTTCATTATCCCTGAGTCTTGTGAGTGTATTACCAAAAGGGAGACACAGCTTCTCCTGGATCACATTTTTGCTCACTGGATATCACTTTTTTTTTTTTATTCAAAGGTTGACACCATTGTATTTTCACAGTTTTGTGTATATAGCGCACTTTTGTTTACTTGTTTTTTTGCATTGATTATCTGAGTGTGGTTTAGGGACACACTAACTAAGTGCTGCTCACCAATTTGATTATAGCGCTGTGTACACTTGTTTGTTTTTGATATAAAGGTTATTATTATTATTTTTTTTCTTCCGCTCTCTCTATGGCAAATGTGTTGTAGGTGTATTGTGTACATTGTGTATTTTTTAGTATGTTCCTTGTTTTTTAAAATGAGTGTAATGTATAATGTGTTTATGCAATTTGTATGGTTGTATTGTATTTTTATGATCTGAAAAATAAAAGAATTTAAAAGGGAAAATAAAAAATGTGTGCACATGGTCCATGGCAGTGTTATTATTAATGGGACTGTCTGTTATTGCAAAGTAATGTGTTTAAAACTTAATTTAAAATGCATGTTTTATATTTTATTTAAAAAATGCCCACACAATCTAATTAAATGTAATTTCCTCTTTTTTTTTCTTTTTTGATGAAGGAACCAGTGCAAATAATGCCTTTCAAATTAGTTGAATTTCCTGTCTTTCTAGTTATTTCATCAGACAATGTGTACAAAAGCAATGTCACATTGATTCCACAGAATGCATTATATTCCAGCAGCTCAAAAAGTGACTAACTGAAACAAAACTTTATATGCTCAGTGTCTATATAATCAATGCTGCTGCACCTGCAGTAAACATGCAGAGTAATCACTGGGGGAGGGTTTGAGTCAAATATTAAAAATGGAATTTATGCTGAATGCCTGCATCACATCACACAGGGATAAAAGTCTGTGCACTATACAAGCAGTGATCTCCATCTTGCACCAAAGTGAGTTTGGGGATTTGACTTGTAATGTCTCTCAACCATTTATATTTCAAGAGAATATGCAGCAGAGAATGTGACCTATTTTCCATTTTCCATTCCATTTTGGTCAACAAAAATATAAATACCTTTTCCACTACCCGAAGTAGCCAAACACCTCTAAAAAAATCTCTTTCTATGACTCATTATTTTCTGTCTTCCAAGCTTAATTTCTCACTCGGTGTCCAGTCTAGTGATATGAAACAGACTTACCTAAACTTCTGTTTCTGCTGATGTGTTTCACTGACCCTGTTAGTGCTCTCAGCCATTAATTCCCCCCAGTACAACCTTTCAAACGAGGTTTGTTTTGAAATACTCATCTGTCTTGTCACAAATAATGTTCATAACAAGTTGACAAGAGTGGTATCGATGTGTCTGTAAGAAGCAAAAACGATGAGCAGTGAAGCAAGTCAATCCCCAGAGAAAACCTCTAAACTAAGGTGTTTTGCTTGAAAATCTGATTTCAGACAGAGAGAAAATTGGCTAAAGTGTCTGAACTATTTGTCTCACGTTAAACAGTTTCTTTGTAAAGTTTACTTCACTCTCTGGATTTAGGATTACCGTGACACTCGAGTTCAATTTTCACAGCTTGTATTAAAAGAGAACATAGCGATCGGTTTAAACATACTAGTAAGGATTAGCTGACTGTGTGAGATTCTGATAGAGAATAAAAGGCATCCGCAGGTGAGGCATGGTTCTAACCGCGGAGGATTATTCTTGCAATTATAAACGCTACTGCGGATGGCCTCCCTAGTCCTGGTGATAAACGACAAGATTCGGTTGTAAATAAAGAGATCTTTCCACCAACTTAGTAGTAGTAACAGGGGTTTTCCAAAAATTGGATGATGTCATGGACCTATGCTGAATGTGATTGGATACAAACTAATAGGTAGCAACATCTCAGTATATTATTTATTTATACAGTATTTTTACCAGGAAAGATACATTGAGAAGTCTCTCATTTTCAAGTAGGTCCTGGGTCAATGAGCAGTGCATTGCTACAATAGGTTACAAAATAATATTACAATACAAAATAAAATAACATTAAAATACAAATAGACAAATTTAACACAGCATACAAACAAGAAATATAGTCAACCATGATTACAGGTGCATTCTGTATTGAGGTATGTTGACAGAGATCTGTATAAGGGATTAAGATTGGGGGGGAGATGTAATGGTGTCTGTGAGGTTATTCCATAACTGTGCTGCTCTGCAGAAAAATAAGGATTGAGCCACTTTCTTTATGTATAGTGGTATAGTAAGTCAGCTGCTGGTACTGGATCGGAGGTAGGGTGGGAGCTTCCCAGAAAAGCTCTTAAACACAGGGTTGGAAAGGTGAAGGGTGCGTCTGGATTCCAGCGATCGCGTGTTTAGCACTTTTAACATGTCACACTGGTGGGTCATGTACTTACATTGTATATATATATATATATTACTTGTTACCGTCGTATAGTATGTGAATAAAATGCTAGCCATGTGTAATCTCAGAAGGTTTACTTAACCTCAGGTGGAAATAATGAAAGGAATATAAAAAAAATTAAATAAAAATGTTCAGTTTAATTTATCAGATGATGTGTAAGTGCAAGTGACACACTTGAGTGAAAAAGCATCAAAACACACACAAACAGATATGTGTGTCACAATCAGCCGGGTTTCGAACCCTAACTCCTGTTCCAGAAGCCACCTGCAGGTTTTATTGTTGCCTTTAGCAGCGGTGTTATTCTCTGCCTTTTCCCTCGCTCACATGCCTACTGCTCAGGTGCTAATTGTTGCAGTGATGAGCCCTGGGGCTATATAAACCATATTCTCCCAGAAATCAGAGCAAATACATTTGGCTAGCTGGTTTGTATTTTTTGGGGGGTTTGCCCATGTTGTCCCTGAATCTGGCCAGTTTACTGAGCATCCTGCTACTCTCCAGTACTTTGACGTCCGATTTTTTCCTGACTATCCAGATATTCTCCTGTCCATTGACATAGCGACATGGTAATTTCGGTTTAAGAAAGACACAAGTCCATTCTGAATCCTAGACCCTGGATTTGCTCCTATTGTGTTATACTCCTTTGCCTGACTATGACCCATGGAAAACCTAACAAAACATCTGCGTTCCTATGGTGTATAAGTATTTTAAATGCACTTACATATTCTTCACCGCCTCCTTGGACCTGTTAATCCCTCCATCTGCATTAACAACGTCCACAATCTGCTGCAGACTTCATTATTCCTCCTCTAGCTTGTCCTCTGTGCTGCTATCCCTATCACCTGATTGTAATTTTTTCACAGCTCATGTACCAATTTAGTTTCCCTCTTCTGAGAAACTCTGCCAGTACCTTTTTTGGGCCTTCATTTCCCCCCCCCCCCTCCCCTCCCCACTCCTGCTACCACTGTCATGAAACTCCCATAGGGCATAATTGGGTGCTTGAGGCTACAACTTTGGTGCGTTACGGTAGATATCGGTATGGAATCATCTATAATTTCTCAATTTGCAAACGTTTTCTGAGGTGCATGAGGCTGTGGGAGTAGCTCGACATTCGGGTACTGATGTGCCACTGATGTGATCCGAATCCGTTTCCAATTAGGAGGCAAAATTTCGCTGTGAATCATCACTGCGTATTGGGTCAACTCCTTTAATGTTGGAGACAGTTTTTGTCAGGAGGGGAAGGGAAAACCAATATAAAGAATGGAGAAATGTAAAATCAACGTGTGGCTGAGTAGTCAATAAAAGAATTGACAGACATTTTCATACAGACATTAATTTACAAGGCCTTATTTTTTTTTTATTCCAGGTGACCTTTTTATCCAAGTGGATAATAAACATGTAGACTTGATTATCAGAGATGAGCTCATCATTCTGACATAGCCTGGCTATGTGTGTATCAGTGAAATGATCTAGAATAAAATATATGGCCAAATAACTTCTGTCCAAAGAAAGATGTAAGTAAAAAATTATTATTATTTTATTTACCTAGAAGGTAAATTTGTTTTTGGGTAAAAATGTATACATTTATAGACCAAACATGTCAAATCAGGACTAGCACTATTCCACTAATATTTTGGAAAATGCAAGGGAAAATGTGCATTACAGTAAAGCACACATAAAATCATGCATTTTTGGACAAAGGGGAAGAAAAAATGCAATATTTGTGGCTTTTTTCTCATTTACCACTTTTTGAACAATACATAAACTGTAGCCTCGAATGTCCCATTCATTTCTATAGGCCGAAAATAGCCAAAATCCTACTGAATTTCCACCGACCCCTCCAACTCCTGCAACCACTGCACTGAAAAAGAGGTGTGTGGACAAAGCTGGTGGGAATTCCATAACTGTTATTGTGGTTACATATTGGTGTATAGGCTACATGTGTGTTTTTATACATTAATTTAAAAATGACAAGTCGATTATAGTGGAAATTGAACCATTTATGACAAAAAAGCATATTTAAAAATAAAGCAAAGAGGTGAGTGGTGGAGAGTCCAACTACAAGATGGACATACATTGAGTGAAACAAGAAAAATAAAAAAATAATCTGGAGTTGGAACATATCAGGTCATCCATGAAGAAACAGAGAGAACAGTGTGTGAACTGTACATGACTGTCACTGGCTGGAGCTGTCAGAACCCATAGTTTGAATCAGTTGAGATGTCCTAGCACAGTGATTGGAAGCGTTAGCTCACATTATATCTCATGAAGCAGCTCCTTTTACTGATAGTGGCTGTTATTTTTATTATATATATATATATATGATAGGGCTTTTTTTCATTATTAGTTATGACGCTGGGTCATATTTATCCAGAATGGCAAAAAGTGAATAAGCCAAGCTCAACGGAGAATGGGTAATATGAAATTCAAAGTGGAATTAATAAAATGTCTAATCGTATTACCCCACTTAGCGGGGGTCTAGGACACTTCTTCGCCGCATCTTCATCGTTGACAGTTCAGCGCGACAGTTAGAACGCTGAACTGTCAGCAATGAAGAATAACCCGGCCGCGGCTATGTAAGAGGTGACAGTTCAGCGCTGAACTGTCAGCTCTTACAAATGTAAAAGTAAAAAGATAATAACCCCCCCTAATAAATGATTCCCAAACCCCAATACTAAAATTAACCCCAATACTAAAATTAACCCCCTGAACCATAATACTAACCCCCGAACCCTAATATTAACCCCCTAAACCCTAATACTAACCCCCGACCCCTAATACTAACCCCCTAAACCCCAATACTAACCCCCGACCCCTAATACTAACCCCCTAAACCCTAATACTAACCCCCGACCCCTAATAGTAGCCCCCTAAACCCTAATACTAACCCCGACCCCTAATACTAAAATTAACCCCGAACCCTAATACTAAAATTAACCCCCTAAACCCTAATTCTAACCCCCTAAACCCTAATTCTAACCACCTTTAATAAAATAAACTAAAATAGCTAAAATACTGAAATAAACCTACCTTTAGCGATGAAATGTCCCGCGATGAAATCTCCAGCGACGAGCTGTCTTGTGGTGCAGAGTCGGCGGTGAAGCGGCTGCGCGGAAGCAGCCGCGATGAAGTGTCCCATCCCCCTTAGCGGAACTCATTTCAGCAACTTAGGTAGGATGACGGGCCGAGTTGACCCTGCTGGGAATCATACCTGTAAATGTAAAGTTTGAACATACTTGGTAGCGTTGTATGTTTATCAAGGTCTAATGCTGGAGCAATTCTGGGATAAAACGCTAAGTGTTGAGGTATTGGTAGAAACGTTGGTTTTCGTGGTGAAGATAGTAAACACCACATTTCAGTGTAACTTCTGCTTCAGGTTTCAAAGTATTTTAAGAAAAATGTAGCGCACAAGTGCAGCAAAGGTAGGAATAATACATGCGGAATGCTACAAACACATGTGACTCATCATTGTGCGCCAACCATGAAATACAATATAAACCAAAGAACAGATGAAGAGCAATATTAGACCGTATATTATACATATTATATTGTATTAAATAGCAAGATATTGTTTTATATACATAGCACTCTTTATTTTACATCAATATTTTTTTCAATATATTTGTATTCAAATAAATAGTTTTTATTAAAAATAAATGGTATAAGGTGATTTGCATCATATTATTGAAGCACAGTGACCAACTGCATGACATGCTAGGTGGAAAAACAATATAGGCCCCAATCCCTAAAAAAGTATCCTTAACCAAAAGTATACATTAATACTGTTAATGTCTGTGGTGACTCTTGTTTATGACCTCCCATGTGGCTTGATACCAAGCCGTTTGCATACCAAGCCAGACAGTGATGTCATCAACAGGAGACTCCAGAGACACATTTTAAACACTTTTTTATTTATTTTTATTTTAATTCATGCATTAGCTTGCAGTTCTGCAAACACAATTTATAGGTCATTTAAAAAAAAAAAAATATATATATATATATATATATATAGTCAATATTCATGGTAGAATCAATACATGTTTGATTAAAATAAATTAATAGAATAAACAATATATTTTAGCTGCAGTACATATATTAAACATGTAGATAATCCAAAGTTCAAAAAAACAAGACCCGAGCATATTCAGACAGTCCTTTTTCCACAGGAAATGTTGGCTTAGGATCATAGGAGTCTTAGTGAGAACTGACTAATACTTAATCCTTCAGGAAAGCCTCCAGACTGTCTAGCCTTATCTGTGTACCTTAAGCCACTAAATACAATCCTATGGCCGAGCCCCATTAGTTAATTTGGCTATTATTTGTTATTTGGGAGAGGGAGAGCCAGCTGGACTACCTTTTATATTCTTTCTTGGCTGCTGTATACTAATTATTATAATAAAGATAAATCCCATAATTACATAGTAATCAACATGTTCATCCCTTTTCTTAGTAATTTGGGTTCAGCACAGAGATGTCCAATAGTTTACTAGTCACAGCATTTTCTACAGATATTTTATTTGTGTTCATTTGGATTGTAAGGAATACAATCAGGTCATAGTTATCTCTGGTTCTCTATTGTTCTGACAGGGAATTACTCATTGCTACAAAGCATACAGTGAGGAAGATTAAATGTGAAGGAGCACACAGTATCATTCTTCAAGGACAGAAAAAACACTTAGTCCTTTATCCAGAAAAGAGAGAATGGCAGGGGATTGAGACATTATCCAAAATGATCTGTTATCCAAAACATTTTTGGGTTTTGAAAATTTCACACACCCCTGTCAGAATACAAGCGCACAGCAGTGTATTCAGTGTGCAGCCCCCTTAAGCTGTGATATAGCCTTTCCATGCACGCTCGGATTCCCCCACGCCCACAAAGGGTAATACAATGACACGTGTACAGACCTGACACGCCAACGGCAGGTTCCCAGCCATGCCTCACATCACAGCTACATCACAGTAACAGTGATTAATTTGCTCTATACAGTATTTACAAAGTTCCCCAAGAGCCCCAAGAGCGGTGCTGCTCATATACCCTCCTCTCCCCTGCGCGTGACCTCATGCGCAAGGGTCAGAGGGAGGGAATAAGCGCACCGGCAACTTGAAGATAACGGATAGCCCACAGCCTCGTGGATCAAGGAGTCCAAAGCCCTGTTTAAAAAAAAAGAAAAGAAAACTGTGTGTGTTTATGTATGTGAGTGTGTCTGTATAAATGTGTATGTGTGTGTGGGGTAAATGTATGTATATATGAATGTATGTATGTGAGTGTGTGTGTGTGTATAAATGTGTATGTGTGTGTGGGGTTAATGTATGTATGGATGTCAGTGTGTGTGTATAAATGTTTATGTGTGTGATAAACTGACTGTTTATGCATGTGTGTTTGTGTTTGTAGTTAATGTTACCACTGCACATTAGTGTGAAATATATATATAAAATTAATCAAAAATGTGATGCACTCTGCTATGAGTCAATGTGTAATGGATGGCCCGGATGGATGGACCGAAACGTCGATTGTAGAAAACATTGACTTTTTTCGTCAAAGTCCCGCGAGTGGGTGCTTTTCTTTGGATTTCTGTGGATATAGCTGCACATCGTGGACATTTATCAAGACAACTAACAATGCCAAACACAAGTACATATATAGGAAAGATAAGAGACATGATTACTTACCCCACCAACGTGTGCAGACTCCCGTGTTACCGGAAACCGCGTTACCGAAAAGAACAGCACCATAACGTGGGCGTGTGCTGCAGCTGCTGTGTCGGACACGTGTGACCATAGCAACATGCTTACTGTCAAACCTAATGCGTGAGGCTAGAAAGTAATGCTAGACGAGAATGAAAATCGAAACTAAGCCGAAATGGATAGAGAGCTGACGCAGAGCTAAGAGATTCGGATAGTATATATGTATATAATTATATATATTATTCTCTGAATGAATGAAGAAAAAATGTGGCCCACCACACACATACATTTCTAGCAAAGTGGCCCTTTGCAGAATAAACTTGGACACCCCTGTTATAAGCGGTATTGTGGTGCATTGTCCACACAGAGGATACATTATAATGCTTCCTATCTCATAAGTGAAACAAAACCTTTAAGTATGTCACACAAAACCCAGTCTCTTCCAAACCACATCCTCTCTCACAAAGAATGTCCCACCAATGACCACTTCCGATAACATGGTGCCTCATCGTAATCCATACTTACCAACGTTCTTTTTTGAGTTCCCAGAATAAAAACAGTTGCAGAGTCTAAATGGGCGGAGTTATACCACATCACACAGTGTTCTATGACCCTGCAGCATTGAGCTCTATCCACCCCAGTGTCTGGCTTTCTAAGGCTATATCTCTGTCAGACAGACACATTTTCAGCGCAATGCTACCTGTCCATTTGAAGGGAAAGGACCCCCCCAAAAAAGGGGACAGTCTCATCAAATTTGTGACTCTTGGCAGCTATGGTAAAGTATCATACTCCTACGTTGCCAACACTGCATACTGAATTTGTTTCTAATAGCAAAATCCCATCCTTGTCAGAAAGGCGTTCTAATTCCTCGTCTAGCACTGAAAGGGTTAAAAACAAAGATGTTCTTACCAGTGTAGCAGTTCCCGCTCAAGCAGAGAAAACAATAATAAAGGGGAGGGATACCATCCAATCCAAGGGAAAGGAAGAGTCCGAGAGAATGGGAGAGAAGCCAGTAGGAGGAAAGGAAGGGTCTGAAGGAATCTGTCCAATAGGGTGAAAGACAGACAGAGTTAATGGCCAATAGAGTGAAGGAGAAATAATGGTAGTGGGAAGAAACCAAGGGAACCTGGACAATACAATAATGTAAAGGGTGTAGAGGTAAATGAGGTAAATAATAAAATAAATAATAATGTAAAACAGTATAATGTTATCCACTGTAACAAGCACACTGCAGCAGACCCCTGCAGTGTGCTTGGACGCTGGACATCTGCTCCAATTGCAATGTGAAAGATGGCCACAATCTCTATATATCTATATACACATGGATCAGCCTTAACATTATGACCCCCTACCTAATATTGTGTTGATCCACTTTTGATGCCAAAACTGCCCTGACCCGTCGAGGCATGGACTCCACTAAACCTCTGAAGGTGTGCTGTGGTATCTGACACCAAGACGTTAGCAGCAGATCCTTTAAGTCCTGTAAGTTGCGAGGTGGGGCCTCCATGGATCGAACTTGTTTGTCCAGCATATCCCACAGATGCTCGTTTTGGATTGAGATCTGGGGAATTTGGAGGCCAAGTCAGCACCTTGAACACGTTGTTGTGTTCCTCGAACCATTCCTGAACCATTTTGGCCAATGCCTTCAGGGAATACCGTTTCCATGAATGGGTGTACATGGTCTGTAACAATGCTTAGGTAGGTGGAATGTGTCAAAGTAACATCCACATGAATGGTAGGACCCAAGGTTTCCCAGCAGAACATTGCCCAAAGCATCACACTGCCTCCGCCGGCTTGCCACCTGTCAGTGGTCATAATGTTATGGCTGAACGATGTGTGTATATATATATATATATATTCTAAAAGAGGAACAATCTGGCATAACATTTGAAACTGATACATTTTTAGCCCCGTGTTTAGCCACCTTGTCTCTAAAATACTTTTTGTGAAAATTCTGAAAAGAACAATATTTTGTGAAAAATCACATGTACCGTTGAAAAATAAGATAAATGTAACTTTTTATAGATCATAGACGTAAACCGGTTTTTATATATATGCTGAAAATAGCATACATATAGGATAACAACTACAGTCAGGATCCACGCAGCATAATCTATAAATACGGTTATTTCACAGCGTTACAAAATATTCGTCACCGATATAAATAACATAAAAGTATCTACTGTTGTATCAAAACTGTAACCCCTGTGATGTGAGAAATGGCGATTAAAAAAACTGAAGCCACATAAACAATACTTTAAAAAGGTGTTAGAACATCAACCAATAATTATTATTCAAATAAGAAGAAGAATAAAACCAATTAAAAATAATTCTCAGAAGGGGTTCATTAATATTTGGGCGGTCTTTTGACACCTTTCTTTCTTCTCACTTTTTTTCTCACTTTCACCAAGTCACAGTTTTGATACAACAGTAGATAATGTATTGTTATGTAAATTAGTGAGGATGATGTAATACTGGGAAGTAACAGTATATATAGATTACACACAGTTTTCATTCTACACGTACACTACGTCTAGCATATATAGAGTCATCTGGTTTTAAGTTATTAAATATTAAAAGTTGTTTTACCCTCAAATCACATGTTTTTTTCCTTTATTGTGCAATTATCTATTTTCAAGTTTTTGATATGTGCAGCTGTGTAATTTTATATTTTAGTTTATTTTTAATGATTATTTTAGGGCTCTATTTATTAAGCCAATCTCATGTTGATAAGTCCCACTTATACAGCTGTCCATGAGGGCTTATCTTTCCTGAGCTCTGTTTAAAGGGGGGGGGGGGGGGGGTGCATGTTTAAAATTGGATTAAGAGGCAAAATTTGATCATTGTTGACCAGATCTGCATAAGGATACCCAGAATCCTTTGCAGTGATGGTGGTGTGATTCCGGTGGGAAAAGTGAGATGCTGGGGGCGGAGTCTGGGGAGGCATGCGTGGTTATACTGACACTGAAACTGATACAACTCATGTGCTGTGTCTCTGTCTCTTGGCCACTTTAGAACTGGCATCTAAAGTCAGGATCACTACTATGCTTGCACACAGTGCTGCGCATGCGCATGCGCAGTAAGCATTCCCCAGTGTGATCAGGACGTGGGACATACCTCCCAAATCAGGACTGTCTCGCTCAAAGCGGGACAGTTGGGAGGTATGTGTTCATGAAAGGGAGAATTGTAGGCAACTGACAAGGGAATTTAAAATTGAAGGACAAAGTAGCGAAGTTGGAACAATTCTCCCATCAAACTGCAATTATCTAGTCGTAATATTTCTAATATTATTCATCTATTTTATTTTTGTATAAATATTTCTTTTCTTTTTTTTTTATAATTTGTGGGTACAGTGGAGATAGATGGAGGGAATGAAATCCAGACATATTGGGATATATTTCTCTGTATCCCTATACTCAAGTAGTAAAATAATAAAACTTCAATATTATTATTATTTTTTTCCAGTTTAAAATCTAATAGGAGTAAGAAAAACGTTCCGGTTCTGTGAATTATACTGTGCTATTAAAAGTTATCAAGCTATTCATTTCTCATAATAAAGAAACATATCCTGGGAGGTTTAGACCTCAGGTCATGTGTCTTCCCTTTTTTCCCTGTGTGTTAGATATGCCTTCAGTATAACAAAAGGATGTAAATCATTCTGACTCTGGCTTTCTTTTTGATGTTATAATTTCCTTTTAGGGAAATACGGCTATTTCTGGCAAAAATAAAAAAAAAATGAGATAGAAAGGAGTCTCAAAGGAGCAATATTTCCAAAGCTTTCCCTGAGCTTGTCAAGCGTGACACGGTAAAGGAATCAGAATGTGTCCAAGTGAATATTCCAAGTAGTGTGCCTGCTCTGTATAAGCCCATATGCTTAATGCAAATGGTTTATTTTATTAACAGTTAAAGCTTCCCCCCTTCAAGCATACCCCCCTACCCAACTTGCTATATTATCAATTGTATTATAAGCAACTATTCTTCTCAATCACACTTTTTTTAATTGCTACTGTTTTCTTACTTTTAACCTGAAAATATTTCACCTTAGCTCCTCCTACTGACTGCATCCAAAGCATACAGCTGTATGCTCAGTCTTTTTGTTGAGGAACACATGCTTTTTACATGGTGCCCTACAGAATGTATAGTTCATATGTGAATTAATCAAGGAAGATCCTATTGGATGCCCTCCTTAAGTAATTCATTGGCAACTACACCTGTACAACTGGAGGTTGAAGCCTGCATATGTCTGTTCTGTACAGGCTTCTGCAGTGGCTTCCCAAGGGGGGTGAGTGGGGTGCAGACTGCACCGGGGTGTCACCCGTGCTGCCGTCATCCTCCTCGCAGCACATAGTGCTGCTAAATATATTTTTTTATACTTCCATTGTGTGCATACATATATTACACAGGAGCCTGTACAGAGCAGACATATAATAATACCAGGTGAATGATAACTATACTTGCAATGTGTGCATACATATATTACACAGGAGCCTGTACAGAGCAGATATATAATAATACCAGGTGAATGATAACTATACTTGCAGTGTGTGCATACATACAGAGGCGGCTCTCTAATTAGGCGAGTTAGGCAGCCGCCTAAGGCCTCGCACTCACGGGGGCCTCGCGGCTGCCTAACTCACCTTATTACCTTTGATGTAACAGGGAGCTTAACGCTGCCGTTAAGCTCCCTGTTACACTAACCTGGGACGTTTCCTCCGTGCATCTTCTCTCCTGCACGGAGGAAGGAAGCTCCGATCACGTTTTTTTTTTTTTAAACTTTATTGAACCCGCGCAGCTTCAATAAAGTTTTTAAAAAAAAAAGCACGCGACCGGAACTTCCTTCCTCCGTGCAGGAGAGAAGATGCACGGAGGAAACAACGGAGAGCAGCATGTACGTAAGTACTAGGGAAGGGGGGAGGAGGGTGGTACAAACGAGCAAAGACTTGGCACAGTGTGGGGCAAAATCCTGGCATAATGAGGTGAGGGGCAAAATCCTGGCATAGTGAGAGGCAATATCCTGGCATACAGTGGCAAAATCCTGGCATATTGAGGGGCAAAATTGTGGCATAATGAGGGGCAAAATTGTGGCATCATGAGGGGCAAAATCCTGGCACAGAGTGGCAAAATTCTTGCATATTGAGGGGCAAAATTCTTGCATATTGAGGGGCAAAATTCTTGCATATTGAGGGGCAAAATCCTGGCATAGAGTGGCAAAATCCTGGCAAATTGAGGGGCAAGATCCTGGCATAGAGTGGCAAAATCCTGGCAAATTGTGGGGCACAATCCTGGCATAGAGTGGAAAAATCCTGGCATATTGAGGGGCAAAATCCTGGCAGATTGAGTGGCACAATCCTGGCATATTGAGGGGCACAATCCTGGCATATTGAGGGGCAAAATCCTGGCATATTGAATGGCTTAATCCTGGCATATTGAGGGACTAAATCCTGGCATATTGAGGGGGTAAATCCTGGCATATTAAATGGCTAAATCCTGGCATATTGAGTGGCAAAATTCTGGCATTTTGAATGGCTAAATCACAGTGCATCCGGTGCTGTGAGGAAGAACAAAGTGCCAATCTTCTAGCACAACGTGGTCTGTGAGACCACTTTCAACATTGAGCACCTTTCCTTCTGGCTGAGTGTTTCTCTTAGTGTGTGATTGTGTGCTTTCTGAGTGTGTCTGTGAGTCAGTGTGTGCTGGCTGAGTGTATCTGTGAGTGTGTGCTGGCTGAGTGTGATTGTGTGCTGACTGAGTGTGTCTGTGAGTCAGTGTGTGCTCACTGAGTGTGTCTATGAATGACTGTGTGATATGTGTTAGTGTTCACATTTAGGACACAGCAATAACAATGAGAGTTAGTCAGCCGCACACAATTTTATCTATACCAAATGTTTATAGATGTTTGTAGAATAATTATGAGACAAATAAAATTCTAGGAGCTGTTCATTTCTAGAAGCTGGGATTTGAGTCTGATCTTGAAATATGCTATTTCTACAGTTCACTTTTATTATCACTTGCATATATTTTATTTAATAATGTGTGTCCGTGAGGGCCTCATGTTCGACTTTCGCCTAAGGCCTCACAAAGTCTAGAGCCGCCACTGCATACATATATTACACAGGAGCCTCTACAGAGCAGATATATAATAATACCAGGTGAATGATGAACATACTTGCAATGTGTGCAATACATATATTACACAGGAGCCTGTACAGAGCAGACATATAATACCAGGTGAATGATAACTATACTTGCAATGTGTGTATACATATATTACACAGGAGCCTGTACAGAGCAGACATATAATACCAGGTGAATGATAACTATACTTGCAATGTGTGCATACATATATTACACCGGAGCCTGTACAGAGCAGACATATAATAATACCAGGTGAATGATAACTATACTTGCAATGTGTGCATACATGGGGTTTAGAACATAATTGCTGTTTCTGGATGTATTACATACAAAACAAATAAAAATTTCACTGAAACAGTTTGTGTGGGTATCTTACAGGAAAACAAGATTAATAATCAAGTTGGCGAGATACCAGTCCCTTTTCCATTTTATGTGGATAGTTAACCTGATTAACAATATTGTTCCAAAAGGAGAGTGATTGCTTATTCCATTGCCTTGCTATAACCATCTTTACGGACATCACAAGATGGATCAGTAAGTATTGTTTGTCAAAAGGGATTGAGCCAGGCACCACGTGGAATAATGCAGTTTCAGCCAGATTGGCAACTGATATCGGGGCAATGCCACCATATATGTAGGTGGTTACCCTCGCCTTGAAGACACTGATCATAGTTGGTATGTTTAATCCTGTGCAGGATCTTAGGAACATAGTGCCAGCTGTACACAATTGTAAACTAAGGTGAACTTTTGAAAACATGCTAGCTGCAGAGTCTGAGATGTAAGTCTTGGGTTTTTAGCAATTTCAGCATTGCACGGTCTGACCTTGGGGTGAGTTTTGCTGCGACGTCCACTCCTTGGGAAGATTGTCTTGAATGTTTTCCAATTATGAATATTTTTTCTCACTGTAGAATGATGGACTTTAAATAGTTTGGAAATTAGCTTATACCATTTCCCAGTGTAATGGGCAGCAACAATTGCTTCTCTTAGATCATTGCTGATGTCTTTACTCCTTGGCATTGTGTTAACACACATCTGATCGCTTTTATAGAGGTGATCACACTTTCTGATGATCAATTAATCAAGGGTGTTTGATACGCAGCACCCATCTGCTACTTGGCCTCTTAATTCATATGGAAGCAGTACGAGTGTACTTTATTTTTCACACATGGAGTCTCCATTTTGGCTTTATTTTAAAAAAAATAAATCATGACAAAGGGACTGCATGGATGCTGGGGAGGGAAATGGGGAGTGGTTAGTGTTAGGGGGTTGGGATTAGTTAGTGAGGTTTGGGCAGATAGGATAATTCCAGAAGAAAATATAATTGATAATTGCCCCCCCCCCCCCCCCCCATTGTTATTGTTTAATATTTTATAAGTTTGTTTTTTTTTGTTTATTTGTACTGTCGCAGCTAGGCAGAATGTGACCTTACCAGATTTTGTTTACATGCACCCTACTTAGGCAGGGGTGGGTATTGGAATACACAAATGGTTCCCATATCTGGCCTATGGTTCCTTTTAATGTTGGGGTATTATGTTAATATGGAATGTCATTATGTTACAGATTGTTATATTTATGTGGTGTTTTTACCTAATTTCAAGACTTGCTAAGGAACAGATGTTATTATGCACTGATATATAAAACCATAGAATTCAAAGAGGGTGTACATTCTTTTCTGACTGTTTACATACACCATTGTTCTATTTTCATAAAATTATTGTGATTTTGAACAGATTTTATCCTTTACCAATATTAAACTGAATATTATCATTTGAAATAACTTGTGACTACAAGTTCACTTCATTGGCAAATCTATAAATATGTCTTGTTTTATTAAATAATTTAGAACCCGTTTTTGCACTGATAATTATTTCCCCACAATACAGCAATAAACCTAAACCAGCTGATGGGCTCTTCCTGTGTTCAGTCAGTCAGTTAAAAATGGCTTAATTCAATTTACCAAGGTATTTTAAGAGTCTTCAATCTGATTATATCAGTGAAGGATGTTTTTTTTGTTTTTTTAAGTTAATGTAAAATATTTTATTTTCCTTTTCTACACAGAGTTTATAATATAATATGCTTGAGTTTTAAAGATCTTACAGATTGTCTTAATTATCACATTCTAATTTTTAAAAAAGATTAGACGTTTCCATCTTTTATATTCAGTAAAATATTTCTTTTCCAAACTATTTTTTGTTGTTTTGTCTGACTTTATACTAATTTATTGTAATGCTGTGCGAGATAAACACATGCCTTCTCCAAAAAAAAAATAATAATCTGCTGAGAATAGTGTTATGTAAATGCTTTGCTTATATTAATAAAAATGCTTGGCATATCATGATGACGCTTTGACCTTCAATATTATGGCATCGAGATTAATTAATCTTCTTGTTTGCCTTCTGGAATTATTAAGGATGTGCCATTGCCTGACTTAGCTATTAAGCATCTTTAAGAAATACATGCTAACGTCTGTGATTAACTAAGTTTACTAAGTAGCAAGGGTGACTGATACTGCTATAATTAATCATAATAATTACCGTGAGCACTTTAGAAGAGTCTTGGAGAAGATGCGATCAAAAAATGTCAACAAACAGCTTGCAAAGGTTCTTCCATAATGAAATATCAGCATTTATTTGTAAATTAGGGGTAAAATTATAATGATGTCATTGAGAATAACCATGGATGAGATAATGGCATAACATTTGATTTCAGTAGTTTATTGGAATATCAAAGATTATATTAATAAAAGCAGAGGCAATTTAGGATCGGATTAAATCCTTAAGGAGCAAGGATTTTCCAGGTCTTCATCATGACCAACGTGGCATTGAAGACCCCAAAGCAGCAATGGAAGTCCTGCTGCTTTGGCATCAACAGTACAATAGGAAGGACATTCAATGTCATAAAAGGTCCTCTAGTCATTGATTATTTTTACTATGACATTACTAATAAGGAATCAAGATCCCATGGCGTAAGAGATTATAATACATTATTCCTGACAGTCCATGGCAGGATATTCATTGGGGATTTGAAGGTAGTCCAAGGATGGGTTCACCTTGAAAGGCCTTCCACAAAAAGTTTTAAACAATTTGTACACTTGCATACTCTCTCTAACCTTGGCTGGAGGACTGTAAATTAACCTACTATACATAAAAGTAATGTGTTTTTCATCCTTTCAATTGTGTGATCCTAGACAAAACTTAGAATGGTGGTGTTGCTAGGGTGGTGGAAGGTAGACGAAGAATGGGGCAAGGTTTGCCAAGCTCAACATTCCAAAAGGTGAGACAGATAGGGAAATACATGTTTAGCGCATGAACAGAGTTCTGATATTGTATGGTAATGTGTCAACCAGTTGGAATTATAAAACTATAGATAACACTCTATTTATTTTATCTGTGAATTGCAATGTAGTTATTAACCCCTTTGTAACCTTATGACGAGTTAACTCGTCAGAAGAGCCGAAGCATTAGCAACCTTAAGACGAGTTAGCTCGTCATGTAGCTAAGCTGGCGGTAGGCTCCGTGTGCACCGCCAGCTGGTCTGAAACGGGTCGAGGACTATGCCTCGCACCCGATAATAAATATGCCCACTAATATAAATAAAGAACATCATGTAAAAAATGTTTGTTTAACCCCTTCCTTGCTAATAACAGTTTTTAACTGTGATCAGTTTCCTTCTTACTTTATGGCCTTCATTTTGTTGTATGTTTTACATTTTTTGTTGGGGGGAGTTTGGGAACCTATATTTTTATTTTCAATTAGTTAGTTAATTAGTTGGGATACGTGGATTAGTGCTGTACCAGTTGTGTATATTATTATTGGGAAAATAATGGGGCAAAATATTTTATATGTATTTTTTAATTCTAAATTATAGATTATTTTTATGTATAGGGTATCAAAAAGAAAGCTCTAACTGTACTTTAAAAAACAATGTATAACTTGTATAGGGGCGTTAAAAGACAGAGAGTAAAATTACGTTTCAACAAACACATACTAAAAATTGCTCTGGTCACTGGCCCAGAAAATCCCTGGTCCTGAAGGGGTTAGGGTGTACCCAGCTGTAATCTTTGATTTACATCCATACATAAAATGTATAAGACTATAGCTTTCAGAATAGAGGAAAGGCTTAATATCAAGTGGGTTATTGTTCCAGGCAAGCTGGAATACTGTCATAGAACTTACCTAGTTTGTCTGTAAATTGAATTTATCTGCCAAAAAAATGGGTGCTAAATAACAGCTTAAAAGCATGGAATAACAGTGACTTTAAATAATGATGATGAATTGTCATCCTAGAAGACAGGCTGGGTGAAGGATGGTGAACATTTATCTTGGTTGGATTTCAACAAGAAAAACACATTTAAAAGCATAGAAATTGGCTTGGCAACGCACTTGGACACAAAAATTGGATGCATAAATAGTCTCCGACAATGTTATTCAATTGTGCTTCATTCAAAACAGTAAATGGATGTATTTTTTTTTGTGTGTATATAATTTTGTGGTTCAACTAAACCACTTTCAGTGCCCACCTGTGGTATGCTGTATGTTTAGTGCTTAGCCATACGGAGCTAAGCCCAGCCTTCGGAAGATGGAGCGCAAAAAGGCTGGAGTTCCGATTGTAGCTAACCTCGCTGACCACCATGGGAACCATAGTCCACAACAGCTGGACTGCTAAGAGTCACAGAACTAAATAAAGAAACAACTAAAGGTGGAAAACTCATAGTCACAGATTACGAATTTGTGGAAGTTAGGTGCATGCTGGGAAATATGAACGGGTAAGAGAAAGAGAAGTGACAAACATGACCAACTGCTAAACACAGGAAAAGATGTTAATGCTGCATTGAAAGATTTTCCTTCCTATCCTCTTATAATTTATTATTCGGATCTGATTTATTTTCCGATTAAAAGGGGCCACTTCTTTGGGGACAGTCCAGTCCCCAAACTCACTTTGGTGCAAGATGAAGGGGCTTTTTTTCCAGTGTGATTTGATGTTGGGATTCTGCTTAAATCACATGTTTAATATTTTACTCAAGCCCTCTAATGAGATTACTCTGCATGTTTACTGCAGGTGCGGCAGCACTGATAATATAGACACTGAGCATATAAAGTTTTGTTTCATTTAGTCAGTTGCTGTACTGCTGGAATAGAATACATTGTGTGGAATGTGATAATCTTGCTCTTGTACACAGTAGGATCTCTTAACACATTGTCTTGTGACACCACTAGAAAGAGAGGAAATTCCCTTCGTTTGAATGATATTATTCTCATTGGTTCCTACAGCAGAACACAAAAGGAAACTGACTTTTTCCTCAACTAGTTTGAGCAGTCCTGGTTTCTTGCAAACTGCTGTCATTTCACATATTCACATAACTGTAAGATTTTTTATTTTTTAAGCAATGCAAAATGTAAAACATGAATTTTAAAGTACTTTGAAAGCACATTAATATGCATTAACATTTGGAAGATGTATTATGGGCACCAGACAGTCCCTTTAGGGCTGGGTACTGCTAACTGTTTTATTAAATTTGTTATTGAAAAAAATGTGTATATATATATATATATATATATATATATATATATATATATATATATATATATATATATATATATATATTAGTTATCCATAAACCAGTGCCATGGCCGGAAGCAGTAATTTATCTTGCACCTGCCCCTCCATCTTTGTTTATTGTATTTACGTGTTTGTATTACCAGTCCCTTATTGGAACTCATTATTATTACTTCCTTTATTTTCTGTTGTCATGTCTGAAATAGGAAGTAATGTTAAACTGTTAAAACATCTGAATACATTGTCAATCATTGACAATCCTGGTTGCAGGTTCTGTCCTGCTGAGCTCCACCATTGTCCTGCTTTCCGTGACAGAGCTAGAGCTTGGCGGGAAAGTGGGACCCAGATTCTAATTCTCCAGTGTCTGTGTCATTGTTTGCATGTGCAGTAGCGCTGACACTCTGACCTCCCAAGCTCCCCCACCCCCAGGGTCCTGATTCAACGGGGCAGAATTTGGAAGGTATGATGTAGTGATTTAGATATAAAGCTCTCTGACATTTTTCTCCAGGGTCTGGTTGTGGAGGTAGTCAGTCAGAGTGGGAATTTTTGAGATCTATTCATGTCCGCTTTAAGGCACTGGTAGGTCCCAGGCAGAGCTTTCAAAACCAGCCACCCTCTTCTCTCAGTTCCGTTAATATTTCCCAAAATTTCCAAAAAGTCACTCTTAATAAGAAACACAACTATTAACTGTCCTTATATTACCTCTATTTATTCTTCCTTATTATAGTGTTAGGCCCTACCCACATGGGCATGGGCTTTAGGGGCTGCAGACCAGGGGCCTCAGCAAAATAGGTGCCCCGAGGACTGAAGCTCAAGGCCCATGCCTTTATCCGAAGAAGAAAAAAAAAAGCTTGTCGCAGAGTAGCTGGCTGGGGAGATTGGATGATTTTCCCCTCGCCAGCTCCCTGTCGGAAACCAGGCAGCGAGTCACAGACAAGTATCCATGCTGTCTGTCTCGCGCTTCCCATCACTCTCAAAGAGACCAGTCTCATGATTCGACACAGGTCACGTGACATGCCTGCGATCACGTGGCCTTCCACAATGAGAGTAGCGCTGGTGATGACTGGAGACAGAGCAGCTGGAAAGTGAGTACTGGGAGGGGCTAACAATATTTTTGGGGCAGACTAATAGTGGCATATTAATGGGCATATCAACTGTGGCATTTTATTGGGCACACTAATTGTGGCATATTCGTGGGCCTACTAATAGTGGCATATTATTGGGCATATTAACTGGAATATTATTGGGCATACTAATAGTGGCATATTATTGGGTATACTAATTGTACCATATTATTGGGCATACTAATTGTGGTATATTAACGGGCATA
Source organism: Pelodytes ibericus (assembly GCA_036172795.1). Taxonomy (NCBI): domain Eukaryota; kingdom Metazoa; phylum Chordata; class Amphibia; order Anura; family Pelodytidae; genus Pelodytes; species Pelodytes ibericus. The sequence goes on from CM069859.1 coordinate 20,191,827, forward strand.
CTAATGGTGGCATATTAATGGGCAAATTTGC